>CM077220.1:38624435-39236935 GCA_039654775.1 Spinibarbus caldwelli
GGCTCTTGATGCCTTGACCCCAGCCTCAGTCCATTCCTTGTGAAGTTCACCCAAATTCTTGAATCCATTTTGCTTGACAATCCTCATAAGGCTGCGGTTCTCTCGGTTGGTTGAGCATCTTTTTCTTCCACACTTTTTCCTTCCACTCAACTTTCTGTTAACATGCTTGGATACAGCACTCTGTGAACAGCCAGCTTCTTTGGCAATGAATGTTTGTGGCTTACCCTCCTTGTGAAGGGTGTCAATGATTGTCTTCTGGACAACTGTCAGATCAGCAGTCTTCCCCATGATTGTGTAGCCTAGTGAACCAAATTGAGAGACCATTTTGAAGGCTCAGGAAACCTTCGCAGGTGTTTTGAGTTGATTAGATGATTGGCATGTCACCATATTCTAATTTGTTGAGATAGTGAATTGGTGGGTTTTTGTTAAATGTGAGCCAAAATCATCACAATTAAAAAAACCAAAGACTTAAACTACTTCAGTCTGTGTGCATTGAATTTATTTAATACACGAGTTTCACAATTTGAGTTGAATTACTGAAATAAATGAACTTTTCCGTGACATTCTAATTTATTGAGATGCACCTGTATGTGTATGTATATATATATATATATATATATATATATATGCGCTATTTTTAGTGTGGCAGGTTTTTTTTTTCTTTCAATCTGACAAAATATTTGCTAATTCCTTTGCTAATAATAAAAAAAAAAAAACAACAACAAAAAAATAAAATTTTCATATTTATTATAGTAGATGCAATAATGTGATGTTAAACAGTTCAGGTTTTGTTCAAGTGACAGAAGCCATATGCTTACCTTAGAAAACACTTTACAGTTAACAATGCATAAAGTGCATTTGTAAGCATGTGTGTTTAGGTGTCCTGTCTTACCAAAGTGCAGTTGTTGGAGTACTCTGCAGGGTTGACAACACTGAGCTGGTACAGCATCTTGCAGACGATGATGACACAAACCCAGATGGTGGAGAGACAGGAGGCCATTGCTCTGAAACGGCCGTAAGGCATGGCAAAACTCCACAGCACCACCAGGACCAAGTTCATTGCAGATGGCTGTGAATGAAGGGGGAAAACAAGAAAGTAAATACAAGGCAAGTGAAGTGTGAAACACTGACATATTATCACCTCATAACAAGATAGGCGGAAGCAGATGGCTGTTTCTCTGGTGTGCCGTACATAAATAACTGCAGGTTATGAAACCGACACAATGAAATGGCATAAATATAAGAGTGTGCATACCTCCAATAATGCCACCCAGACGACAAAATAAGCCACAATTTTGACGATGTGCAGCTCCAATACTCTCCAAATGAAACTCTGGACATGGGTCAAGGTGTCAGAGAACTTCCTAGACAGAACCATTAGTCTGTCCATCACCAGTCCCCACTTGCTGGGTGTCGCCTCTGAAAACAGAGTAAGAATGCACACTAAAATTAGGGGTGTATGTTGGCAACCATATGAGGGCCAATATTAAGTTTAAAATTCCTTTCATTGAGTTACACCAGCACAGAAGCAGCATTTATTACTCTCACCGTCAACCTCTGATGGATCATCACCCTGCTCTGTAATAAGATCTTCCTCCTCAAATCTTACTTCCTCTGTGGATTGAACCAAATCTGGATTCTCTATACCTCTCTTCCTGTGGGGAGATCAACAACAGCATTGTCAGTGATAATACAAAAAAAAAAAAATAATAAATAAATAAATGGAATAATCAATAAAAAAGGAAATTCACAAATCTCTTCAATGTCTCAAATATTCTCAAATATTTCTCACAAAATGCAACTGGTTAAATGGAGAAATAAAAAAAATACCCTGGGAATCTGCATCAGATAAAAAAAAAAAATGCAAAAGACACATTTTTATATCAAAATATACATTTAAAAATTATAGTCAGCATTATTAATATTTAAAATAATAGGGCTGGGATACACAGTGTTATAATAAATAATAATAATAATTTGTTACATTTATATAGCGCTTTTCTGGGCACTCAAAGCGCTTTACATAGAAGGGGGGAATCTCCTCAACCACCACCAGTGTGCAGCATGCAGCTGGATGATGCGTCAGCAGCCATATTGCGCCAGAACGCCCACCACACACCAGTTTACTGGTGGAGAGGAGACAGAGTGATGAAGCCAATCAGTGTATGGGGATGATTAGGAGGCCATGATGGTCAGAGGCCAATGGGCAAATTTGGCCAGGATGCCAGGGTTACACCCCTACTCTTTTTCGAAGGACATCCTGGGATTTTTAATGACCACAGAGAGTCAGGACCTCGGTTTAAGGACGGTGCTTTTTACAGTATAGTGTCCCTGTCACTATACTGGGGCGTTAGGACCCACACAGACCACAGGGTGAGCACTCCCTGTTGGCCTCACTAACACCTCTTCCAGCAGCAACCTAGTTTTCCCAGAAGATCTCCAATCCAGGTACTGACCAGGCTCAACCCTGCTTAGCTTCAGTGGGCAACCAGTCTTGGGCTACAGGGTGATATGGCTGCTAATGCAAATGAATGCAATGTTACACATTACATGTACACTATAGTACTTTCAGTCTATTATGGATAGTTAAATGCAACTAACCCAACCTTTAATCATTTAAACCTCAAAATTAAAATTGACTTAAAAAATTTTTCGATATTAATTTCTGAAATGTTTCTAAGGCCTTGTTCTGGTATTTTATTTTTGCATGTGGAATAGAAAGAATACAAGGAAAAATAATGCATCACTAACAATAATGCAACAAAAAATAATGCAACACTAACAATATACCAAATTTTACATTTTAACATGCAATTACACATTTGACTGCATCTAAAATAAAAATGTATAGTACACTCAAAAAGATTTCGGCCTATTTTTAAGATTTACACATCAATTACATAAGAAACCTAAAATATACAAATTTAATAGAGTTAAATTTAGTTAATTTAGCTAAAATGACAGAATATAAAGGAATTTGGCATTAAAATGTTAAATAATAATAATGCATTTTTAATAATAATAATAATAATAATAATAATAAATGAATTTATATGCATTTGTTGTTGTATTAAATATTAAAAAATTCAATCCCCAAATAAAGCAATAAAACTTAAGCTGTGATGTGTTTTTTGATGTTGTTGTAGTTGAATAACAGGTACATTTGCAGATAATAGTGAATTTCCTTTTTTTTTTTTTATTAAATCAGATAATATATTAGATAATATAAATGATTTAATATATTAGTATATATTACTCAGTGCTTAAATGTTTAATTACATTGTAACTAGGACACCTTAAAATAAAGTGTAATCTAGGGATGTCAGTCACTTAAAATATTTAATTATGATTAATCACAATGTTAACACACTCAGTTTCTGTTTAAGGCAAGTGAATTTAATAATATGTGTAATTAACACGGTCAGAAATCGAGGACAACGCTCCAATAAATGTGCGTGTCTATATGAAAAAAGCAGTGGACAAAAGTAGATTTATTTAAACATCTGACTTATAAAACTGAAAGTGTGTGCTCCATTACAGTACTGCAGCTTTGATCAGCTTGTATTAGCTCTGAATGTTCAGTTTCTGATTTTTTTTAGACATCTCCCAGAAGATAATGAAACAGTTAAGATGAAAATTAACAAATAATTCTAAATAGTATTCAGAATTTATAGTGTTAAAAACGTAATTAACTACATATGCTAACTTTTACAGTTCAAAATAATTAATGCCTTTTAAATTATTCTAAAATGCATTTTATTTTGGTAAATTAAAATGAATCTAGAATATATGAATGCATTTGTTCAGAGGTAGTGCTCATGCCTGTGGATGGGTGTGACATTCTCCAGATCTGTGATCTTCATAAAGGGCTTATGGAAGTAGTGAAGCTGTAGAATACAGGCCAACAGGAAGAAGCCTGGGATCACAATACTGGTGAAGAGCTCAGAGAGTTTAAATGTCTCCAGTCCCATGTCAGCCAACCTAAAGATGGAGAACCACATGCAATTATCACAAAACATGTACCTAAAAATGAAAATTCCAACATCACTTACTCACCCATAAAACATTCCAAACCCATAAGACTTTCCATAGAACACAAAACAAGACACTATGCAGAATTTGTATATGTGATTACAGTCTTTTGAAGCTTTTTCCCAGCTCTTCTGAAGCTTAAAGGTCCCACACTCATTTACTTTAATTGTGTTGAAAAGAGCAGCAGGAACATTAAAATAAACTTCTCATTTTGTGTTCTACAAAGACATAAACGAACATGGGTTTGGAATGACATTACGGTCCTTCTTTTCATATATCCTCTGAAACACTTACAAATAGTAAACACTAAACCAGGGGACATACTGTTGTTCTGTGAATCCAGTGAAGTTTCCCCAATAGCCTGGAAAGTCCTCAAACTGAAAGGTGTATATAGCAATGAGCACCACCATGGTGTAGGCCACCACCATCCACCAGAAGGCCTTCAGCAACCTCCTCCAGAGAGAATAGTACACCTAAGGACAGAGAGTTTTTTTTTTTTTGCTCAGTTTTATGACTAAATTTAGAGAAGAACATTATATCTCATTCTGTATGTGGGCTGGTAAAAGTGTACCTGATACAGGCACAGGCAGAGCAGAAATAGCAGCATGTAGACGATCTTGTAGGCTACAAGCTTTCCTGCAAAGCTGACCATGATGAACATGCCTCCACACACGTAGATCCAGTACTTAGCGTACAGACTCATCACCAGCCCACCAAACACCTTCAAAATTGACTCATTTCGACCTGTGCTCTCTGAAAGAGAGAGAAAAAAAAAAAAAAAAAAACACTCTCAAACTTCACTATCTGTGGTGAAATGAGAAATCCAAAAATAAAATAAGACAAAATAAGAAGAGTTTAACCACTCAAAGCAAAAGTTTTTATGACTTTGCATATAAAACCCTAATTTTATAGTACTTAAGTGGTGCTTTTTTTGTCATCATAACTGCTCAACTGTCTCAGTCTCTCTTTTTTTTTGAAAAGAGCAGTGTAAACTATCTACAAATTTTCTCTTTTTGATTTCTATACATTTTGATTTTCATACAGGTTTAGACTGACATAAGCATGAATAAATGGACAGAATTTACATTTTTGTGTAAACTAGTCCTTTGAAATTTATTTTAATTCATTGAAAAAATAAATAAAAATAAAAAATAATGTTCTAGGATTTAAAATTTTCACCATGAATTAAACAAAATTTTAAAGTAGAAGGCCTAAAAAGTTTTTTTTTTTCATATATACTACCACATGCTGTATTACATATCGACTAATAAATTACAGAAAGTTTAGCAAACACTTATCGTCAGGTAAACAGTAAAAGTCAACAGGCTTTTCAAAGTGAAAACAAAAAGAAAATTAAAATTAAATTGGCTGTTGGTGGCAGTGTGTGTGTTTGCCAAGAAAACCAAGAAACGGGAAGAATAGACGAGGTGGAGCAGTGGGGAATTACGAATGTTTTAATAATGACGATTAATACTGTAGACAGTGATTAAATATTTAATTTCCTGAACTTCCTGAATGAATCAGAAAGAAACCTTTTTTTTTTTTCTTATACGTCCTGGCTTTGTGGTTAGCACTCTTGTTCCAGATAAATGACAGGGTGTTCATGTAGTAGATGATGTGAGTTTGACTCTGGTCCCTGGGCCCAACATCACTTCCTGTTTCCTCTACATTTGAGCTATCCACAAAATGCACAAAAGCAAACAAAATCGTCTCTCCTGATGCTCTCGCTCACCTCCAGTGGTGACCTCCTGCAATGGTACAGTTATTCTCTTCTTCCTGCTGAACATGTCCTTTACAGATTGTCTCAGCAAAAGCCAAAATGTCAACGTGAACAGCAGCTGAGAATAAAGAGAAAAAGAGTGAAGTAATATTTACACTTTGCTCACAGTGTATGATGAAACATCATGAGAATTATGACTGATCATGTGGTTTACGTGTTGTTGGATTGTGTAAAGATGTAGCAAGAGAGAACAAGTTTTCCCATCTACATTTCTAACTAACTTCAAGGTTTATTGCAGCCATCTGTATCCCAATACATAAAGCCATTTAGAATTTGAATTTTATACAGAAACATTGTGCATTCTTAACTAAAACCAGTGCTTCCTGACTCGTGTAGACATACCAACAATACATATTCTACCTTTTCTAACACATCCATTTCAGGACTTGAAATCTCCACAAGCTGAGCTGAATCAGGTGTGCTTGTGTAGGAAGATTTTGAAAATGTGTACTGTTGGTGTGCCTCTAGGAACAGTGTTGGGAAACACTGCATTAAAGAACATTTTAGGTTCAATACAAGTCAAGCTTGACAGCATTTGTGGCGTAATGTTGATTATTAAATATCATTAAATGATTAAATATCAACTTGATTATTACCCAGTATAAACTAGTATTACACGATAATGGCAGTCATACAAAAAAATACTTTTGCCAGAGCATCACTGTCCTCACCATGGCTCCTAAACGCAAACAGGGGTACTGTGCTCGGTCCAAACCCAGCTGGTGCAGGCTCATGGTGCCAATGTGCTGGGGCAGTTCCGTTTCTAGGTCCATGGCCCACACATACTGCAGGCAGCAAAGAGCTAAACCATACAACAGAATGAAAGGAGAGCAAAGAGTGGCAAAGCGCTGACGTGCCCGCAGCATCCAGATCACACACGACCACAGCAGCAGCACAAACGTCAGCCAACTATGGTATGTTATACTCCACACCTGCAGGGGGCAAGAACACAACCACATTATTCAGGTGTAAATTATTGTGCAGGCAATGAATCAGCACAAAGCTTTACAAGCTTTAATTTAGATAGAAGAGAATATTTGTTTTACCATCATGGCAATGAGGGCACAAATGTAACTTTGTTGCAAGATCATTCGTCCCACCAGACGAAGAGGATTATCGGCTGCGGCCTCTCCACTGGGCCCTGCACAAACAAACATCACAGGCTCAGAAACATACATACAGATTTAAAGGAGAACTGGAATCTTCTGTAAGTGTAAATGCACAATGTACATTGCCCTACCTATGTCATGTTGGCTTGAACCATTTATCACAGGTTCTTTAGACATTTGTGATTCAGACAGAGGTGACTCTCCCGTGGTGAGAAGTGTTTGCTAAACAAGACAAACCAAAGTACACAATGGTTTCACACAAGGGCTGCATCTGACACTTATTTTCATATAAGTACTTAATCAGATTTTTATTCCTTTAATTAATCAAATATTCATTCCACATCATTGTTCTATCAGGTAAAAGGTGGTTAGGTGAGAATATTCAGCAGGAACACACTTTCCCTTCTCTTAAAGGGATAGTCCAGCCAAGGCATAGTTCCAAACTTGTGTGACTTTTTTCCTCTGTGAAACATAATAGAAGATATTTTGAATAATGCTGGTAACCAAAAGGTTTTGGTTCCCATTGTTTTCCACTGTATGGATAAACAATACATTGTATGGAACCAAAACTGTTTGGTTGTCAACATTGTTCAAAATATCTTCTATTATGTTCCACAGAAGTAAGAAATGATGACAGAATTTTCATTTTAACAGTCAAACTCTGAAATCAATAGATTACTTTTTCTGTAATGAAGCAATGTATACAACTACTCTTTATTTCTCAATTTTATTATAGTTACTGTTCATATAAAAATATAATTTAATATAATATAATATATTCCAAATGTGCTCCATTTTAATAACATGTAGATTGGTGTTAGGACATGTTTTGTATAATAAAAATACTAAAATATAAATAAACTTGTTTACATTCATACAAATACATATTTTCTACTTCAAAAGATCATTTGATGATCACTATTAATACTCTTTTTTTATTATTGACTTTTTGTCATTGCAGCGCTATTTCACACATTACATAAAAGCGGTGAAATCAGTTTGACATTAGTTTGACAACTGAACCAATCTCCAAGCTTATGTTACATCTATGAAAGAGCACTGGAAAGCATTTCAGTGTATTCCATTTTAAGCATTTCTTTACGAACATCTGCTAAAAGTTTACAGAGATTTACATGCATTCTGAACACTAAAAGTTGCCACAGACATGGATGTACATGCTTTTTTAGGATTTTATTATTGTTATATTTTTGTACTCAGCACTGTTGATTAACATACTCCCATTTGATTGAGAATAAAAATCTGAGTAAATATACTTGTTTTTAATAAAATTGGGGGCTTTTTTGTCGTCAGGTTGTTTTAGTGGAAGTTGGTCAGTACAAGTTGTGTGTTTTGTGTTGTAGGTAGAATAGGTAGGAAGAATCATAGGCAGAGTTTGTGAATAACCATAGTGATTCAAGTCTTACCTTAGTGTCATCTTCATTACTATGTCTCCTTGCCTCCCATGGCCTGAGCTCCACTTCCTCTCCAGCCTCACCCTGAACTGCTTTAACTGCTCCACCCTCATCGGTCTCCACAAACAGAAAGACATTACATCAGTTAATATATGAATCACCAACTAACCCAAACTCCATTACTGTACACAAACAATGAGTCAAATATTATTCAGTGGCTTACAAGGGTACAAATGTAATGTGTGGATAACTGAGATTATTGTACATGACATCTTCTTCAAGGAGCTTTTAAAAGGACAGTTCAGCCAAAAAAAAGTAATTAAATTCAGTGAACAGCTTTAAACAGTGGGAAAAAAAAATTATTTGATCCCCTGGTGATTTTTTTTATGTTTACCCACTGACAAAGAAATGATCATTCTATAATTTTAATGTTAGGTTTATTTTAACAGTGGGAGACAGAATAACAAAAAAAAAAAAAAAAAAAAAAAACCATAAAAAGTCATAAATTGATTTGCATTTTAATGAGTGAAAGAAGTATTTGACGCTTCGCAAAACATGATTTAGTACTTGGTGGCAAAACCCTTGTTGGCAATCACAGTCAGTCATTTTTTGTAGTTGGCCACCAGGTTTGCACACATCTCAGGAGGGATTTTGTCCCACTCCTCTTTGCAGATCCTCTAAGTCATTAAGGTTTCGAGGCTGACGTTTGGCAACTCGAACCTTCAGCTCCCTCCACAGATTTTCTATGGGATTAAGGTCTGGAGACTGGCTAGGCCTCTCCAGGACCTAAATGTGTTTCTTCTTGAGCCACATTTTGTTGCCTTGGCCGTGTATTTTGGGTCATTGTCATGCTGGAATACCCATCCACGACCCATTTTCAATGCCCTGGCTGGCTTCAATGCCCTGGCCCTGACGGTACATGTTCCCGTCCATCGTCCCTTTGATGCGGTGCAGTTGTCCTGTCCCCTTAGCAGAAAAACACCCCCAAAGCATAATGTTTCCACCTCCATGTTTGACGGTGGGGATGGTGTTCTTGGGGTCATAGGCAGCATTCCTCCTCCAAACACGGCGAGTTGAGTTGATGCCAAAGAACTCGATTTTGGTCTCATCTGACCACAACACTTTCACCCAGTTCTCCTCTGAATCATTGGCAAACTTCAGACGGGCCTGTACGTGTGCTTTCTTGAGCAGGGGGACCCTGCGGGCGCTGCAGGATTTCGGTCCTTCACGGCATAGTGTGTTACCAATTGTTTTCTTGGTGATTATGGTCTCAGTTGCCTTGAGATCTTTGATATGATCCTCCCGAGTAGTTCTGGGCTGATTCCTCACCGTTCTCATGATCATTGAAACTCCACGAGGTGAGATCTTGCATGGAGCCCCAGACCGAGGGAGACTGAGAGTTATTTTGTGTTTCTTTCATTTGCGAATAATCGCACCAACTGTTGTCACCTTCTCACCAAGCTGCTTGGCGATGGTCTTGTAGCCCATTCCAGCCTTGTGTAGGTCTACAATCTTGTCCCTTACATCCTTGGACAGCTCTTTGGTCTTGGCCATGGTGGAGAGTTTGGAATCTGATTGACTGATTGCTTCTGTGGACAGGTTGTCTTTTATACAGGTAACGAGCTGAGATTAGGAGCAGTCCCTTTAAGAGAGTGCTCCTAATCTCAGCTCCTTACCTGTATAAAAGACACCTGGGAGCCAGAAATCTTGCTGATTGATAGGGGATCAAATATTTATTTCACTCATTAAAATGCAAATCAATTTATAACTTTTTTGAAAAGTTATTCTGTCTCTCACTGTTAAAATAAACCTACCATTAAAATTATAGACTGATCATTTCTTTGTCAGTGGGCAAATGCAGTTTGCGTCCAGCGGATATTCTCCAAAATGGCGCTACGGTGATGCAGATGAGATAAATTGTTGAATAAAGTTGATATTTTTATTTTCTTTGCGTACAAAAAGTATTCTCGTCACTTCATAAAGTTCAGATTGAACCACTGATGGCAGATGGACTATTTTGACGATGTTTTTTATACTTTTCTGGGCCTTGACAGTGTTAATTACTTGGCAGTCAATGGGACAGTCACAAGCCTACCGGTTTTCATCCAAAATATCTTAAATTGTGTTTCGAAGACGAACAAAGCTTTTACGGGTTTGGAACGACATGGGGGTAAGTAATTAATGACAAAATTTTCATTTTGGGGTGGAGTAACCCTTTAAGGTAATGATGACAATTCAAATTTTTGGGCGAATTATCCCTTTAATTGAACAAAGGAGTGTGTGAAAGCACCTTGTCTGTGTGGCCAAAACTGTAACTGTTGATTTTCTGCACAATAGTCACAGAGATGTACAAGAGGAAAAGAATGCCAGGATTGACGTACACCGGCCAGTCATGTTGCGTATTGAGGTTGATGTCAAAAGAAGAACAGTTTCCAGGCTTTATTATAGCCGTCAGGCCAAACAGTCTGAAGCAAAAAAAAGAAATCATTAAAAAAAAAATAAATAAATAAAAATGCAACCTTTGACTTTGTGATATTCTGTTAATATCACAAAGTCTACGTATGGCCCAAATCCCTTTCAAGGAAAGTTAGTTCACTTGGTGGCCATATTTACAATGCCTACTAGCAACTATTTTAGGCATGGAAAACCAACTACTATCTACTTGAATGGGGACATACCAGAATCTCAAATACTCCTTGTCAAACTCACATTAAAATAACATTTTAAATTAGCAACAAAATCTAATATGAACTTTGCATAAATTTTGTCTCTTATAGTGTTAAAAATATATATATATATTTCAAGTTGGTCCATCACCAATAGGTTACTAGCTCTTTTATTTAGAAGGCAGGACTTAAGGCCCGTTCACACCAAGCACGATAACTATAAAGATAACGATAAAGGTAACGTTATAGTTCTAAAAATCGTTCTCAATATTAAAGAATAGCAGAGTCCACACCACAACTATAACGATAAAGGCACAGAGAAATAATATTGTTGGAATCACTTTCACAACGATTTTTTCCAGCTGATGAACGATACAAACATTGACAGCCAATCAGAATCCATCCTGCTATAACGAGCTCGAGAATTTAAAGCGGCAGACGCGCGTGCGCTTAGAATAAACAGATGATATCGTTCGCTGGTGTGGACACTAATATCGTTATCTTTATATTTATCTTTATAGTTATCGTTCTTGGTGTGAACGGGGCTTAAATCATTCATATTACGTGTTGCACTATCTCCCATTCTGAGTAATATGAGTGAACTGCCCTTGTATATACACTATAGGTCACTATAGGCTTGGAATAATTATGATTTTTTTATGTTTTTTTTATGTTTTTGAAAGTCTTATACTAGCCAAAGCTGCATTAATTTGATGAAAAAATATTGTAAAAACTGTAATATTGTGAAATGATAATTTAAATGAACTGTTGAAATGAGCTGAAAACCATGATACACTACAATTCTAAAGTTTGGGGTAAGATCTAAAAAAAAAAAAAAAAAAAATCCATCCAAATTATTAAATTAGTCACCAAAAATGCATTAAATTGATCAAAAGTTACATAAAAGTTACATATATTTATAATGTTAAATAATATTTCTATTTCAAAAATTAAGAAGCAAAACCTGTTTCCAATATTGATTATAATTATAACCATTATTAACAATTGAGCACCAGTAATAATTGATAATAACCATGCAGCACACGTGCTTATGTTCAAATTTACGTACAGTACAATAGTAATAGTGATGCTTGCCTTAGCACACATTAAAGGAATCGTTCGCCAAAAAATTTAAATTCTGTCATCATTTACTCACCCTCAATTAGTTCCAAACCTGTATGAATGTCTTTGTTCTGCTGAACACAAAGGAAGATATTCTGAAGAATGTGGGAAACAGAGCAGTTCTGGGGCACCATTGACTTCCATAGTATTTTTTTTTTTTTTCCTACTATGGAAGTCAATGGTGCCCCAAAACAGCCTGGTTACAAGCTTTCTTCAAAATATCTTCCTTTGTGTTCAGCAGAACAAAGAAATTCATACAGGTTTGGAACTACTTGAGGGTGAGTAAATGATGACAGAATTTTCATTTTTGGGTGAACTATCCCTTTAATAATCTTAATCTGACAGCACTGTGCATGAAACATTTTGTATCTGACATGTTTAGAACAATGATGTATAGCACAATTTTGTTTTATCTCACTGTGACAGCTGAGACAGTTATCTGCAACAGCACAGAGATCAGCAGTGATTTGTGTGTCAGGAAAAATGCACAGAGCTGGCAACCTCCTCAAGCCAGGTTTTACGGCCAGTTAGTGTGGATGTCACTCTCCAGATATCTAAGGCTTAAGTCTCAGTGTTGCTTTTCAGTGGGTTATGCAAGGTTGGCAGAATACACCACCTTCACCTCCCCAGCCTGAGGCTCTATTTTAGTCCAGCAATAACTCTCGCATTTACATCACACCCTGCCTTAACACAAGTCTCATGTAATGAACATACATGAACACAGAACATAAACAGGCCAGTCTGCTCATTTAAAAATATGGACAAACCATAGTAGAGTAAGACTGGGTAAGAAACTTGAAATCCTATTTGGAATGCAAGCAATGATATTTTTATATGAACAGTAACTTTAATAAGATCACTGAGAAATAAAGATAAACGTTAACTGAAATAAAACATTTCAAAGCACTGATAAATTATAATAACTATAATAGTAGCTCAATGATACTAAAATAACACTGGACAGATGTACCTTGGTGGCATGATGTTATTAGTGTTATTATTTTTAAAATGTAATAACATAATTCATGGGGTTATTATTCAATAATTCCAATTTCTTTTTTTTAAAAGAAAGATTTCTATTTTGAATAAAAACTTAAACATTTTATTCATCAAAGAATCCTGAAAAAAAAAGTTTAAAATAGAAGCTAAAATTGAAGGTTCTTTGAAAGAAATTAATACATTTATTCAGCATGATAAATTGATATCAATTGATAGTAAACACTTTTATTTTTACAAAATATTTTTATTTTGAATAAATGCTGCTTGTTTAACCTTTTTTCCCTTGCTGACTAAAAGTATACTTTTTTTTTTTTAAATATTACCCCAAACTTCTGAATTGTAGTGTATTATGGTTGTCAACTGATTTCAACATCATAATAAGAAATAAGATTGATAGAAATCTTTCAATTTTAATTTATACAGTTATTATATTATGACGTGTGTTTAAATAAAATATGGTAAATTTCATATGTACATATTCATACGCCTGTGTAAAAGTCATAGAATAAGTTTCCCTTTCAGATGAATCTCTTTTACTGGTATTATACTTTGTATGTCATTGGTTGTTCAACAAAATTGTCAAAACACAATTTTAATATATTGATTTAACTCATTTAGTATTTTACATTGATGACACTTTAAAAATTATATAAATATAATAATTAGATATATAATAATCCTTTATGTAAAAGTTTACCCAGAGGCGCTTTTTGCCAAATATAAATTTTGCATTTTGTGCTTTGATAACTAAATTAGAAAGAGGTGTTTATTTATTTTCTGTCAATAACATGTTGGCTGATGCATCATCATTCTGTACATGCTAAACTTATATCTAAAGATGCATTTTTAAAGTAAATATTCTTAAGGGGGAATCTTCTCTCATCTTTCCAAATAGTTTGAAGCACATTGGAGAGCAATGTAATTCCAATGTCATATGAATGTGGCCATTGTATCATGGTACAAAATCAAAGTACTAAGGTATTAATAGTAAATGCCACCACTGTACCATAATACCGCCACTGTACTACCAAAAATGGTCACTGTGATTTGCCAAGTAGAACGTGTTCCTGGATCAACATTCTTTTGTTGGTCCTGGAACAAGATTCCTGTCAAGAAAACAATGTCCTAACCTCAACCCTAACCATTAACTTGATGGTTCCAAACCCAGTCTTATGCGTAATCCTAACTCAAACCATACTGTTTGATAGCAATGTTGTCCTAGAACCAACAAAAAATGTTGATCCAGAAAATGGTGCCAATGTTGTCCTACTTCTAAAAATCAAGGTGACCAGCCTCATTGGTTTACAGGAATGTTGCTCCAGAACAAATAAGGATGTTGAACTAGGTACACATACTACTTCAACAAATCAGAACAATTTTCCAATAACAGGACAGTGAAAATGATGCCACAACGTTACAGACATACTGAACATACAGTACAGCGAATGTGAAGAGGATTGGGAGTAATGGACAACAATACCTGGCCCACAGGCCCACTGGGGAGAACATGTCTTGTGCAAATGAGCTCTGATACAGGTAAAGACACACCAGGTGTCCCCCTGTGAAGAAAGCCACCATCACGCACAACGCATTAAATCCCAGATGGCTGATGGGAAAGTGGCAAGCCCACCATGTGCACACTCCAATAAAGAGAAGGAAGTAGAAGGCAGAGAACGCAGAAGGTAAAGTGATTCCTGGAAAGAGAAAGACATGAATTCAAATCCAATTCACATACACTTTAAAATTAGACCCGAAACATTCTCTACACAAGTGCTTCTATCTTCAAAAGCTTCACCTAACAAGGTGCTCTGAAATGCATCAGAACATATTTCTGAATATAAAACCAGTTCTTTCGCCACAAAAACTGCATTAGCACAGTTTTATAAACATAACTTGTGTCTCAAATGACATGTTATAAGGAAAGCCACAATAGTTGAGTGCATGAAGTGTTGAACATTTCACAATTCTTTCTGAAGTGCACTTTCATTAAAATGTTTTGTGTAAACATGCTTCTCAGGCTATGAAATGGCATAGAATAGGAGTAAGTGGCTATGGGTAGTTTCCTCTTTTAGGTCAACTTGTGTAATGGCGAAGCAACAGTTGAGCATGTTAATCTGTCAGCGTGTTTATAGATAGCTACCTGAATCATAACACATCAAGTTTACTGGCACACACATTTGAAGGCAACAGTGCAACGAGACTCTGCACTTGCAAAATGCTTTTGTTTACTGGCATAGCGTATGTTTCTGGCCATTCCTCAAAAACAAAGTCTATGAAGAATCAGTTGCAGTCTGGAACCAGTTACATGTTTATGTCCACTGAGATATAATGACTGCATCCCAAATCATTACTTCTACTACCCAATGAAATATTTGTTGCTGATGGAAAAGTACATCCCTTGGAAAAAAGCGTATGCCAACATTGGGACATTTTAACACATCATCAAATTGCATCTAGAAACTTCGGAACCCTTTTGTCACATGCTGTTTTCTATGTGCGTGTAAGTATACTGTGCATAGCTATATTTACTGTCTTACAATACATAATCATCTTTTTTAATAATTATTTAGAATTACTACTACTGTGGGAGCCTCGACCTTACATTCAACGCTATGCACGATAACAAGGAACATATCCACTATTACTATTCAGCATGCTATTTTCAAGATATTTTGGAAAGTTGTGATGCATATGAATTCTAAATCACACATACTATTTATAATAGATATACAAAAACCTTTGTATATCTATTATAATTGTATACAAAACCTGTATTTCAGGTTTAAGACTTGTACAGGTTCTTGTTCTCACAACTATTCTTGACATATGGACACAATTCGTACCTTTGATTTTGACTCTTCCATTTAATCTCTCTTTATTTATTGTTTGTAATGTCCAACTTTATGTTAAACCCACTGATTCTCTTACCAGCTAGTGCTAGTAGTGTGACAGCCAGGATGCGGCCCATGTTCCTGAGGAAGCGTTGTGCCGTGGCACGCAGGCGGGCAGCTAACTGTGCCGCCCTGCTGCTTGAGTAAGGACTCTCCTCATCTTCTGTCTCACTACATGACAACATTCCCTCATCTTCTCCTTCTACATCATCATCATCATCCTCCGTTTCATCCTCCTAAAAAGAAGAGAACAGAGACATGAGAAAGACTTGATTGATGCTGGGATGAAAAAATAGACCACATAAGAATTACATTTTTAATCCAAAATCATATACATGTTTTTCTGTCTTTGAAAATGACCTAAGTTCAACTGAAAAGACACGTGATATTGGTGAGCTTGTGTCCCAAACTTTAAAACCAAGACTGAGAATATCAGCCTTTGAAAGCACTGTAAAAGAGAAACTGAGAAATAGATACAGTAAGAGACAGGAAGTGAGGGATGTGTTTAGAAAGTGATAAATGTGAACAAAACATCAAAAAGGTGAAGAAAGTTTTTGCAGGCATGTACTTGTATGCACATGTGAGAGTGTGTTACTCTTGGCTCCTCGGGGTCATAGCCATCATATCTGGCCAGGCCTGCGGAGCCAGACAGGCATGTTTACATCATGAGGCGTTTTTGGGCAAAAGCTGAAACACTGTTCAAACCAGTGACCTGGTGTAGTCAAAGAGGTCTATAATACCTGAAGAGACGAAGGGTATTTTCAGAACTGAACACAAAAGAAGATATTTTGAAGAATGCTGGTAACCAAACAGTTTCTGCTAGCCACTGAGTGCATACTATAGAAGTCAATGGCTACTGTCAATCAGCAACTGTTTGGTTACCAACATTCTTCAAAATATCTTCTTTTTTTTTTCCTTCAACAAAAGGAAGAAATTCATATATTGTAACAACCTGAGGGCGAGTAAATGATGACAAAAATTTCATTTTTTTTGGTGAACTATCCCTTTAAATCCCTGTTTTGAAACAAAGCAGATGATCTACAGTACAAGTCTGAAAACGTTAATTGTTCAAAATGTCATTTGGTACAATGTTGCATTTTCATCCTGGTTTGCTTTCACAAGCTTAACAAAATAGTATGCTAGTCACATGTAAGTAAAACTGTCCTCTCATTGGTCAAAGCACACCTGTTTAGGTTCTGGGATTCCGCTCATAGCGTCAATCATCAAGATGGATTTACAAGTTAGCTCCGTGGGCTTAATGTGGCTTTTTCTGTCATTACACACGCTTTAAAAAACAAATATGAGCCTTCATGCTAGCTGTATATATATATATATATATATATATATATATATATATATATATATATATATATATATATATATATACACACACACACACACACACACACACACACATACATACACACACACATACATACAGCCATGTGAAAAAGTTAGGACACCCTTTTGAATTCCATGGTTTTCCGCATCAGGACATAATAATAAAAAAATAAATATCTGGTCTTTGGCAGGTCTTAAATTTTGGAAAATAAAACCTCAGATGAACAACAACACATGACATATTGCATCGTGTCATTATTTATTTAACAAAAATAAAGCCAAGCTGGAAAAGCCATGTGTGACAATGTTAGGACACCCTCACTGTTAACATAGGAATTAAGAGGGAAAGTAACAGTCAGGCACTGCTAATCAAATGCCTTTGATTAACTGATCATCAGCAAGTGTGAGCACCTCCATAAAAGCAGAAGTTTTGACAGTTTGCTGGTCTGGAGTCTTCAAGTGGGTGTTAACACAATGCCAAGGAGGTAAGACATCAGCAATGATCTTAGAGAAGCAATTGTTGCTGCCATCAGTCTGGGAAGAGTACTACGGCCATTTGCAAACAATTTGAAGTCCATCAATCTACAGTGAGGAAGTTTATTCACAAGTGGAAGACATTCAAGACAGACACCAATCCTCCCAGGAGTGGACGTCCCAGCAAATTCACCCCAAGATCAGACCATGTAACGCTCAAAAGAATGGCAGACAACCCAAGAACTTCACTGCAGACTCGACAGGCCTCAGTTAACATGTTAAATGATAAAGTTCATGACAGTATAATTAGAAAAATATAGGACAAATATGGAATGTTTGGAAGACTTGCCAGAAGAAAGCCTCTTCTATCTGAAAAAACATGGCAGCAAGGTTTAGGTTTGCAAAGTTGCATCTGAACCGTAAGACTTCTAGAACAATGTCCTTTGAACAGATGAGACCAGACTGCAGATTTTTGGCCATAATGCACAGCAGCACGTTTGGTGAAAACCTAAAGAGCATATCAACACATACACTTCATACCAAATGTCACACATGCCGGTGGAGGGCTAATGATTTTGGGCTTGTTTTGAAGCCACAGGTCCTGGGCACCTCAGTCATTGAATCGACCATGAACTCCTCTGTATACCAAAGTATTCTAGAGTCAAATGTGACACCATCCGTCCAACAGCTAAAGCTGGGCCTGTTTTGGATCATGCAACAGGACAATGATCCCAAGCACAGCAGCAAATCCACAACAGAAGGGCTGAAAAGAAAAGAATCAAGGGGCTTCAATGGCCCAGTCAAAGTCCAGACCTCATCCTGATTGAAATGCTGTGGCGAGAGCTGTGCATAAACTTGAATATAAACTGGAGCAATGTTTTAAAGAAGAGTGGGACAAAATTCCTCCAGAACGATGTGAGAGACTGATAAAGTCATACCGAAAATTATTACTTCAAGTTATTACTGCTAAAAGTGGATCTACAAGCAATTGAATCATAGGGTGTCCTAAATTTGTCACACATGGTTTTCCATTTTGGCTTTATTTTTTTTTTTTAAATAATAAATAATATATGTAAATTTATAATAAATGATATGCCATGTGTTGCTGTTCATCTGAGGTTTTATTTTCCAAATTTTATGACCTGCCAAGGACCAAATAATTTTTTATTATGTCCTGATACAGAAAACCATGGAATTCAATAGGGTGTCCTAACTTTTTCACATGACTGCGTATATATATATATATATATATATATATATATATATATATATATATATATATATATACACAGTCAAACCAATTATACAGACACCAGATGTAATTTTTGGGTGCAGGACACTATAGATCATTTATGTAAGTGAGGATAGCAAAATAAAGTAAACTGTGACATATTATACCCAAAAATTCTTCATATAGAGGACTATTAGTAAAATTGATAAAAAAAAATTTGGGACCAAAAATTATTCAGACACTTTGACCTGAGCATGTTTTGCTTAAGTGTTTTTTCTTTAATTGCTAATGTGACCACAGAGTGAACAAAATTAAGCATTGTTTGGTAATTGGTTGACCTAAACTGGTATTATCTAATTGTGTACTTAAATTTAACAGCTGACAGCTATTCAACCTAATTCATTACATACATCAAAGTTATCTGGCATTATCAAGATGAAGTTGTTCTCACACTTAAATCTTGTTCTTGTCATATTTTATTACCATTTTTTAAACTATAG
The DNA here is from genome assembly GCA_039654775.1 of Spinibarbus caldwelli. NCBI lineage: Eukaryota > Metazoa > Chordata > Actinopteri > Cypriniformes > Cyprinidae > Spinibarbus > Spinibarbus caldwelli. Next base: position 38,643,993 of record CM077220.1, read on the forward strand.
CGAATAAACTGTGATAATGTGAGAAATGTTGAAGGTGTCTGAATAAATTTTGGTTTGACTGTATATTCTCCAACTATGTCTGTGAATATATACAGCATATTTAATGCACTTGTTTTGGAGAAGGGCAATTAAAAGACATTCCCCTTATGAATTAGGATACAGCTTGGTTTGTGCTAATGCCCAAATTAACTGAACCACATTAACCAGTCAAACCTTGATCCGTTTGTTTGAATACCTTTAGCTTAAAAAAAAAAAAAAACAGCTTTAAAACCGGTGTTCTGGTACAAAATCAGTTCCTCATTGCATCATTGAAAACTCTGGATTCTTTCACATATGCGAGATCAATTTTTAAACATCCACCTGTTCTTGCTGGCACATACACCTCTGCTAGAATAAACTTCTGAAATAAACTTTGAATCTTACAACAAAGCAAAGAAAGTTACTTTTGTGTAAAAAAAGAGAGTGTATATTCAATCCATTACTGAACTGAAGGGATAAAATATGGTGCAATTGCATTAGAAGACAAGGCTCACTATCTCTGTGAGGACATCAAAAAGACACAAAGTAGAGCTTTAAGGTCTGTTCACTCCGAGGATGAGAACTATAGCTATAAACTTTTATTAAACATTCTAATTCTAAGAGAATAGTGGAGTCCACACCAAAACTATAACGATAACACAAAGGAACGATTCTTTTTTTCAGCTAATGAACAATAATAACATTGGCAGTCAATAAGAAACCACCAACTTTAAAGAACTCTAGTATTTAAAGCACTGCATAATTAGCATATAATAAGCATGACATTATTGTCCACTGGCATGGATGCTAATATAGACATCATTACGGAGTACTGTAGTAATGAGTCCTAAAACCAAGAAACAGGTTATTACTTTCATTTGAGTGAGCTTTTGGTTTGGGTTAAGGTTAGGATGTCAAAGGTCTGGATGTTTTAACATTTTATTCTCTGGCATAAATTGCATCATCAATTGTGATTTTTAAAATCTTTTGTCTTGAAAAAAGTGTTTGCTAACTGGGACTATAGAGGTTGTCGGAGACATTAAATATTATCATAGTGAAAAGGAAGACTCATCAACTCACTAGTTTGCTTTTACATCCTCGTTGTGTTTATAATTCCACTCTTGCAAACTATTTTAACTCAAACATTCTAACTTGCAGATTTTAAGGCTGTTTACACTAGTGCGTTTTCGTTTGCTACAGTTACACCTGTCGTTTACATTACTCTTGCGTTCTCGACCCTCGAAAATGGAGATTTTCGAAAACGCTGCAGACCCCGTTTTAGTTTGAAAACTCCGGGGTTGCGTTTCAGTGTAAACGGACCAAAACTGAGACTTTTGAAAATGATGGCGTGGCTGCCCACATTCGCTCTGCGTATCCTTGACGACCGTGTAAACAATAACATCATGGTCATTATGAATGGTCATGTGACATGCGTTTTCAGTTGTGTAGTGTGGACGGAGATCGTTTCTGAAATGCAGTCTAACTACAGTATACCTTTTTACTTGTGACAATTGTATTTGAAAAGTTGTGTTCATTTTAAGATTATCTTGCAAGAACAAAACTTGCCGGAATTATAAACTGTTGTCAGTCACAGAGCTTACAGGTGCATCTCAATAAATTAGAATGTCATGGAAAAGTTCATTTATTTCAATAATTCAACTCAAATTTTGAAACTCGTGTATTAAATTAATTCAATGCACACAGACTGAAGTAGTTTAAGTCTTTGGTTCTTTTAATTGTGATGATTTTGGCTCACATTTAACAAAAACCCACCAATTCAACAAATTAGAATACTTCATAAGACCAATTAAAAAAAAAAAAAAAAAAAAAAAAAAAAAAAAAAAAAACATTTTTAGTGAATTGTTGGCCTTTTGGAAAGTATGTTCATTTACTGTATATGTACTCAATACTTGGTAGGGGCTCCTTTTGCTTTAATTACTGCCTCAATTCGACGTGGCATGGAGGTGATCAGTTTGTGGCACTGCTGAGGTGGTATGGAAGTCCAGGTTTCTTTGACAGTGGCCTTCAGCTCATCTGCATTTTTTGGTCTCTTGTTTCTCATTTTCCTCTTGACAATACCCCATAGATTCTCTATGGGGTTCAGGTCTGGTGAGTTTGCTGGCCAGTCAAGCACACCAACACCATGGTCATTTAACCAACTTTTGGTGCTTTTGGCAGTGTGGACAGGTGCCAAATCCTGCTGGAAAATGAAATCAGCATCTTTAAAAAGCTGGTCAGCAGAAGGAAGCATGAAGTGCTCCAAAATTTCTTGGTAAACGGGTGCAGTGACTTTGGTTTTCAAAAAACACAATGGACCAACACCAGATGATAACATTGCACCCCAAATCATCACAGACTGTGGAAACTTAACACTGGACTTCAAGCAACTTGGGCTATGAGCTTCTCCACCCTTCCTCCAGACTCTAGGACCTTGGTTTCCAAATGAAATACAAAACTTTCTCTCATCTGAAAAGAGGACTTTGGACCGCTGGGCAACAGTCCAGTTCTTCTTCTCCTTAGCCCAGGTAAGACGCTTCTGACGTTGTCTGTGGTTCAGGAGTGGCTTAACAAGAGGAATACGACAACTGTAGCCAAATTCCTTGACACGTCTGTGTGTGGTGGCTCTTGATGCCTTGACCCCAGCCTCAGTCCATTCCTTGTGAAGTTCACCCAAATTCTTGAATCGATTTTGCTTGACAAACCTCATAAGGCTGCGGTTCTCTCGGTTGGTTGTGCATCTTTTTCTTCCACACTTTTTCCTTCCACTCAACTTTCTGTTAACATGCTTGGATACAGCACTCTGTGAACAGCCAGCTTCTTTGGCAATGAATGTTTGTGGCTTACCCTCCTTGTGAAGGGTGTCAATGATTGTCTTCTGGACAACTGTCAGATCAGCAGTCTTCCCCATGATTGTGTAGCCTAGTGAACCAAACCAAGAGACCATTTTGAAGGCTCAGGAAACCTTTGCAGGTGTTTTGAGTTGATTAGCTGGTTGGCATGTCACCATATTCTAATTTGTTGAGATTTGGTGAATTGGTGGGTTTTTGTTAAATGTGAGCCAAAATCATCACAATTAAAAGAACCAAAGACTTAAACTACTTCAGTCTGTGTGCACTGAATTTATTTAATACATGAGTTTCACAATTTGAGTTGAATTACTGAAATAAATGAACTTTTCCACGACATTCTAATTTATTGAGATGCACCTGTATTTTCGGCAATAATATAAAAGTCAATGGAAAAATCCTATAAACTAGGGTGATGTTAACTTCAGGACTGGCTTACACAATTAAATTATCCCTTCAGCATTCTATAGTGAACTTTCTTGGTGTGAAGGAGACTTTATATCTCTTGAAATGGTTTTTAATGGGGATAGTCCAACTTACATACATACATATTCAATAACTCTTGATTTTTACAGTGCATTTTCAGAGCCTCAACCAGACTGTTGTAATGGATATTGAAGTGGCAAGAGTTTTGAGAAAGTTGCATGAAGTCAGCCAATCAGATTTGGGCTTGCCATATTGGTCAGACTTTCCGTGGGTGAGATTACAAGTCTGGCCACAAGACCGACCATAAACACTGAGGACCAGACGTTATGCCAAATGTCAAAAGTCTCACTGTGCAGGACTAACTTTGTTTTCCTTCTTAGTCCATTTGCTCATTCTGTCGATCTTTTGACCCTGAATATAAACCTGTGTTGACTCCTGCAAGGGCACAGGAAGGTTGGATTTTTCTAGTCTTTTCAGCTCAGCATATTATCAGTGTTCAGCATTGTCCAGGTCCTCCCTCATTCCACAGCCTCATGTGACTCTATTAACACCCTCTCCAACACTAAACATAGAGCCGCAATAAGGCATCAGCTGCCCTCTGGATGGATCCATGTAACGAATCTTCAGGCCAATCTAAACCTTAATTAGTGAACAGGCTATACACTCTCAGAAAGAAATGTGCAACACCAGACCAGCACCTGACAGACAACAGACTGACAGCAACAGACTGAACAGAAGAATTTATTTTAATCGACTGACAGCAATAATTACAACTAAAAACCATGCCAGAAGACCAAAAAAAAAAACAGCAGACCAACTAAATCAAGCAGTTTTGTACCTTGGATATCTTTTTAAAATATGAAAATTTCAATGCCATGAACCTTGTATACTTTGTCAGCTTGTCCTCTGGTGTGCTCATTGTAGCAGCCTGGGAAGCTGCAAACAAAAACGGTTTCCTGATGGAAAAATGCCGGAAGTTGTGTGGTGTTTGACATTATGAAAATGCCTGTTGTATGGTAGTTTTTTCCTTCGGTTTATTTTTCCCTTTTCTTTTCAGAGCTTTCCACTCCACGGATGTATGGTGTACCTGAATGTTTAGAGTGTATTTAAGATCTACCTTTATTTTTAATGTCATAACTGCCTTCATAAGCCAATTTACCACCTACCAATCACGATGTTACATAGTTTAAATCAAACCATAATATGTGTGATTAAAAGCATAGTAATACTTACATTTTATTCAACATTGTGATTTCACTGACAATTCTTTGCTTGCATTAAAAGTTACATAAAAACAACTATATTGCACTTATTATAATATAGTCTGGAAACTAGTATACTGACATTGGACTTTGTTGTAGCTTTTCTTTTTTTCTTCAGTAAAACAGTGAGTGCAGAGACAAACGCATTTCATCTGATCGAATTGGCATCAGACTCCAAGTGACGTGGCCACAACAAAGCCCATTCGCTCAGTCCCTCACTGCAGGCCAATGCTCTGGAATGTTTTGTTATTATGTTGTTCCTACACCGGTTTACAAGGCAGGTGGTTGCTAGTCGGTTATAATGCTACAGTGCACAAAATTTTGGAATGAAGCGGTTTTTCACTTTTGGAAATCAGAATAAACCCTTTAAGGGCCAACGTCCCAATTACGTCACAGCGCTAGCTGGAGGCAAAACAAAGAGAAAACTGGAGGCGGCCTATTAAAACCAGCACAGATTCGGCTACATAAGGAGCTTAAAATATCATCTTGTTGTGATGTTGGGTGCCAGAATCAACGTAATACAGCTTCAAATTAGAAATTATCGCATACCTCCTGCCACTGCCAGACAAAAAAAAACGACGACAGCTGTGGTTCAACGCGATAAAACGAGCAGACTGGACAGAAACGATCGTCAAAAATGCTCGCATTTGCAGCGCATGCTTCTTATCAGAAAAGGTTCAATAAAGTATTGTCTTTTGTTGTTATGGGTGCATCTAAAGATTTCTTATGCATCTCATATGAAATAATGTCTGTGTGCATGTGTGTAAAACAACAAACTGACAATTTATGTTTAATCATTTGTAATTGTAGATACACTGTTGTAATTAATTGTGGCTGGAATAATATGTAGCTGTAAAAATAGTTGCCTGCTGAAATTGAAATGTATATACATCTTCATAACTAGACAGACAATGTGAGTTTTTCTTTACTATAGATGTGAGTCACTCAACCGGAGGGAATCCTGTCAGATCGTCCAAGCTTTGAGTGAGCGTGTACGGGTCGGCCGATCTGGTTTCGTCCATTAAAGTTAACCTTTTCAAATAACAATCGCGATCCCGGATATGCAGGTAAAATCGGATTTTCTCCAGTCATTGTTAAAAAAAAAACAAGCTAACAAACTTCATAACTAGCGTTAGTGAAGCAGTCAGGGGAATGTTTCTGCCTCCACCTAAGCTCCGCCCACAGAAAAACGTCACAATGTTTACTAACAGAAAAAAGGGTCTACAGTAATATTAATAGAAAGCAAAACATACAAAATAAAAGAATTCACTCACTTAGATGGCACATTTCAAAGAACTGTTTAGAAAGTTGTTTTTAACAATAATCTATAATAAATAGATTCAATAATAATTTTAGATGTTTTGAACTAACAAACACCACACAATTTTTTTCAGAAAAATCTATGCAATTAAAAATCTATTGCTGCCTTTAATTTTTTGCTACTTTGGTTTGTAACTTGTAGAGATTCCACTTTTTTTTAATTTTTTATTTATTTATTTTTTAAGAAAGACAGCTTGACTATAGTTTAAAAATATTACATTATAGATTGCAGCTTGGCAAGTTATCTTTCAAAGTTAGCATTGACATAGCTGGCATAATCAAGCTTTAACAGTACAACTGATGCATTTTACTCATTCTTTTGCATTTGAGGGTAGGAAAGTGTCAGATAGAGGTCGGCTTTGGAGGTATATGGAAATAATATTTATATAAGCATTATAAAGTTGAAATGGTTTCAATTGTTAGATTCCAGTAAAACAGACACGCATGCATGGTTTAGCACTTTGGGCCTCTGTTGCTAATTGATCTTATAAAGATCCTATTTTTCTATGCTGACACATAGTGAGTCACAGCCAGTGTTTGTTGATGTTGTTGCTTTGGCAACAGCAGCAGGAAGTTGCCAGACTCTCGGCCGCTGTACAGTGCTGGAATGGTGCAAAGAGTCAAATGGAAAAAAAATCCAAGAGCAAAAATCTCATAAAACATCACAGGGTGGAGATCGAAGAGAAGTCAAAACTTTCAGTATATGAAAAATATTTAAAGAGGATCAAACATTTTATGAAATGGGAAAATTGAATCAATTGTTAAAAATAAGTTTTATTACTATTTTCTATTTAAATATGTTTCAAGCACTGAAGTTCAAGCTTTCAGCTAAAAATGTTTTGAGTTTCTTCATGCTGGTTTGAAATGAGAATAATGTATCTGTTAATAGTTTTATTCTTTCTGAAACCAACTACTAAACATATTTTCCGTACATTCCTACAATAGGCTGAAGCACTATTTACACTACTGGTCTTTTGGAAGCTGCATTCACATCAATTAGCAAATAAGATTAGCCTATAATACAAACTAGATTTCAAACAAGATTATGTGGTGTTGCCTGTGCAAAAACGTTAGGGTGTTGTGAGTGGGGTTGGTTACTCATTACCATGTGTTTACTTGCTGTGCGTGGATATTGCTATTGTGGTTGCTAAGGTGTTTTGTGCTGCTTACCAGCCTAAATCAAAAGAGCCCATCTACAAGTTTCTATGATCTTATGTTCTCCAGACATAGCTTGGGTCTATGTTTTTTTTTTTTTTTTTTTTTCATTATTTTATTATTGTCCACCAAAAAATAAATACATACATAAAATAAAATATTCCTTTGCCAATCTCTTGACTCAAGTTGGATCACTTACAAAAGTAATAGGTCAGATTCTGGTCAAAACAGAGAGATTATAAGAGCAATAGTCACAGTGATGCTGGGTAATGTTTCTTCTTCCTTTTCACCTTTTTGTTCTTTTTAACTCTTGTTGCCATGTTTGTGAGAGTTGCTTATATATTCATGTTCACCATAATAATACCATGCAAAACAAAACTGTTTTGATTTTAGTTGCCTTGTGACCTTGTGGTCAGGGCTACAGGTTTTGACAGCATATTTATTAAATAATGATTTTGTCATACTGTTTCACACACACAGAATTCCCTAAATATGTTTTTTAGGGACATTCCGTAGACATAAAGATTTTTATACTGTGTATAAAACTATATAGTCTATCCCCTAACCCTACCCCTAAAAGAAAACTTTATGAGTAAAAACATAATTTGGAAAAATGTGCCTAGGTCACACACACAAACATATACGGCACACATACACTTGCATTACATGTATTTTAATTTTTATTCATTTTCAATCCGAAGTAAAACTTTTTGGGCCATAAACTTTTGTGTACACAGTCAAAATAAGTGACCACATATATACCTAAGATATACCTATGTGGCACTTAGGGCTTGTCAGCATTAGTCTTGCAAGGCATTTTTATGTAATGTCTGGAGGATATAACACACACTTAGACAGGAAGGTTCCATCTGACCAACTTATAAAATGAGCAACCACATTTTTACATGACCTAAATAGATAGGTAATTCTCAAATCGATGATACCACAATAATATGGTAGCATGGTGCATGTACACTTTGTGGTCACAATTTACCTGCATCTAAAACTACTAAGTATAGATTATTTTATGGATGTAAGACTTAGCAATAAGGCAGAACATGCAGTTGATCCTGAGGATATCTCATTTGCTTGCCATAGCTTCAGTAAATAAAAAAATAAATAAATAGATAAAAATATTAAATATATATATATATTATATAAAATTAAATATATGAATTAATTAAAAAAGGAAAAGAAAAGCATTAATATAAATACCAAAAAAATTGATGTGTCATTGCCATTTGTGCAATATTAAGTCTGGTTTATGTGTCCAAACGTTATTGGGACCACTGTATCATATGATTTTTTTTTTTTTTTTTTTTTTTTTTGATGATCATGAACCTAAACTTTTCAAAAAATTTTAAAAAGGTTTTGCCTCTAAAGCGCTCATTGTATCAATCGGGATGCATGCAAACAAATATTTCCCTCCCAGCAAAATGATAAAATCCCTGACTCACACAACTTGTATAACAGCCAGCCAGTGAAATAGCAGTCTTTGGATTACATCAGCACTAGCCACTGCAGCAGGCCATGGGTGGGCTGTGTGAGGCTCAGACTAAACCAGCATTACTCACCAGTGTCTCATAATAAGCTGCTCAAACATAACAAAAGATCAACAGTAGGCCTGGTCTATGCTCAGCTCACCTCCTGGAGAAGTGTAGACATGTGAGGTATGGGTCCCTCCTCTCTCTTCTTCAACAGACGGTTACACAGTATCAGGGTGATCAGAGAGATGATGAAAATCCCAAGGTCAGGCGTCAGGAGCCACACCATGCTCCAAGGATCTTCCAGCGGAAGCCTGCAGGAGCAACCACAAACTCAGCGGTTAAATGCTATAACTGAGCAATATAGTGGTATACAGATCAGAAAATGTAGCCCTTCAGCCTTTTCATGGAGAAGAGAAGAGAAGAGAAGAGAAGAGAAGAGAAGAGAAGAGAAGAGAAGAGAAGAGAAGAGGGCTTGAAAATGTAGACTTTTATCTAGAAATAAAATATTAAGAAGTAATACAATACAATTAAATAAAATAAATAAACAAAATATATAAAATGAATATAAAAAATAAAATATCAAAATAAATACATATCAAAAATAAAATAAAAACATGAAACATAAAACTTAAGTAAAACAAGTTCATGAATATTTTACAGAATAGGGCTTGAAAATGTAGCCTTTCATCTGAAAATAAAATAAAATAAAAATAAGCTACCAAATAGCATCTCAACTGCTTCATTTCTTGTATTTTTGCAAAATGTAAACTATGTTATCGCCCAGCTCTAATCTGCTAAATTTGACTATAAGCCATACTGACAGTAAAATATTACAATAATTAAAATCATGTGTTTTCTGTAAAGCTGCTTTGAAAAAAAAAACCCATAAATAAATACATTCCTAAATATTGGGTATCACAAGTTCATTTTTTCAAGTTCAGGAATTTTTGCAATATGGTGAAAATCGGACGATAACATGGCTGCATGAAAAAATGTTTTTTCATATTAAATAAGTTTTTGGTAATAAGACACCTGCCTTAAATGGTCTTACTGTTTCCTCACCGAGCTTTGTGATCTAGCTCTGATCAGTTTCAAATAGTTTCAGTTTCAACATGATGCCTCACGTATACATACTCTCTGCATTCTCTACATACCTGGACACTCCAACATGTCTTGATAGAGTCTCCCATGAGCTGCCTACAGAGAGAGCAAGAGAGAGGTTTGTATACTGAGGATAAAATGAAATCACAGTACTGGACATTGTCAAGTAGGTCATAAAGACGAGCCAACCGCAAGTGCCTTTGCAAAGCTACCGAAACATTTCCATGAGCCACTGAACTCTCCTTTGGCAGAGTCAGCCAAAGGCTACAAGCCCTTGAAGTCTTTGCAGTCAGCCTGGCGACTCCTTAAAGATGCGTAGGACTCAGGAGATACATCGTGCATTGGTCTTTCTGGACAATTTGGGAAGGGAAGGCAAACACAACGTCCAAACCTCAAATAAGAGTGGCTAATAACCGAGGCTTCTCAAATGGATTGCAGTACTTACTTACTTAATCCTTTTTGTCCCGTGTGAGACATAAGGCCGCTACATATCATGTAATTTGTGATTTTGGCAAGTTGAACACGGCAAGAAAAATCACGTTCACCTGTGAATGCCCTGTTGGAAAATTCAACTTAATCTGGTAGCTGTGTTTTGGAGCATAGCTGGCTTCTTAGCAGCTGGCTTCTTGTTGGTAAGTTGGATCAACTTATTGAAACAAGAATCTCAGTGAATGCTAAGATTAAAACTTTGGTGCCATATGGCTTGAATGTGGATTTTGAATTGAGTTGTTTTTTATAAGGGATACATCTGAGATTAAAGCTGTAGGCCTATATGTAGATGTGAATTGGTCGCATGACATGAGCTGGCGTCAAAGCAAGAACTGGTGGGACAACTTTTGTCATGCACCATTTCACTAGTGATAACTGGATGAATTTTCAAATGACATGAGAATCCTTTATGACACTTATGATTTAACAACAACGGCAAGTGTTTTTGAACATGTTAGCTTGTCAGCTACCTACTGACCAGCCTGGATCAACTGATAACCATTTAGTTTAAAAACAACTTGACAACGCTATGTTTTTCTCCATTTTTTTTTTTTAAATGAAAGAATGCATCCTCTTTTTTTGAATGCTGCTTAATGATACTTAATAAAGAAGAATGCCCTCTATGATTGTATATGCACTTGAAACAAGTCAGACTTACAGTTGTGTCCCAGTGCATTATCAAGGCTGGGGATGGTATACAGGCAGATCTGGAAGCTGACATGTGCCAAGAGGAAAATCAGACTGGTGCTGAATAAGGCCTTGATGTAACGTCCAGTGTGTCCTGTGGAATGGAGAAGAAAAACACGAGAATGTTGAAGATAGGCACAAATGGTGAAAGAAGGTTGATAATTATTTTATTTCAAGGATGACAACTAATATGACGGTCAATACTACAACAAACCTATACGATTTGCATTCACAAATTAGCCTAGTTTCAACTCAAAATAAACCAGTGATTTACTGTTCATTTACATTTTAACAAAACTTTAAAAATCATGATAAAAAAAGTCCATAGACACAATGTCAACTACCCATTGGTTGTCATAATAGCTTTACAGGCTTTGTAGAAACTCTCGTAAGATTTAATTGCAACATTTACATTGCAGCCACACAAAGATGGGATTTCTAACAATGTTTTTCCAGCAACGCAGCAGTATAGGAGCAAAGTGAGCACATGTGTGAGCGTTTAACTTTTGCGAGAATTGGGAAAATGCAATAGCAGGCCCAGCTATTCTAATCATAGCAGGACTGTCAAAATACTCTTTTTTGTGGGTAAAAAAATAATTTCTGCTAAAGCATAAATGAGTAAAGAGCAACGAGGACGTCATCTAGAGCTACAGCTGGTCACTGTTAAAGCAGAGATTATATTTTTGTTTTAAACAGAGTTTTGACTTCATAGCAATATTGCCAAGGACTGGTTTTCAAACTCATTTGGGCTGAACTCACTTTCAACTGAAGAATGCGTATACAGTGTGGAGAATTATGGGAATATAAAGGACTTCTTTTACACAGAACACATCACTTTAAAACCATAAATAGAAGAAATTAATCTAAAAAGAAGCTTTATAGGGGAGTACAATTAGGTTCAATTATTGCTGCTTGCTAAGGCGTCGCTATTGTTATTACTCAAACTGTACTATTGCTCACCTCTAACTTTGGCATGTAACGCATTCTGTGCCACTACCATGAATGATATCTCAAATTTTGTGGCTTACTGAACAAACTTGCCATTCTTTTTCTCTTTCATTCTTTCTTTCTTTCTAAACAAGTATCTAACTGTAGATACTTAACATATGGTGTGGCAGGTTTATTAGTTTGCAGATCTATCACTACAACACTTAGTCCTCACATGACATCTACAGTATTTTGACATATTAATCTCAGAAATGATTTACAGAACCATATTAGCATTCCCAGAACTTTTATTTAACTTGTGAATTAATTATATACAAAAAAAAGCATGCAAAGACTGCCCCTTTTTAAGTTGTCAATCACTTCAGTTCAGCACTATTTCTCACAGTTCTGCACTCCGAAGCAAGTCATGCAATTACCAAAACAATGTTCCTCTGCAAGTAGCTTGTAGTTTTATGCTTCATACCGCTAAGCGACCAAAAGTTGTGAAAATGAGAACTGTAGCTTTATTCAAGTTTTAGTTAACTATAATAACAATGCAATGCAGTTGTTATAGTTTTAGTTGTGTTGCTATGAGGTTATTAGGGTGTTTTTTAGCGTTAATAAAACTAATACCAACCAAATTCAGCTGTAGGCACGCTTGTTATTTATAGCTGCGAGATAGAAAATTGTTACTATGCTTATCCTATGTCTAGGGTAATTTTAGGGTAAGAGGAGTAACTTCCGTATTCAGCACACACAAAGAGTGATAATCGAGTGCATTCACTATTAAAATTCACTACAAAACTTTTTTGTTGTCCACCATGCAAAAAAGTTCTGATTGTTTAGAAAGGTACAAGCACAACTCTCCACTAGTCATATAATTTTATTCATATCCATACCACAAACGGCCACACTAAAGTTTAAGACTCAGGGTTAGGGGTTTTCACTAACCATAAATATGAATAGTAATAGTGCCTTAGTAAGCACTCTTATAGGAAGAGAAAAAGAAAGCTGCACAGTCGACAATTACAGCCTGAAATGAGTACCACCTGAGGTCTGTGGTTATACTTTATTGTAAAACACTGATGGGAATGCACTGCTGCATAATGTAACCTGTAAAATAAAGGTTTTACTGGACAGACAGCAGATGTGCCACCCCACTGCTTGGGGATTTCAAGTTGTTCTGCTTAATACAAACTGTACTTCAATTTCCAGTGTATATGTCAAAACGGATAGAATCGGAGAAGTAGTATTCTGGCTGGACGAGGTGAATGAGGGCACCTGGGTAAGAATGAACACTCTGGACACACAGAGGCCTCTGCAAAGCTTTATTTGTCTTTCCAGTTTGTCTTGGCAAAATTCAATGAAAGGCCACTTCAGCGCTCGCCACAGATAGCAGCACCGCTATTTACCTCTTACGCACTATAGCGAGAGTGTGAAATCTGTGGGGCCATTATGAGATTTTCTGAAAAACTAGATGACTGTGATGTCTTGTGTTTTGACACGTGTAGCCATGATTGTTTTAACGAGAATCAGGGCTCTAGTGCACTTGACACAGCTCCATAGACCCCAAAATGGTGTAGAGTTACTGAGTGACTATGGAAAGAATAACAGCCTGCCTTACCAAACCAAGTAAGAGATTTTACACATCAGCTTTGGGATATATTTTTATCCAATTTTAAAGGTTAGCCTGTAGTTATACACACTGTTTATTTAGGTGCATTACTACAATCTAATACACAATCTAATCACAGACAATTGGATTTTTAGTATTCTCAATGTTAAATAAAATCCCTTTCAACCTGATCTGGCAATCTTAGGACTTTTTCACACTTGGCTCATTTGAAGCGTTTGTTTCAGAACCTGGTGTGTTTTCTCCCTTAGTTCGGTTTGTGTAGGCATAGTGGATCGGCACTAAAATAATCGGGTGAACGAGATGGTCTCAGGCCCGATTACAACAACTGGTTCAGTTGTGTTTAGAAAGTGATCCACCCCAACGGGCCAACAAACCAACCATTTATCAAACTTTTTTTTTTATTTTTTAGATTTCTTTTTGGCATTTTTGCTTTATTATGATAGGACAGTTATTAGACAGGAAGCAAAGTGGGAGAGAGGGGAGACGGGATCGGGAAAGGTCCAAGAGCCCGGACTCGAACTCGGGACGCCTAAATGCTGCCCACAAGGCTATTGGCACTGACCAAACCAAACTTTATAAGAGCAAGTCCAGTAATCCTTTTCCAAAAAAAAAAAAAAAAAAAAAAGAATAATTGGATATATAAATGGATATTTCAAATATTGAACAAGTGAAATTCCCAATCATGTGTATTCAATTGAAACGACTGGATGACCTCAAAGATTTCATGATTCTACAATAGCAGAATTTAATGCAAAATCAGGCAAACTGCATTATGGCAGCTTGCATTTTTCTTATTTCCGGGGTTTTTTTCAGCAACAAAAATTTTAACCTGAGACGGGGAAATGCAATATTAGCTAATAAAAATCCATAAATCAGAGTACAAACTAATTAATAAATATGTGTTCGAGTGTTCTGCCACTGTGTTGCAGAGAATTTGTTGTATAATGAGCAGGTATGGCCCAACCATACAGAGCACCAGGACAACAAAAAGGAAAGAAAGGTTCTGACATGAGGCCCATTAATATAATATTTAATTAACACAATATTTAATATTTTTAATTGATCGTTCCCAATCATTTACTCACAACCTACGCTTGTCTCAAATTGTTCAATTCCAAAACACACAAGAGAGACATGGCTACGCAAGTGATCCAACACCTTGTCTATATGTACATGTTTTGACAAAATGAAAGTTTCTATAGAGGTTTAATAATTCTATTAAACTAGTATATGTGATATATATTGGGGCACATTTTTTGCTAGTCCCCATAATGCCTGATTTCACCAGTAGATTAGATTTAAATAAATTTAAATTTAAATATTTTTAGTGAATGCAATCACTAATAATACTTGATAAATATACTGATACTTGCTTGATAAATTATAAGGAAAATATTATCCTTTTATCCATGAATTTTAAAAGGCCTAATCTAGAGGCCTTTGGTGGCTTCATGTTGCATCAACACGTTTATTCTTGTTAAATCCTAGTATTCAAACAACCTCTAATCATAATTATTTGAAGTTTGAACATAACATGAATGCTATCTCAAATTTTGGTGCTTGTTGGGGAGAAGTACGCTATTACTTTTCTAAGCATTTAGACATACAGTACAGTCTTCATACGGCAGACCGATAAAGCTCTAAGTGCACATTATGACCAAAAATACATGTACAAGTAAGAGAAAGTTGATGTTTATCTAAAGCATCATTAATCACACAGTGGTGTCATTTGTTGATAATCAGATTAATCTTATATTTCATCAAATGTTATATACAAGTTAATGGAACCACATTATAAAAACAAATAATCCTTGACGATGATAAACTACTCTTCCCAAGAGTATCACAGGCTTCCTGTGGTTAAGGAAGTGAATGTTGGTACAAAGAGCGCAGCTTACGTAAGTCTCTGAAGTAACTGGTGAGACTAGAAACCGAGTTCTGACCCTGGCAGTGGGGGGCACGTGGCAGACACACCCCAGAGAGAGCTGCTGCTTTCCGGAACTTTCCTATCCCACAAACAGCGGTGGGAAAGCATGCGGAAAGTCTCATCGCCCCCCACATACTAGTGTGCATTTGTTTGGAAAATGTAGAACAACAAGGCCATTATTAATTAAACCACTTTAAATAATCTTCAATGAAAAATGATCAAGGACTAACACAATATATTTAATGTTGGATAAAAACAAATCTATCTAGAGCAAGAATTATGATATCCAACATTATGCCCCTCCAATTGTGCATACAATATGCATTAGACAGAGTGAATGCAGTCCATGGGTGTGCCGTCTGAGACACAATTGTTGGCCATTCTTTAACATCCGCAAAGACAGTTATTACTGACTTTCTAGAAGAAAGTCAAAGGTAACCAGGTCAGCAAGCATAACAAGCCATTCTGAACTTAAACATTATATCCAAATGATTAAGGAAACTGTGACTATGAATGTGAAATTGACCTAAGGGTTCCCAGGCTAACATTTTTGTAGTGGTGATGTACATTTTCCTACATCCTTCTTCTCCTAAGCCTCTGATTGTTCACAACTGGCTTGGTCTTCCCCGGATTTCCCGGCCACAGAATGTGTAACTAATCCACAGTAGGAAAAAAGCAAGATGGTTTTCATTAAAACCATTAATACTGTTCAACGTCAGGTTTCGTTTTACTGTGGCTGGCAGTTGCAGGGATTTTCTGAGTGGGATTTCTCTCAGTGCCAGATTATCCCTTGTGAAAAAGCCTATAGATGACCTTCATTTGAGTCACATCTTGCTGCAAGCCTCCGCTGAGAGCACTGAGTGCACTAATATCCAGACAGCGGAAAGCAAACCTTGTAGCTGTAGGAATTCCACACCTCTCATGGAGGTAAAATAAGGTGAAGCAATAGGCACATTTCCTACTTCTCTGTCAAAACAATAAAGCTAATCCTCAAACATAAGGAATGTAACAGATGGCCTTGGAAATAAAACATAGAAAAGTGAGCTACACAGTGTGTGTGAGAGAAAGATGTAGCAATAGACCCCCTCCTCCCCCCAAGAGATGGAAGGAAGGAAGGAAAGAAAGAAAGAAAGAAAGAAAGAAAGAAAGAAAGAAAGAAAGAAAGAAAGAAAGAAAGAAAGAAAGATAGATACTGACAACAGACTCTGGATGTGACGGGTTGAGGTCAGGTATAAATGTTAAAAATTTGGAAATCATATTGTTAGCTAGCTTTTTAGATGGATGGATGGACAGATAGACAGATAGAAACTTTTTTATCATAATATTAAAAAACAGAATAAGCCGATTATTATTTTATTAGTATTACTACATAATTGTATTAGATTACTGTTATTATAATTGCTGTTATATAATTATGCTATCTGATAGCTGATACATTGATAAATATATCAAACATATTAAATTTAGCCAGTATTAAATTATTAGTGTTTTAAAGATTAACTTTAAGTGAGCATTACACAGCACCAAAGGTAATCTAAATGTAAAAGTAGGGGGGGGAAACCATGCAGAGTTATTGATATTATCAATGAATTGTTAATTATCGATTTCCAATTCTGGTTGATATAAAGTATAAAAATATTGATACCCAATAGAATATATGTCTAATATATGCATCCCTATTACTTTTAACAAAACTCAGAATAAAATTCAATACCAGTTAGTGCTGTCAAAATTAGCGCGTTAACGCAGGCGATTATTTTTTTTCATTTTAACGCGTTAAAATTATTTAAGGCCGTTAACGCAGGGGTGGAGCCTAGGGTTGGCCAACCCACTCATAACTGCTACTTCTGTCTCTTTTTTCTTGACAAGAAGTGCATTTATTCAGTCGCAGAACGTCTTTATGACCACATCAATCCGGAGAAGTTTCAAACGCGCACTTCAGCTTCACTTCAGAGCCAGGCGCGAGTCTAACGAGCGTGGAAACAGTGCTGCGCTCAGAGCACGAAATCTTCAATTGCACGCAAAAAGGCACCGGCGCGCGCTGTACCCTGTAACTTTTTTATATCAAATCGCGAAATAAACTACGAGCATGCAATGTCGTTGTCAGTTAAGGCATGAAGTTACCAAAAAGGCGATTAAAGCTGCCTTAAAACTGTGCATGCATGTAATATGTTATATTACACTAAGAACATCTCTGAAATGGCTTTCAAAACTGTCCTGGAGCATCCTAGCACTGTCTCCCTCATCTAACACACCTGATTCAACTCGTCAGCTCATTAGTAGAAACTGAAATGGGTCCGACCTGAAATGGGTCAGAAAAGGTCAAGAGAGTTGAGAGAAAATAGCGATGATCAGATCCGCGTCACGTTCAGCAGCAGCAGCTCTTAAAGAAATAGCAGCCAAAAAAAAAAAAAAAAAACTAATAACCCAGAGGCTGTGATGTCTGTTCATCAAGAACAAACGAAAAAAGAGTAAATCAATAACTTTTATAGCTTTAAGGATTCATCTGTATTTAGTTTAGAATTTAGTATTTGATAACTTTATTCAATTTCTGTATATTTCTGCTGAGGGGCATAGATAGCTAAATATGTCATTATTATAATGGGTTTATGTGAAGATTGTTTTAAGTTCACTTGGGGGGAAGGGGGGGGGGGGGGGATTTTACTTACATAACCATGGTTCCCTGAGAAGGGAACGAGACACTGCGTCCTCTAGAGGTCGCTATGGGGAACGCCATCAGTGTGACCGGTGTCTGAAGCATACATCGGAACACGACAATAATATTGGCCGGCGACAGCCTATGACATCACTACCCGGCGCGACCACAGTATAAAAGGCCAGAACACGTCATCCGCTTCTTCGTCTGAAGCTTGCGTCCGAAGCATGGCAAGGGAACTAGAGGACGCAGTGTCTCGTTCCCTTCTCAGGGAACCATGGTTACATATGAAACCTGAGACGTTCCCTTCCGAGGGAACTTTGAACTGCGTCCTCTATTCCCATGCCGCCATGCTGAGGGGAGTGCCTGCCAAAGGCCACGGTGAGCACTAAGTACCAACTCTACCATAGCCATGGGAGTTGCCCCTAGGACGCCTTGATGGCTGTCAGTGACATTATCCCCTTCGGCCAAGAGCCTGAGCTGCATACCTAAAACAACTTACATGTTAAGGGCTGGGCTGGGAAGCCCGAACCTAGGGCAGAGCTCAAAGGCTTGGAATCAGAAAAGAGACTCCTTCAAGGGGATAAGACCAGGTGTCTAAAAACCAACCAGACCCTGGCCTGTCACCCAGGGGGCTACCGCCAGATCTGAGTGTACTTGCTCAAGGAACTGACTCGACAGATCCCTGGTAGCAACCCCCTGCTCAGAATGTATCAACATCGATACATAAGTTGAGTGGAGCCCAAGGTCAAAACCGGGGCCTAAATTAACTGAGAGAAAGGGAACGCAGCTGACAGCGCGTAATCCTTACCATACAGGTTTTTAGCAAGTGCGCAGAATGCTTAGCGTGCACACTTACCACAATGTGGATTTTTAGAAAGTGCACAGAAGCCCAGCGTGTGCACTTACTATAGCATGGATTTAAAGTACCGTTACTTAAAGGGTAACCGAAGTTGTCATTAGACAAGCCTCAGGACCCTACGTGATTGTGGTAAGCTCAAGGTGCGTAACTAGAAGGGGTGTAGCACCCAGATCTCAAATTGATAGGGGGACACCAGCACCCGCCCAGGGAAAGGGGAGCACTGCTGACCCCCTGCTCAGAATGTATCAACATTGACATATAAATTGAGTGGAGCCCATGGTCAAAATCGGGGCCTAAACCAACTCAGAGAAAGGGAACGAAGCTGACAGCGCGTAGCCCTTACCATACATGTTTTTAGGAAGTGCGCAGAATGCTTAGCATGCACACTTACCACAACGTGGATTTTTAGAAAGTGCACAGAAGCCCAGCGTGTGCACTTACCATAGCATGGATTTAAAGTACCGTTACCTAAGGGGTAACCGAAGCTGTCATTAGACAAGCCTAGGAACCTTACGTAACTGTGGCACACTCAGGGGGCGGCAAAAAATTCAGAGACGGGGCCTAAACCAAAAAAAAGAAAATAAAGTTTTTTTTTTTTTTACCCCCCTTCTGTACCAAAATCATACCGAACCGTGACGTTAAAACCCTCATATTTGTGTACCATTACACCCCTAATATATATATATATAAAATATATATTATATATATAATATATATATACAGACTGAAGTAGTTTAAGTCTTTGGTTCTTTTAATTGTGATGATTTTGGCTCACATTTAACAAAAAACCCACCAATTCACTATCTCAACAAATTAGAATACTTCATAAGACCAAAAAAAAAAATATATATATATATATTTTTAGTGAATTGTTGGCCTTCTGGAAAGTATGTTCATTTACTGTATATGTACTCAATACTTGGTAGGGGCTCCTTTTGCTTTAATTACTGCCTCAATTCAGCGTGGCATGGAGGTGATCAGTTTGTGGCACTGCTGAGGTGGTATGGAAGTCCAGGTTTCTTTGACAGTGGCCTTCAGCTCATCTGCATTTTTTGGTCTCTTGTTTCTCATTTTCCTCTTGACAATACCCCATAGATTCTCTATGGGGTTCAGGTCTGGTGAGTTTGCTGGCCAGTCAAGCACACCAACACCATGGTCATTTAACCATCTTTTGGTGCTTTTGGCAGTGTGGGCAGGTGCCAAATCCTGCTGGAAAATGAAATCAGCATCTTTAAAAAGCTGGTCAGCAGAAGGAAGCATGAAGTGCTCCAAAATTTCTTGGTAAATGGGTACAGTGACTTTGGTTTTCAAAAAACACAATGGACCAACACCAGCAGATGACATTGCACCCCAAATCATCACAGACTGTGGAAACTTAACACTGGACTTCAAGCAACTTGGGCTATGAGCTTCTCCACCCTTCCTCCAGACTCTAGGACCTTGGTTTCCAAATGAAATACAAAACTTGCTCTCATCTGAAAAGAGGACTTTGGACCACTGGGCAACAGTCCAGTTCTTCTTCTCCTTAGCCCAGGTAAGACGCCTCTGACGTTGTCTGTGGTTCAGGAGTGGCTTAACAAGAGGAATACGACAACTGTAGCCAAATTCCTTGAGACGTCTGTGTGTGGTGGCTCTTGATGCCTTGACCCCAGCCTCAGTCCATTCCTTGTGAAGTTCACCCAAATTTTTACTTGACAATCCTCATAAGGCTGCGGTTCTATCGGTTGGTTGTGCATCTTTTTCTTCCACACTTTTTCCTTCCACTCAACTTTCTGTTAACATGCTTGGATACAGCACTCTGTGAACAGCCAGCTTCTTTGGCAATGAATGTTTGTGGCTTACCCTCCTTGTGAAGGGTGTCAATGATTGTCTTCTGGACAACTGTCAGATCAGCAGTCTTCCCCATGATTGTGTAGCCTAGTGAACCAAACTGAGAGACCATTTTGAAGGCTCAGGAAACCTTTGCAGGTGTTTTGAGTTGATTAGCTAATTGGCACGTCACCATATTCTAATTTGTTGAGATAGTGAATTGGTGGGTTTTTGTTAAATGTGAGCCAAAATCATCACAATTAAAAGAACCAAAGACTTAAACTTAACTGAATTTATTTAATACATGAGTTTCACAATTTGAGTTGAATTACTGAAATAAATGAACTTTTCCACGACATTCTAATTTATTGAGATGCACATATACAGGTGTATCTCAAAAAAATTTGAATATTGTAAAAAAAGTTTTTTTTTGTACCTTATTTCAAAAAGTGAAACATTCATATATTCTAGATTCATTACATGTAAAGTAAAACATTTCAAAAGTTTTTTGTTTTGTTTTAATTTTGATGATTAGAGCTTACAGCTCATGAAAGTCAAAAATTATTAGAATATTTACATTTGAGTTTCATTAAATGACCATCCCCACAGTATAAATTCCGGGTATCTTTTGTTCTTTGAAAACACAATAATGGGGAAGACTTTAAAGAACTTGAACTTTTTTGTTTTGCAAATCCTTTTTTGATTGATCTTAGGAAATATTCTAATATTTTGAGATACTGGATTTGACTTTCATGAGCTGTAAGCTCTAATCATCAAAATTAAAACAAAAAAAACTTTTGGACACACACACATACATATGAATGAATGAATGAATGAATGAATGAATGAATGAATGAGGCATTTATATAGCGCTTTCTTGTGTATTGCCATACACCCAAAGCTCTTTACAATCATGTAGGGGGGTCTCTCCTCAACCACCACCAGTGTGCAGCATCCACCTGGATGATGCGACGGCAGCCACAGGACAATGGCGCCAGTGCGCTCACTGCACTCCAGCCACAGGTGGAGAGGAGAGAGAGGCATAGAGCCAATCAAGTGGATGGGGATTTTAGGGAGGCCATGATTGACAAGGGCCAGTAGAGGGAATTTGTCCAGGACACACATATATATATACACACACACACACACACACACACGCAGTGCCGTGAAAAGGTTTTTGCCCCCTTTCTGTTTTTTTTACTTTTTGCATATTCGACACTTAAAAGTTCATCAAAAAATGTTCATATTACACAAAGATAATAAAAGTAAATACAAAGTTTGTAAACAAACTGTTTACAGTTTTTAAATTTAATTTATTAAGGGAAAAAAGTTGTCCAAACCTACCTGGCCCTACGTGAAAAATTAATTGCCCCCTCCTGTTAAACCATGAAAGAACTGTGATTAAACACATTATTTTAGAAAGCTGCGTTAAATTTCACTAGCCAAACCCAGACCTGATTACTGCCAGACCTGTTGAATCAAGAAATCACTTAAATAGAACCTGTCTGACAAAAAGAAGCATGCTTAAAGAGCAACGCATCATGCTGCCATCTAAAGAAATTCAAGAACAGATGAGAAACAAAATAGTTGACATGTATCAGTCTGGAAAAGGTTATAAAGTCATTTCTAAGGCTTTGGGACTCCAGCGAACCATGGTCAGAGCCATTATCCACAAATGGAGAAAACTTGGACTAGGGATGTGCCTGAATAGCGAATCCGTATTCGAAAAGGCACGGAAAACGTATAATGCGTTCTACGGAGACACAAAAGGGACATGGTTAGCCGCTTGCTAGCAGTAGCCTGTTACATTACAGTACATAAAATTTCACTTACCACATAAACAGAGAGAGGTAAGGAGAGATGACCGACAGGACGATGTCAAATGATTTACAGATCCTGACAAACATCTAATCTTGTGAAATGTGTGGTAAGTAGTGCTGCTCCGTAGTCGAGTAGACTACGTGTCATCGTCAATCTCAAAAGTGAAAGTAAAAAGCAAACGCGCGTTCATAAGTGATTTCAAAGTCCCACATATTAATAACGGCTCCCTGATGCCCGCAATTTATATACAGGATAATTACTCAATGATATAATTGTGAGAGAAAGCACTGAAATATATTTTTCTCGTATATCTCGTCTGTATCATATTTGTTCGCTTTACGGTTGCCGCAGTACACACCTTTACCTTTCCGAAAACCGTATTCGGATTCGGGCACATCCCTACTTGGAACAGTGGTGAACCTTCCCAGGAGTGTCTGGCCTATCAAAATTACTCCAAGAGCGCAACGAAAACCCATCCAGGAGGTCATAAAAAGAACCCAGAACAACATCTAAAGAACTGCAGGCCTCACTTGCCTCAGTTAAGGTCAGTGTTCATGATTCAACAATAAGAAAGACTGGGCAAAAACGGCATCCATGGGAGAGTTCCAAGGCAAAAGCCACTGCTGACCAAAAAGAACACAAAGGCTCATCTCGCATTTGCCAAAAAATATCTTGATTATTCCCAAGACTTTTGGGCAAATATTCTGTGGACTGATGAGACAAAAGTTGAACTTTTTGGAAGGTGTGTGTCCCATTACATCTGGCATAAAAGCAACACAGGATTTCATAAAAAGAACATCATACAAACAGTCAAACATGGTGGTGGTAGTGTGATGGTCTGGGGCTGCTTTGCAGCTTCAGGACCTGGATGACTTGCCATAATTGATGGAACCATGAATTCTGCACTCTATCAGAAAATCCTGAAGGAGAATGTCCGGCTGTCAATTTGTGACCTCAAGCTCAAGCGCACTTGGGTTATGCAGGAGGACAATGATCCCAAACACACCAGCAAGTCCACCTCTGAATGGCTCAAGAAAAACAATATTAAGGTTTTGGAGTGGCCAAGTCAAAGTCCGGACTTAAATCCGATTGAGATGCTGTAGCATGATCTTAAACAGTCCATTCATGCTCAAAAACCCTCCAATGTGGCTGAATTAAAACAATTCTGCAAAGAAGAGTGGGCCAAAATTCCTCCACAGCGATGTGAAAAACTCATTGCCAGTTATCGCAAACACTTGATTGCAATTGTTGCTGCAAAGGGTGGCACAACCAGTTATTAGATTTAGGGGGCAATTACTTTTTCACGTAGTGCCAGGCAGGTTTGGACAGTTTTTTTCCCTTATAAAAATGAAATCATCATTTCAAAACTGCATTTTGTATTTACTCTGGTTATCTTTGTGTAATATTAAAATTAGTTTGATGATCTGAATCATTCAAGTGTGCAAAATATGCAAAAAAAAAAAAAAAAAAAACAGGAAGCGGGCAAAAACTTTTTCACACCACTGTGTGTGTGTGTGTGTGTATACACACACACACACACACACATACATACACACAGGTCATATGGACCTATTCAGCACAGTTATGGTACTGTATTGTTATGTTTTTGTCCATTTTGAAGCTGACAAAAATCTCCTTTTGTATTATACACAAACACACACACACACACACACACACACTCACACACACAAACATTTCAAGCAACATTAGGATGAAAAGAGCAAATAGCCTAATCATTTAAAAATCATATTAAAAGGCTGCTAAATAAATAAATGTATACTGTATGACAATGTTTAATGTGACACCAGAACTTCTGTGGCAAGTGCGCTTTTACTTTTTACCAAGCATTGTGGGTTCTGGCTTTTTCTTTTAATTCTGCCCTCACAGTGTGAAAAAAAAGGTCCACAGACTAGAGTCCTGCACAGTTCCTTTTTGCTAAACCCGCACCCGCCCCACACCCGTAATACTTAACAGAACACCCAACCCGTTCTCTGCCAGCAGCATTAATTTAATTCCGTACCTGACCTGACTTGAACTGCACCAGCATCTCCTACATCAGGCCGGCAGAAATTATTTATTTAACGCATGCAATCAAACCAACATTAGGCATTCTAAGTTGATGCAGTGAAGAAAAATAGACAAAGCACAACATGGTAATTAACAGAGAAAAAATTATGAAAATGTGCATCCGTCATTTAAACAATACAAACTTTTGCGTCATCTCTCCAAAAACTCTGTAGTGTATGTGTGCCCACTGGTCCTCCTAGCAGCATGAAAAATAAAACTTTTACTTAAATTGTAGCCTAAACAGATTATATAAAGGAAGCGAGCAAGGAGGGCGATCCCTTTAGAATCAAGCTGTCATTCACTTCAGTTCCAGCACGATTGGCTATGTAACAATGCTCAATGCTACAAATTGCGTTGTAGATAGAGACCTCTTTAAACTTCAGACTACAGAGCTTGAACATAAATAAGCACGGGCCAGTTTGAAAGTTAAGGAGAAGAACCTTGGTGTACCAGATGAAACAGACTTATATTTACTCTTCCAGATGCATGCAACTACCATGAATAGAAATATTAATGGATAGATCTCTAGCACAACTACCTGGTGCTAAAAGAGGTGCAAAACTGGGTTTATGACAGTGGTGACGAGGAACAATTAGTCTGAGTACTGTTATTATGCCACTCCTCATGGCCACATACTTCAGTTATGAGTGTGGATGTGCTCACAGATAGTGGTTCTTTATACAGAGCATAAAACCATCATTTACTTTTCAGCACCTTGTTAAGCTCAGTTATCAAATACATACTACCAACACCATTGTTCCCAGCAGTCCAGCCTCTTAAACAGGAAGTGGCTATGACGATCACCTGCTATGAGCTTGAGAGCTCTGGACTAAAGCCCTAAGATAAATGGGCTGCCTTCCTGTCACTGATGTGCCTGCCAAAGCCACAAAGCTGGATCCAATCCCTGAACCCTATACACATTACATAGTAAGGTGCTTGGATGGGGGAAAAAACATGCAAACCAATTTTGAGAGCCAAAGAACCTTGTTTATTCTATCATCGTTTAGGCCTTGTAGATCTCTGTGGTCCTGTGATGTCTAATACTACATGAATGAATGGGTCGTGGTTTATAATGGATTCCTCTATTATCAAGGTCAGTCAAGCTGTGGTTTGGCAAAACGACTGCTAGTCTCGAGTTCCAGACCCTACTAGACAGGGCGGGAAAGTTTTAGATCGATAAATATTGTTAATTGTATCATTACAGAAAATATGAATATTATAAAAATAAATAAACGTGTTATTATAAATAAATAATTTTTTTATCAAAAAAACTAAACACATACAAAATTTCTTCCTACATTTATAACAAAATATTAAATATAAATATATGAATTATTATTATTACTATTATTGTTGTTGTTGTTGAAATTTTCAGGTTATTTTTATTTCATTATATATCTTTGTTTTCTGTTTCATTTATCAAATGTACAATATCCAGTGCTGCTCCACTCAGCAGTAAATTGTACCTATGGTCAATCTGGGCATTTATAATTCAGCAACATCGATTGGATCAAAGCAAACTGGAGAGAAAATTGACACTTTCTTTAAGTCTCCAGCTCAAGATGTTTCTCAATAGCAACAGGCCCTCATGGGCCGTTTTCTAATGTTTCAGAAGAGATCTTGACAATGTCTCAAACTATGCTCAGATTCACCAAGATACCAAAGTCTGGTCAAAGATCTCAATATGAAATCAAACATTTCTCAAATGCTTCCAAGATTAAATTATCTCAGCTATTCTGTAATTTTCATCTGGGAATTCAACACACCAGACCATATCACAAACAATTGCTCATTTAGCAATCGTTTTGTTTTGCAATCAGCTATTTTTCTGGTCAGGCAGAGTATTATGAGATTAGGTATCAGATCGTGAGAAACTTACCTCGTAGTGTGTGTTTGTTGGGCCATTGAAACCACGGTAATAGCAGCAAGTACAGAAGGTAGACTAAAGAGAGAGCGTTGTAGCGAAATATGCAGGCTGTGGAGAATAAGAGAAACAAACGATCAGTTTGCAGTCATATTAGACAGTCCACATTGAATTAAATTATAAAGTAAGATTTAGCATATTATATATATATATATATATATATATATATATATATATATATATATATATATATATATATATACACACACACATACACACACACACTTTGAATGAGTTTGCGTTTCTGGTCTCCAGAATTTGCATGCATATCAGTGGAAGTCAATGAAACGAAAAGTCAAGTGTGACACCTCTTTAGGTTGGTTTAAGCTGTCTGTGTGTGTGTGTGTGTGTGTGTGTGTGTGTGTGTGTGTGTGTGTGTGTGTGTGTTTTAGTATGGTTATCAGCTGGACCACTAGGTAGTGGGGCTGAAGTTGATCTGTTAAAGGGATTGTTCACCCAAAAATGAAAATTCTGTCATCATTTACTCACCCTTAGAACCTTGTTTCAAACCTGTATTAGTTTCTTTATTCTGTTGAGCACAAATTAAAGTACTTTGAAGAATGTTGTTAATGAAACAGCTGCAGGTAGCCACTGACTTCCATAGTATTTTTCCATGCTATGGAAGTGAATGGCTACCATTCACTGTAGTAAATGATGACAATTTTCATTTTAGGTTGAACTATCCCTAAGATCTTGGTCAACCTGGTTAGTGCTTGTGGACCACCTTGGACATGGTCTAACCAGCAATAAACCAGCTTGACCACCTTAAGCTGACATGACCTGTTTTTCCAGCTCTTTAGTAACTTTTTTTTTCTACAAAGTTCAATGGCTGTAGACAGCAAACTGCTAAGAAAACAAGTTGTCCGAGATAAAAGACCGCAGAGACAAGGTCACCAGGTCATCTGACAGATTAACATCTCATACTTTCTGTTGGTTTTGGCAAAGTAGTCCAGTTCCAGATTTTTACATTCTTTGAAGGTGGCTATTCCCAAAAATCACTGGAAAAGGTGGTTTTTTTTTTTTTTTTTCCAGTCTAAGTTGGATGGTGTGAAAATGTACCCTCGGTACTCAAGTCTTTGATAATGCTGATGATGCACTTTTGAACCTTCGTGATTGCTACAGTAAAATCAAGCTGCTCTAATCAAGCTGAGAGGTCCATGTACAAAGCATTCTGGTACTAGTTTCCAACCCTTTGAGGGTTTGCCAAGGCATACAGGAGTTCCCTGCCTCCTGCTGCGACTAGAAAAGGATACCTTTCCCTGACTCGCATTTTCCAAGCTATCCCAACAACACCTCAGATTCTCCAAAACACGTTTACTGTTCCTCAATCTCTGATTCACGCACATAACTGAAGGCTTTGTTTGAAAAGTCTGTCCCTGGCTGGTAGCCATAAAGTTTCACAGGCCTGAAGGCTACGGCGCTGTAACTACCATTACGACCCCGGAACAAAGACATACAGTGTTCTGTATTCAGGGGCAGCTCATACTGCCTCATGACCTCCCCAGAAAAACAGTCTATTAATGCAGGGAAACTAAGATGGAAATCCTAGGTGAACACGCAATGATAGCCCTTGGTGATATCAGAGTGTTCATAAATGGGACAGATTTTGGGTAGGATCTAGTTTTGAAAAAAGTTCACAGTAAGCCTGTTATACTTTCCGCGTGGGCAATCCGGACGCGTACACGGACAGCGCGGGCGCAGACGCGGACTACTTGTATTTATACTACCGAAAGCGTACGCTGGTGGTCCGCTTCCCAGACGTGTTCCATACATGCGCGGAAGATCGGCTTGAACAGTAAACAAACATGTGAACAAACAATTGCCCAGAGTTATTGCACATCTGGCTGTCTTTATATTATTTTATCGATGGATTGTACAAGTTCGGGTAGCAACGGGCATCTTCACACAGCCTGCGCCTGCGCAGTTGGTGGTTTTGTAGCCTACACAAAAATTGAGAGGTACGCGGAAGTCTGCACAGAGCCTCCGCGCACACCCTCTGATGACGATTTTTGTGTCACGCGGACCATAGCGGTCTCGTGCACGCGGAAAGTATAACACAGGCTTTAAAGGGGGATACAATGCTGATTCATGCATTGTTTACACTGTTAAAGAGTTGGATTCTCATGCTAAGCATGGACAAAATTTCAAAAAGCAATTTGGAAGTATGACAGAGTATTTCTGTGCCAAAAATCTCACTTCCGGGTTCGTACAAGTTTCTGAGAGTTTTTATTTTTTCGATCGTGGCTCTTGCTGACGTAAACGACAGTGGAACTCCTTATATGGGCATTTCTCCCGGAAGAACGCGCGCTTCATTCGGCTGCGCTGCTGCACAGGACTCGCTCAGGAAGAATGTCTCTGAAGAAATGTGTTTTTGGTTGAGAGGGAAAGATAACCTTGTTCAGCTTCCTGAAAGAACCCAGCGTTACGTAAACAGTGGATGCAGTTTGTTTTTCAGGGCAGCAATGGAGTTTCACAAGTGTGTTTGTTGACGAACGTTTTATAAACAAGGCCCTGTTCGATGCTGGATTTGCACATCGTTTGATACTGAAAGATGGCGCGATCCCAGCTATAAAAGATCCCGGTCATGATTCATAACTACAGATGGTAAGTGAAACGGCATCAAATGTCTCTGTTTTGTTGGCGATCGGCGCAAGTGCTCGTCACTCTTTAGCCCCGCCCACACGGCGCGCCTCCAGGAGCTCGGCTTTTTCCGGGGAGAATCGTACAGCTCTATCTTTCTTTTATAAATATGATAAAACTAAATACTTTTTTGAGATATGAAGGATGCAGTACTACTCTACAGGTACTCAAGATTAACATGAGATTGGGTGAATATTTGTGTGTTAGGTCCCCTTTAATGAGAAGCTGCAGAGAGACGGTTCTGTGATCAAAGCATGATGGAGTCACCTGAGGCTCATCTGTGTTTTCACTGAACCAGCAGCAACTGTGATCTAATAGAAACACAGCAGGGGCTGGTAAAACACTAATAATAAGTAAGCACTAGCGGCTTATAGCTTATTTTTCCAACTTCTCTGGTTTCACTAACCGCACATTGCAGCAGAAGTGTGTCGATAGAAAGATACGACTTCCTATTAGGAATCAGTTATTACAACTTCCGAAGTAAATGTATTTAGTTTTGAGACTAATTGAATATGTTTAACACCGTGAAATGGCATTGAGTGTACTGATACAGTAATGCGTTTGGGTGATTTTCAAAGTTTCTTTTTTAGGTTAAACATTTTTTTCCCCCATATTTTTCAGTGGCCATATGTTCTAAAAAAAAAAATAAATAAAATACATAAATAAATAATTAAAAAAAAAAAACATCCCATAGCTTCTCATTTTTAATATGAGGTCATGAAAACTGCAAGCACAATAATTATAATACAATTTGGAAAAATGTTTCAAATAGTTCCAGATGTTATACCATTTCAATGTATTATTAAGCTGATTTGACACACAGTTTCCAACCATTAAGACTCACATTTGCTGCATCTACACAAAGAAGTATACCTTTTAACTTATTTTATACTTATTAATGCTAGTGCTGTCAAACGATTAATCGCAATTAATCACATCCAAAATAAGTGTGTACTGTGTATATTTATTATGGATATATAAATACACACATAGAGTATATATTTCGAAAATGTTTATGTATTTAAATTAATATATTTATATTCATATAATTTATATTATATAAAAATATAATACATAAACATAACATTTTTCTTAAATAAGTACATGCATGTGTGTGTATTTATATATACATAATAAATATACACAGTACACACATTTATTATGTAAACAAAAACTTTCATTTTAGATGTGATTAATCACGATTAATCGTTTGACAGCACTAATTAATGCTACAAATATCTTTCAGTTATGTTGAGATGTCACTGCACAGGAATTTCTAAATGAACAGTAGTAGTTCCACATGAACATTATAATTTGAATAGAATGAATTGTTCCCAAAAAGGCTTGAAAAAATGTATTTACATTTGTTCCTTTTTACATTTTTGCAGCAATATGTACTTTTATGATAGGTCTTTTTTGGCCCAATTAAATAAATTTATTGCATTACTACTGGTACTGTTTATTATACATTTCTGTATTCCACATTGTATTATGGTGAAACCCCTTCCAATATTTTCTACTGCTTTTCTTTTGCATATTAGATTTGCAATCTCTCTCTGTTTGCATTTGGCTTCCACGACTTTCCCCCGTTCACAGACTTAAAGTTTTTCCATTGCTTACTCTAATCTCAGATACACATTCATCCAGCTGTCACAGTAAAGGAAACACTTTAATTTTCCACCTATTTAAATAAATTAAAGATGACAAGTGCAGACTAGCAGAGTTTCAAAAACAGAAATAAACAAAAACACAAACACTAATTTTATTTTTAAAAAAATACAGCGTAAGAGTTTGTATCAACATGAGAGGGCCTTAGTAAATGTCCACTGGTTCACAAAATGATTATAAAACACTAAAAATCAAGATTTACAATATGTGAATTGACAACTTGTTCATGCATCTTAATTTGTCCCATCAACAATAGTAGTTATTTTTACATACAGCTCTTAAAACACACACAACATGAGGGGCCTTTGAACATTGTCTTGGATAATGTGGGCCCATGGAGTCAAACTTTGTAAAGAAGCTGTAACAGAAAACTATTAAGTCTCCTGAGTTATGAAAGAGAGAGCAACGTCTGAGAAACAAAATTTTCCTCTAAGATGGTATACTCATATGAGAGGGCCGGGCTGTACTGGGACGCATGTGTTTACAGTTACACCTCTGAGTGTCTCTGCTGTCCTGCACTGAACTGCTTCATGGCATTGGATGGCTGCAGAAAATTATGGTAATTTGGGACCTGGAAAAACCAACAGCCACGCCACAGGACTGGGATCACGACATACTGTACCTGCTTAACAAAACTCGAATACCACAGTTAAAAAAAAAGCCTCTAGACATTAGGGCAGACATACTGCCCTAGTGAGGCCCAGTACACTCAACAACCATCTAACCCATAAACCTCCAGTTCATTATAAAGGTGCTAATTTTGCTCATACTGGAGCTTTTTTTTACTTAGTTCTGCACGTATCTGCAGTTCTACCATCATCCTGACAAGAGGTTTTTAAGCTATTCTTTCACAAACTACACATTCTTTGCTCTCCCAATTTGTACAGTTGCCTCTAAGGTGGTGCCTATAGGTTGTCAGAGGTGTTACCAACCACCACAAATTTACATTTGTGCCACAGACTATCCACCTGTGTAACATAAAAATGTTATTTTATAAATATGTTTGTTTGTCAGTGATGAACCATGCCTAGAAAAATCAATAATAAATGCTTTTGTATTTTGAAACTTTTTTTGAACTCCCATATTCCATTTGGTTGGGATAAGGACACCACAATACGCCACATTTGGCACAGAAATTCTGTGTTGTCAGTTTTAATTATTCTAGATTCTCTGTTTTTTTTTTTTTAATTATTACATCATCAAAAATTGTGATTTTCATGATGAACGCATACATTTTAACAATTTAATTACTCTTAAAACTTAAATTTTTTGGCAAAGTTCTGTGACATTCTGTGTAAATTCCATTTTTATAACAGGATTCCATGATTCGCTACACGTTTTATACATCACAGAAATCATAGAGCTTTAGGTTTTTTTTCCCCATGTATTATTTGATGTATTTTATGATTTAAAATTACTTCCACTGGTAACTTTAATCTGTGAAGACATTTCGATTTTGCTCTATCCAGAAATTTTTCTTAAAAAAAATAAAAGACAAGCAACAATACATGGCATGCATGCATTCTCTCCCCCAAACTTCCCAAACAAGGATATTCAGTCCTCCATACCAATGACCTGATAAAACGTGAGACCATGTTATCCACTCATGGCTGAACACATGGCCAGAACCGAAGACACATTATGTCTCCTGACCCCCTAGGTCATATCTCAGTCTGCACTGTTGACAGTATACAGGGACATGAACTACTTATCTCTTTCACAGACAATCTTCAGTGCTGTCATCCTGAGGTCTTCCAATTCCTTCAATGTGTTTATGGACCAGGTCACCTACTTGGTACCATGCAGTGAGATCCTATTCTGACTCTGAGTTAAGACTAAGAGTTTTACTGCCATGCCTATGAGAAACACCCCCTCTGCATGTGAATTAAGAAACAGTGCTGAACGGTCTCTCTGGATCCGCTCACACACTTGGCTGTCATGCCAAATATAGTTTCTAACTGCACCATTCTTCTTACATTACGATAAGTTTACAAAACAACCTGCACTGAAATCCAACTAACTGTTAAGATTAGAGTAGACTGAAATGACCAAAGACCTTGTGAAATATAAACTTAAGTTGCCAGTTTGTAACACTGGCATTATTCTGAAGGACATGCAGAGCTGTAGGTGCTACACATAGCAATATACTGGTGTTTCCTCCTTGTACTTCACAATGACTAGGCAGGCCATGTTTCTCATCCTCTAATACTCTAGTTATGTTTGACATGAAACATTAATGTCATGTGATGCCTTAATCTATGGCCTCGTTTACACTGTCAGTTAAATGTGAGTCAATTCCGATTTTTTTCTCATATGTGACAGATCGGATGTGTTCTATGACTGTGTAAACAGAAAAAAAAAAAAATGCATGCATTCAGATATTTCAAGATTGGTTTCAGGCCTTATTCATATGTGGAAATAAATCAGATATAAATCTGGTATGTGCCAATGTGACTGTCATATAAACAGGCAGATCGGATTTTCTGTGGCATTGTGTTCTGTACGTCATTAAAACCGCGACAATTTGGTACTTCTCCACGGTTTAATGACATAACATTATTCTCAGGAGGAAGCACATGTGGAGGCGGTAAATGACAACAATGCAGGAGAACTTCGCATTAATATGTTTTTTATAGTCTATGCATATATCGCAGAGTTAGCATCAAGTATATTTTGCGTTTGTCCATCTTGGCTAGTGTGTGGTGCAAGAACCCCCTTTAAGCATGCACGATGTTTCAGATGGTATGGCAAGTGTAAACACATGAATCGGATACGGGTCACAACTGAAAGAATGTGTAAACGGACGGTCAAAATGTCAGATATAGGCAACAAATCAGAATTGGGCATCAAATCCTGCAGTGTAAACGAGGCCTATGTGACTTCACAATGTTGCAGTAGTTTCACTTTTTCTCTCCTTTTCTTTGGTGAAATCACAAACAGTTTCATAGTGGAAACTTGAACTGGCATGTGTACTATGGTAGCAATTAGAAGGAAAAATTTAAGCAAAACATTAGTAGGTGTGACCTCCCCTTAAGGGTACAGTTGAGTTGGTTAAATATCAGATGCCTTCAATTCCCGGCTGTGAAACATATCAGAAACGTTTGTTATTATGACAATCTCAGCAAATTATGTTTGTCCATGTACCATAAAGCCACAATCAACCTTTGTGGAAGCGTTGTTATTCGATAAACCAAGTGTGTCACAGTGGTTTGAGGTTTAAGCGCAACTGTTTTGATAACTGTCCAGGCCTG
Organism: Spinibarbus caldwelli; assembly: GCA_039654775.1. Taxonomy (NCBI): domain Eukaryota; kingdom Metazoa; phylum Chordata; class Actinopteri; order Cypriniformes; family Cyprinidae; genus Spinibarbus; species Spinibarbus caldwelli. Next base: position 38,677,972 of record CM077220.1, read on the forward strand.
GTGAATCCAAACAGATCCGCTTCAGCTGGAATGAACCTTCAGCTAGAGTCCAATCATAGTCCTTTCCCACCACAGATTAATCAAATACACATAAGGATCTTTCTAATATCAACATTAAATAACCTGTTTTTTCCTTCCATCACACTATATTAGAGTCTGCATCACCATCAAGAGGAGGTCATGTTCATACATGAATGATTCATTAAAGAGTATTTGCTAGACTATGTGCGTAATGGGAAAATAGTATCAGATATGCTAATACACGCAGCATATGAAAAGGTCTCACTGGACTCTTTGTAAACCTTTTTTTTCCCTCCCTGAACACAAAGCTGTCTGAGCAGATCAGCCTTACACTACCAGCCCATTTCATATAAACACAGCACACATGTGCTTCCTGCCCTTATGACAACCACATGAGAGGCTGTTACAAATGATGGGGGCCCTTTAGCCCACAAAATGGAAAAAAAAAAGGAACAAGGAAAAATAGCGGACACAAAGCCAAGTGTAAGATGCTCTGAATACAAGAAGTTTGAAAATGTGTAGATATGGGCGGTTCTTTATAGTAACTAGAGCTGCCACAGCTGGATGTACCGCTGACCTCACTCTGCCGGTATGTGCGTGCTTGTGTGTGTGAAAGAGAAAGGAATATATTTAAACATCTTAATAATAAATAAATTACTTATTTACAAATTTAATATTATTCATGAATATCATTAAGTTTTGGGAGTTATTTACATTTTACAACTTGAAGGTACATAGACAGGTAGATAGACAGATCGACAGATAGATAGATAATCTTACACAGTGCAGAGGTTCTCTCTATGACTGATTGATTGATTATTTATTTATTGTATCTATGCAGAACGAACAAAAGATATAATGAAAGAAAGAAGGAATGAAGGAAAGCAACAAAGAAAAAAAAGAAAGTAAGAAAGAAGAATAAATCAATCAATGGTTGCACCACATGACTTTGTTGGTCATCATACAACTCAAAGCCATACAACTGTTTAATTGCTTATTTCTTTGTATAAGAAATATTAAAACATTATGCCAGACAACCCAATAAGCTTCTCTCTTATTTGTGTCATGTAGGCCTAATCACTCAACCAGTGATTCAACCATGAAGAGACACCAAAAAAAAATTAAATAAATAAATAAAATAAAATAAAATAAACTGCTTTTAAACAGTACATTGTTATATTTACCTCAGGAATACAGTGTTCCTCAACCCATTCAATGTCCATAACTTGTTAATTAGCTAGAAAATATATAATTCTGGAGAAGAGAATTTTGATAAGTATATGCCCTGTATTACATATTCATTATATTTTTACTTAAACTGTTAGTGACGTCTTTATTATTTAATGTTTGAATACTAAAGAATCTGTCAGCAGAACAAGTTACTACAGTAACTTTTTAAATGCTTAGATTTCAAAAATGAATTTGAGAAACAATATTATTGAAACGTGGATTTAAAAGCAATTATTTATAGTTATAATGATTCAAGCACTGGTGATTAAATAAATTTAATGAATTGATTGTAAAATAAAAGTTATTTTCGGCTTCAGTTATCAACCAGATGAAAATTGTATTTCAGTTTCAGTGTTTTGGTGAAAAATTCATTTCAATACATTACTTCATACAGGGTTTCAGAGTGTTATGCTCATATATCATACTAGAGGAAACTCCAGCCATCATTGGCAATATATGCTGTAATTGCCATGTTACACTTTCTCTCATGTAGCTGGCTGTCTGCCACCTCTGTTCACCTGAGCAGAGACCAGATTCACCACATTCTTCCAACAGGTCCAAAATGTCCCTCTCAACAGTCATCTCATGCACCTCACTAGGTATGTTTACATGCATTAAACCTGAATAAATCTCATCTGAATCTGATTTCAGATTCTGAAAGTTCTGTTTATATGAAACCTACACATTGCAATCCAATTCACATATTCCTTTACATGTGCATTACTTGTAATCCAAACAAATCTTCAGCGTGCACTATGCAGGCATGTCATCAGAGCTATCGTGAGTATAATTGTCATGTTTGCCTTGTTTACATATCTAAGAAGAAAGGTAGTCAGAACAGAGTATTTCGCAAATATTTAGAACATATTCAGTCTAATTCACTGACCAGTTTGTAAACGTACCTTGATTATTTCAGGTCAACACCAACCCTTCCAATCTGATCAAAATTACATTTATGGATCTCAATTAGATCGACATGAAGGCTTCTCAGTCTGATTGAGGTTGCTAATGTATTATTTGGGTGCAAGAAAATGTAATGACTATAAGAACCAAAAAGTAAATTGAGCAGAGTGTACATTTATCGTATTTAGCGCTGACCTTCCACTGGAGGTCACATTGGGGGTTAAGGCTCTTGAAGTAATTGTTCCCTGAAAAATAAAATTCTGCCATTATTCACACACCACGTTGTTCCATACCCTTATGACTTTTTGAACACAAAAACAGAACTTCAAAAAAAAAAAAGAAAAAAGAAAACTACTGGTCATTTTCCCACCTGCAATTACAAAGAAATTGCAAGGGGGAAAAAACTGCATTTCCTGTTCAAGGAAAAATATATATATTTTCAGTGAAAATTAGCAATTTCAGATTTTGCATGACCAGTGGTAGTGTAGACAGTGAAGCTCAAATGATCCACTGCCTGATATTAGTTGGATACAGCAGTCAGTTTGGAACACATACTAGAAATCAACACTACACTGACTTGGTGACCTCTCATAATTTAATGGCTGTCAGTGTGAACACCCCTTAAGACCCAAGTATTTATTAGCCATTTAAATAACCAACCCTGGTATCTGTTAGCAGAGCTCTAGTCTCAGCTTCAGATGACATGCCCACGGGCTACCCACAAATCATCAGTAGCATGCGGCACACAAAAGTAGCAAGAGCTCTCCTAAAGCAGCAATCAGACTGGCTGGCTTTACACAACTGCTGGGTGTGAGGACGCACAGCTTTATATCAGTCTGCCAGGATACAAAGTTGTGTTAACAAGTTCTCAAACTGCTACCATAAGCACTTTCAAGGAAGAACCAGTCACTGGATTTACCAGCTTTTGCAGTGTTCATGGCACTGAGCATCTGACAGGTTTATACATGCAAGTAAGATGGACCTTTCCTGTCCAAGTGGGCCAAAACAAGCTGCAATGTCCAGAATTTAAAGTAAAGCTTTAAATTTCTATTTGGAAATTGAACATTGTTGACAGCTTCAGAGGAAACAATTCAACACCTTTTTGAGAAAGTGTAGCACTTCAAGGATTAGTTAAGAGGAAGTATGTTAAATGTGCCTTCTCCATCCAGGGAGCCTCCAAAACACTGGAAGTGAATAATTAAAGCTTACTCCATGAGTTTGGAGCAGTATGCATGTGTGAAGGAGAGTTTAAAGGTCCCCTGAAATGCTTTGAAACACGCAGCGTTATTCTATGTGCTGACGTCATTTTAACTGAAACAGGAAGCCAGGGCGGGGACATATCAAGCAGCTCCGCCCCTTTTTTAACATAGGAGCCGTTGAGCTCCGTAAAGCCGCATTTGACAGGGTATGACAGCCACAATCTCATCCATATTGCTATAAAATATAGTATTCTGTGTAGAATTCAAATAGGTCCGATACATTTTGAGGTCTGCGCGACTCGTGCATGAGATCCGCTCCGTGTATCGTGTCTCTGGACCGGAGCAGAGCATATGTGCGGTGCGGTGGTTAGCGTGACACTGCGCGAAACCAGACTTCTTTTTTCCCTCAATGAAAAGCATATTTACACTGTCTGAATCGTTCCCTGTCCCCTATATAATGCACTACGTGCCATTCACTGTACAGAAAATACTAATTCTGTGAACAAGTGACCGATCTCAGCCGTGGCTTCAGTGTCTATTTATAGTGTAGGGGGCGGGCGCTTCGAATTCTAGAGATCATTTGATTGGACAGAAAGTTTGATGAGAAGCTGAAGTACGATGTGACGTCAAAAAAATCATTGAGCCGTTTTGGCGGAAGTGACGAACTGCAAGCTTTGAATGCTTATATCTTCTAAATGCGAATTTGGTCACTGTTTTGGAGCACACTGGCATACAGATAACCTTAAGACTAACATATTGATACTAACACCGAAGAAAACTTACATTTTGATTTCATGGGACCTTTAAGTGTGATCTGCTTCCAGCAGTGCAGTTCCCAGAGAATAGCTCGAATAACTCTCCATATCTGGTAGGGCTGGGCGGTATATCGAGTTTGTACGATATATCGATATTTTCTTTATATGCGATTCGATATGAGGCAATACCGTTTATATCGATAGTTACAGTAGTTTGATACGAGCGCATCTGAAAATATAGTGGAGGACACAGACTGAGCTGCTGCGGAGAAAGTGCATAATCCAGTTTGTTCTAAACATGTGACAAGCTTCATATTAAGGTCTTTAAAAACTGATAAGACATAGTATAGTTTATAGTTTCGCATAGTTTAAGCGGCTCGGCCCATCAGATGCTCTGACTGCGTGTGCCGCTGAAAGAGACGCGGTTTAAGATAGATGTGCTGTTTCCTAAATGCATAACTTGCATTTCACAGGTATATTCTCTGTGTGTAAATGTTAGAAAGTCATGGAAATATTTCCATTTTGCTGTCAGGAGTGCATGAGCCTTCTGCTTTGAGATTCTCCGCTAAACTTCACAGACTTCAGTGAACGAGACGGAGCTCAATTAAATAGGAGCGCAATAATTCTGACTAAGATATACATTTCGCTGAAATATTTGTAGTTGGACTATAAATGTAGAATTTTAAACCTACAAGTAAGTATATTTTTATGATAGCACTGAGTCTGACTGTAAAGTGACTGTAATGATGTAATCAAAATAGCCTAACACAACTCTGTGCTTTTGTTCTCATTTATTTTCATTTTTAGTTCAGTGAATTTAACTTCCGCTTTAAAAACCTTATTTTTGTTTTTAGATTGCAATGTTACAATGTTAGAATGAAATGTGATTATAACCCTTTTTTGCACATAATATAAAGGCTTACATGGTTACATTCAATTTATTTGTTTTCATAGCCTTTAATATGTATTGTTTTGTTGGACAACATTGGGCGGTAAGTGAAATATATATATTAAATAGCTACAGATTTTTTAAAATACAAATACAAAAACGAATATACCGAGATATGTACCGTATATCGCAAATCGGCCAAAAAATACAGAGATATGAATTTTTGCCCATATCGCCCAGCCCTTGCATTACTGAGAGTTGTACTCTTTCTCTCTTTGATTCAGAAACATACTCTCAGAGCACCATCATGCATTTGGTAAAAACATTAGAGGAAAAGATTACTCATATGAAAGACAAATCTCCACACTGCACTAGCTGGGTCACCACAGAACAATCCCCATTTCCTATCTATTTTAAGAAAACATTTAGCTGTGGAGTCTTTCTGTATCAGAGTGAACTGATATGAAATGGTACATCATAGGGCCTTATGACTTCTGTGATGTGGAAGGAATCCTGTCATAAAAACTCTATTTACAGAATAATGCGGAATGTCATTGAATTTGGCAAAATTTGGATGAATAAATGAACAGTAGGGGTTGTACACAATCAAATAACAATAGAGCATCTGTGAATATTAAACATAGGACTGCTGTTTAAATATGAAGTCTTTGCATTTCAAAAACTCATCATAATCTTCATATCATCTACACACAGAAACCCAAATATCTTCACTACAACTTGCCACAAAAAAAAAATAAATAAAAAAAATATATATATAAAAAAAGAATTTGTTTCACTTGAAAAGAAATTACTTAAAAACTTGACAAATATATGATTAGTAGAATATACTTCTCAAAGTAATAATAAATAAATAAATAAATAAATAAAGCTAAGGAATATAATTGATTATAATCAATTATAATTAACAGTAAACTTTTTAAAATCACAACTCCAGAATAATTAAAATTTACACAATTTCTAGGGAAATAATAATAATAATAATAATAATAATAATAATAATAATAATAATAAATAACAACAACAATAATAATAAAACCATGAACTGTATTGTAAAAGTTTTAATAAATTAATAAATTGTTGATTTTTTTATTCATTCAATTAATAAGACCTGTTTTTGGATTATTAAAATTTAATAAAACCATTAAAATGGAATCCAGAAAAATTTAAACAGAAAACAAATAATCAGAAAACATATAAAAGAGAATTGCGGAAAAAATTTGATGGATTTCATTTTCATTTCATATCATTTTTGTTAAACTTTCAATAATAGTTGTTAGATTGTATACATTTCATGATTTCAATTAATTAGACATGCCTTCTGATTACTTCAATTTAATTTAAACAGAAAAATTTAAAACCACCTAATCACAAAATATCCTAGCAACCAAATAGCAATGTCTCACAACATCTTGGCAAATGCATAAAAATGTGCTAGTAACCACCCAAAACACACACACACAAATATTAGGTGAAATATATTATATTTAATATAATAAAGTTTCCAGATCTAACCAGAGAAGTGAATTGTTGTCAGGCATCAGTGATGCTGTGTGAGATGTTTGAAACTGAAACGGCGTTAAGGATCCCACCATCTGATGGGAAACATGAAACAACAGCCTACAAATCATCATGACCTCCAGACCAGTCATACTCTGAAACTCTAACTGTCTCTGGCAAGAGTGCCAGCCTTTCTGAAACTGTTTTTCAGTCTATAATTAGCATGTTAGCGCTTTGTAGGCACAGACACACTTTGAGCATACTTCCTCTCAAAACTTACCTCGACGGAAGCAGGGGAACAAAGTGAAAGTAATTAGAATGATCAAATCTTAGATGCAGTCATGCTGATTATTAAACCAATCTTTTGTTGTCATATGCACACATTTACACTGTCAACCAATTCCAAATTTAAAATAATAGCTGGCACAGATCAGATGTGTGCACAATTTTCATTAATGCTCTTGACAGATAGGTCTGATCTAAAATCTTCAAACACCGCTCAGGTAAGTTTTGTCAATCAATTGGAATTCCCTTGTGAGAATTATGGAGGGAGTATGTGTATGCGAGTTACAGACTCAGAGTTGCATGATAGAATTGGAACTGTGACATACAAATTCCTACTTTTTTTCTCAAAATTGTGAGATATGAGAACTCATAGATGCGTTATAAAGTCCAATTCTGAGGAAAAAAAGACTGATAATTTTCTTACAATTGTGAGTTTACTGTATATCTCACAATCCTGACTTGAATTGTGAGATATAAATTCAAAATTTTAAGAAAAATGTCAGAATTGCGAGACAGAAAATCACAATTTACCTTTTTTTTTTTTTCAGTTTTTATTCAGTGGCAGAAGCAAGGTTCCACAGTTTTTTTTCCCCATACAATATCAGTTCATTAGAACCATACAATGTATTTCTGTGAGTAACAGACCAAAATTCCACCAATAATCTTTCCTTCTACTAAAAACTCAATCACACAACTCTTAGTTGAGGTTTGATGGCAAACCCATTGGTTTTCAGCTTATTTCAAATCAATCAAAAAATCCCCCTCAATAAGATTACTACTGGTTTCAGTTTATCAGTGTAACATCAGCTAGTTGACAAGCTTAATCATTAAAGTCACCAAAAAATAAAAACTGGTCTTTTTTTACATATTGCAAAATTTTCATGTGCCCTCATAATCTTTAATCACAATAACTTCCCCTCCCTCTTGCAACATCTCTTCTATGGTAACGTATTTTCTCGACACGGGGGCGGGACGACCTGTCACTCACACAAAATCACAGCAATAACAAATAAGAATGATTCAATCAATTCCCAACAGACCAAATTAAATTCGCCCTACATTTTTTCTCACTCAAAAAGCTGTTTCACTCAGATATACATCACAATGGGGAAGAAAAGACTGGACATCAAGCCAGTTTCAAGTAAACTGAGATTCTAAAATGCTTTCCCTTATTGGATAAAACATAATTTTTGTTAAGAAATAATAAAACATAAAAAAATTATTATCAATGGACAAGAAATGCATCCTAAATTGTAGAATGACTCATAGATGTTTCAAAACTCTGCAGCCAAGCCAATTTTTATGGAGAATGATCTGATAGCAAGTCATATATGGACTGTTTTTATGGTGGGTTTTTTTTGTTGTTGTTTTGTTTTGGAGTTATTCTTATATGCTTGACATACATCTAATTTTGTGTTCCACATAATAAATAACAGGAGCATTGTAACACCTTTAGGGAAAACAAATAATGACAGAATTGTCTTAGAAAGAAGAAAAAAAAAAAAAACCTTTTGGCAGTGAACCATATTTTTATTTTTTTTTCTTAATATTTAAGCACAGTGGGGTATGTTTTATGTGAGTGTGTGTCTTTTTTGACGCCGCCCAGACATGGCAACATATCTAAGCAAGTCTTGCCATGTGGAGTTTAGAGATAACATACTCACACGATTACAACAGAGGAAACTGTCTAATTTTTACTTCTGTCTGCTGAACCCATGCTGATCTTTCTTTCTTTCTTACTTTCTTTGTTGCGTTCACGTATGCCCAATCTGACACACTAGTGCAGATAAACACTTAGCCAGCCGTGTCAAAGACCAGCTTTGGGGGGTGGACAATGTACCATCAGCCTAAAATCTCTGGCTCAGGAAGCACAATGAAGTAATTTTCCATGAAATGCTCTATAACAAAAAGAAGACTTTGATCCTATCCCTCTCTTCCTTACTCTTTTCAAGTAAGGAAGAGAGGGATAGCTGTAAACAAGGTCAGGTCACTACACACAAATTCAGCTGTGGGAAGTGAAAGCAATAAGCAAAGGGCTTGTTGATGCAAGTATGAGGAATTTTGAGAGAATTCTTCATGCTTCAGCGGCGTGCATTTACGATTTTTTAGAGCATCATGACACAACAACATTGACTTAGAGATATGACAATGATATGAGTAATTTTATTTCACAATAACAATATAGGTCAAGGTCTAATTACATTCAAAATAATTTCAAATGCTAAAATTACGTAAATATCATTATGCAGAGTTTTTTTTTCCTACTTTATTGCACAGATACAGTAAAAGTGGGGCGGGGGAACAGGATCTGGGTATGTCACAAACATGCTTGAGCATCATGATATAAAAACATTGGCCACACCCATATGAAAAAAATACTATAGTAATTTATAGTAAATGCTATAGTGTTTTTGAACCATACTATAGTAAAGTACTTGAATTAATTTGTTGTGGTAATTCTATAGTTGCTGTGGTAATATAACAACTATTGCAATATAAACAAATTACTTTACCCAATACTGTACCAAGTTTTCTACAACTATATTATACTACAATACACTACAGTTTACTGTAGTAAAAACTAAAGTATACTACAGTAGTTTATCAGTTCACAATAGTTAATACTACAATATGCTGTAGCATTCATTAGTATGTACTGTAAATACTATAATATATACAGTATAATACACTTTACTGTAGTATGGTTCAAAAACACTATAGTATTTACTATAAATTACTATAGTATTTTTTCATGCACACTGTAATGTTTCAGGAGTGACAATGCATTTAAATACAGGGGTGAACAAATTATAATTTTGTGTGTGAGTGAAACTGGACCCACTCCTGAAATTGCAATGACTGATACCAAAGTCTCGTATGATATCTACTATTTTGTCATGTTTTGTTTATGTTTGGATAGCTGGTTTGCAGAGATCACTCTTGAAGTGTTGCCATGTCCACTTATTATAAGCATTTTAGGGCCTGTTGTTTGAGCTCAGCTCATAAAGCAATCAAGATTATGGAGTTAAAGTATGCAGGTGTGGGTTGCAATATTTTGGTTTTATATCCAATATAAAGCACTTGGAGTTATTTAGGTTTGTTATGACTGTATTCTTGTTTGCTGCTTTTCTAGCAAGATCTGGCAACACAAATGAGTCAATACATCTTTCCCTATCTGATACGAGCTTTAAGGGTTAGTTCACCCAAAAATGAAAATTACACCATGTTTCACTCATCCTCAAGGCATCCTAGGTGTATATGACTTTCCTCTTTCAGACGAATCCAATCTGAGTTATATTAATAATTGGATTTTTATTTTTATTTTTTTACAAAAATGCATCGATTCGCTACAGGAGGCCTTTATTCCAGAGCCATGTGATGCATGTTTTAATATGGATGGATGCTCTTTATTTTAACTACTTTTGGACTGTTGAACACCGACCTACCCCCATTCTAACACTTGGAAGAGCCAGGACAGTTTTTATTATAACTCCGACTGGATTCGTCTGAAAGAAGAAAGTCATACACACCTAGGATGCCTTGAGGGTGAGTAAAACATGGACTAATTTTCATTTTTGGGTGAACTAACCCTTTAAATATGTCATTAATAAGTAGTTGTTCAGTTTGCTTCTGTGTACACTGCATACATTGTTTTGTAAATGCGGATGTCATTACTAGAAATTTTCGGGGGTTAATTTAGTCGTAGAATGAAGTTGTATATTGTTATTATGAAACAATATTTTAGTCATATCGCCCACTAAGGCCACATATACATTGCAGCAAAATTCGCTTGTCACTACTGTTACTTCAGTAATTTCTTGGGAACTTATACTGTTTGCGTGTATATTATATATACATACACACACACACACACACAGTAAAAAAAATCCAATTAACAAAATGTTGGAAGGGCAAAAATATTTAAGTTGAGCTAATTTTATTGCTTGGGCTTAGTTGAGAGGACATATTATATTAAGTCTACACAAATATATTTGAAAAACATTGAATGAACGCTTATTTTCAAATCCAGTCAACAATTAGCTAAGATAATGTTGACTAAACTAATAAAAGCAAATCCAGCTAACACCGAGATCATTCCGCACGTGCACAAGCCTGAGTGACTTCGCGGGAGGAATAGCGCCGCCATCTTGTCAAGTTCACGCGTCAGGTAAATTGCACTAAATAAATGTTATTTTTAGATTAAATTTATTAACAAAAATGTACAGCATATCCAATGTTTTTGAGTGGATATTTAGAAGTGTTTTATAAGTCGTGTGTCCGAAGAAAAATTAATATGGCTATGTTAAGTGAATTATAATGCGTTTTATTGTTCTCAGTGGCATCTATGCTAATATTAGGCTGTCTCATTCTTATTCCGAGGTCACCGTAGCCTCCAGATCCAGACTGTATCCAGATCAGATGGTCACTGCAGTCACCTGGATCCAGTCCGTATGCAGTCCAGATAGTGGATCAGCACCTACAGACGCCCTCGACAGCCCTGAATGTCAGCGGAGACCAGGACAACTAGATGAGCCCCAGAGACAGATCCCCTCCGAAGACCTCGTCACCTAGACGGCCATCGGGACAAGACCACAGGAAACAGACCAGTCCTCTAAGCAATCTGACTTTGCTGCAGCCTGCTATTAAACTGCTGGTTTCGTCTGGCCAGAAGAGAACGGTGGAGTTTTGATTCCTTCAACACACTATTTTTCTGTTTAGTACTTTAAAGCTACTTTGACAATCTGTAGTGTATTGTAAAAAGCCCTACTGTATATAAATACAGAGACTGGATTTTACATGACTCAGTTCAGTTGAACTGAAACACCTGGTTAATTTATTTTTTCTGACTTCTGCCTCATTTTAAAGATGTAGTTGTGAACTATAGTAATATTTGTAAATGTTTGTTTGCAAACATTTTGTTTAACTTGTTTAGTCTTTTTAAATTCATTAAACAAAATAAATTTTGCAGTTGTATTACAAATGAAATGTTTGACAACTGGAGCACTTTAAAGGGATAGTTCCCCCAAAAATGGAAATTTGCTGTTATTTTACTGACTCTCAGGCCATCCCAGATGTCAGTGACTTTTTTTCTTCAGTAGAACAGTAAATATTTTTATCTGATACAGTGATCCTTGGCAATTCATACACTGCACGTCTGTGGCTGCCGGTTTTTGATTGTTTAGCTTCATAAGACCTCAGTGTGTCCTCATCAGGAGCCTTTGGTAATTTGGTCTTGTCTGTACATGTTTATTTGACTCTCAAAACCCGGCAGCCAGAGACGTGCAGTTTATGAATTGCCAAAGACAATGTTTTCACCTAAAAATCTCCTTGTTCAATTGAAGAAAAAAAAGTTAACTACATCTTGGATGGCCTGAGGGTGAGTCAAGTAACAGCAAATTATCATTTTTTGGGGTGAACTATCTCTTTAAACCTGCATGTTTAGTCTTTGACAAATGTTATAAATGCAGATTGTTATTAAATAAAAGCTATTATGTGTTATAATGTGTGTGTTTTTAGTGATCGGTAGACACCAGTTAATAATTTTCTTAAACTCAGTATAAAATATAATAACTAGTTACACAGTAATTTCTTATGATGCCCAAATAATAAATCTTAGTTGAGGTAACATATGAAACACATGGAGTAAATGGTTAAATTTTAAATTGACACAACTTGCTGTAGTTTTGTAAATGTTTGACCAATTAAAACATTTTAGTTGAATGGACTATAAAACTATTTCAGTAAAGGTTGAACCAACTACAAAATAACAATTCAGGCAACACTTTGAAGACAGAAATTGACTGAACGTAAAATTTCTGTGGAACTAGTTACTGAATAATAATTAGTTGAAACAGCTTGATTTTTTTTATAGTGTGTATATATATATATATATATATATATATATATTATATATATATACACAGTATAAGTTCCCAAGAAATTACTGAAGTAACAGTTGGTAATACAATAAATCATATTTAATGTTACTGCTCTTCGTTGTAAATGGTGTGAGGCTGTAAATCCTCATCTGCTTCAGGAGGTCAAAAAGTAAACTGGTAAGACCATAACAGGTGCAGACCTCATAATTTGGCAGAGTCTGCCTCCAGTGCACCCATGCTCCTCTGGCACGGTCCACATTTATCTGTTTACCGGTCTGATGCTGCCCACAGCGGGAAGCTAAATTCCTCTTTAATGGCCACACACCCACAAACAGGATAATGTTTTACTGCCACTTCAGCAATAAAACTGGAAGGACAGTCTGAGCTACAAGATTTGTACTTACTGACTAAACATATATGTTTGATTTGGGACTTTACAGTATACACCTCTGGCAGCAAAATGATGTGAGGCCTGCAATCTCCATTCAGTACAGACTACTCATTTTTAAGCGTAGGAAATGAAAGTTTTTAAAAGAAAATGAAAATGAAATGAAAAGGAAATGAAAATTTGTAAAAGTAGTTTTCAATTTTGAGCCAATCAATCAATTAACCAACCAACCAACAAACAAAACAAAAACAAAAAACAAACAAATAAATACATTTCCAAAAGAGTTTATTAATGCAATTTATTTAGTTTTTATTTTATTTATTCATTGATTGATTTATTTTTTAACAGGAGGGATTTGCAAACAAGCCTTTTCCATATACATGGAAAATAATATGATTTTTTGCCTTTTTATGACAGTACCATCAATCATCTCATTAATCATGATCAGTGTTACATGCACGTTCTTATGTTACAAGATCAGACTTTAAGGTGAATGAAAGACCTCTAAGTTTCATGATGGAATATGCAAACATTTTTATCATGATCAAATCTATCTGCACAGTCATGGGAAATAGAAAGTCTTTAAAAGGTGCTAGTTTCACTTGAGTGGGAAGTGAGAACATATTTTACATGTAACTTTGGCAAAATTACATACAGTATCTGGCCATTTCCAGACTCATGCAGACGTTTGGGCTGTGCTGGTTTCTCGTCATCCTAAATTAAATTTTTACAAAGCTGAGCAGACCAACTGTTTGCACTTCCAAAAACAGCACAAGTACCTTTTAAAGTCTCTTCCGTTAGGCTCAGAAATACTGCCACAAGCTCTCAGACGTTAATTACAGGCAACGCAATAGCTTGGGCTATATTTTCAGCCATGCTCCACTTGGCAGAATTTGGTTGAGAGGGGGAAAAAAGATACACATATGAAAAAGAAAAAGTCACTGTTATGATTCAATTTATGAGAATAAAATATTAAAAAACAAACAAAAAAAAAAGGTTCAATGTTTGCATAATGGACTTTATAGGAGTGTTGAAAGTGATGTGTTCTTGAGTCAAAAACATGTTGTTTTGTGTAATAATTATTCCCAGCTTCAGGTTCACAAAGCAAAGCATATTCAAACCAATGCAAGCTAAAGAAATTCTATGTCTTATTTTATACAAGTCAGTTAAAGTATGTTTACTTTGGAGACTTGATTGTTGCCTTACAAGAGACCTAGTGATGCATGTTCCGGCACAGAAGATTCAGACGCCCATCTATATACAATAGAGCATAAACTGCCTTGGATACTGTATCCCATAAAGCAATGTGCCTGATATGTCTTTCCATTTTCAGCGTGACGAAGTAATATCAACTGTATTTTTTTAATATCTCTTGATTTATTTTTAGACAAAACTGGAACCATTAATTATTACCGAGACACCATTCCCTGTTTATTGTTGGTTTACTGCATGTGGTTGCACATATTATTTAGGCATAAGCAGTGCACTAGCAGCCTACTGCATTCCCAACATATTCAAACACACCCGATTCAGGTCAGTGAACCCTCTACTAATGAGCTGATTCAGGAGTGTTAGATAAGGGAGACATTCAGTGCTAAGGGGCGGCCCAGGAGTACAATTGAGAAACGCTGTCCTAATGGAGAAATGGCAAATATTTAGGCTAAACACTGCATGAATACCTTACTCGGCACAAAAGACGTGTCTTCACAAAAACATTATTATGCAATTGCATAGCCACAATGTCTGTAACTAAAGAAGGTTGGGATTTTTGTAAAGTAACAAAGGTATAGCTACAATTCATAGGGGTGATTAGGTTTAATATTTGTTCCATATGTTTGTACAACAGCCAAGGAAAATGAACTGCAAAAACCTTTCCCTCAAGATTTCCCCATATTCGATCAGTATGAAAGAGTTCTCAGTAAGATATAGGATAAATGACAGTAGGTATGTTTACTTGGCACTAATTTCCATCAATTCTAATGAATCAAATCCAATTTCAGATTCTGAAAGATTTTGAAAGATCTGTTTATATGAACCTTAATCTTTGCAGACTGATTTACATGTGCATTACATGTATACTGAACAAAAATTTAGCACATGCGCAGTGCATGCTCATCACAACACTTTACACTTTTCACTTTGCACAAGGTATTTATGAATCCGATTGAGGAAATGGTCTGATTCATTTACATACTTTATTTTTATCCTATTGAGAGTATTTCAGGGCCCTGATTTTAATTTAATTTGGATCAAGCTCAACTGAATCGATTGAGGTGTTTACACCAAAGCTTTTCAACCTGATTGAGCCATCAATGCAATTATCAATGTATTATTTAGCTGCTTATAAACACAGCTAGTGTGAAAAATTAGTATACAAGTTAGTATGTACAGAAAAATTGGGGTTGCATGCAACCAGTGTGCACAGAGCAGACATCTGCAGACACTCCTAATGATGAAAATTACATCATGTGGACAGTGCATGGACAGCCAAAGTATACTTTAGCTTTTATATAACTTAACTATTCAGCATATGCTATACTTTGAGAAACATTACTGCAAAAAGGTTTAACAGTTGTAACTGTGCTCCAGTATTACTTGTATTTTCATTACTGTGTGGGACGTCCTGTACACAGGTGAAGGAAACACAAACAATCATGTGTTTTCTGTTCGGGAGGTCTACAGATTACATTGATTAGCGTCTCATGCAGAAATGACTGCACAGTGCACACACACACACATTCACTTGTAACAATGGGCCTTAAAACAGATTGACCTTTCAATTGTTGGTGGAAGCCCTGAGCCACCGCACTCCATCACATGACGTGCATCCTGTTTTGATGGAAAATGGTCACTTTTCCAGTCATCGGGTTGTTACAGCTATAGCTTACCGAGTGCGTACTAGTCTGGGATGATAAACAGTCCAGTCAGGGGTGATCTATCTGATTTTTACTGGTATGCAGTGTTTCATTGTTTGGATAGAAAGAGAAAGAGAAAACAGCATTCCTGCATTCCTGGTCAAAGGTTTGGAATAATTAAGATTTTTAAATGTTTTTGAATGTCTTTTATGGTCAAAAAGCATTTATTTGATCAAAAAAGAGAAAACTTTAATATTGTGAAATATTATTGCAAATAAAAAAATAAAAAAACTTTTCTACTTTAATATATTTTCAAGTGTAATTTTATCACTCCGATATGCTGATTTGGTGCTCAAGAAACATTTCTTATTATCATTACTGAAAACTTTTTGCTTGTTTTTGCTGCTTAATATTTCTTTAACACTGTGATATGCTACCATTTGAAGGCCTGCGGTAGGAAAGATTTAAAAAAAAAAAAAAAAAAAAAAAAAAAAAAAAAAAAACATTTCAGGTAGTAGGACGCATTAAATTAAACAAAAGTGACAGTCAAGACATTTATAATGTTACAAAAGAATTCTATATTAAATAACTGCTATTCTTTTTTAAATTTCTCTTCAAAGAATCCTGAAAAATGATAATGTTTCCACAAAAACATTAAGCAACAACAATGATAATAATAAGAATCATTATTAATAATTGAGCACCAATATTAATTTATTAAAATAGAGCACCAAATCAGCATATTAGAATTTTATGAAGGATCGTGTGACTTAGCTAATGGCTGATGAAAATTCAGCTTTGTGATCACAGGAATTATATTTACATTATATTATAAAATATAGTAAAATAGAAAATAGTTATTTTAAATTGTAATAAATTTCCACAATATTACTGTTGTGATTGTATTTTTTGATCAAATAAATGCAGTCTTGGTGAGCACAGGAGACTTAAACATTAAATAATCTTTATTAATTCAAACTTTTGACAGGTAGTGTACAAATAAGTAAATCACTTCAGACTAATCTATGATAAGTGTCTCACATCCCCTTCAGCTTATTCAGACTCCAAACAGGTATTGATTTGTGGCCCTTTACAAGTATAACACCATATTTTAAAAAGGAAAAGACAACTAAGTATATTTTCTGTCTCCTCTGAAAGCAAAAAGAAAATAAAAAAATCCAAGCAAATGTTTATTATTCAATTAAGTGGACTAGGATTTTTCACCAATGAGATTTCACTGTGGGCAAGGCTAAACTGAATGACCCGGCAAACATAAAAACCAACTGCATGTCTTTCTGCTTGACAAAGACAGTACATACAAAATGAGACCAAACTCTGGTAGAAAATTCAATGGGAGAAATGATAAATATTAATATGGTGGCCAGTGGCCATAGAACAAGAAGTACTGCTGCCTTTCATTTAAGGCCTTTCATCTTTATTTTAATTATGAAATTAGGAATGCAAAATACAAAAGTGGTCAATTAAATCTGGCACTTCCCTGAACATATTATTGTGGTCAGAACATTCAATGTCACACTAATCAACAAAAACAAGGCAAATCATTAGCATATTTATCTCCTGATATTTATCTCCACTAATTAGCAGCAATAAACACATACTTAATCTCTGCCTGGTGAAAACTTCAGAAGGGACCAAGAACGAGTCAATAATGATTTAATCACTGTTTGACTTCTTGACAAACACTTCTGCATCACATAAACTTACTAACTCATTAATCAGCCAGTTGATTGCATCTGCAATAAGACATTAATGGAATATTACAATAATAACTCCAGACTCAATATAACTTGCAATGCAGCTGCCTCTTTTTACAAATGATCTGTGCACCCTGACTGAATCTAACAAAGAAATGACAGAATCATATTTCACTACAAAACTGAAGTTTACAATGATAATAATTTATTATATAATGAAAGATAATATAATAATTTATTATTATTAAAAATAATTATACAATGTAAAACGTTTAATTCAAAATTGTGGATCTGTAACTATTTTTCACCTTAAATTATGTGTCTTAGATTTTTTTTTTTTTTTAACGGTAATAAGAACTTGACAGACAATGCAAAAAATATTGTTTATTATGGTTCTAATGCAAACAAACAATGAATAAAATTATTTTTATTTTTTATTTTTATTTATTTTTCATTTTTATTTATTTTTTTATTACTATGACTAGACATGGTTGACAGGTTTCATAAGATTCTCCCATGAAGGCTAAATCACACTCTAAATAGTCTATCAGACACTGTTCTTCTAGGCAACTGTACACACAAACACAATACATGTTATAACAAGAATATCTCCAACATTGCACCATCACTTAGGTATTTCCCTAGCTATATCATGAAGAGCATTTCCTCTGGTCTGATCACAAATAGCACTTTTCTTGGAGACCAGAGAACTATTTAATGCCTTTCCCCGAAGCTATATGAATATTCTATGAATTGTTAAAGAAGATGAACCACAAATCTGCAGAGCTCTGTAAGGTAGAAAGTTGATACACTTAGAGCGATGAATAGCTCTTAAATGGTTGATGTGGCTATGGTTTGAGAATGTTTCTGGGCAAAGTGCACTGAATTAGCCATCTCATTAATCATTTCACAGTAAATAAGAAAACAGCAGCACACTGGCTACAAGTGAAGTTTATTTATGGATTGGTTACTTCTGGTTAACTCTACTAAAACTCCACAGGATATAACAATTACAACTGTAGGCCACAATGTACACCTTCTATTGCACTGTACAACCTACTGCATTTTGCGTACTGTTAATGAAGAGTGATTAAGCTTGCCTGAAAATATTACTCATTTAGATGATTTATGAGGCGACAGGCTTGCACAACAAGAGTACTTTTCCCTTGAGTGGGTATTCCCGTAAAACACACAAAGTATCAATTACACCTAATGTGCATCTTTTGTCCATTCATTTGTTGCAGAAGCGCTAAAAAGCTTTCTGTGTTTGTCAGGAAGTGAAAAAGAGAGAAATGAAATACGTTCATCTTATTCAGTCCAAAATAACTTCATATCACAACATAATTTGGATTTGTATCCAAAATCATTCATTTTTGAATTTATCATTTTTCCCAAGTAGGAACTTCCCAGGAGTACTTCAAGGCAGCATAAAAGCAGGTGTAAAGCAGAACGAAAGGAACCCACTCAATACTGCTCAAAATGCTAATGGGCTCTGCAGATTTGGGGGTGTAAAATGTACAGCAGTGTGGTTGTCCATGACTGCTTTCTATGCACAGTGAATAAAGGCATCATATTTATGCACAATAAAAACATGCTTTATTTATCTGAAGGATATATGCAGTGTCAAATCTTTTTATAAGCCTATAATGTAAAAACAAAAACAAAACAAATTCTCCTAATTCAACCTAAAAACTTAAGTTCAGTTGATGCCTTTACATTTAATTTAGTATAGTCAAGTTTGCTATATAAGTAATATCAACTCCTTTTTATAAACCCTTGCCTAGTTTAACCTTGTGTAACTTAAAAAAAATAAATAAACTGAAATTGTTTAAATTATTATAATCTGTTAAAGTAATAGAAAAACATGTTGCCACGACTGACAGATAATATTATTTTTACACTGAGCCACTGTTATAATGAAAGTGTGGAAAAGGTAATTGAAAACTGAATTGAATATTAAATTCAGCACAATCAGCAGACTTTTAAACCACTGACATAACTAGTTGTACCTCACGACTAGTTAACGGCTAGTGTTTTGTTTTTGTTTTTCTCAAATTGAGCAATTCATGACTTTTTGATAAATTACTTGATAACTCCTTGCTCTGATGTCAATCCATGCCAGTGGACATGTATGGAAGTACTTTAAGTATGAAGTACTTAATATTTTCCCCAGGCCTAAAGTACTCTGGACTGAAACCGGACTATATGAATAAGGATTTGAATTTCTGTGTTGTTATCTTTCTCACTTTCAGATCTGGCAGTAAAACAGCACAGATCCCTTGAGCGGGTACAAAAGGTCCAAAGTGTGAGGCATGCTGGAAGGCCTGAGCCATCTCAGGACTCTTCAATTCTTTCAGTGATGCACACTTTCCAGCCTCAGGCCAACTTCAGGCATGGCAGTTTCTTTAGGGGCGCACTGAGGCTTTGTATTGCAACAACATACTGGTTAGCATGGTGCTGCTAACACACCCAGGTTCTGTGGTTGCCCTACTTGAAAGTAGAAGAACGTGCAACACATTCATTCAGAAGACAGAAATAAACCAAAATCCATTCTAGCTACTTCCTATTAGAGTTAAAATAAAAGATGATTGTTTACATGCAGGTGCGAAAAGTTAATCGTTTGCCACTGAAGACCACGTGGAGAGCTCAACAAATCTGGTTGACCGCATGCGTGAGTCTGAGGAGAACCCGAGACGTTCACTGCGCGTTGCGATTCTTCCTGTGTGCCACATGAGTGCCACATGACACGAGAAACCACATGTTCAAACAATATCCTGTCAACAGACTGTGCCTCTGGCTAATCTTTACCTGCATGGGATAGTTTTATATGTTCTGTTTATGAAACATGGCAGGATTTCAGCCTATAACATTCTCCTGCATTTTTTTTTTTTTTTACAGTCAGGGGAGAAATGTTAAATATAGAAACCTGTCTGGCCCGACGGCAAACAGAGGCTTTTTACACTATGCTAATTTTAATGTCAAGGTTTCATACTTTTAGCACAGATTTAACTGCAGGACTAACAACTAAATATGTTACTAAACATAAACAGTGTGTTAAGAGTTGCTTAGTGAACTGTTTAGCAAGACATCCAATTCTGAAGCAAATGATGCTTGAATATGCCATTTAGTTTTAGCATACGAGGGAAACAGTCAGTAAAATAGTCATAAAAAGACATTCACAACCCATTTTTCTTCCTTTAAGATGCTTTTCCAATTGTAGAATGAATTTGATTTTTCAATTGGGAATAGACCAGAGCAGCATTTCCCTAAAGGCTGGAATAAACTTCACAACTTTTGCCCAGATATTTGCCCCAAATTGCAGTCTGGATGAGCTGACGCTTGTTTCTGAAAGCCAGAGCCAGTCTGCAGATTTTGAACAGTCAGAGTTGACAAATTTCACAGAAAACTGCATATTGTATGATAGGCATAGACTCAGATATTTTAGTTTCAAAATATAATACCATCTTGTCGAAGGATTTCAATTTTTTTTTTTTTATATTTTGATTTGATTTTAAAACACTTGTTTTTATTTGTCATGCGTCTGCTAGCAAACGAACGCATGTTTCCGCATTTCCTTCTGTAACCATTTACAAATCATATGATGTCTGTGTTAAAATCTATTCAGATTTAAATAGTTCTGTAGCGTATTCCAGACAGTAGATTGTAGAGACCACTGGATTTACTTGGTTTCACAGATTGGTTGTCATGTTATATATATGTGTTTATCATGTACTGGAGTGTGTTACAGGACAGCCCCACTCAGATGCTAAATGAGATTCATATGGGCTAATTCAGACAGGGACGGCATGAAAGCCTTTTTAGGGTCCATACCGTGTCTACTGGCCCCGCCATAAAATGTAAATAAGGTTACATGCCAGTCTTCTCCATTTAATATTATTAACATTGTAAATCTGAAACTAAGAATGTTAACCCAGGGATTACACATGTGCAGTGTGAAATTACAAGATTAATTAGCAACCCAGTAAGAACAATGACCTTGGGTTAACAATTTAAAGTGTGAAGAGCCCATAATTAGACTCTTCATGGGAGGTGAGGCTTAAGCACCACAAGCATGAAAGCATTTGTGCTCGGTAGAATGCAAGCAAATTATGCAGAAAAAGAACTGTGAGAGAAGACAGTAAAACAGGTCTGAGAAAGAAAACAGATGTGAGTTGCAATCCAGGATGAAGGAATGCATGATGCATCCCTAAATAAGCTTAGACCCAGAGGAAGTGAGCGGCTCGGGCGTGTCTGCTAAACAAACACCTGAATGAGGTGAGATCACCCGCTGCAGTCAGCGGGACATGTTCAAGCTATGAAGCTGATGTGCAAGAGCGAAGCTATCATGTGAGTGGATGTAAAACAGATAGCTGACATGACACAAACTCCCACCGATTTCTCTATCATATGTTTCACCTGATATAAAATGTGCAGTTTAAATATCCACAAATGAGCCCCAAACTTTTTTTTTTTTTTTTTTTACTTAAAACTTATGTTTTATGTTATATATAAGTGTGTTCAATGTGTATGGAATGGTTCAAAAGTGTCAAGGTTACACCACATGACATTTTTGGAGCCAGTTAATCATGTTGTTTGTAAACGGTATACTCGTTTTAAACTGTATGAAACCAACATGGACACACACACAAAAAAACATCAAAACGCTTTTTAAAGAACTTGGCATTAGAGTTTTAAAACAGATCTCTACTTTTTCATTTTTTACTAAATTGCTAAGGCAAGGTAACTCCAAAAAATAAAATAAAATAATAATGTTGGAAGATAATGTTATTATCCTTTAAGGAAGATAATGTTATTAGGGATTTAATTTAAAACAATAGGTTACTTGTTGGTGTGTATAGGGTGGATCGAAAACATGTTGAGGTCTTACCTGCCAGTAAAAAGATGGGCAGCAGGCAGCAGTAGAGCACTCCGCACACCACCTGAAGCTCCATGAGCGACGCTTCCACTCACATTCCTCCCTCGACACAAATCCACAACACAACCATCTCAGAATCGTGGGGGGGAAAAACTACATGGCGAAAATTAGTATCTCGATTTTTGTTTACAAATTTATATACGTGAAAATTTCGCTTCTAATCGATTTAACGACTAAAACTGTAGAACATCGATTAAACTATTAAAATATCACTGTAAAGCGTTTTTAAATATACCAATGAACTAGTAGTTTCTTAAGACGTCGCGTTTGATTGTTTCGATACAAAACTCAAAAAGCGGCTTTATGAGAGTCGATTATTCATTGCACATCTTCATGGAAAATGTGATTCACCGCCTCGGCGTTTGTTAAACTTTCTTCAGCCTTTCTTCCGTTCTGGCACTAATCTGCTCGCTCCGACTTCACCAGAATATGTCCACAAACTGTTATACAATGTCACAAAACTCATAAAGAGAGTTTGTTCTGTTTGTGTGTGTAGTCCGCGCTGCGTCCCAACAGTTAGTTGAAAGTAACTCCCTCTCTGACGATACATAACTTGTGCCAAAACGAGTAACGTGACTTTGAACTGAGAAACACGACTCGAGCAGCTAAACAATGTGTCACCCGCAGAATTACGGCCTTTCATCTGCCAAAGTTTAGAGAAACCAGTTATACGGACCTTATTTCGGACATTTCAGTTCATGTTTAGCAGGTCCGTCTTTATTAAATTAATTTGATAATGATAGACAAGGCAGTAATGGCTACTGATATTATTATTAATAAACTGTATTTTTATGCTATAACTTGTGTTTATACTTTTGGGAAAACATCATAGAAACAACATAAAGTGTGCATATTGTGTGAATAAAACTATACAATTCGCTGTTTACGTTTCTGAGCATGTGCAGTAGCCTAGTGTAACATGCACGTGCCTTAAAAGGGGTTACTTCTTTACACTTTTATTCTGAGAGTCAGTTCAGTGCAGCGAGACTGAGGCTATAAACTGATGTTCTCCAATCGCAACGCATTCCTTTCAGATATCCAAACTAATTATTTAAATGATCATTTCGTATAGTTTATCCGTGGTGGGTGTAGTTGCTGACAGACATCGTCTGTATCTCTTTTATGTTGGCTCCATCTAGAGGTGACTTGAGCGTGTCATAGGCGAAATATCAGGCTATACTTAAACCATTTTCAATACATATGTATTTATTGAAAAAAAAAACTCTTTTAATGACATTCAACGCATCATGTGTTTTAAGCTTGCGTTTACCCTTGTTTGAGTTTGTTCTGTATGCACACGTTTTTATTTATTTATTTTGTAATATTAAACAGCTTTTTAAATAGTATTTTACGAAGACATATTGGGAGATATAGAGTGCCATCTGATATTTATTTTATGTCTGTCAAATTTCATAAAATATAAAATACTTAATAATATATATTTATTTAAAGGGTAAATAAACTGTTCCATTTTTAAACACGTTTTCTTAATGCCTATTATTTCTATGTCAGGCTTTACAGGGTTAAAGCATCCCATTTAATCCACTCTTCTAAAGTTAAGTGAATAAAGATTTTCCAGTTGAAAGCAAACAGTGAGTCTATACAGATGCATATGTGTATTAATAGTTTTTAATGTGTTTGTATTTTTAATGTTAGAGCAATTTTAATGTTTTAGCCTAACAATCAATGCATAAATACGCAATTTATTTGCTTTTATAGCAGCTGTAAACAACTGATACAACTGTCGTGTCAGTCACACTTTTTGTTGAATGGGTTTCGGTGCTTTGACCTCTAAGATGATTGATTTATCTTGAAAACTGCAAATTTACAATACAATAGAAGGAACATTCCCATTCATTTCACGACCCAAACACATAAATGAAGGCTAAACGTGCTAAAATATAGATTAAAACAAAGTATTACATAAAAATAAAAACCTAAACCAATCAAACAAATTAATTCATAAGTATTTTATTATTAAATGTGAATATAACACCCAAAATTATCATTTTTACTGACAGCCTAATCTAGTGTTTGATCAGCGGGTGAGGGGCGTGGTTAAAAGCCACGCTCGGTCTACATAAGTCACGTGGTCCGATTTCGCGCGAAAGTCAGTCTAGGAGGAAGACCCTGAGAGCGCAGTTCCGGTGGGACAACAACAATTTCTGCACGCCGTCGAGAAGTGCAGGGACCTTATTCAAACCGAAAAATGGCTCAAGCGCGGGTTACCGATTATTTTGCACAGAGTAAGAAGGGTGGCGTCGCTCGGTCTTTACGGTCCAAGGTACAAAAAGTATCAAGAGACGCTGCAGAATCAGCGGTGATCGCTAAACCAAAGACATCGTCCAGATCTGCACGCTCTTCACGTAAAGCGACGCGCGATCCCAGCACACCAGAGCCCCAAAAACACGTTCAACAGGAGTTCCTCAAAGTCATCGACGAGGCTTTATCGGCACAAACAGACACCGCGACTGACCGGCGAGATGTGAGTAACGAGGGCTTAACGGCGAGCCCCAGAACTCCTAAACGGAGCTCTGCGGAGTTTGATGTGTGTTCGGTGCTGTTCCCGTCCACAACCGAGCAGCACAGCGGCGCCAAGAAGCGCATGAGGCTCAACGCGAGGCAGAGCTGCGGAGCTCCAGCTGAGGAGCGCAGCGGTCACAAGACCGCGAGGAAGAAGCTCGATCTCCTCAGAAATGAACACACGGCACAGGTAACGTTTCGTAGAGCAGTGGTGAATTCACACGGGACGCTTTATTGCGTTTAACAAAAGTATTTCACGAGCTGTCTTAAAACGCAAACGCAGAGACGTCCATTGGACGCGTATGTACGTATTTTTATTTTATTTTTTATTTTTAAAAACCCTAATCTAGTACTATTGACACCATGACTTTAGAAAAACGCCTTCGTATTTAATATCACATTCTTCCTCTGGATTATTCCATATTTCTCATCCCTGGTCAAAAAACCCAAAAGAAACACAATTTTCTTGTTTTCAACCATATATTTCTTACATGTATTCTGTTTCCACCTGTCAGATCATTCAGTAGAATATTAGATTATAATTTATTGTTTAAAGATTTGAGTGATTTTTCTCTTTCAGGTCTTTTTCGCTTTTTTTCGTCGTCTTTCGTGTTTTAAAAATGTGTTTGTGAAGTATGCTAACGTTTTGTGTACTGGGGCCAGTCCTATAAACACAGTCACCAAGTTAAGACTGTCTTAAGAACTACAGTAGTGAGCATCTGAAGTGGATCAAAGTTCATCAAAGTTGTCCTAAGACGAGAACGGGTATTGTTTTGGTTATAGGACAACTTTGATGAAAGGTTTTAATCCACTTCAAATGTTGACTACTGTAGTTTGACAAACTAGCAGTTAACCAAGTGGTAATCAGTCTTACTATTCAGACAAATGTACTTTTATTTATTAATTTTTTTTTAAAAAGTACCAGTTTTGCAGATGTTTAACTTTTGAATAGTCTAAGCACTTTATGTAACTGGTAAATGAATTGTATACTTGGTTTTGTTTCATGACCGCTAACCCAGTCTGTTTTATTTTAATGTAGAGCATTGAGCCTTTGGCCGACAGCACCCCTCAGGCACCTCAACAAACTCCCAGCAAAGAGTCTAAAAATACTGTTGATCATAATGCTAATAGCTCTCCTGTAAACAACACGAGTGGAGACGATAAGCCCAAGCGGACAACCAGGAGCAAGGTAACGCATGGGGGTCGTCACACCTGTGCAGGAACCTCCTGGTGTTTGTGAGCTTGACATTAATCAAGTTTCTTTTGTTCTTTCAGAAAACGTTTACAAGAGAGGATGTGGCATCATTGAAGTCCAAGCTGCAAAAACTGAAAGGACAGTCTGACACCGTGACGAATCCCTCGCCTGCCCCTGTGTCGGCGCTAGCGGAGCTGAAAGCCAGGCTCGACGCGGCCCGGGAGATCTCAGCCAAAGTTCAGCAAAGAAAAGCTGAGCGAGTTGCAGAGGATGCTAAAGCTACTGAGGCACAGGCTGAGCCTGAAGCAGAGGAAAGGTGAGGTTCACTGGCCAATGTGTCAATGTTTTCTGTAACCAAAAGTGACTTACATTGGACTTCTCATCTCATGTGGTTGTACGTACTAGTGTCTATATGCTCAATTGTCGTATTGTTAGCCTGTGAGATTGCTGATACACAATATTGTGCTAATTTATACATTTAATTACTTGGTTCCATTGTGGTTGTACGTACTTTTACATGGTTGACCTTTTAAAACCATTTATAAATATTATTACTTAATCATTATATGAGGTCAGGGTTCCCCTGGGTCTCTTAAGTCTTAAAGAACCATTTAATGTCATAAAGCTTTAAATATCTTAAAGGGATAGTTCACCCAAAAATGAAAATTCTGTCGTTAATTACTCACCCTCATGTCGGTCCAAACCCGTAAGACCTTCGTTCATCTTCGGAACACAAATTAAGATATTTGTGATGAAATCTGAAATATCTCAGACCCTGCATAGACAGCAATGCAACTGCACTGTTCCCAGACGCATGTGCACGCTTTCCCCAGAACGTAATCATAATCAGCGTCGTTTACGTTCAGGAGAAAACGCGCGCGCACACACACACCGAATGTAAACAACGTTGATTACGTTCTGGGGAAAGTGTGCACATGCAACTCGGGGAGAAGAATTGTTGAATATTTTTTTTTTTTTTTTTTTCTTTGCGCATAAAAAGTATTCATGTAGCTTGGCAAAGTTGAGCCACTGATTTCACATGGGCTGTTTTACTGATGTCCTTGCTACGTTTCTGGGTCTGGGAACATTGCAGTTGCGTTGCTGTCTATGGAGGGTCAGAGAGCTCTCAGATTTCATCAAAAATATCTTAATTTGTGTTCCGAAGATGAACAAAGGTCTTATGGGTTTGGAACAACATGAGGGTGAGTAATTAATGACAGAATTTTTCATTTTGGGGTGAACTTAGGGACAGGAAAAACAGGAATACGCAATTCCTGTTTTTCCTGTCCCTAAGTTCACCCCAAAATGAAAAATAACTCAGGGAGATCTGAGATCTGTATGGTCTACAGTGATTTATTAAAAGTAAATCAACTTAAACTACATATTAAATTGATTTTAAATATATAAGAACGCTGCACGTTTCATAGTCAACATGACGTTGTGACGAGTTCTACAGTCTCGCAGTTTACTGTCAGTCATTACTGTTCATTTGTGTCAAATGATTTGCTTATTTACTGCTGATAAATTATGACCATGTTTGCTGATGTTTACATTGTAATATATTGTAGATGGTTGTAAGAGTGCATATTTTAATTTAGCTCATCTTGTTGAATGAGATGATGGTAGTAAAGCATAGATATTTCAAAGCAAGAGTGCTGGTGTATTTTGTGCTTGTTTATAATTAAGACTTGAAGGGTTTTTTGGTACACTGATACTTTGGCAATACAAAAAAAAAAAAAAAAAGATTCTGGCATTTATTGGCTTCTCTCTGGGCCTCCCTGTTAGTAGACTTTACCGGTATATGCACTGTAATCTGTTCATTGCCTTTTCTTAAACACATTTTGCTGACAATTTTGTTTGTACTGGTACAGAAATCAATGTCGATACATATTGAATAAAACATGTCTTGAATATTTTAAACATGCAGTTAACCTTGTATGGAATCGTTCTGTTTGGACATTTGGTGCAGGTCTTAAAGTCTCTTTTTTTTTTTTTTTTTTTTTTTTTTTTTTTAAATATTAAAAAAAAAATAAATAAATAAACTCTGCAGATGGACATGCTTTGTGTTGTTAGTCTTCTATAGTTTAACTTCTCAATTTCCATCTCTTTTTGTTTCAGAGAGAAGCTCCCAGCTTATCAGCGTTTCCACACTTTAGCTCAGGATGTGCCGCCTGGTCTTACCCTGCCCTACCAATACAAAGTTCTAGCTGAGATGTTCCGCAGCACGGATACCATAGTCGGGATGCTGTTCAACCGCTCTCAGACGGTCACTTTTGCCAAAATCAAGCAAGGGGTCCAAGATATGATGCGCAAGTAAGCGGCTGAATGAAACCATATGCTAAAATGTTTGTGCCAGTCTGGCTGCTGGTTAACAGTGTGGTCCGCCTTATCAAAGGTTACCATATTTTGCTTTCTTCACAGGCGTTTTGAAGAGAGCCATCTGGGGCAGATAAAGGCTGTGTACCCTTCTGCCTATACTTTTCGTCAGGAGAAAAACATTCCCTCTTTCAGTGCTACTGCAAAAAGGTCCAGCTATCAGCTTACAGTGGAGCCGGTCATTGAAGAAGGTGAAAAATTTGAGAGTTTGCTCAGAAATGATAACATTACTTTGAGTAATAAGTGACTTTATTGCCTTAGACTCTGCATTCGCTCTAAGTTTGAGTCGCTGCTTAAATAAATTTGGGAACACAAAATGCACTAACCATTTTACAGTGCAATATTACAGTATTAATATCTTTTGTTTCATTCAATCATTAAGTTCATAAAATGTTTCTGTCCCCAGAATTTAACGGTACTCGTCCAGTGTTGTCGGCGTCTCGTCTTTTGGAAAGGCGGCGCATATTTCACCAAAATCTGGTTGAAATTGTGAAGGGACACCACAAGGTAAGTACAGGATATGGCTCATAAAATAGTTTTGCTTGCATTTTTGAAACCTAAAGTTTTAAATATTCAGATTTTTGTTTATTCTAATCATGTCTTGTCTTGGATACAGGTGTTCCTGGCTTCCCTAAACCCTCCCATTGCTGTTCCTGATGACAAACTGACCCGCTGGCATCCGAGATTCAATGTGGATGAGGTTCCCAACATCAAGCCAAGTGATTTGCCTCAACCCCCCCAAACTGAGAAACTGACCTCAGCTCAGGAAGTGTTGGACAAAGCTCGTGCTCTCATGACACCAAAGGTGAGCACTTTAATCTTGTCTTTGTGCTCTTTAGGGCATTACTGGTTCCCTTTTGAAAAGGGGTCAGTAACATGTCTAAGATGAAAAATCTAGTTTTAAAGTTTTTCAGCATGCTTGCTTTTTTCTCCTTTTTTTTTTTTTTTTTTCTTTTTTTCTTTTCTTTTTTTGATCTCTTTCATATCCACAAATTAAGTTTTAAAAATAAAATCAATCAATCCACAATATTTATTATTATTATTATTATTATTATTATTATTATTATTATTATTAGGGCTGTTAGTTTAATGCATTATAACTTAGTTAGTTATAAAAAAGAATGCGATTTAAAATATTTTAACGTAGTTACCGCACTGGCCCCGCCCCTAGACCTGTACGTCATCTTGCATTTCATACAGTTGACTGTTGACACATGATGCAGGGCAACATCTCCATAAATGCAGTTATGTCCTAAAATTTAAGATATTGGTGCAAAAATGCCCCTGTATGAGTTTTTGACTGAGTTTAAATGTGATTTTATACAACAGTTCAGTAAACAAGAAATTGATATTATTTTAAACATTGTTTTTGCTAAATTTTGCAGAGAACGTATTACCTTTAAAGCCATAGGAGAATTGTGCGTCTTCGAGCAACACAGCAGTGTTTAGATTTCTGAATGAATCCACGTTTTGATTCAAAGGCCCATTCATAAAGAGAGCGATTTACTTAATTCCTGAATGAATCAGCTGTTTGAAACGAATCATTTACCACCACCTGCTGTCACATTTAGTTTATTTTGAGTATAATTTCATAGAATAAAATTATAGGGATAGTTCACTCAAAAAATTAAAAATCTGTCATGTACTCACCCTCATGTCATTTCAAACCTTTCTTTTGTGGAACATAAAGGAAGGTATTTTGAAGACTGTTGTTAACAAAGCTGTTTTGTTTACCAATGGCTTTCATTGTATGATCAAAATACTGAGATGTTTCTCAAATTGTTTTGTTACATAGTTTGTTAGGCCGTTGTAGCCAAAATGTTAGTAATATTTTGATTCAACATAAAATTTCTTTCTGAAGCTATAATTTGTAATGTCTACTTTATACTTTCTCATTTAACACAACCAGTTTAAATAATCTTATAATAAATAAATTATAATAATAATAATTTTTCGATTAATTAGATTAATCGACATGTAATTAATTCGATTAAAAATTTTAATCGACTGACAGCACTAATTATTATTCTTTAATTACGCAAAGAATTAAACTAAATTCAGTATGTTTTGTGGGATAAATGCCTAAAACTATAGTCATGTGTTCAAGTCTGTATAAATGGCTTTATTCAAAGTTGATCTGAAAACAAAAGCTTTGCATAATAATTTTTTTTTTTTTTTTTTTTTTTTTTTTGTGTGGGTTGTCATCTTTCTAGATGGAGAAAGCCTTGGCTAACATGGCCTTGAAAACAGCAGAAACTGCATGTGCTAAGAAGCCAGAGACCTCAGCAAAAGCTACACCAACAGAAACCCCTAATGCCCTTAAAGGAGTTTCTCAATCACTGTTGGAGAGAGTGAGTCAAACTCCCCCAGACCCTCCTCCCCCAAATGCATTTTAGTGCGTTTGCAAGAATCTAACCAATATTTTCTCTGTGATTCAGATTCGTGCCAAAGAGGCTCAGAAATTGTGCGCTGCTATGACACGGAGCCCACAGCAGGAAGAGCGCCTGTTGATGATGTCACGGCTGCCAGAGTTGGCCAGGATCTTGCGAAATGTATTTGTAGCAGAGAAAAAGCCGGCCCTCATCATGGAGCTCGCCTGCAACCGTGTGATCGCTAGCTACAGATCTCCTCTCAGTTCTGGTTAGTACAGATGTTTCCTGTTTGTTTTCCCACCTCAGGTTTTCCTGACACTATTGCTGTTCCCAAACCTAGTGAACTGCCTTATAAGAGTACATCATGACTTTATTTGAAAGCAGCTTCACACCACACACAGTCCTCCTCAGATTAAAGGAACAGTTTGTCCAAAAATGAGTTTTTCTTCATTAGAATTTTAGCGTTAGATCACTTGCTCACTAATGGATCATCTGCAGTGAATGGGTGCCGTCAGAATCAGTTCAGATGACTGATTAAAATCTTCACAATAATCCACAAGTAATCAAATAACGTCTTGTGAAAAGCTGCACCCATTCACTGGATCCTTTGGTGAGCAAGTTATGTAATGTAAAATTTGTCTAAATTCTTTCTAATGAAGAAAGAAATTCATCTACATCTTAGACAGCCTCGGGGACACTTAGCTGTTGCTTAGTAATACTTAAAGTGTACAAATATTCAGAACATTTGTTACTGTTTTAATTTATTAATTAGTTTTAGAACAGTCAGTGCTCATAAATATGGGATTTTTTTTTTAATTTTTTTTTTTTTTTAATTTCATAGTTTTAAAATCTCATTCTTCTAATTTAGATGAAATGGAGAAACATCTTCACCTGTTGGCTGAGTTGACACCTGCCTGGCTAACAGTACATCTAATCAGGAAGGATATGTACCTGAAGCTGAATAAGACAATGGATCTGAACATTGTGCTGGACAAACTGATCCAAAAGATGAAGGAAGAGGAGCATATTTGAGGAAATTAAAATGAGACTCTTTAGAAAATACCATGTGCAATATTTTATTATGGATTATGCCTGAATTTTAACATTGAGATGACATGATTACTTTTTAATTTGTTCAGTCAGTTTTGCATTTTACAAGACTTTCAAGTCTGGCGGTCACTACGTTTTTAACTGCTGTGTTTCTGTCGTGATTTTTGCTCTTTGCATCTTAACACAATAATTGATCATAAATGTAGACATGTAAAAAGTAATTTGTATTAAGGCAGTTCAATGTAGTTCTACCAAAGTTTGGCTTCTTTGGTAACTTAAACCTTAAGGTTCATCTAGTTAATGCGCATCGATTCATTTACAATAAACAAGTTCATGCAAGTAACAGTGTTTCATATTCAGAAACTGGAAGCTTAAGAGTCTGTACACAAGCTGCCTCTGTAGCTGTATATGAAGTCACATACTTTTACTTATTTCTTAAAGTGGAATTAAGACCATCAAAACATGATCAGAATTTCTTCGTTGCTGAACCGTAAACCATGATGTGAATAATATAATTAATTTCAGACGGCTAAGATAAAATGGACTCCGCCACATAAGCAGTAGTACTGTTAGTACTGTCAGTACTGTATTAGAAAGATCAGCTTCTCAGATCCATTGAGACTTCAGTTCAATCACCATCAAACAGCCCAACACCTCTGCCTTCTGCTGTTTGATCAGCTCACACGCCGCATACAGGGCTCCTAACGAGAGAGAAAGAGCTTGGATTGTTGCTGGTGGTGCATTAAGCTGTGCTCTAGGTGTTATGAATCAATGAACAATCTTGGTGTAAAAATATACTTCCATTCAAAAGTTTAGACGTTTGAGTTTAATTACTTTTATATGTATATACACCGTTCTGGGTAGATTTGTTATAAACTTTAGTCTGTTACTGATTGCAAAATACATGATATAAACTGCAGTTACAGTGCCCTCCACTAATATTGGCACCCTTGGTAAATATGAGCAAAGGCAGCTGTGAAAATAAATCTGCTTTGTTGATCTTTCATTAAAAAAAATCACTAAATTTTCAACCTTTCATTGAAGTAACACAATTGAAATTGAGGAGAAAATCTTATGGTGAAATGTTTTTCTCCAATGCATGTTGGCCACAATTATTGGCACCCCTAGAAATTCTTACGAGTAAAATATATCTGAAGTATATTTACATTTTTTTAGCACACCAGGGTGACTAGGAGCATGAAATTGTTCAGCTATGACTTCCTGTTCCACAGGACTATAAATATGAGGAACACAAAGGCCAAATTCCCTTAATCATTGACCACAAGGAGTAAAACCTAAGAATATAGTTCTGATGTACAGAACAAGATTGTTGAGCATCACAAAATAAAAAGTGGCTGTAAGAAAAGAGCTAAAGCATTGAAAATCCCCATTTCCACCATCAGGGCAATAATTAAGAGTCAACCAATCAACTAAAGATGTTACAAATCTACCTGGAAGATGACGTGTGTCTATATCGTCCTAATGCATGCTGAGGAGAGTTTGAGTGGCCAAAGACTCTCCAAGGATCACAGCTGGAGAATTGCAGAGAGAGAAAAAAAACGAAATTAAGTGCATTTTGCTTAAAACAAGTAAAATTATCTGCCAGTGGGGTAAGTAAAATACTCGTTTTAAGAATATTGTACTTATCCCACTGGCAGATCATTTTACTTGTTTTAAGCAAAATGCACGTAATTTCGTACCCATTTTCATACCTATTTCACAATGAGATTTTTCTCCCACTTTCAATTGCTTTGCTTCAATGATAGGTTAAAATTTTGAGAATTTTTTGAATGAAAGATCAAAAGTATAAACAATGCATATTTATTTTCACAGCCGCCTTTGCTCATATTTACCAAGGGTGCCAATATTAGTGGAGGGCACTGTAGTACTAACAGATTACTTTTGACCTAACTCATTTATCACCTTGATTTGAATAGGACAGTCTTGTACAATTTTAATATTAAATAATAAATAAACATATTCCATTCTCTATCAACAACGTGAAGTGCATTAAACATTATATTATGCCAGGGTCCGCCAAACTGGGGTTTTTCCATGTTAACTGCAGAGGGTTGGTAAGTTGATGAGAAGCTAATAATTAACTCATAAAAATGTAAAATTACATTAAAACAAATAAAACACTTACTAAAAATATTTATCTGCAGATCATGTGACCATTAACCAACATCAGAGAACAGTGAATACGCAATTTTTTTGTTAACTTTTCTTAATAATTACCTTAAAATTACAAGTCAATATTACATCTACTGCATTCCATGCAAATATAAAATACATGAGTTTGTGCATTTTAATGTGTATGAAAGACAAAAGCCAGACATAGTAACACATGATTAAATGCTCACTCTTTAATAATTCAAATGTGTTTATCAGGAGTTGATGAGGCATGCAATGTTGAGAAAACACTCTTTAAAAGTAAATCCAGTGGTCAAATGCTGTCTGGTCTTCACATTTTCCTTGTAATCTTAGTCACCTGACAACTAACTAATCTGTGTTCAATTCCACAAACCTAGGAGACTTCCATTACATAAGAAATAGGCTTTTTTAGAAGGAAATTTTTAAGGGTAAAAAGAATTAGAGAATTAATCATTTATGAACAATTTGCTGCCATTGTGTGAATAATATGTAATCGCACTCAATAAAAAAAAAAAAAAAATTAAAAAAAAAAGTGTGAATATGAGTATCTTAAAAATAAGATAATCCAATTACAAATACTTACTGTTTGGAATCTGATTGCCTCATCCTAACCAGATTACATCTAATCAGTTACTACCCTGCACTGTATATAGAGTACTTCAGCTTAAGTCTCACTCACCTCCATCAATCATCAGGACCTTCTCTCCTGCAGATACGGCATCTTCCTGCATCTCTGCCTCGGCCTGAAACAATACTGCTGAATTACATAATGAACTGAGGCTTGCATTCTAACTGCACATAGACTAGATGTGATACTGGATAATTTATAAACTGAAATTACCATCTCAAACTCAAGACTATAAACTACTGATAATGTTGGGCCAGGGAACTTCCCTTTTTTTCTGACTGGAGCAAATCCTACACCTAATCTCTGAGCCAAAAGCGGCCCAAATAGAAGTCCTCAAGCATCAATTCCTAGGAGAGAATGAAGAAAACATCACTATAACAATAGCAGCTACTAGGGTGATGCTATGCTGCAGTCATTAGTGTATTCTGGGTGGCTGGTGTACAGTTTGGTTGCTAGCTGTTTCCTAGAGTGTTTCCTAGAGAGTGGTTGCTAGGGTGTTGCTGTGCAGCTGCATAATAATTCCCAAATAGGACCATTATGATCAACCACAGGATAAAATGTTCCTGTATGACCAAGGAATTTAAAGCAAATCTATCAGGAATGTCCTGTACTCTACATATGTTCCTGGATCAACATTACTGTCCAAAAATATAGACTTAACCCAATCCCTACCCCTAAACCTACTCATATTTATTCCTAAAATCAGTGGGAAATGATAGCTGATTAACAAGGATGTAGATGTAGAAGCACCTAACCCTGATCATAAGCCTAAAACAGATATTTCCTGAAAAGTTATATCTCAATTCTGATTGGTTGATTGTAATGTTATTCCAGGACCAACAAGGATGTTGATCCAGGAACATGTTGTACTTGAAGTCACGCTCACCATTATGCAATATCACATTCACACTATCCAATAGAACTCTAACAATCAAATAAAATC
This sequence comes from Spinibarbus caldwelli, assembly GCA_039654775.1. Classification (NCBI taxonomy): domain Eukaryota; kingdom Metazoa; phylum Chordata; class Actinopteri; order Cypriniformes; family Cyprinidae; genus Spinibarbus; species Spinibarbus caldwelli. The sequence goes on from CM077220.1 coordinate 38,713,786, forward strand.
CTGTAAGAATCCCATTTTGTTTAATCAATTATCCTTATTTGATCCTATTAGGATTGGATCCAATAAAAATCCTTCTTTTTCCTCCCACAAGGGTTATCAGGAGTTTTGCAACTTTGAACCTTGTAACGTGCCACACGATGCACTTTCTTACTATAAGACCCATGTGAGGGTACATGCGGCTCACGTGCTCCTCAAACAGACCTGTCACTGCAGCCAGAGCCTTCGGTCCTTCAAGATCGGACTAACATCCCTGCAAACAAACAGAAACTGCAACCGTTACCGCCAAACCCGTACATCTCTTTCCCACTCATTGCCTTATTCCGCACGGCAGGCTCATATTAAAATGATATTGTATATGAGTACTCGCTTGAATACAATCCCTTTTGTAGGGAAATCATGGAAAGTTCTAACGCACTTAGAGATAAGATCCAGTTTCTCTGCCATGACGCGCTGTGAATATATTCTCCTTTTAGTTTTTTTTTTTTTTTAGGCTTTTATGCTTTTTTTTTATTATTATTGTGGAATCCAAACCACAATGTGGATAGGATAGTAGAGTGGCGACAGGAAAGCCTTGGGTGGGGAGAGAGGGGAGCAGGATCCGCAAAAGACCTCGAGACGGGGATCGAACTCGGGTCGCCGTGAGCGCAGACGTGGTAAAAGATTATGAAGTAGGCGGACTAAATTCAACTGACTTGTTTTGCCATTGTTTACATTTTTAAAATTGTATTATTATTGTTATCGTTATTGCCACACACTTATAAATATAATTAATGATACAAATAATTTACTATAGTTATACACAAGTATATAGCCAAAGGATCGTTCCATCTGTAATAAAGGAGGAGGGCGCACTGACATGCAACCAAAGGACAAAATCCCAGTGGATTCTGTAGATCTTGCAGCTGTTGTGGAGAAAACAAACAGATCTATTCTACACAGGAGACCAAGCAATTACTTTGCTTTAAAAATATATAGAAATATTTTCTGTCAAATGCACAGTCACACATAGATTTTAAAAATATTTTATTGCCCCTTGAGAAAAAAAAAAAAAAAAAAAACTGATTTAAATGCACTGTACAAGTCAAAATAAAATTAAACAGTATAATTAATTGTTTAACTTCATGAACAATTTCACAATCATGTATAGTGTAATTTATGTTTTAGCTAACATAAATATGCATGATTATATTGTGTTTTGTTAATTTTGTTACTGTCTGTCCGTCAGTAACTGAAGTCCATTGAGTACCAGGCAGCTGTCAGTAGGCTGTTTTTTTAAACAATACTCATAGACAGAATATTCTAAAATGAGCACTGTACTAAATCACTGCTTTCTCAATGTCAAAATCTGATTTGGTTTCCCTTTTCTGTGCACAACAATACATTAAACACTTAAAATGCTAAAAGTAACAATACAGAAAATACAAAAATCATTTTAAAAGATCCTTCAAATTTAATCTGATTGTGAGAGATCCCTTTATAAATGTTCTTATGGAAAACTAAATTAATGTGGCCAGTCACACTTCAATGGATTTGACTCTGGGCGTTTAAGACATTTGCCCAACTGCTCACAGCCAGGAGGACTCCAGTTCTGAGGAGGATGAGAAACACACATGAACACGTGAAGGCGCTGTTGCACCACGAGCTATTAAAGACACCTGTCTACTGTGACCCTAAACAATCTTCCAGCGCATTAATGGCACAAAATAAAGACAATTTTGCAGTGACAGAAAAATCTACAAAGGCTGCTAATAAACAAAACACTAACTGAATAAATAAAATACTTTGTATATACTCATTTATATTGATTTCATATTACTAAAAACATTAAATGTTTAATATTTATTTATTTATTTTTTTTAGAATTTAGAATGCTTTATTGTCACAAAATAAAATTGTAGAGCTTCTGCATAAGGTGCTTAGGTACATAAACAGAAAAGATACTACAAAGAAATATACAGAATACAGAGAGATGTAACGAAATAAAATATATTAAACTAAGACTAAGAGAATAAGGAGAGTGAAATGGAAAGAATTGCTTGCATTTTTGCATAATTGCTTGCAAAATTAAGCATTAACTGAAAACTAAAGGAAATGAAAACAGTGCAAAGATGTTGTGAAATATTCAGTTGTGTGCAAAAATTTATGACATAATTGCCTAGCAGTACAATTCTGAAACATCATTCATAAACAAATAAACATGAAAAAAGGCTGCAGCTTGATAGGTTTGGGACTATTGTACCATTTTATTTGTTTTTTTGAAATGTATTAATAGCAGGTTTGAAATCAAAAGATGCCTGCTAAAAATAAAGTGTTTATTTCATATGATGATGACCAATGGAAAAATTAAGGTCAAAGGTTAAATTAGATCTGTTAAAACCAAAGCAAACACTCTCAAGTGACAGTATCAATCAAGCAATAATCATCTCACCATGACAGCCAGGTCACACATGTTGAGCTGCGGCATACCAGGGATCAAATCCTTCTGATGCTGCTCCACTACTGTAGTCACCTGTCTATGAACATCCCGGTACTCCTTAGACTGGACACTTTAAAGCAAATGAAAAAGGCAAATGACAATTTTTTCACATTAGAGTAATGAAAGAATAAAAGGATTTCTTTTTACAGAAGGAAGTTCTTTACAAGATACATTATTTTATTAATGCAAAATGCAGAAAATCTATTTAGAATGTCCTTGATTTAATTTTGGGGTGAAACCAACCCTGATATGTTTTTGACAGGTTTTGCGAGATACACTTAAGTACCATATACGTGTACCATGATGTTTACGTTACTTCAAGATAACTCACAAAAAACACTAACACATGTCCAAAAAAACAAACAAAAAACAAAAAAACAAACAAAAAAAACATTTTACAGTTGATTTACATTGTTATGATTCAGCTTTAAAACTTATATTTGCTCTCGAGTAACTCCGTTTACATCATCTGCATCATCTTCTTCAATTAAGAACTGTCTTCACAGCCTCATCTTAGCACTGAATATAAAATAGTTTTAATTATTTATTCACCCATGCATGGTTATTACAACATAATGCATGCAAAAATGTGTGACAGACTGGCAATCCCACCATAAAACACACACACACACACACGCAGAGGTCCCTGAGGGTTGCCATTTCCACAGAAGCGGTCATGTGTCCTCTCATTATTTGTGTTGGACAGCATCCCGCACCCCTGCGTAGTGCACAGGGACCCTGATGGTTTCAAAGGAACGCTGTTCTCAATAGGACCTGTAGGCTTAATGGGCTTCAGAGAATGCGTGTCTGTGCAAGAAACACACGCAGACAAATATCACCGCTGCAATTACGGCCGTAATACAAAGGCAGGCAGCACCTGTGTCAGGCCTGTCCCCTGCTCTCAAAGGCAGCCTTCTGATTGGCCCCTGGGGAGGGGGTGTGTACGTGTGGGGTGAAGTGTCAATTAGTGTAATTACCCTAGGCGCTGTCCGACTCACACCTCCGGTCTCTACACTTCTGCCTTCCCCCGGGAGAATTGGGCATGAGCCGCACGCTAACATCTGCTCCCCTCTCGCTCAGCCTGGACCAAGAGTCTTCACCCCATTGCCCAAAACACATTACTTCACTTCTGAGACACTTTTCATCAGCAGTAATGAGGTTTTGTCAAGTAGTTGACCAACATCAATGACTGATTGGAAATATAACCACCACAGAGGCCAAAACCAGAAAATAATTTAGCATTTTTTCAGTTCCATCGTCCAAAAGTCGATGGGTTTTTGGTTAATAGTAAGGTGATAATAAGGTCTGTGGTTAACACGATTGAAAGATATTTTCAAATTTTATTCTAAGGCATAACACACATCACTAATAGCCCTTTGTGATTTTTAAACCATTTACTTGTCTCAAAAAAGGTGGTCGCTCAGAAGTGGCTGAATGGGACTTCAGAGGCTGTTGACGACATTAACCATCATCACACTGAACAGGCAAACTTACTAGTCTGCTTTCACAGGCTTGTTGTGTTACTCCTGCAAACTATTCTAACCTACCGATCTAAACACCGATTGTTCAGCTGACAAAACATCATCACAAAAACTCCATAAAACAGATTGAAAGTTGAGAGGTCCAACCTTTGTACAGAGCATGCCATTGTCAAGACTGCAGTCTATCCCTCACAGCTTTGTTTCATTTACATTCAATTCAATATGGCATCTAACCTGACTAAAGGTCTATGGTGAACTATCATTTTAACCTAATTGTAGTGTAATTGAGCATCAAGTTACAACTTACACATTTCTAAATATTTGACTGTTGCACCTTTAAACGTAGTTGAAACTAGGACCAACCAGGAATAATGGTTGAAATAAACTTGCAGACCTATTGGATTCCATAACTGAGCTTTTCCCTGACACACTTCAATCATTTAGACATAAATGATGATGCTGACATTTACACTCATTTACTCAGTCATTTCTTTGACTAAATGATTCAGCAGCTCTCAAGCATGAAACAGATCTATACACATTCCCATTTGTGTGGTCGTATGTCACTTGTGCACGCTAGTTTTCAACACAAAAATGTAAATCAGTATTCGCTGTATTAGTACTAATGACTAATTTTACATACAATTCCCAAGTATACTATTTAAAGTATAAAATACAATTCCTTTAAGTATACTGTTTAATGGGTTTTATGATTATGTATAATGTTGCAATTTAACGCTAATACTTATGGAAACAGGAGTAAAACTCACTGTAAAAATATAAACTGAAATGCAGAATCCTACATTTTCGTAATTACAGTGGATAGCTGTACATGTGCATTTGTTGCTGCCGTAAAGCAATCTGCACTCACATACTCCCACAACAGATGTTTAGAGGGAGTGTGGGAAAGAAACAGAAAACATTTTTTTCAGTGTATTTCTACACTCTCTAAATTTCTGCATTAAAATTTCAATGACGACATTCTTGTTCAAATATTCCCCCACACCCTGGTAGTCATCACTGTAAAATTTTTGGAGACTGAGTGAGGGCGATTTTGTGATAAAACCTTCAGCTTTTGATGGGAGTCTTGTGCATGTCAAAAATAAAATACTTTAATTCCCATCTCCTCTTGGGTAAAATGCTGGATCAATTCAGAGGACTTCAGATCACTCACACAGGAAACATTTGTTCTTATATTCATGATAGACATGAAGACGCACCAAGGGGCAGGACGCTTCGGCACTCGATCTGCTAAACGTATGCCGCCTTCACTGTATGTCCTGTGTATTATGCCCCTGGGTCCTTAATCAATAATTAACCATAACATGTTTATTTATGCCTAGAGTCCAGACAAACAATAGAAAATTCACAGTCAGCACGGCTTATTAGCATTTTTCTGAACCTTGGTTTCCTTTCTACAACTGTAGACGCATGATTAATAATAACAATGCATGCAAATACAGTCTTTTGATTTATAATGCATGACACCCAGGGGGCAGGGGTATTGCTCAGGTGTGTCACCAGACTGATTAGTGATTCACACACTCGCATACACAAAACAGCATTCTCCAATGCTGCATGCGGAGAACACAATGAAACAAGAGCGAATGGTATGGTAACAAGAGCGAATTCACATGGTAAAAACACCAACAAGTATAACTGAATGAATGAATAAAATAAGGCACACACACACACACAGTTGGGGCTAGACAAGGGAATTGAGCTGAAGAGGCAATCAAATACCTCTGCCTTTTCTCTCTGCTCCCCCCCCCACCACCACCACCATTCCCTCGGTGGAAATTGAGCAGTTCTACGAGCACTATTGATTGAGGGCTGAAGTGCTTGTCGGCAGCAGATGAGGCCCGAGTTGCCTGCTACATTAGCCCCAGGCAGGATGGGACTTAAGTGCTCTTGGCCGGGATAAGGCAGGCAGGCAGGCAGGCAGAGCAGGGCAGGACGTGAGATGGGGGTCAGCATGGCAGGGTTGTGTAGACCGAACGATTTCCTTGGACTGTTAGCTTGGTTAGTGTTTTCTTTCCAGGCAGGACAGAAAACACTAAAAAGTATTTTATTTTTGACATGCAAAATAAATATTCTAATACTGAACAACCACACACAAAAAAAGGAATGAGACTAGAAAACATCCAGAGTGTAAAAGATTCATACATAATTACACAGAGTGACATAAATCGGAGTTTATGACCATAAGCATTACAGCAAAAACTGTGCTTCAAAATGATTTAAAATATATTCCAAACTTTGACAAATAATACTTGAATAATGTATAAATAAATATAAAATCTGACAATTCTAAGCATAAAATCGAGAATTCTTACAAAGCATGTAGCTGCATAGAATATTTTGGCCATCTACTGGCCATTACTGTCATAACATAACATTTTTTTTTTTTTTTTGACCAAACACATGATAAATTTTCATATTTTCATTGTTTCAACTTTCAGAAGTGTAGATTTTTTTAGCAAACAGTTTGCATATTTGCTTCTACAAATGATAATAGAGACATTTACATAAAAATAAAATCTAAATGGCCATAAAATTCCATACTTTTATTGTTACTACTTTGTAGTTACTACTACAGGATGTGTCCCTTTTTCGAAACTGAAAGTTACTCGTGGAGGAGCATAATTATTAATTAAGTGAGCTCAGTTCGCTTCCTTACTACACTGTCTGAACTGTTCATACATTCATTAAGTCCCAAGACGTCAAATCTTGATTAAGTCTGAACTTAGACTTAACCTACTTAGGTCTCAGCCTGGACTTGAATGAGCTTGACTACAATATTGCCTTTCACTGCACTGTTGCCATCTCTAAAAAGCCACTCTGATGTTAATACAAGTATTATAGGCTTTGTCAATTTCCCTTCTTGCATTTAAGCTGTTCTATGAACAAGGTTTCTTTGTTTTAAGATTATATGATTCATCAGTTGGGACAAGGTTAAAGTCTTGAACAGTTCATTTATTAAAAAAAAAAAAAAAAAAAAAAAAGGTTTTGTACTGCAGCTTTAGGTCAAGTAATGGGCTCATATTAACTTTTCATAATTTCCATATTAACTTTAAAGGTAAAAGAGAAAAAAAAAACAGCTTTTCTAAGCTACTGATATGTCTTCATTTGATGCGAGTGTACTATAAGTTATTTAAAAAAAAAGTTTTTCAAAAGCACTATTAATTTCTATGAACGTGAAACTTTTTTTGAGGTAGACAAAATAGGTTGTTTACCTATAAAAATAAATAAATAAATAAATATAATAATAATAATAATAATCAAATAATCAAATGAGATAAAATACATTTAATTTGTAATGTATTTAATTAATTGGATTATCTTGTTTCTTCGAGTATAAGTGTGTAGTGTGAGGCTTGGGACAGTGGGCACGTGGGGCTGTGCTGTCAGTTCACCGCTGGACTGGAGGTATGTGCATAGACAGGCTCTACATCATCTTAAGTGGCTCTTTAGGTGTAGACAGAGATTAATGAGCGCCGACCGCTCCAGCTGGGTGCACAGAAGAGCAGACGGTCAGCAGCCTGACGCGGTTTCACATGGGACGAGGAACGAGCGAAAGAATGAGGGGGGGTTGGTGTTTGGATCTGGACTGTTCTGACCTATTCGAAAACATTCACTGTAAACTGGAAAGATGAGGAGGATGAAGATGGTCAAACTAACAGCTCTCCCCTCTCCAGCGCTCAGCACAGCTATTGATTTTTTTTTTTTTTGGATGAATCTTTCTTTTTTCACAGTTAGTGCTCGAGACCACCAGAGCACAGAAGAGGCAGAAGAAACAACATTAATGTTTAATTACTCTGTCTCTCTTCAAGAAAGTGGAGGGATATAAAAAAAAACAACAACAGCGAGACAGAAGAGAAATAAAGCTGAAAAAAGGGTGAAAGAGAGGGTTACTCTGTTCTTAGAAGGGATGAGTCATGACTTTCAACTACTATTTAATGAGAAAGGGAATGAAAAAGAGGCATCATGAAAGACATATACAGTGGGTACGGAAAGTATTCAGACCCCCTTAAATTTTTCACTCTTTGTTATATTGCAGCCATTTGCTAAAATCATTTAAGTTCATTTTTTTCCTCATTAATGTACACACAGCACCCCATATTGACAGAAAACCACAGAATTGTTTACATTTTTTCAGATTTATTAAAAAAGAAACACTGAAATATCACATGGTCCTAAGTATTCAGACCCTTTGCTGTGACACTCATATATTTAACTCAGGTGCTGTCCATTTCTTCTGATCATCCTTGAGATGGTTCTACACCTCCATTTGAGTCCAGCTGTGTTTGATTATACTGACAGGACTTGATTAGGAAAGCCACACACCTGTCTATATAAGACCTTACAGCTCACAGTGCATGTCAGAGCAAATGAGAATCATGAGGTCAAAGGAACTGCCTGAAGAGCTCGAGACAGAACTGTGGCAAGGCACAGATCTGGCCAAGGTTACAAAAAAATTTCTGCTGCACTTAAGGTTCCTAAGAGCACAGTGGCCTCCATAATCCTTAAATGGAAGACGTTTGGGACGGCCAGAACCCTTCCTAGAGCTGGCCGTCCGGCCAAACTGAGCTATCGGGGGAGAAGAGCCTTGGTGAGAGAGGTAAAGAAGAACCCAAAGATCACTGTGGCTGAGCTCCAGAGATGCAGTCGGGAGATGGGAGAAAGTTGTAGAAAGTCAACAATCACTGCAGCCCTCCACCAGTCGGGGCTTTATGGCAGAGTGGCCCGACGGAAGCCTCTCCTCAGTGCAAGACACATGAAAGCCCGCATGAAGGACTCCAAGATGGTGAGAATTAAGATTCTCTGGTCTGATGAGACCAAGATAGAACTTTTTGGCCTTAATTCTAAGCGGTATGTGTGGAGAAAACCAGGCACTGCTCATCACCTGTCCAATACAGTCCCAACAGTGAAGCATGGTGGTGGCAGCATCATGCTGTGGGGGTGTTTTTCAGCTGCAGGGACAGGACGACTGGTTGCAATCGAGGGAAAGATCAATGCGGCCAAGTACAGGGATATCCTGGACGAAAACCTTCTCCAGAGTGCTCAGGACCTCAAACTGGGCCGAAGGTTTACCTTCCAACAAGACAATGACCCTAAGCACACAGCTAAAATAACGAAGGAGTGGCTTCACAACAACTCCGTGACTGTTCTTGAATGGCCCAGCCAGAGCCCTGACTTAAACCCAATTGAGCATCTCTGGAGAGACCTAAAAATGGCTGTCCACCAACATTTACCTTCCAACCTGACAGAACTGGAGAGGATCTGCAAGGAGGAATGGCAGAGGATCCGCAAATCCAGGTGTGAAAAACTTGTTGCATCTTTCCCAAAAAGACTCATGGCTGTATTAGATCAAAAGGGTGCTTCTACTAAATACTGAGCAAAGGGTCTGAATACTTAGGACCATGTGATATTTCAGTTTTTCTTTTTTAATAAATCTGCAAAAATGTCAACAATTCTGTGTTTTTCTGTCAATATGGGGTGCTGTGTGTACATTAATGAGGAAAAAAATGAACTTAAATGATTTTAGCAAATGGCTGCAATATAACAAAGAGTGAAAAATTTAAGGGGGTCTGAATACTTTCCGTACCCACTGTATATATACACACACACACACACACACACACACACACACACACACACTGTTTATATCACAAATGTTACTATTACGTTACTATTTAATATGGAGCAATTACACAGGTGAACTAAACATATTTTTGGCGTATTATATTATATTATATTATTATTGTGTTATATTATATAATATTATTTTTTTCCAAATGAGAGTCATCCAGTCTGAACACAAACCCAAGAGCAACCTAATTACACAGGGCTTCCTTAAGACAGATTTTAATTTGTTGTTCATCAAATCATCAAACTGATTTTGAAAATATTTAATTTTGCAGTGCTTGTTGACATACAATGAAGGAGTTTAATGTGTAAGTCATGTTTGGCAGGTGTGGAAAAATCTGGGTAAATTTTAAATCAAGGGAGAATAGTGAATTTGATTTCTGAAAACTGGACCCATCGGTCTGAAGCACCTCAAGTGCAATGCAGCAAAAGTAAACATTTTCAGATTATTTTGTCGCATGTGAAGCATCACTTTCAGAAACCCTTGTGATTTTCCTCTGTGTGTCTTGCAATGCAGCATCTCTTTTGAAAGCAATGGATTCGCAGCTCTCTCTGATCTTTAGTGTAGGCCCCCCAAAACACTCAGTGAATGACAAAGACAGAGACAGCGATACTGTGTGTGTGTGCGCACTGGACAGAGAGAAAAAGACAGAGATAGAGAGAAGGATGAGGACAGATGAAGACGGAAAGATAAAGAACAAGAAAGGGAAAGATGGCTTGAGGAGGCAAAGGCTAATCTTACTGAAGAAATAAACAGCAACAAATCAAAATAAAGGCAGGTCATGTCAGCGCAGAAAAAAACACATGCTGATGTTATAAATAAACTCTGTACTCAATACTTTACACAATAAATAAAACAATACTGGAATTACAATAAATATCAGTAATTATTAATAATAATAATAATAGATATATTATTACTATTATTTTTACAATTTGTCTGAATTACAGGGCTTATTTTTAGGTTTTTGGGAGGTTTTTATAGGGTAGTTTTTAGGTTTTGTAAACTCATGATACATTATGCATATACAAATCATTTGTAAATTAATATACTTTTTCACATGTAAAGTTTTAACAAGTTTGAAACGGAATCTGATTTGATTCACAAAGTTTGATTTAAGTGGTCTGCTGACACATTTACAGTAAGAATGGAAGGCATTTGTGTTATAAACTCAAAATTCAAAGGAAAAGTTCACACAACGTCATGAATAATTACAAGCCTGCAGATTTCATAGGATAAAGAGTAGTCTCATGAATAAGATACCGCTGATGTCGACAAACCCTACAGTTTAAGAATACACATTGACTAAAAAATCCCCCAAAATCCCAACAATAATGGGTTAAAACCTCAGGAATAAAAGTTTCATGACTTTCAAAAAAATATATAAACACGATAGATACAAAACAGACTCCATGGCAAGGTTATTATACTTCTGGGGTTTCATTTAGTTTAGATTTATTTTATTTTGTTTTCAGTTAATTCAAACAAGTTATTTTTTTGTTATTTTTTCAAGTTACTATCTTTATAAGCAATATAAAGCAATATAAAACAATACAAATAGACAAACAAAAGGAGAAAAAGATATGTACCAGAAGAATCCAATTGCAGCAATTGTGTTGGCTTACGAAAAGAAAAAAAAAATACAGAAGGAAACACAAAACAAAACAAAAAAAGTAACTAAAATAAATAAATAAATGGGTTGATAGACAAAAAAAAAAAAAAAAAAAAACTGAACGCTTGATATAAATCAGACATTAAATGGTATTTCTCAAACAGTCACTGTTATCGCTAAACTGGCTAAAGAAATTTTAGGAGTGGATCGGTCCACTCCATGCCACCCATCTGGACATGCCACTAACTCTAGATCCAAGTATTAAAGACAAAAAAGGAAAAAATGTAGCTTTTATTTAGTTTTTCTATATGTAATTTTTTGGAATTTATTTTAGTTCTTTGTTTCAGTTTACTTAACTATACTAACTTTGCCTTGGAAATGACATTGAACAAGTGCCAACCCACCAATCAGTTTGATCTTCCTCACATACATTTAAATCTGATCAGTCTGTGTTTTCCCTAGAGAGTTGATGTCTATTGTGTTTCCATCATAACTATATATATCTTGCCATTTTAACTTCTAGCCAACAGCCGATGAATACAGATAGTCATCTTCAGCTCACAAAGAGTCGCATTTGATAAACCCTCTACGGACTGCACGATCAATCAGCAGCTGTGCCTCACTATCGACCCCAAATATCCAGAACCTCGTCCCTCCTGATGTACACAGAGCTGTGCAGAGCCGAGATGGACGAACATGTCACAGACAATGGGCTCATTCTAGACTCGTGTCCATGTAGTTCCAGTGCTTCATTACAGTTTGGATGGCATGACTGGTTCAGTGGATTCAGTGGTTTCTTACTTGTTGTTCATAAAATCTGCCAGCAGTAAGGTTTATGGTGTGAGGATACGGCCCCTATCAATACACCTGTGCACTTCAACAGGATTAGAATAATAAAGTGGAAAGCTAATTTAGTTTCCTACAGAAAATCAAGTACAGACCTGGGCTAGAAAGAACTTAAAAGAGAATTAACATCTCTAGGCAACTAAGAATTCCATTTGTTTTCAATTTAGGGAATACAATGCAATAACTAAACGATTCTTGATGCTTCACTGCCTCTCAGTTTTTCAATACTGGCATAAAGGCACAAATCTTTTGCACAAATCATGCGAAACATGCCCTTTTCAAAGGATGTGGAAGCTTGATATTTGCTCAAGGGTTCTCGGTTTGGAATTGACAGCAAGAAGAGGGCAACAATTTGCATGTTAGTCATGATACCAAAACATTTCAATGTAATTTAACCATTTTTACATACCACACGGCACTTACCTCTATCTGTAATGTTTTATATTGCTTTTTAAATAAACTGTTTAAAAAATTATTAATACAACTGAAGTAAAATAAATTTTTTCAGAATCATTTGAGAAAGAACTGTGATTAATCTATTTTTTTTTCTTCACAGTGGTTATTTGACTGAAAAAGAATTGTTTATGGCACTGAATTCATATTGAATCATGTGGTTCTTGACATCTGGTGTCCAATCATTAACCCCTTACCTGATTGGATATCTCTCCCCAGGGTCCTGTCCCAGGTGGAAGATGAGTGGTTGCATGGTGTGTTCCTCTTGCGTGTGTGTTGTAACACCAGGAACCTCCTGACCAGGACAGAAGTTTATACCCTGTTTGGAAAACAAGGTGAGAACATTGACCTTCCTCTTTAAACAACCACCTGACTGAAGTCACCACTTACTAGGGATGAATAAACAGCTGAAACTGACCTAGACTAAAACAAATTCAATTAAGAGGAAGAGATGAGTAACATTACAAGGCGACTATTCCAAACATTCATAGAGTCAATGTTTTGAAAATGAATATTATAAGCCATGGCTGTTTATTCACTAAGCAATCCACTATTTTGTATAGAGAGTCAAAATGACAATTTTCACTTGAAATTTGAAGCCAAATTACGAAGGGAAAATACTTTAGAAAGATTGCAGAAACATAAGTGTTTTTTTTTTTTGTTTTATTTATTTATTGATTTTTTTTTACACATAGAGATTGGTAGATCATTGCATTATGTGTCAATGGCCACGGTTCAATATTTTCCCTTGAAGTTTGCATGCCTGTAATTCAAGAAGTATTAAAGATATTTGGTAACACTTTATAATAACTGCACACTATGAATCATTAGTTAAGCATTAGTAAATAGTCAATTCATCCTTTATAAAGCATTGTTCCAACATTAATAGGCATTAGTAAGCAGTTTATAAATGCAGCTATAAATGTTTTGTTCTTGAGCATATCTATAATGTTTAATAATTGTATTTTCATAATTTATTAATGATCAATTTATCATATTGTCAGTTTGTATATCCTTATTCCTTATTTACTTGTTCTATTTTTATTCTTTTATTATCTGTGTTTTTGTTCTGTCATTGTCATTCTGTTGCACTGTGGAAGCTTCTGTCACGAAAACAAATTCCTCGTATATGTAAATATACCTGGCAATAAAGCTCATTCTGATTCTGATTTCTAAATTATTACGTTATTTACCAAACCAGTTATTTAGGAGTTGTCAGTGGTTCATAAGATCATTTAGAAAGTGTAAGTAAATGATTAATAAAATATTTACATGTACATTTATACATGTAAATATGTATAATTTGAGCTACAGCTTTCCTGTAGCTCAAATAGTAGAGCATAGTAGAGCATGGCGCTAGCAACGCCAAGATCGTGGGTTCGATTCCCAGGGAAAGCAAGAGGTCAGCAAATGTAAAAACTGTAACTTGAATGCTATGTAAGTCGCTTTGGATAAAAGCGTCTGCTAAATGCGTAAATGTAAATGTAAATGTAAATGTAAATTTATAAATCTTATTATTTAGAAACATGATAATAGTTGCTCAGTGCGTTAATAAATGCTTTATTAACATATTCCTGCAGTAATTCATGATTAAGTCAGGTAGTTATAAAACATTTAGTAGTTGCCAGCCATCTATTTTTGTGAGCTCATCTAAAGTGAGGACTATTCATACCTTGTAAAGCATTTACAAAGCAGATTTAAAGGCTCATTTATCTTCCAAACAAAAAAGTTAAACAAACACAACACAGAGGGATACAGAACACACAAATATTTTTTCAAGATGCAAAAAATTAAACTTGATAAAAAAATGAAAAATAAACCTCTGAAATTTCATAGAAAAAATAAAATAAAAATTCAAGTGTACAGATGTACAGTTTCATTTTTTTTTTTTTTTGCATCTTGAAATAAATATTTCTGAATTCTGTATCCCTCTGTGTTGTGTTGTGTTTGTATATATTTTTTTCTGTTAGGAAGATAACTGAAACTTTAAATCTCCTTTGTAACAGATATGCTTATATATCAAGAACAAGGCATTTATAGCTGTATTTATAAACTATTGGGACAATGCTTTATAAAGGATGAACTGACTATTTACTAATGCTTACCTAATGATTCATAGCGTACAGTTATTATAAAGTGTTACCAGATATTTTAATATCCTTTTAGATTTTGGTTCTCAACAAACTTTTCTTCAGGTATCTTTAAGGCCCTACATGGTTCATTTCCAGAGATAGTGAATTCAATGTGAATGAGAAATCCATGAGTAAACTGTTTTCAGTGGTCCAATACGGGTCACTTTCATATGTTGATACATTTAAGAGTAATGTCTCAAGAACAAAATAATGCTTGTTTCCCTCTATCAAAACAATTGCATAGAACATACTGTACCTGTCTGAGTGACAAAAATATTATTTGTCCAAAGTTTGTGTGACTAACTCAATAAGTGTTCAAGATATCTCGTTATCCTTTTAAAGTCTGGTTCTCAAACAACTTTTTCTTTTGTAATCTTAATTTTTAAAGCTCTATATGGTTCAATCCCAGAGATATGGGGATCTCAGTGTGACCAAATTGTTTAATTTTACCCATTTTCAGTGGTCAAAAACCAAATCCCCCTTTAATTTGGCATTAAATCTCAGAAGAAAATTGTAATTTTTACCCCCTCAATAAAATAGTGAATTCCTCAGTAAATATTCATTCATGGCATTTGATATTTTGGCTTTCATAAATATTTTTTTCTTTCGTCAGAAAGATATATCAAGTACGTTTCTAAAATTTGGTTGATTTGACACGAAATTACCCTAAAGCACAATAGCTGTTTTACCAGTGCCTGATTTGCTTTTGAAAGGCTCCTGAAAGTGTGAAATGGACTTTCTGCCACCACATTTAGAGGTGGTCTGTGATGAATTCTGACCACATTTAATAAAGGTGTAAATGCAAATGCATTTTCATTATCCGCATTCATCTATTCAAGTAAAATGTAGTGAGATTACACTGAAAATAACTGTATAGACTGATGTGCTGTGGAAAAAGACTTTTGCAAAGGAAAAAGACTTCAGACACTTGCTCTTGCCTGCTTTAAATATATGAATATTTATCAATAGATTTGTGGCTGTCTTCATACAGAACAAGCAGAACTGAAGTCACATGATTCACAAGAAGACACAGTCCCAAAGCATCAACTAGTGGTAGAACTGACTGATTAGTCCACTAGTTTCTATAACTCCTACAAACCATCATCAAATTCATCAAAGCCTTAACAAGCACAACAAATAAGATTACAGAAGAGTTGGGGTACGTGTGTGTGTGTGTATGTGTGTTCAGTAGCTAGAGGCTATTGTGAATCCTGTCTGCCAGAAAGACTGCAGGGCTTTATTTGTGTGTGTTGTGCCCTGGGGGAACTGGGAAGTAAGACAGGTTCCTTCCAAATGAGCACTGTTTTAATATTTTGGTGTTCTTCACAAGAGCATATGCTTGGGGGGTCATTTATAAGGCGATTGTGAATACATAAAAGACTGTGTTGTGTCACCCAGGGACTGGGTAGCAAGCTGTGGCACACACATACACATGCGCGCTTCATGGCAGCACACAGTCCCCTATGATCTGGCCTGCAACTTGCTCTCTGTCTTTTGAAGCAGTCTGTGTGCACTGATCTTACAGGCATGAAACAGTCCAAATCCCACAAGGTTTGGAGAGAGTGCTTCAGCCTGCGCCCAAGGAGCAAAGGCAACAGCGCTTCTCTATTAATAATGCAGCGCGGGCGGCTCTGTGCCGCTGAAAAACGAGAGCAGGTTAGCATGTGGGGCAAGTGGATCACCCGTGAAAAATGTGCACGAACATCAAATAACTTGGATTTGTTGATGCTCAAAAAAAGCTTTCTTAAAAATATTCTGGATTAAAGTCAGCATGAAATGGCATTCACAACCAATTTAACTTCCGTAATGTGAATTCCCAAGTGAAACCGGATATTCAATGAGAGAGAAAAAAAAAAGGGGGAAACAGAAATCTCAGAGTAAAGATTCATGGAAATGGATGAAATTGTTCTACTCACAAACTCTGTCCCACACCAAAAGTGATGCTTTGGCTTCTTTAGAATTTGTTTTGTTGGTGCTGGCAATCAATATTAACATCTTGTTTACTGAACTGTTATTAACAACATTTGTTCTACTACCAATTGTGCTGTCACACTTTTGATTGTGTGATATTTCCTAAACATATTAGCCAAGTGTTTTTGACTGGGCACTACAATACAATGTAATGTAATATAATATAATTTGACATTACATTTATGTATGTCTTGAAAGGATGAACGAAGTGCAAATGTTATGCAGTGCACTGCAATGCAATATTAAAAATACACATGTGAGGTTAGTAAAACATAAATCAGAATTATAACTAATTAATCATATGTGTAGGCCTACTTTAAAATGCATATCCAGAAATGCAGAGTAATACATGGTGTTTTTAAATTAAACAAAACAAATATTATCATTCAGCACATTGTTATGCACAAATTTTAGTTTTGGGCGTTGATTCTGTGCAGTTACAAAAACAAAATCCTGTAAGAAACACTGGAATGTTGCTTTAAGTTTGTTGTTCAACACTTCAAGTGTTCAGTTTCTGATCCCCATTGACTTCCATAGTATGGAGAGAGAAAAAAAAAAAAAACACTATGCAAGTCAATGAGGAACAACTGAAGGTGAACTATCCCTTTAAGCCTGGTTTCACCCAAATTTTCTTTTCCTTTTTTTCCCCCCAATACTATCAACTGATGAAGTCTGGCTTGCACAGTTGGTTTTTATAAGCTGGATAATAACACTAATTTTGCAACACTGACAGTTATTGAAATGAATTTAATCAATATTGAACTGGCTTCAGCTGAATAATGACACTACTGTCTTCTAGAGCTGCTTACAGCAGAACTGAACTTGTTTCATAATTGATTAACTTTGCAACATTGACACATTGAACTGAATCTACATTTATGCATTTAGCATATGCTTTTATCCAAAAAGAGGAAAAGCAATTTGTCAAAGGGCCAACAATATTCATAGTACACATATGTACTCATAGTACACTGCATGTACTCAGTGTAGTACATGAAACAACACTGAATTAAATTGAGCTGAATAATGATACTATTGTCTTCTGAAAGAGCTGAAATTAAATTACTTTCATAATTGATGAATTTTTCAACTTTAATATTATTGTTCTGTTTATTAATGTGAAGTAATGTGCTTTGAAACAATCTGCATTGTATCAATAAATGTGACTTCAAACCATGTAATACGACAACCCTTGACTGCCAAAAAACAACAGTTCCTCCCAAAGCCCAGCCGTCAATCAAAGCTCAGATATCTAATCGTTAAGTACAGTGAAACTGGTGAGATGTGTAATTCAAGAGAAGAATTCTCAGGTATCTTAAGTCTTAGGTGAGGTATTGCACACTAAAATACTTCATATTGTTGCTCAAAAGTGTGGCGCAGAGGATCATCGGATGCAAAGCACTTACACTGTGAAATTTCTCATTTCACACCTCGCTGATCCGCACAGGTTTCAAGAGGAATTCACCCAAGTGACCGATACTATTAAGCCATCATTTCAACCGAGTTTTAACAGGAAACAAACCAAAGGGTGAAAAAGCCTTGTTTTCAGAGTAGTGCAGTATGGATCGCTGCCTAAATCTGTGCAAAAAGTTTATCGCTTAATCTCTGACGTCACCCACAATCATTCAAATCAATTTCAGTGCTGTGAGCTTAAAAATAATGGGTAAATTGATGTGCCAAATGGTACTAGAGGTGAAAACGCATCTGAATTTGTGTGTAACTCTAAAGCAGCAGGTGAAACCTCCCGAAAACACATTAACCATCAGGACTAGACTCCAGCTTCCAACCCTCTCCGTCCTCGGCGTGAGAGGCGAGCTCAAACAATCGATTGGCAGCTCACAAGCAATCAGCCACCATTATTTGTGAAGTTACACTCCAGTTCACATGAGTTGATAAAGGGGGCTGCTATTGATTCAGCGGCCATCCAGGAGAGAGCAATTTAAGCAACCGATGGGGCATAAAACAAACCCTCGCGTTCGGAGAAGAAGCCCACGGCCCAGGCTGACGGCGGACAGGGGTTGCATGTTTGTGTGTTGTGTGATTTTAATGGGAAACGGAGCGTGTGTAGTGGGTATGAGAGACAGACAGACGTGTCCCGAAGGGCTTGACAGAACGCAACTCACAGCATGAGGGATTCTGCTGGAATAGCACGCTAATAGATGAAGCGTGTTTGCAGAAGTGGTCCCGCTCCATTAGCTCCATTAATATTCATTACTTCCTGATCTTCAAGTCTATTTGACAAGGCATTGTTTTTCAGATAACATTAACGTGCTAATGTGCATTTTGGAATGCAATTACTGCATCAAGAGGCAAGAAATTGGGGGAACGTGAGACAATATCTAGATTCTAACATTTTGCAAATGTTGCCACCATGCTAAGGTGTTTGAGTGGTTGCTGGGGTGTTTTGGAAAGGTTTTAGGTGGTTGCAAGTCATTCATTGTAAATCAATGGGATATTTTTGCCCGCTTTAATGTTGATCAAGTAACTGAAAAGCCAGAAAATTTATTTAAGGTGTCATTCACATCTATAGTACAAACAGATGAGGTTTTAAAAATCCCTTATAGATATGTATGATATATCTGTACAATATCTGTTATTTGGGCAATATTAAAGATTTTGTAATTTACTGTATTGCTTGATGCATGATATATTAGATATCTAAAAGGCTAGTCCACCCAAAAATGTAAATTCTATAATCATTTATGCATCCTAATGTCGTTCCAAACCTGTATGACTGACTTCTTTTGTGAAATATATAAGCAGATATTTGGAAGAATGTTACCACTGACTTCCACTGTACAGAGGAAAAAAAAAAAAAGTTTCACAGAAGAAAAAGTTTCATACAATCATACACAATATACAAGGTGAGTAATTTACGAAAATTTTCATTTAGGTAAACTATCCCTTTAACTGTGCATGGTTACTTCTGCTTATATTTATATTAATTTTACAATGATATAATGCTCATTGCCAATTCATTTTTAAAAACACCAATAATTTAATCATGCTGTTAAATGTAGTCTTCAGTAATTCTGAAAACATCAATTTTTCATATTGAACTATGTAATGGTGATGGCTACATTCACTTGTAGCACTTCAAGCTATTGATTTTAAGTGTTTTTATTCTTGGTGTTTTAATTTATTTAGACAAATTAGCAAATTTAAATATACACAATTTACTGGTTACTGTCCATTACATTAAAATAATTATCTTATTGGTATTAGCCAAAATTGGTGCATCCTTAATCATTAACCCTAACTATGAGCAACAGCTTTTAGTTTTATTTTTTTTATGTATTTATTTTTTTTTCGGCTAGTTCTTCATTCCCTGCCACGGTCAACGCTGGCTTGCTCACTGGGGAATTTAGCATTATGTGACTGTTTAAACTACTTAGAGGTGAACAATATGACCAAAATCCTTATCACCAAAAAGGTCATTTTCAACCACAGTAAGAAACAACATCACAATATAGTTATTCTATCTGAAATCAGATTTGTTACTAACAGAAATTAAACCATACCCTATGTTCCTCAACACTGTCCCTAAGATACCTGCTAATTAAATCTGTAAATGTTGTACTCACATCAGACTCTGACAACCAATCTTATCTTAATTGATGGTTTTTGAGAATTTTCAACTCTCGCTTAGGAACAAAACTGACCATTATCTAAACCCCTTAATTACCAATAATTAGAATGATCAGGCATTTGCCCGAGCATCGGACTTTTCACCTGTGACAATTGGTCAATTTTTCATTAATACTGCATTAGAATCGCTTACTTTCTCTTACTCTCTAATATAGGTATATTTGCTAAACAACACTATAAATACATTATAGTGAGACACAAATCAGAAGGACCACATTTATTGTTATATATCGACATTGCCAGATTCCTATAACTTGCTCTTGGTAAAGCATTATAGACATAACAGTGTGACATTCTGTAAAGCTGCTTTAAGTGATGCACACTGTAAAAAGCACTATACAAATAAATTTGACTTGACTCAATGTTTGCCGACCTCAAAAATAGGGGGAAAGGCAGAAACTGAAATAGAAACTAAGAATTTGCGATCACTCACCGAGTTGAATTCCTCCCATGAGTTGCTCCAAGTCCAATAGTGCGCCTTGTATTGCCCGATCCGCACTGCCATCATCTGGTTACCACGATAATAGAAGATGGGTCTGTTGGGTATGAAATGGGAATCTTGTGATAAGTCATTCCAGTTGCCAATACTGCTCACCGTGTCTCATCCCATTTTGACAATATGTGTTCAGTAAAACACCTTTTGCAAAAGGATAGTCACTTTCTCAAAGCCTCCAGGTAGTGGCTTTAACAGGAGATCTTAACTTCCCTCAAAATCACTCTTTTACCCAGAAGAACACAGACAGAAACTGTATGCTGTGGCAGCAAAGTAATGATCACTCAAATCATCTTTGGAGCTGGACTGAGACAGTAATGGCCACGTAATATTTGCAGAGTCTAACTGCGTAAACAGCAGAGGACATTCTGGCAAAAGATTTTTTTAGGAATCAGTCTCGACTGACCACCTACCCACAAAATAATCAAATGTGAATGAAAGTCACACTTGTTTTGAGGTGGTTACCTGTCGAGCAGTGAGTTGTTGAAGAGGACAGGACTTAAATCGAGACCATCAATGACACGGTCATCAGGGGGAAGAACACCAGCCACAGAAAGACTCGTGCTGAAGAGATCCATCACACTGCCCAACTGATAACTCACCTGAGGAACAAAGCACTACTATCACACACAGACGAGGAATAATAAATTACTATTGAATGATAACAAATTATTTGGTCAAGTTGGTAAATTTTTCTTTTTTATCCACCTTTTTCTTGCCGTAAAAATGGGCGTGGCCATTTGTAAATTCTATGGGTCTAGCTTCTGGTCTCATCTGCATCCAGCTATTTTTAGCTGTACAAAACAGTTCGTTTTGCTGCTTGATATTGAAAATTGGTGTGTCTTACCATATAATGTATTATCTTAATTATGAACACACTGGTTTGTAGTGCAAACAGTTTTACTGTTTACTGCACATTGTTATTTTTCTCTTTATTTACCTATAGAGGCTAATGAACCGGAAATTTTGCCCATAGGCTTACTTCTGCGTTGAAGAAAGAGGTGGATATGATGCATGTCCCTTAACTATTTTAAGGCTTCATTTTGGCTTGAATTTAATGGAAAATCATGCAAGTTACAGCATTTTAGAATTTTTTATTTATTTTTTTTTAATAAACTGGTAGATCTGGGTGCAGGGAGAAAGAGTAGTCTACATATTGTTCATTTACATACACTTCCGGCATTGTAACAATAAAAACTGGTTGAAAATCAACAAACTTGTCTTTTAACCCTGTATTACACACACACACACACACACATATATATATATATATATATATATATATATATATATATATATATATATATATAGTGAAACTGTATATAAGTGAAACAGTTCACTTTAACTTCAGAAACAAAAAGTTTGTATATGTGTGTGTTTTTGTTTGTTTGTTTGTTTCTTTGTTTTTTGGCTTTTATGGCTCATATTCTATGATAATATGGAGTTCATTTAAAAAAAAAAAAATTCTTTCAGAGATTCAAACTTGCAAAGTTCAAAAAATAGGCATTTTGGTGCAGTTGCTGATATTTATATAGCCAAAAATATAATGAATTTCTGACAGCTTGATCTTTTAACATATCTCAATGAGATTGTTATAACTATACAATACAAGACTACTTTGAATAAAAAGCATCTAAAGATCAGTTGTCACTCTATATGTGTCTTTGTAAGATGACATTTAAAAGCTTTGTTTTTTTTCATTTTTTTTTTTTTTTTTAACGAAGTTCTGTACTTTTTTATTGTGGGGGCAAAACATATAATGCAATGTATACAATCATAACTGAGAGATGTAAGAATAAACATTCCTCAAAAGCTTGATGCATCATACTTAATACATCATTTTAATATATGATTTTTCTAAAAAAAAAAAAAAAAAAGGTATGGATCATCAAGTAAACCAACATTTTCAGTCCAGTAAGTGTTTATCTTGAAATAGTACTAACAATATTATGTTATTGTTTACTTTATAAAAAATCATTAAAAATTTCAAAGACGTGTGTACCACGACCTGAAGGGGGATGTTTCTAAAAAGATACTAAAAGTCTTTTTACTAGCATAAAAAAGTATCAACTATCAGTCAAAATAAAGCATACAACAGGTATGCAACAAGCTTTTAAGCAAAGTTTTGATCATGGCCTTAGAAATTTACGTATCAAATATGATACAGTAGGCTTTATATAGTTAATTGGATAAGCAAGCATAATTATCCATCATAAATGATAATTAATAATTTTAATATTGGCTGATATGTGGGTCTATCACTAGTCTAGATTCTCAACAAGATTGTTTAAGCTGTTATACATCAACCCATGCTGCCTGCAACCCGCACCTTATACGCAAACACACACACACACACATGCAAAATCATCTTCTTCATGCATGAACCTTGTCAAGACGGCACAGAACGTAAGCACTGGCAGGGAGGCCAGTTTAGAAGAGCAGAACCACGATGACGCGTTTCTTCAGTTACTGCTCTAATCTGCGCTCGCAGGTTTATTATAAACCACACTAACATCTCTGTAAATGAAGAGAAAGGCAGAGAGAAAGGAGAGTTGGGACAGAGGCCGGAACTGCTGCTTTATCTGTCCTCCCCAGTCCTGCTGCAAAAAAAGCTTTATTTTATTTATAAACTTTGAACTATTTTCCGATAAAATGCCATTTTTTCGCTGTCATCCTTGATCTTCCATTCTATTCTCTCCTGAGCGGCCCTTTGAGGGAGACGGCACGCTCACAATCAGATATCGCTATCAGCACGGAGCAGCTGGCTCTGCCGTGCACTCATACACACACACACACACACACACGTCGCCTACTTCAGCCTCCCAGAATTCCCTTCACCACTGCCAGACAGCCAGTAGATTCCATTATCTTCACTCTCAGGCTTCACTCACACAGACGTACATACATACATACTTATACACACAGGAAAAGGAGAAATCAAAGGGAACAATTAATAAAGGTAACTAGCCGCTACCACCAGCTGCTCTTATCCAGCACCACACATAAAAAAACATGGGACAAGTAAAAAGGGAAATGAATATTTCTTTATCTCCAATTCATTTCCTCCTCCTTCTCTTCTTCTAGCTGTCTGCTTCTCTGTGTCTTTGGCTGACGCTAGTTATCTGAGCAGACAGACCTGCAAACCCTGCCTAATGCACTCAGTCTATGTGTCTCTGAGCTGATAAACACAACAGGAGAGATTGGGATGACCACGTTAGCTGTGACGCCCCCCCACCTCTTTATTTTTATATTCACGTCACTCCATAGGTGAAGTGAAGCGTAGGTTCACAGACATGTTCATAATCTCTGATGCAGAGTCCAGGTGAAATCAACGTCAAGTCTCAAATCACTTTTGTTAATATCTTCATAGCAATATGCTGCAGGTTAGGCAATTCATTTATATTTTTTTTTAGAAAAATGTGTTATTTTGTGGGATTTTTTTGACTATTAAAAGTCCTTGCACACTGAGTCCGAAATTTTTGTATGCGTTTTTTGTTTTTTTTTTGTTTTTTTTCGTATTCGTCATCCTATCAAAATGCTTGCTACAGATGGGAAAACGCAGAAAATCGAACCTGATCCAAATTTTTTTATGATGGACGAAAGTTTCGGAGGCAGTGTGTAAATGCGACTGACACAACGTGAGGTCGTATTTATTTTTTAATGTGAAAAAATTTCGGACTAAAATTTCGGACTCCGTGTGCAATGACCTTAAGTCTATTCATGTACGAGATTTACTTGAATCAAAACAATTTAATATTTAAATGCCATTTACTTAAAATGAACAGGCACTGTCAACTTGTGAAACTCAGATTCTGATGAAGTTCATATTTATGAGTTAGGAAGTCAATTAGAAAGTTAAGTGAGTTCAAATAACTTTGGTCTGAGCAAGATGGGATGTATATTTCCTGCATAAAATCCCACAAGATCTTTTAATTCTACATCTGCAAAATGCTGAATATAAAGAATATGAAATGAAAAAACATTATAATTTCATTCTTTTTAACAAATTTACCACTATTACAGATGCTGCATTTATTGCATCTGACATTTTTTCTCACTGAGACTCCAACTTGGAAACTCAGAGCTTAAAGGATATTCGTAATAAAAACTTTGTGGTGATATATATACATAATGTGGTTCCTACATTTTTTTTTTTTTTTTTTTTAAGACATGAGTTGTGCTTCATTCAGCTGTTTCTGAATACAATGGATCCTCTTTAGGGTTAAGGATTTGCTGTTAGGTCTAATATACTGCACACAGTCCCATCCTTACTAACATAACAGTAGCTACTGGGGGGTGTTCGTACTTAAGAGGGACTTACTATTTAAGAGGGAGTTCTAAAAGTTAGAGCATGTTTATATAGTACAAAAATATATTTTATTATGCTTGTTAGGGTTATCTTGCATTTTTTTTTTTTTTTATTCTCTGAGGTACTTGCTTGTATAACTAAACTTGCTTGTATTACTTAAGTTACTTGCCCAGAAAATAATCATACATTTACATGACCATTCTGGAGAGAAAGTTTTGAGATCTGATTTTTTTCCTCCTTTTTTTAAATCTGGGTTTTAATTTCATTAATGGTTTTTATTATTATTATTATTATTATTATTATTATTATTATTTCAATATTCGGTTTCTTGATAACATTTATTTCTTGAATTCTTTCCCATGCGTTTGTAGAATTGTGCACATTTATTTGTGGATTTATTTCTGAAAGCAAAACTAAAGAAATCCTCTAAAACACAAAAAAGCTAAAGTATATAAAAAAAATTTAACAAAAATCTAGATATATAAAAATAATTCATGAATTTCTGAGAAACACTGAATATTAATTTGTAAATTTCATTTTCTTTATTTGTGAATACATTTTTGATTCGATTTATTTGTAAATCTGCAATAAATATAACCCCACATAATTTTGTAAAACAAAAAGGGGCATCAATGCTTCCCAAGAGAGAAATGAACGAGAAGATACACATATCACAAAGAGCCACACTCGAGCGGAGCAGGACGGGCAAAATCCAGCCTGTCGCTGCAAGACAAACATTAACAGTGTTAAACACCTGCTTATCCCACTCTGCACTGCTCTGGCACTGCCCAGACACCTGGCACACCACACGCCTCCATCCCAGCCGCATACCCCAGCACTCCTCTCCCTTTCTGTTCTTTATCCGGCACGCCTGGCATATTCAGATACAGAAACCCTCATTACAGCTCAATCCAACCTCAGCAAACACACAAACAGATTAGCCGCTTAAG
The DNA here is from genome assembly GCA_039654775.1 of Spinibarbus caldwelli. Lineage (NCBI taxonomy): Eukaryota > Metazoa > Chordata > Actinopteri > Cypriniformes > Cyprinidae > Spinibarbus > Spinibarbus caldwelli. Next base: position 38,739,807 of record CM077220.1, read on the forward strand.
ACGTTCCCAATCCCCCTCTCCCTCGTCACTCCGCCGTGCTATCAGGGCCCCGCACACCCCTCAGATATGAGCCGGGGGCAGGCTTAGCGCGGCTCCCGCGCTCCCTCCTCCAAAAATCCCCCCACGCCACAGCCCCATGTCACAGCTGCCCCTAATACAATTAAAAGTCATTTGCGGAGCACACAGCTTCAGCGGATCAGGAAAAGGAGGCTTCCTCTGCCACAAAAAAAAAAAAAAAAAAAAAAAGAAGGAAAGGAGACCAGGGCTGGGAATCACAAGGAATTTCAAGAATAAATTCAAGATATATGGTAAAGAATTTAATCATTGTCAGGACAAGGTAAACCTTAAAATGGAATTGCATCATTACTGTTATTTGGTTCCAATATTTTAAATAAGGAACTGATTTTTATAAGAACCAGTTCCATTTTTAAAAAAAATTGGTAGCAAAGATCTGATCAACCTTGTTAAATTTATTATACAGTTCTCTGAAATTCTAGATTCTGATTGGTCAGTCATGACATTCCAAGGTCTGTTATTCCTCATAATGTCTGTTTTCAATAGTAATGCTGAATAACGGACCACTCATCTGGATATCTGAGGCCAGCGCTTCTTTCATGTCTCTCACATCACATTGCTGATTTACTCTGTCTTGTTTCATACAAATGCACTTGGTACCATCTTGCATCCTGCACTTATGGACTGTATTGAAAATGAAATCGGAATACTTCAGTCGTACTATAATACTGTTATAGTGTTTGTCTTGTCAGAACGATTGCTTTTGTTTTATTTGGTGCATATAAGTGGTATGTCTGTACCCTAAAATGTTTGTCTTGTTTTAAATTGTTTGTTGTCTTGGCTCAAAGCCACTTACTATGAACTGCGGCACTCTTCATGAAAGCTTTGAGTTGTTATTGCAGAATAACAACCGGCTGGATGTACATTATCCCTTACTTAAAGTTATATTTGTTTTATCCACAAAGATGCAAAGTAAATGTTTTTTTTCTTTTAGTTTCATTAACCACCAATCAAAAATGTGACTGAACAGAAATGCTGTGTGACGTAACACAATTGCAGCCACTTGATGTTTAAGGGCCTTACACACTATAGAAGGCACTGATGGAGTGTTTGAATGGATAGAAATATGTAAGGTGCATTTTGAGGGTGTGGAAAGATTGAATACAGTGAACTTAAAAGCACAATTGGGACTTCTACATTTAAGTGAAACAGCTTGGGATCATTCTCACTGTGCCAGCAGGGATCCGTCCAGGCCACCAGGCAATGGCTGGTTCCCTCATCCCACCTTCAAACGTAGTCTCCTTCCCACAGAGGAACGGACCGTTGCTGCCGCCTGAGGATGAAAAATGACAGAAGAGAATCTTAAACTCAAAGCCTCGTCTGTGGAGTACAGTGATGGCAATTCATCTCTAACAAATAATCTTTACAAAAGAGCCCCGTGACTCAAAGAAACTGAATAGGTGTATTGGGAGTGTAAATGAAAGATAAACTGAGAGAGCAGAAGATAAACAGAATGCAATGATCTTGAGATACGTTTTAAAGAAAATTTAAAACTTGCCACGGTATTACAAAATCAGCAATTTAAATACTGACACGACTTTTCTTAAAATGACGCAATGTTAAAATATATCGGAGTGGTGTATCTGTCCATGCACCAACAATGAAAATAAAACTAAGAAAACTAACACAAACATCTGAGCCGAGGCCTAGCAGTTACTGCACATAATTCAGATATATTGAAAAGCTGCACTCATGTGGGTGATGCAGGTTTGATTCAAGCTTGCACTTAGTGCTGGTTCACTAAATGCCACAGAAGACCAACGAGCCTGAGCTTCTTCTAAATATTTATTAGGAATTAAAAAAAAACAGTACTGGAGGGTAACGAACTAAAACTAATCACACATTTAAAGCGGCACTCTGTAACTTTTGGGTGTCTAGCTATAAAAAAAAAAATAACATGGTTGTGCTTCGGTTCTGCTCATCTACATTGATAAATGTGATTTAAATCCATCCTGAAAGCTCTACAAATAATTATTATAGGTTTATCCAAGTGCATTTGGCTAAAGACATGGTTTGGAGGATTTTTTTTGTATTCTCTCATTAATAACATTTTGCTATTTTTTTTAATCAAAAAAGTTACACATCATAGCTTTAACTTAATTGAATTTATCGGTAGCATGAAAGTCACTCAGTGAAGCTCAGAGCAACACTTTATCCCTAAAAGTTAAATAATAATAAAATAAGAATAACAACAACATTTATGTTTACAATATATTGTTACATATTTAACTGCTTTATTTTGCTGTTACAAACTTGTGATTTATGCAACAGGCAGAGAGAGAAAAATATATGAAGATCTATATTAATAAACATCAAAAGAAAAGTTTAAATTTAGCTCAAATTAATTATATTTAAAAAAAAATAACTTCAGCCTGCTCAATCTAACAAACCTACACCATCAGTAGAGGAATTGCAAGAAATTATTTGGATAAAAAAATCTAAATAATTTCTTGCAAGTCCCCTACTGAAAAAAAGTGTCATAAACGCCCCCAAAAAACTGTGGAAGCCCCCTTTGGTGTGTTAATGTTTAAGGTGGAGAAGTGTAAATGGATTCCCACTTTGATGCGGTCCAGACATCACTGCTGCCCCATTATCCGAGGTGAAGAACACCAATGTGTTGTTGTGGATTCCCAGACTGACCAGGTGAGCCAGAATCTGACCGATGCTGTCATCCAGTTCCATCCCCGCATCGCCATAACTACAAGACAAATCACACAGTGTCTTCCCACCTTAATCACAGCAATCAAAGCTCTAAAAAATTACCCCAGATAACCTGTTCAGTTGCACTAACCCAGAAAGCATAACAAATTCTGTCAAATTAGCCCACGTTCGAAACCTGTCCTGTGACAGATGGATGTGATATATGGAGGAAGATAGATGTCACAAATAGATGTGCGCTGGTTATAAAACTAAGATGTGGCGTGTCAGGCTGAATCCCTCCACTGCCAGCACCTGGCTAATACCCCTCAGCCTTGATCCATTCCTCTGTCAACACAAACCTCATTTAGCATTCTGAAGAAACGTATGCTTACTGAAGCCCCAGTATTCCAAAGCACTGGGCGGAATACTAAACAGTTGCAGACAAGACTACCAATGAAGCCTTCAGCCCTTATTCTCGCCTCAGAGCAAAAAAATAACATCTCATTAACCAATCATTTATACAGCGGTGGAAAGTAATGAATTACATTGTGTTACTGTATTTGAGTAGCTTTTTTGTGTACTTCTACTTTTTAAAGTAATTTTTAAAATCTGTAATTTTACTTTTACTTAAGTATATTTAGTTTGAAGTATTGTACTTCGCTACATTTTAAAACACATTAATTACTGAGTAAAAAAAAAATTGCTCCCTGGAAACTACTGCTGTAAATAATGGGCAGGAGAACAAACTGGCGCTAAAATCACAAGAAAGATGCAGACGGACATGACAGGTGTTATGGTGCAGACCCAGCTGAAAACCAAACCCCCGTCGTATTTGGCTGAAGCTGAACTCGAAGGAAATTAAGTGAACCCCTGGCCATATTTATGCTCTATTATGCAGTGTAAGCTGTGTTTGCCTAGGGAGACCAAACTAGCAGCTTATAAAATCTTGATATCACCCCTTTGCAAGCATGTAGAGGTAAGGTAAATACTTGCATCATTGCATTGGTGGTTAAAATGAATCTTTGAGTTTAGCAAAAGGTTTTGCACAAATTAGCCAAAAAGACAGTGGTGCAGGGTGTGCGATATATATCGTCTGCGATAATATCGTAATTGTTGTTTTAACGATGTGCGATTTGACATTATCAGTATTTTGCCAAAAACCAAACAGAACTCTCCTACAGAGTGCCGTGAAGTCTAGTAGAATAGACTAGTGCGTGTGCGCATTTAGAGTGCGTTCTTTCACTGCGTCATTCAGTCTGTTAAAATGCATTTAGAATGAGCACAAAATTGAAGAAATGAGGGGCAGAAAATGTATATATTTATATAATTTCATATAGTAAATCAATATCACACGAAGAGTGCCGTTTTTTTCTCCAAAAATCAGCATGATTACATATAGATTTTTTACGACAGATCAAAAAACAAGAAGTTAATTAAGAGACTTGCGTTTTAGACACCATATTGCCTGTTTTTGCTCTATTTCGACAACAAAAATAAATCCAAACACAGCCACCATAGCACAGTTTTGCGTCTCTGAGCAATGACGGTGTTTCGTTCCTGAATGAATCAACCGTTTAAATGATTCGGTTCAATCACAATGGCTCACTTATTAACAGTGAATTGCTGACACCTACTGTCAGTTTTAATTTCACATTTAAAGAATCTTTAGATTTTTTTTTTTTTTTGTATAATTTCAAACAAGTATTCAACATTTTATGTCTTATCTAGTGCTGTCAAAGTTAAGGCATTAATAACGCAAATTCATTTTAACGGCACTAATTTTATTAACGCGCGATTAATGCAACTCGCATTTTCTGTTTGACCCGTGGCCTAACCCCTACTACTATGGTTGGAGAAATGGAAATGGATGGAGATGCTGACAGTGTTGCCAACTTAGCGACTTTTAAAAAACAGTTAAAACAGATATTATGTTGCTTCTCTAATTTAACATGCAAGTATAGCCGAAATCACAGCACAGCTATTGTGTTTATCTTATGTATAGCCTACTTGATTTTATCAGACGATGGCTGGATTATAAATCAGGATTTTTGTGCAGATTAGCATCTTGGAAGGGAAAGCTGGTTATTTAGTCCTATGGGTCGCGTTTCAGTCACTATTTCATATTCATTCCGTTGTCTGACAACAGAAACAGTAAAATATATCAATGAAAACAGTTTTATTGAGAATTTAGATGCATCAAAATACAGTATGTGGGCACAGAGAGGCAAACAAATGTAATAATAAATAATAAATGTACATTTTGCATGTTCAGGAGAAGTGGGATGCCCTGTCATGCGGAAATGTAAACAGGTTTGTGTAAGTAAATTGCTCAGTGCAAAGAAAGAGAAGAAACGGAAACCTGGTATTTATTTTTTCATGTGTCTAGTAGACATGAACAAGTTCTTTCAAACACATCTATGAGCTTTGAAACATGTCTAGTCTTCAGGCTCTGTTAACTATGGTTTCACTAATAATAAACATATATTGCATACAGCATCCATATTTGTCATTGCCCATGTTGATTAGAGTATTTAAAACATGAAAACTATTAATTTAAGGTACATTTAGAACAGATAAAAATGTGATTAAATTGTGATTAATCACGAGTTAACTCATGACAATCATGCGATTAATCACGATTAAATACTTTAATCGACTGACAGCCCTATTTACGCATTTGTAACAGCAGGCTAAATGCATTCATGTCCTGCATTAAACAGTGTGTAAATACACCTATGCCACTTCAGACAAAGCTTCCTCTGCATTACAAAGATGAATTTTGTTGATACTGATTTAATTTGCCTGGTAACAGCCCAAATGTCTTATTATTCTAAATAAATGATTCCTTTAATTAAAAACAACTAGTATGAGATTTATAGGCCTATCCCATGGGTGTCAAACTCAGTTCCTGGAGGGCCGCAGCCCTTCAGAGTTTAGTTCCAACCCTGCTCCAACACACATAGCATGTTTTCAAATAAGCCTAAATGATTAGATTAGCTGGATCAGATGTGTTTAATTAGGGTTATATATTAAACTGTGCAGGGCTGTGGCCCTCCAGGAACTGAGTTTGACACCCTTGGCCTATCCCATTTTTGCGTCCCTCCCACTGTTAAAAGTAATTTTTACTCGAGTACATTTTAAATGAGCTACTTTTTACTTTTACTTGAGTAGATTTTTAGACTGGTACTTTTACTTGTACTTAAGTAAAATTTCATTAATGTAATGGTACTTTTACTTGAGTAGAATATTTTCATGCTCTTTCCACTTCTGCATTTATATAATACAAAACTGCAGAGCACAATGCAGAATTTTTGACCAGAACGATAATTATGTTATGGCCGTTAAATAACGTAATGACTGATTTTATAAAATACATGTTTTGTTTTGTTTTTAAAGGCAAAAACAAGGTTATTTCATGCACTGGTAATTTTTTAGATTTTGGGCTTTTCATAAGTTTTTATCAGATTAGTGGAAAATAAGCATTCAAAATACACTTTGCATTTTATCTACTTCATCTGAAGATTTCAATTACTATAAAAAATTTTCACCCGTTTCAACTTAAAAGCTTAAATTTTGTGGCTGCCTTAAAATTTTAAGTTAAATCAACTTAAAAGTACAAGTCATTTCAACTCACCATTTTAAATCTCGCCTATGCTGAATTGCTTTATTGAAGTTCATTTGACTTCACAATATTTGCGGTTTCAACTTAACCAAGTTAAAAAAAAAAAAGTTTTAACATTAATTTTCTAGTTATGATAGTCAACTATTTTAGATAGATAAAAAAAATACACATTTGTTTGAAACATTTAAATTTAATTTTTTTTCTTGCAGTGTTTATAAACAGGTTTTTAATATTAAGAACAGCACACAACCTGCCTGTGCATGCTAATGTGTGAATGCCAGTATATGTATACAACAAGGGCACAAAAGTAGCAAAAAACTGGTTGTTAAAACTGTTTAGCAAAAAGCTGGTTAACAAAAGAACTGTCATACAAAGCTGAAAACTCATGCCTCATGGGAAACAACCACTGTGACAAGCTTGAGAAAAAACAAAAACAAACACAAATGTCCATAACAGTCCATTTTTTCTTTAACATTTAAAAGGAGAAAGGTGTCCTGCAGTGCACCATCGTAGTCTTCGTATTAGGAGGCCAGCTTGCATGCCCTTCTTGTATGAAGTGTCTCATCATGAGCCTTTAAAATCAGAAAATAACAGAGTAAAAATTACTAACAGTTGGTTATTCTATTTACACTACACACTGACAAATTTCAATATACACAAATACTTTAAGAAACACATTCAATATTTTGAATAACAAAAAAAAAAGTGATGGTTTAAAGCAGGGGTGTCGAATCCTGCTCTGAGAGTCACTGTCCTGCATTGTTTAGCTCCATCCTTATTAAACACATCTGAATCAGTTGACTAAGGTCTTACTAGGCATACCAGAAACTTCCAGGCAGGTGAGTTGAGGTAAGCTGTAGCTAAATTCTGCAGGAGAGTGGCCATCCAAGACCGAGTTTAGACACCTCTGGTTTAAAGTTTCCATACGCTGCTTTTGTGAGTAACAGGGATGTAACAATGTACTCAAAGTCGGTTGAAAAACGATGTAAATGTGATTCAAGTTGATTGAGATGTTAAACAAATCAAGATACACGTTTTAAACAACAAGGGCTGCTGAAGCTGTATGACCACACTTTACAAGCGCTATGGCAGCAAACATTTTACCAAGTTAATAAATAGTAGCAAACATGATGGCGGCAGTGGCAGGGTAGATTTTTGATGAGGTGTGATAGAGGCTTGGCTTTCTGGTTACTATAAATGAACGCGATGAGGTGTCAACAGACAAAACAAAAACTGTGTGTAAATACACATACAACGTTATAAAGGGTTTGTTCAACCAAAAATGAAAATTCTGTCATCAATTACTCACGCTCATATAATTTCAAACCCATAAGACCTTTGTTCATCTTCAGAACACAAATGAGGATATTTTTGATGAAATCTGAGACCTTTCTGACCCTCCACTGGCAGCAACACAACTGACACATTCAAGGTCCAGAACGGTAGGAAAGACATCATTTAAGTAATCCATGTGACTCCTGTGATTTAACCTCAATCTTATGAATCAACATAAGTGCGTGCTTTGTGCAAAAAAAAAAAATTTACCACTTTATTTACAATAAAATATTATTCAAAGCTTGTTCATGCTACAATGTCAACTCTAGCGTGAACACAACACACATGCATCATGATGCTCTTGTGAGAGTGCGCTGCAGATCAATATTTTTAGAAAATAAAGTGGTAAAGTATGTTTTTTGCTCAAACAAAACAAGTTGCTTCATAAAACTGAGGTTAAACCACTGGAGTCACATAGATTACTTTAATGATATCTTTCCTACCATTCTGGACCTTGAATGTGGTAGTTGCGTTGTTGCCAACGGAGAGACAGAAAGCCCTCGGATTTCATCAAAAATATTTTTGTTTGTGTTCTGAAGATGAACTGAGGTCTTACAGGTGTGGAACGACATGAGAGTGAGTAATTAGTGACAGAATTTTCATTTTTGGGTGAACTATCCCTTTAATAGGCCAAATCACACTGACCGGTGGATCTGCAGCTCCAATCACAGAGACCTCGTTTCCTCGCTCCTACATCTTCCAGCCCATGACCCGGAAACCGATCTAACTCAGCTGTCTAATGATCTAATGATAGAAATGTAGGAAAAAAACTCAAAAGTCGTTCAAATGTTGGCTTATCTTTATAAGATATGGTTTATATTATTTACTTAGTACAGAAATGCAAAACTTACCCTTCATTAAGTCTCAGACTCACAGTCAAACATGTACCTGTAAAAACAGAAAAACACATGTAGGGGGAAAAAAACCCTTTAAAGTGGTTCAAATATTGACTTATCTTAAGATATAGTTTATACTCTTTATTTGGTACAGAAATGCAAAACTTACACTTCATCCAGTCTCAGACTCACAGACAAACGTGTGCCTGTATAAAAAAAACAAAAAAACAACAAAAAAAAAAAAATTAACATTAAATTTGTAACTTAAATTTACTTGTAAACAACACACACAAGCAATGAAATTTCTGAATTTTATAAAGCGACGAGAATACTTTTTGTACGCAAAGAAAATAAAAATAACGACTTTATTCAACAATTCATCTCCTCTCTGTCTCTCTGTGTCAGCGCAGCACCATTTTGGATATAATTACAAGGATGCGCTATTTTTGTTCAGATCAAAGCGTAAATACACGTAGAATACGTATCCTTGTGTTGCGGCTGATACAGAAGAGCGTATGCTGCTTGCGTTCCGTGGATAATATCCAAAATGGTGACACAGAGAGGAGACGAATTGCTGAATAAAGTTGTTATTTTTATTTTCTTTGCATACAAACAGTATTCTCGTCGCTTCATAAAATTCAGATTGAACCACTGATGGCAGATGGAGTATTCTGACGATACTTTTCATACTTTTCTGTGCCTTGACAGTGTTAATTACTTGGCAGTCAATGGGACAGTCACAAGTCTCCTGGTTTTCATCTAAAATATCTTAAATTGCGTTCCGATGACGAACTAAGCTTTTACGGGTTTGGAACGACATGGGGGTAAGTGATTAATGACAAAATTTTCATTTTGGGGTGGAGTATCCCTTTAATATGGATGGTGATCCTCACTGTAATGTGCTCGGTCATAGCCAACAAAGAGAGGTAAACATCAAATTGTTGGTTACCTGCTAATTACAGTTATGCCCAAAAATGTACACAACCCTTTTACAGACATTTTGTTCATGATTAACATATGACCAATTCATACATATTTTTATTTTTTTTTGCATTCACTGTTACTTCTAATCTGTTACCAGTAAGCAATTTGCAATCGTAAAACAAACTTATATATAAAATATATGATTGCCAATAAAATAACAAATGGCACTGAAAACGAGCTAGTGAGGAACAAATGTAACAGTGCGTTTAACTGATTGTCATGTTTAACAACATGCCAGTTGTTCGGCTGACAAAAACGTCTGTCTAAAAAGTAGTCATAAATGAACAAGGTTAACAATAGTTTGAATCGTGGTCTCTTAAATCATATTAATAAGTTTCATATGTTCATCTAGTTTGAACAGAACAAACTTTACTGGCAAAACTGGTGATGTTTAGTTCATGCTCGTAGAAAACAGCTCGGGGGTCGTCTACCTCTAGATAGGTCACTTATATTATCCTAACTTGTATGCACGGTTGATAAAATTATTAAAGTTAACGTTACGCTTAACTTTACTCAGTAACGAATAACGTTACCTCATAACGTTACGCACGAAGCGGGACTGACTGGGATAACGTTAAACTTCCAGTGGCGCGAAAACGCAGAGCCTGCTCAGCAAAACCAACCGGTACGCACTTTAACGGCAAAATACACCTATAATCGCTCAAATTGCCCATCTTAACGATGTTTAACAGGTAGAGAAACAAATTTGTTTTAAATGGGACTTGTAACGTTACATTACAATCTGCAGTGCTAATGCAGCACAGCACACCGGTCACCATATCAAATGCAAAACTTGAGGTAAACAGTTCGAAAAACGATGACAGAACATAACTAATTCTACTCTGTTCTCCTAAAATGAACATTAATCTCCCTAAAATTATGTTACACAAGCATTCACTCACCTCATCCTCGACGCTGAATGCTTCTTCGCGCCAACCGACCGAACGACCGACAGCTTCAAGTTCATGAGTTGTTCGTCTGAAATTCCTCCGCGATTTAGTTAGTTCGCTGTATAGTCTGCCCGTTGTTTCCTTGTTTTCATGTTGCACTGGATGTCTTTATGTATTAAACATGAGTCTAATGTCTATATTTGCTGAATATATATATATATATATATATATATATATATTTTTTTTTTCTTGGTGGAAAGGAATCTGATATTGAATTCATATACAAATTTGACTCCCGCGCATTAATCCATGTTCAGAGATCTGGCCGGTTAGTGCCAATAAATTAGAACTTAAAATGTTAAGTTCATTTAGCTAAATTGGGCTCCTTGAATTTCAGTAACATTAAACTGACTTAAAAAATCAAGTTGAATCTAGTATAACTTATAAAAAAAAAATAAATAGTTGAAATTGCTTAAATTATTTTTATGAATTAAAATAACTTAAAAACATAAGTTATGACTTTTTCATCATATAATTTTTTACAGTGTACATTTAAAGGCAGTTTCCTAAAAGCAGACAAAAATCTCCACTTCAGGACACCAATTTTTACAGTTTAATACCTATCAATTTTCTAAAGGTTATTACAGGAGAGTTTGTTCATTTGCCTGATTTTATGCAACACTGTATTCCTAAAAACATGGTAAAATTTTCTGTTTGATAGTATTTTCTAAATGTATGAAGCGATAATTTCTGAAAAACCTTTGACTCCAATAAGTTAATAAAATGAAAGAATTTTGAATGAATCCTGGCTTTATCCAATGTTCATATTTCTGTTCTAGAAATGAATGCAAATGAGTGCATATTTAATTAAATAATGCCAATCAAAATCAACTTAAGTAGTATGGTGATATCAGTTACATTTTCTACCCTATTTACCTTGGGTACTTTGCTTCAAAGCAATGACTGACCATGACATTTATTAGATCTTGCTAAGTGCTAGATACTTTAAAAAATATACAAATAAAAATTTATAGTGTTTTTATGATAAAAACCTGTGATTTGGTTAACGTAATTTACCTTACTATTTATGGTGAAAATTTGTAATAGATCTAATTGGACATATCATGTAATTTTATTACATACTATTAAAACTACTATTTTACTACTTACTATTAAAAGTTCAGTTTTTTGGAAGTGAAAAAGAGCAAATCATTTGAAAATTGACATTCCCTAATTCTCCTATGTGACAATTCACATTTGATGGTTTTTCATTGAAATAATACGGTTTCTTCTTCGTTTTTTGTTATCCGTTAGAGATTTATGTTACATCTTATGTTTAAAAATGTATGTTTACAAGTTCTGGCAACCACAGAATGGTTGTTCTGAGTGATTAGTGGCATACTGTGTATCAATACGTTTGTTGATGCTTTCTGGGTGGTTGTCAGGTGGGTGGCTTAGTAGATGGCTTACTAAAAACGTTACAGCACAACTTTTCTAAAAACAAGCATTATTTGAGCTTTCATTCATATGGTTAGCACAAACATGCTGGATGAGTTACAATGGATGAGACACTTAGCAATGTTCACATACCGCCCCCTCTGGCTCTTTCCCAGGAATCGTTCTGAGGCGTAGACAGGCGCGTGGGTCGCATCTGGAGCCCAGTAGAGAAAGAAGGGCCGCTGGGCCATGGCTCGCTGAGAGATAAAGTCCAAGCCTTCCTGGAAACAGATATGATCAACATCAGGCACATCTATCCACATCAACAACACTGATCCACACAAATAAACATTAATCAAGCCAATGAACAGGAAAACTCACCTTCAAATAGATTTGGGTGAGGTTGGATTCCCCTGTTTTCACATTAATCTCAAACTCTTCGTAGTATCTGCAAAATACACAGATCATGTAAACTTTCTGCTTCCTGCAGATCTAACGAGACTATCCCTACAAACTAATTTCAGCACCATATGAGTTCCTGTTCCAAATGACAAGCTTCCTAAACCGAGTGCTGCACCAGGGTGTGATCACGAAGTGAATTTGAAGAGGTAAATTGCGAGATTGTGTCTCAGTAGACATGCGTTGTGAGAAGGTGTTGAGGCGTGGAACAGTAGAGGCATCTCTCTTATGCTCCGGCTGTTCCAGGTGTCCTAACATACCTCAAACGCAACCTGCAATCTCTTGGGTGTGAGTGCGTGTGTGTTTATCTGGCCAGGCTCAAACACGCCATGCTGATTAAACCCACTGCTAAGCGCAAAACCAGCCCTATCGCCAAAGCCAATGACACAGAATGCACATATGGCTGTTTTGGAATGAACAAATGGGCAGAAAATGAGATAGTACACTGCAGCTGGTATAAAAAGAGGAAAAACGAAACGTCGCCAAAAGGACACGTTCATGTGAAGCAGAACAAGATTTTTACATTTTCTGAAGAAAATTTGAGTGGAGCCTGCCTGTTCAAATCTGATGGCCACGATTTCACTGTGTTGCTATGTGGTTTCAAAGGTGTTTTTAGCAAGCACCACTTATGAATTATATTTGCACCTCAGCTTCCCGTCATTTCAGAGTTGTTGTAGACAGGTATATTGGGACGGATGCTGTTATTGTAGGGCCCCAAATGGCAGTTGGGGGAACCAAACCATTCGTCAAAGCCATGCTTCAGAGGTAAATATTGAGTTCTGTGCCCAAGGTGCCTGAGGTAGGAGATAAAAATGAAACGTTTCAGAAGGACATGGCCTATGCAATATGCAGTATATACAAATGCATCTCAAAAAATTAGAATATCGTGAAAAAGTTTTTTTTTTTTTTTTGTAATATTTCAAAAAGTGAAACTTTCATATATTCTAGATTCATTACATGTAAAACATTTCAAAAGTTTTTTTTTTTTTTTTTTTTTTTTAAATTTTGATGATTAGAACTTAAAGCTCATGAAAGTCAAAAATCCAATATCTCAAAATATTAGAATATTTCCTAAGATCAATCAGAAAAAGGATTTGCAAACCAGAAAAGTTCAAGTTCTTTAAAGTATGTTCATTTATGCACTAAATACTCCATTTATGCACCTTGGTCGGGGCTCTTTTAGCACAAATGACAGCATCAGTGAGGTGTGGCATGGAAGTGATCAGCCTGTGGCACTGCTGAGGCAGCATTGAGCCTTCAGCTCGTCTGTAAGTTGGATCGACTGTTTCTCATCTTTCTCTTGAAAATATCCCATATGGGGTTCAGGTCAGGCATGTTGGCTGGCCAATCAAGCACAGTAATATCATGGTCAGCAAATCACTTGGAAGTGGTTTTGGCACTGCGGGCAGGTGGTAAAGTCCTGCTGGGAAAGGAAATCAGCATCTCCATAAAGCTGGTAAGCAAATGGAAGCATAAAGTGCTCCGAAATCTCCTGGTAGACGGCTGCATTGACTCTGGACTTGATAAAACACAATGGACCAACACCAGCAGATGTCACGGCGCCCCAAATCATCACTGACTTCGGAAACTTCACACTGGACTTCAAACAGCTTGGATTCTGTGCCTCTCCAGTCTTCCTCCAGACTCCAGACCTTGATTTCCAAATGAAATGCAAAATTAACTTTTATCTGAAAAGAGGACTTTGGACCACTGAGCAACAGTCCAGTTCTTTTTCTCCTTAGCCCAAGTAAGATGCTTCTGATGTTGTTTCTGTTTCTGAAGTAGCTTGGTAGCCCTTTTCCTGAAGACGTCTGAGCGTGGTGACTCTTGATCACTGACTCCAACTTCAGTCCACTCCTTGTGAAGCTCTCCCAAGTGTTTGAATCAGCTTTGCTTGACAGTATTCTCAAGCTTGCGGTCATCCCTATTGCTTGTGCACCTTTTCCTACCCAATTTCTTCCTTCCAGTCAACTGCATTTAATATGCTTTGATACAGCGCTCTGTATGCCTCTTTCAGTAATGACCTTCTGTGACTTACCCTCTTTGTGGAGGGTGTCAATGATTGTCTTCTGGACCATTGCCAAGTCAGCAGTCTTCCCCATTATTGTGGTTTCAAAGAACAAGTGATACCCGGAATTTATACTGTAGGGATGGTCATTTAATGAAACTCAAATGTGAATATTCTAATATTTTGAGATACTGGATTTTTGACTTTCATGAGCTGTAAGCTCTAATCATCAAAATTAAAACAAACAAACAAACAAAAAAAACTTTTGAAATGTTTTACTTTTCATGTAATGAATCTAGAATATATGAAAGTTTCACTTTTTGAAATAAGTAAAAAAATAAAAATAAAAATAAAAAAAATATATATATTTTTTTTTTCACAATATTCAAATTTTTTGAGATATATACACCTGTGTGTGTGTGTGTATATTATATATATATATATATATATATATACACACACATACATACATTAAAATGAGATCAAATGCCTACAAGCATAACTTGTATTTAAATAAAAAAATGTTTAAATAAATTTTAGAAAATGCAATTATAAGTATTTTTCCTCATAACACATTTTAAATGCTGTTATAAAATATTTTACCATTAATTTATTACAGTTAATAATAACGTTTACACAAAATACGAATATAACACATTTTCCAAAATAGCTATTGTGTGGATCATAAATTATTTTTGACATTTTGACATACAAAAGCAGTGCACATTGCATGTAATCAGAGCTGGGTAGTAACTGATTACATGTAATCTGGATTACGTAATCAGATTCCAAAAATTAAGTACTTGTAATTGGATTAAATTAAATTTTAAAATACTCGTTATCAGACTACAGTTACTTTTTTATAGATTACATGATTACATATTATTTACACAATAGCAATAAATTATTAATAAATTCTTCATTGATTCTCCCTAATTCCTTTTTATCATCTTTTAAACTTTCCTTTCTAAAATAGCCTACCGCTTCTATACACTCAGAAAGTCCAGTTTTGTGGACAGTCACACAGAGATTAGTCATTAGTCAGGTGGCTACACAGCATTTGACCACTAGACTTACAAAAATCATTTCAGGTTTAAGAAGTGTTTCGACATTGCATCAACTGCATCTGATCTGATGAACACATTATTTTTTATTTGAATTATCACGCTGTAGGTTAATTAACCATGTATTTCCATGTCTTTGGAAGGCTTTTTTGGGAAACTTTATGTTGTTAATAACAATAAATGGAATATATTTTCTTACTCTTTGTATTTTTATCAATATGGTACAAGTGCTCAGCTTGATCTTCCATTTTCAGTGTAACCTATGAACCGGAAGCAATATCAACAGAAGCAAAATTTTTATTGAGCCATTATTTGATCAGACTGCCAAAAACTAAGATATTTTACACAAAACTGGAATAAAAATACAGAAAAATTATAAAAAAAAGCTTTTTTGTGGAATTAAAAATGCATTCTACAGTTGTTTCACTTTGCATACTACTTCATATTCTATTACATCTCATATCACTATTCTGAGAAAGACATCTCTTGAGAGACGCTGCAGGGAATCTCACCACTTGCCGATGATCTTGCTGACATAGTCTTTCTTTTTCAGCAGTTCTGGAAGCAGGATCTCGTCCTGAGATATTCCCCCCACTATCTCCTGAGGTGTGTATGCTGTAGGAGAGAGAATCCATTACAAGAGTGCACCATAAAGTAGTAAGAGTAGATAAACTGATAATAGTGAAGGAGGGCTGAGGAAAGAAGGATAGGGTTTTCGATCATACCGTTCCTAGCATGAGCATTGGTGGTGTAGAATCCATTTCGCACAGGAAGTCTTCCAGTAAGCAAAGCGGCCCTGGCTGTAGAATACAGATAAATTAAGAAGTAAACATCAAAGATACAAAAGATGTAGTACCTACTCTTACACGGACTGTTTTAAAAGAGCAAACACCACCAACTGAAAAGTTGTTAGATACACGGGCTGGAAAAAAAATAATGTGAACACCCATTATTATAGAGGTTAATATCATTTGTGTAGTCTACAGTGAAAAAACAAACATTGGTGCAGTATAAGTTTGTTTAGCAGTGTTTAGTACAAGCCATGGGTGAAACGGATGTCTTGTCTCCAAAAAGAACAAATCATGGGAGCCCGTTTAGCAAGAGCATCTGTAACCTTAACAGCCCAATTGTTTGATTGTTTAAGAAAGTCTTTATAATTATGATTGAGTACTCGAAGTATGGCAAGACTTCATCAATGAAGAAGAATAGTCGGCAAAAACCAAAAGTGAACCATCAAGCACTAAGGATTGTGTCCAAACAACTCAAAGTGACAGAAAACCTCAATATTCATCTTGAAGACACTGTTTCCACTAAAACTAACCACAGAGAACTCCGCAAAGTTGAAAGAGCTAAAACTGCTAAAACTTTGGTCACAGACACCACAGCTAAAATGTGAAAAATATGGTGTTATGATCATAAAACCTGGAAAATAATTAATCCAATGTGGACCGTTTGGAGAGAAGAATGAGAAACTGATCCACTCCTCCATCATCTAAAGCAACTGGAAGATGCTTTTGTAGACAACATTCAACTGGAAACTATTCAAAGTTTTATGAATCTTAGAAGGGTGAAAGTTGTATTAAAGGCAAATGTTTGTAAAACCTTAAAAATTAAGCACTGCCTATTTTCCATGTGTTCACATTATTTTGTCCAACCCCTGTACAAAACTGCACTCTATTACTGCAAAGTCTTGCTCTTTAGAAATAAGTTTTAAAATCTAATCAAAGTTCAAGATGCTCATCCACAACACTTATGCATTTGCTGAAATTTAAATCATGTGGTATTTAAGACTTAATTTCAAAGGGAGAGAAAGGAAAGAGACGTTGGACATGAGAGAGCTCACCCTGGATATTATGATTAGGAAGTTCTCCACTATCTACTTTGTGATTAAAATTCTAATTAAGGTTGTGAAGCAAAGCTCTATAATAACGCCTCTCTATAGCGGCAGGTATGAGTGCTCCAGGCACTTTCATCTCACACATTCGAGATTAACAATTGATTAAGCCTTATTTGCTTAAAAATTAATTAGAATTGAAAAGAGGACTAATAGAAGATCTGCTCTGCATAGCAAGTCAATTCAAATTCCCAAATTATGCATAATTAGCATATTTCAGTACTGTTGGTGTATTATCCATATTAGCATAATAAGTTGTCCTCTCACTATCATGCAGCCACACACGTCTTGTATTCTCATGTGGAATTAAAACAGCTGAAGCATTTGAAGAATTTTTTTTTCAGTTTCCTCAGCAGCATGACAAAAAAGAGAGAGAATGAAAAAAATATTTGCAATCGCACGGTGAATCAATATATTCAATAGAAGTCAAGTCATACAAACAAAATATGTACTTTTTTATTTCTTCAGCAATATCTATCTATCTATCTATCTATCTATCTATCTATCTATCTATCTATATATGCTGCTGTTGAGAGACGTTATTATAGAGCTTTGCTTCACAACCTACACTGTATAATGAATGTTTCATATATAACTTGATTACTTTTTTCTGTGTTTATGAATGTGGTGGGCATTCACAACAGATGTTTTAAACTTCTGGCACTTTCAACAATGTTTTATCAAATTCAGGCAAATTAAAAGATAAGTTAATTTGCTTCAAGTATCTAGACCAGGCCTATTTAACAAGAATCGAAGCTGAATAGCCCTCTCTAGACTCTGATTAGGCATATTTTGAATGGCATACTGCAACTCACACCATTTTTACAGTAGGCAATATGCAAATTTCATGTGAGCATGAAATACACAGATGAGCCACTTCATTGGCAAAAATTTGCAGTATGGCGCATAAGCAGAGCACATTGCTGTGAGTACTACAACACCTAAATGAAATAATGTATTTCTTTACTTTATTGTTTGCTTGGACCAGCAAAATAAATAACTACATTTACTAGATCTGAATTATTAAGCAATGCATCGTAGCCTACAGTACTATTGCTTAAAACATTTATCGTAGGCAGCATACAGTAATGTGCAGTTAGCAGTATGCTAATATTCCGAACAAAGACAATGTGATAGAGAGATAAAGGCAAGCCCAGAAGCAGCACATACAGGGAGAACACAGAGGGTTGGCAGTGTAGAAGTTTGGAAATAGCATCCCCTGAGCAGCCATCAGATCCAAGTTTGGAGTTTCCTTGGAGGGCTCCCCAAATACTCCCAAATCACCCCAGCCCATCTGCAGACAGAAACAGAGAATATGTTATGAGCATGCTTCTAGTTTATGGTGTTAAAAAAAAAAAAAAAAAAATTATATATATATATATATATATATATATATATATAAATAAATCCATATTATTTTTTTATGGAAGTAAACTATAGCTCAACAGACTGACAGACAGAGAGATGTACTTCAGTTTATATATGTATGCACAATTTATTAATAGCCCTTATTGGTATTGGTATTTGGCATCTGTGGCATTTATTAAATGATCTTGGGAGATATTGGAAGAAGTCTAAATCAGACTGCACCTTCTGTAGACCAGAGGTTCTCAACTAGGGGGCCTCAGCAAACTTCCACGGGGCCTCAGTAAATGTTAAATTTATTTATTAAAATGTTAAAATAATAATAATAATAATAATAATAATAATAATACTTTAAAATAAATTTAAATTAGATTTAATTTAAATTAAATTAGACTTTAATTTAATAATTTAAAATAAATGCACAACATTAAAATTAAAGGGATACTCCACCCCAAAATGAAAATTTTGTCATTAATCACTTACCCCCATGTCGTTCCAAACCCGTAAAAGCTTTGTTCATCTTCGGAACACAATTTAAGATATTTTGGATGAAAACGTGACTGTCTCATTGCCTGCCAAGTAAATTACACTGTCAAGGCTCAGAAAAGTATTAAAAAAAAACTGTCAAAATAGTCCATCTGCCATCAGTGGTTCAATCTGAATTTTATGAAGCGACGAGAATACTTTTTGTACGCAAAGAAAATAAAAATAACGACTTTATTCAACAATTCGTCTTCTCTCTGTGTCAGTGTAGCGCCATTTTGGAGAGCATCCGATGGACGCAAAGTGCGTACGCTATTCTCTGTCATCAGTAACGCATGGATATGTATTGTGTTTATTTACGGTTTGATTTGAACGGAAACCGCGTATCCATGCGTTACTGATGACAGAGAATAGCGTACGCACTTTGCATCCATCGGATGCTCTCCAAAATGGCGCTACGCTGACACAGAAAGACAGAGAGGAGACGAATTGTTGAATAAAGTCGTTATTTTTATTTTCTTTGCGTACAAAAAGTATTGTCGTCGCTTCATAAAATTCAGATTGAACCACTGATGGCAGATGGAGTATTCTGACGATACTTTTCATACTTTTCTGGGCCTTGACAGTGTAATTTACTTGGCAGTCAATGGGACAGTCACAAGCCTACCGGTTTTCATCCAAAATATCTTAAATTGTGTTCTGAAGACGAACAAAGCTTTTACGGGTTTGGAACGACATGGGAAAAGTGATTAATGACAAAATTTTCATTTTGGGGTGGAGTATCCCTTTAAACTGATATAATTTTTTTTTGGCCTTGGAGTCAAAAAGCTTGAGAACCACTGCACATAGGCTATTACCATTTTACTATGGCAGGCTTCAAAAGTACAAATAGTTAACTAAAAAAATATTTTACATTAACACATTTGAGAGTCAATTTTATCCAAAACGTATACAATATACTACATTCGAAACATAAATTTTATCAGTTTGTACATTTCCTGGGAATTAAACCGAAGACCCTGGTGTTGCAAGCACCGTGCTCTACTGTTTGAACTACAGTAATACGTGGTATGCATCAGCATGGATCATACAATTCATCCCTTCTAATGCATTAAAAATGTTTTGATGTCTGATTGCACTTAAATATGTGACCTTGCTTAGTGTGAATTGTATTTATGGTTTATAAACAGGTAGAACAATTTAAATTCATAATATAATCTCTTTGAGATACAGTTGTCAGCACTGTATATTGCAACATGCACTCTAATAAATACAAAAAAGAGAGAATATGCTATTTATACACGATATACATTATAAACTATAACAAAATACATCGAACACAAATGTATTTCACACACCAAAGATATGTGTTGCACAGATACATATATTGCTATAAACACAAAAACGTGTAAAATCTAAAAAGTAGGTTTTAGTGTCGTTCTGAAGTTAGTTGGTCAGTCCAGCCTCTAAGAAAAGACCTCCAAAGAACTTACATCATCCATAAGCATGATGATGATGTTTGGAGCATGCTGGCTTCCTGCAGTCTGACCCACACACACTGCCCATAAAACACAGATCACACTCTTAAAACTCATCTGCAGTAAATCTTTACACAACACATGCTAACTTTCAGGAAGTGCACTCTAAAGCGGAACTGTTAAGTATACTAAACATTCAACACCTCAAAGTGTGTTCACACCACGAGAATTATTACACATAATAGTCACATGCGCTATGAAACTATGAGTCATGTGACTCTGCGTGTCACGTGACCGGTGTTTGTAGCGTCATCATGGCGGTGTGTATAGCAGTCATTGCGAAGGAGGTAAGTGAAAACATTTAATCTTTTTTATGAAACAGCACATGATTTCTTGGTTATTGTTGAATGCATCTGAGACCCGACGCGATGAATTCATCAGATTTAAAGGATTTATGCGAAGAGTTGCTAATATATGTCGCGATCAGGGCTGAGTAGCAACATTCATATTCGTGCAAATATGTTTACTTGCATAGGTTTTACAGTTTAATATAAATACATTGAAATGGCACAACTACAGTATATGCAGTATGGTATGACATGAAATATACCATGTTTTACAAACCTACATTGTTTTGAGCCCGGTGTCAGTGTTTTTGCATCTCAACCTTGATTCTCGTGATTGCGTTGGAAATGAAAGTAGTTTGTTTATAACTCTACAATGTTTTCTAAACTGTGTAAATTAGTGTACAAAGAGCGCTGTTGCAATCTAGCACACTACCGGATGAATTGCAACAGTATGTGGGGTGAGTCTTCACACTTACTGGATGGGATGGGGGTCAACATGGACGACATAATTAATTTAATCAGATTTACTTAGGCCTATTCGAAATAATTGAGACACCCCCACATATAGGAGACTTTCACATCAATCAAAATTATAAATACATAAATAGAAATACACATCTACACAAAACCACTCAAAACATAACCGGTAGTGTTTTAGTGAAGTTTTATTTTATTTTGAGTCCAGTCTTTATGAGTTCACCTGGTCAGCTATTTCTGATATTGTAGATGAAAAATAAAAATTCTGTGAATGATGCCTAGCTGATGGTACCTCATCCTGCTGATTACACAGCTATTTAAATAAACACAGACAGTAATAATGGTAGAGTAGCCTATATTTTATTAGCTTTCTTGTATTGATTGCAGAATGATAGGTCACAAGCACTTATGCGATTGGCCAATCAGAAATAGGCTTAAGTATTTTAGATAGTACTTGTATAAATTAAATGAAAACCTGCTGATTCAGATATGTGTTCTGTCATTGAACATCCATTAAAATGAATATTTTTTTACCTTGTAGTTTTTTTTTTTTGGTTCAGTAAATGCATTATATTTTACACACACAACTTATTACACATAAGCTTAAATTTGTATTACATCATGAATTCTTTAAAAATTAGACATTTTCTGTAAATAATTGAACATTGCCATTTGGAAAACCATGGTCTAAGCATTGACATGATTTATGCACTGCTCAACTCTAGTTCATGTTTAATTATAAATTTATGCACATTAAATTGTAATAAAATTACAAGCTGAAATTGTTTCCTGTAATAGCAAACTTGACTAACATTACGTTGATTTCTGCAGAACTATCCCCTGTACATTCGGAGCGTTCCTACACAGGGGGAACTCAAGTTCCACTACACAGTGCACACTTCTCTGGACGTGGTGGAGGAGAAGATCTCCGGTGTGGGCAAAGCCTTGGCCGACCAGAGGGAGCTTTATCTGGGACTCCTCTATCCGACTGAGGACTACAAAGTGTATCCTTAAAGTCAGCATTTAGCATAAGTTGTGAAACAGAAATTTCTTTCTTGTTGTGATCTATTTCCATCTTATCGAATAAGAAAACATGTAGAGCCAGAGCATCACATTTCATTCATCAGAAAGTGAGTGGATTGTTGTCACTTTCTACATTTAGAAATGTTGCTGCAAGGGGAAGTTGATGTTAATGTTTTTAATTAAATATTATGAGGGCACGAGTTGAAAAAGAAAAATAATGTGCACAGATAAAATCAATCATATAAACACTGCAGTATTCCAAAATTGTCAGTTTTGATTTCATGGTGACTTTAATAGTGATGGACTGATATATCAGTTGATATTTGACCATTTTGAGATTATTACACTGACCAGCAATTGTTGTTTTCCTTCTACTGGCAGCCTTTTCTAATTTGCTATCATTAAATTACTTCATGTATTTATAGAAATTATTACCCATCCTACCCTTCGGATATCAACAACAGCTCCTGAGAAAAACTCATGTTGGCCACTAATCCATAATCAAAACAGTATGACTGACTTTCTTCTGTGGAACATAAAAGAAGATTTTTTTTGAGATATGTCAGTGGTTTTGTCCATAGAATTGAAGTGAACTTTTAAACTGTTGCTAACATTTAAAATACCATCTTTTGTGTTCCACAGAAGAAAGAAATGCATATTGTAACATGACATTTTTCATTTTTAAGTGAACTACCCTTTAAGATGGAATGCTTTCTAATGCATTTTCAATCATTATTAAAATGTCAAGATCTTAACAAGAATTACAGATATGGCTACGTGACAAACTCTAAGGTGAAGTTTGTGATTGTTGTTGACTCCTCCAACACATCTCTGCGAGACAACGAAATTAGAAGTGTAAGTTCCATAGGTGTATTGTGCCAGTTTCACAACAAAAAAGGTGAGATGTCAATCAGATGGGTGTAATGAGCATTTTGTCTTTCCTCAGATGTTCAGGAAGTTGCACAACTCCTTTACTGATGTAATGTGTAACCCATTCTACAATCCTGGTGATACAATTCAATCAAAGTAAGTGTATTTAGTGAATACATACATACATTTGAGGTATTTGCTGTGTGTATCGACTGATCCGCTAATACAGGGGTCATCAGACTCGGTCCTGGAGGGCCGGTGTCCTGCAGAGTTTAGCTCCAACTTGCCTCAACACACCTGCCTGAAAGGTTCTAGTATGCCTAGTAAGAGTTTGATTAGCTGCTTCAGGTGTGTTCGATTAGGGTTGGAGCTAAACTCTGCAGGACACCGACCCTCCAGGACCGAGTCTGGTGACCCCTGCGCTAATATAATATTTTTTCTTCTCAGGGCTTTTGACAGCATAGTTTCGTCTATGATGGTGCAGGCCTGCTGATGTCCTCTCTTCACAATTGTATATATTTACATCAGTGTCTTGTGTATTGTTCGTAAGGTGAAAATATTTAATTTTTGTTTCATGAAATGACGTGTGATAATGTTGATTTTATTTACATTGATTTGACTTAAATTTAAGCACTGAAATTCCAAAATAGACAAAGTACTGAAATTCACAAGACATCTCAGCCTCTCACAGGCATAGTATTTTAAAGAAATTGAATAAAATAGAAATAAAATAGTAACCAATCAATACAAATCAAGTCTCCGTTTTTGTAGTGTCATTCAAGCTACACACAGAAAAATAACTGAGCTCCCGTCATGCAAATACTGAAACATCCATTAATCAGCACCAAGAAGTGCTTTGAAGATAACAGAAAAGTCAAAATTGAATATCAAAAAGAATCAATCCAAGGATCAGCTCTTCCATTTTCCCTAAAACAAAAATTAAAGTTTGACATCTTAAAAAAGGCTCTAAATGATGGATTTACAAGTATGGATGTACAAATGTCACATTTGCAAGAAAGCAAGTATAAATGTTAAGATACCATTATGACAACTGAAATATTGCATTAATGTTAGTCTTCACAAATCTGAAAGCAACATTTTCTTTTCTGTTTTACTTTAGGTTTAAGGGTTTGTTTTGTATAAGGTGTAAGTTTACCAGATCACCACTAAGGTTATTGAATCAGTATATATGTCACGAACCGCTGCTCTAAAACACTTAAAGCTCCATATCATGTGAGGTACTGTTATGTATTGGCAGAACTGACCTAATGAAGTGGCAGCCCCTGAATGGGTTGTAAAATCTCGAGGCACGGAAACCTCGTCCTCGGGACCAACCTCCACGCGAGTATGTGTCTGTAGTCCTGAAACCTGGAATGTTTGTTCTTTTTGGCAATACCTAGTGCACAAAGAGCTTGATGTGAAATGGTCTTCTGTCACACATTTTAATCCAAAATGATTTATGACAAACAAACTGACACTGGAGCCTACATTCACACCACAAGCAAAAGTACCAAATTGTGATTTTCAGCTCATGTTTTTGTTTTTACATAATTAAAATGTGGGAGACACTAAACTGAAACATGCAGCCTACCACACTCCAAAAAATAAAGGTCCCAACGGGGTTTTTCATAATTATGTTGTATAAAAGGCCGTTCACACCAAGCACAATAACTATAAAGATAACAATAAAGATACAGTCCTAAAAATCGTTCTCAATATTAAAGAATAGCAGAGTCCACACCACAACTACAACGGTAAAGGCACAGAGAAACAATATCGTTGGAATCACTTTCAGAACGATTTTTTCCAGCTAATCCAGCACATCCAATCAGAATCCATCCTGCTATAACGAGCTTGAGAATTTAAAGCAGCAGATGAGCGTGCGCTTAGAATAAACAGATGATATAGTCCGCTGGTGTGGACGCTAATATCGTTGGTGTGAATGGGCCTTTCAGTGAACAGTTCTTAAAAGAACCACTTTTGTCTTTGTGTGAAGAACATTTTAACAATCAGAAGAACCTTTTTCCATTGTAAAGAACCTTTGTGCAATTGAAAGTTTCCATTGATGTTAAAGGTTCTTCGTGAAACCATCAATGCCAATACATAACCTTTGTTTAAGACTGAATGCAAGAAGAAAATAAAAATTAATACAATAAATGCAGTGTTGGTAAAGCTAATGTTCAGTTGTGACTGACATGATTATGATTTTCCCTTATTATTTAATCCAAAACATTATCAACAGATGGTGTATTCCTTTATCTGATTTATTCCCACATATGAAAGTGGCTCAGATCGGATTTGAAAATATCAGAATTAGCATGATATCTTTCTGTTCACTCTGTCAACCCCAAAACTGATTTGGGCCACATCTAATGCATAACCATATCCCATTACAGAACATTTCCATCTCACCTTAATGACACGTCCTCTGAATAGTGTTTCATCTAAAGTCATGGCAGTCCTCACAGACTCCCTCTCTGAGAACTCAATGTAGGCAAAACTACAAGGAAAATATACTCATAAAACATGCTTGATATTAAAAATATATTTTTGTTTTCGAGCCAAATTGGTACATACCCTTTTGGATGGCCTGTGAATCTATTATACGGGATTGTAACTCTGTTAACGTGGCCACAGCCATTGAAGTACATCTCCAGTTCATCTGCAGTTGCTCCATAATCCACCTGTAAGTCAAACAATATTTCTTGTAGTCTTCCATAAACATACACTACAAATAATGGTATCCTGTAATACATGATTAAAATACAATACCAAACAAAGTTCAAATCTGTTCTGCTTATTTCAGTAACTACTTGGCAAAGGAGATCTTAAGAACGTAAGCAGCTTACATTCCCCACATAGATAGATCTCCTATCAGAATCTATTTTCTCCTCATGGTTCATACTGAAGAATAATCCTGAGGAAGGGAAGATTATAAAGTTAATTATAAATCACATAAAATATTAACATTATATTTTAAATAATGAATGTCATTTAAGATGATACATGATAGGGAGGTCCGGGGCTAGTGCTATATTTGGGCCATATAATTCAGTAACTGGAAAACGTTGAGTGAAAAACCCAATTGTACAAACATAGTAGCACTAGTGTAAAAAAAAAAAAAGCGCCTAAATTACAATATTTTATGTTAATTAAATCATTTAAATACACCTAAAAGGTGTTTTTTCCAGTAATGTCATGGAAGAACTTTCATTAAACAGTTCTCGGAAGATTTTTTTTTTTTTTTTTAAATAAATTTTCCAGAATTAATTTAAAGAATCTTATTCCACTATAACCAATCTTTTGTACAATGGAAAGGTTCGGTTCTTCATGGATAGAACCACAGATACCAATTAAGAACCATTACTTTTAAAAATGTAATTCTAATATTTTTGCAAAAGCTATTTGGGTAAATGAGTGTATCCAATAAAACCACACAAGCAAAGTCAACTTTAGGATTTAAAAAAAAGGTTAACAGTAAAGTCTTTTACATTTCGTGTAATTTTATTCAGATTTGTTTGATATGTCTGTATGTTATACTGATTTTAACAATGAACTGACTTTTTGACTGTTTACTATTGTCCTCTTTTTAGAGCTGCTTTACAGCAGAATTGAATTTTGTTTGCGTCGAAACATTTTCCTGTTTAGCACTGCAAAGCTGTTTTAACACAATCTGTATTGCATAAAGGTGACTTTTTTTTTTTTTTGCATTAAGTATTCTCAAATCATTTACTAACAACATTTTCATTGCGTTTTAAATTAACTATATTTTTAAATTAACTATCTCAGTATGAAATGGACAGAAAACTAACTTTGCTGCTGTTAAAAAAAATTGAGAAAACTAGCCCCGATCTGCCCTACATAATTCAATTTCATTAGTCAGCCAAGTCCATGTTTTGCCATTGGAGAATGGCAAGATAACAGACAAATGAAACTGGCAAGTCCATGTGTACTATATAACATGTACAAAGTGTGTAGGAACTCTATATATGTGTCTTTGGAGCATTGAAGGGTTCACAGTTGTCACAGAAGACTGTCCCTGAGCTAGAAGAGATGTCCTTAGATAAGACTACACGCCGGGCTGCAGGACAGCCCTTCTGGGGCACGCCTCATTGGGCAGTGATAAGACCCTGTGGCCCAGCAGATGGGCTCAGGTGTGGGCCAGCTGGCTGCTCACCTGCCTGAGGGCTGTAGGGAAACAGTCTCTCTACCTCATACTGCATGTCAGACTCGTCCATTTCCAGCACACGAGTTTGAATCGCATCCAGCTCCTGAAGGAACAAGATGATTTTTCACACAAACACAGCTCCTTATGTACAAAGAAAAAAATGTGCATGGGTAGATGACATGACATCTTTTGCAGGACGACATTTTAAACAGTTTTTCTAATTCTTGTATGATTTTTTTTTTTTTCTGTGACCACATATTAATTTTGACATGTACGTATGAGTTAAAAATGTTACAGGACTATTTAAAAAGAATGATTCACCCAAAAATGACTCATTATTTACTAGTTGTGCGCTGTTATTTATTTCCTTTATTTATTTATTTTTTGAGAAACACAAAAGAACAATGGAAAAAAAAAAACTTAAAACTAAAATAATTTGAGGGTAATTATCCCTTTGTGAACTGGAAGGGGGTAAAGCTTATTAAAATACATTCTCCTATATGTTTAGGAATTTAACCATCAGTCATTTTCAATGTTTAAAATAATTAAATGTTTAGTAATATTTGGTTTGTTGAGTGTAATAAAACATTTAACAACCCTTAAGGTCGCCATACCAAACTGCCGATGACTTTGTGTGAAAATCACGATAGAACTGACAGACTGCAGTAAGGTAGGCCTATATGTGTATGTTCGTCGCGATTTTACAGTGTTTATTAATTGTGCAATTTAAAGAACTTAATTCTCCTAAAAAAACAGCCTAAATATTTTATGACGCGATGAAAAGGCGAACGATATTATCTTATAATCGACTTCTGGACTGTGATATTTACAATTTGATCCGCCACGTTTATATGTGAAACGTCCCTGATATTCGCCTAGTCGTGATATCTAACAATTTTGCCCACCACATAGCTATTATTGTTCACAGCGAAGTAAATAGACATAATAGAATTAATATATATATTTTTTCAGTTTGTCCACCTTTACCTGGGGGATCTACGCTGGTTTACCACATCAGCTCCAACAGCCTTCCTGTTAACGAACACACCTGACTCGACTCATCAAATGCTGTTGAGTGTAATAGAAACAGGTGTGATGTTTTTTTTTACAGCTTTTTATATATATATTGAGATTTGAGGTGATTTTATTTATAGAGTTTAAAAATAAATCCTTAATGAGTTAATATTCCAATCCAATCCTAATTCAATCAAATAAGAATCCTCTAAAAGTCCAGTAAGATCTGCGCAGTAAACTAAAACTAGTCCCAGTAGATATTGTCTAATCTTTATCAAAACTAGGCCTACTGTTATTGGATCTTTATGCTTTTACAGGGGGAAAAAAGACAAACTAATGCACCTCATTTTGTAAAAATCCCTAAAGAATGAGGTTAACGAATAACCTTATCAAAATAGTCAAAATGAATACCTGCCTAGACAAATAAACTCTTATAGGAATGTGTGTTTTGTCATATTATATTTAAGCTTGGAATAATGTCTTTGATTCCTTGACTAGGAATGGTAGACAGCTGACTAGGAATTCGTTGTGGTTGATAGATAGCTGGCAAGACATCAGCATACACGTTCCTTCTTATGATGGGTGAGATTTCATACTTTTAACTGATGTCTATAAACTCATAAACATGGCTTCAGTTGTACCATTGAGGACCACCTTTGATAAATAGGCATATATCACATTCCAGATTTTAAAAATGCTACTGTGGAGAAAGGTTTTCATGTTAAAAAATGCACAAATTGAGAGACTAGTCATATTTCACTGTCTTTTTAATTACACAGATACGTATCTCAACACAGACAATAACCTGATTTAGAATGTTTACAGCGTCACATGTCCAACAAAGCGCACAGTAAGAGAGGGTGAGGGAATTGCAAAAGGGGGAAAAGAGCATGCAAGAAATAAATAAAACTCTCCTGGCACAGTTCACATCGTCTAGAGAATGATAACAGGACCTTGAAAGAGAAAAAAACAAAACTTTAACACACCAACCTCTCCTATTGAAACAATGCCTTTTCCTGTAATGATGTATTGCACAATACAGTATATCATGTTTGCCTAAATGTATCAAACCAAGCCTTTGTTAGTACAGATATATGTATCTTGCTGTTATGGCATTTATCGTGTGCGTGTTCAGTGCCCGGCCCACTCTGCTAGTCAGAGCAATGTTCAGTTATACAGTAGTGTAAGGTTTCTACTACAGCCTTGTGTGTTCTGTGGTAAAAGGTTTCCATTTGTACAGTTTTTCTGTTAGCCTTAGTGGATGGTATAGGCCTAGTCATTAAAAACTAAGAAAATAAAACATTAGTGATGCTGGACAACATTAGTGATATGCAGGGATATTTTATTAAAAATTACTTAAACCAGCCCAAAATGGTTTGCTGGTCTTGTCTTAGCTGTTTTAAGCTGGTTTTGGTAATATCGCTAGTCTCCCAGCCAGAAACCAGCTTGGTGACCTTAGTCTGGTTTAAGCTGTTTTGTTTTTTCAGGAGGGCTTTTGGGATGTCAAGATAAACAGGTCATAACTAAAAACAAGTTGCTGACTTGTTATCCTTCAGCATCCGTTTTACTTCAAGAGTATGTTTGCTTAATGTGTAAGATGTAGTTTCTCTCTCTCTTTCCCAATGTCAATCTTTGAACGGAGCAGCTGCCTAACTTGGGTTCACTGACAAGGCCAAATGCTGACCAAATCTAGGCATCCACAAATTTGCTTTGAGAATGACGGCCCTTCGATATGCCAGATAACAGCGGAATTACACAGTTAAAGATGCATTTGCATGGTGTTGTTTTTGGTTCAATTTTGGTTAGGAGCAGAATGGCCAAAAATATTGCAAATATATATTTGTATGAGTTCTGGACTAGCAGACATGCAAAGCTTAAAATGAGTTTATGGAAGTTCTCTACCATAACTTTGCTAATGGTGTTATTTTAAAGCTCTTGAGATTCAAGTAAGTTCCTTAGCAAAATCATTAATAGAAAGTATCTCTCACTCTATTTTTTTTTTAAATCTCTCACTCACATTCATGCATTGCCATAATGAAATCTTTGAGCAAGGTTGGTTTAAATGTTAGAAGCATTTGTAATCTTATCTGATACTTTGGATGCCAGGAACAAGCACTCCCCTGGCTTGGAATTATAGTACCGATCTCTTCTCTTAATGTGTTTACTGTCGTCTTGTGCTTTCAACATGGTCATTTTGTACACTTTGGTTTATGGGTATAGTCGCTCACCCATGTTCAGGCTGCTTTTTTAGGCGACGCAATGTCCAAACGGCTTCTATGGATGTGCAGTTATGCTTTGGTCTGTGCTTTTATCATTTTGGATATTAATGAGATATGTTTATGTTCAGGGCTCAAAACGTTCTAAGCACATACAACTACGCAAGCTCAGTTTCACTCATTTTTGCATTCTGAATGTGTCAGAACAGTTCATGACACAACAATTCTAAGACTTGCCATAGCGGGCATGAATGTAAACACTTTTTTTCTACTATCAGTACTTCTCTACAGACAGGTAAACTAAAGACATAGCAGAACAACAGTTTAAAGAGAATTTTGCTGTGCAAGTTAAAGTTGGTTTCAACTGTCAACGTTTAGCTATCTGAATAATAACACATCAGGTTTAACGGCACAGACATTTGAAATTAACTTTACTTTACACCCTCGAGAACTGAGTTTGGTTACTGCCGCAATAACACAACAGTAACACAAGAGTGCATGCTTTTCCATCGCTACGTACTTCTGTAGAGTGTTTTTGGCTTAATTTGTTGTATAACAGCCTATGAAAAAACAGGACTTTGTTGGCTCATCACTTGTGTAGACATGAAAATGTGGACAAAACATACCAATTTCTTGAGTTTCTATGCTGAAATGTCTTGTTTAGCTCGAGCAGGATGATAGATTTGCATGTCTGCTAGTGGTTTCATTCATTCAAACTGTCTTGGGTTTGTTTACAGGAGGTAGCTAGTAAGGAAAGAGAGGATGGTTCATGAAAAATCCTCCTCAAAATGGGTGAGAGAGAGAGACCTATTACATCAGACTGGTGTTCTAGTAATTCACTGGTTTTTAGGTCATGTGTTGCTAATATTTCATGGATGAGTTCATATATTAATTTAGAAATCCAATAGGAAGATAGATAATTTGCACATGCCACTTGGAAAATTAAACCATCAACCCACCTCACACCTAAAGCAACACCAAAAAAAAAACTGGCCTTTCAAGTTTGGTCCGTATCAGAGGAACGCCACGCAATCAGCAAAATTTCCGTTTCAGTTAGACTGCAGAAAATTATATCTGACCAAAACAAAGGCTGTAAACAGGGTTGCAAGCGTAAGCTGGTGGAAAAATTCTAAGTATTTTTACTCTGAGGGGTAGTCTTGTCCGTTGTAACTGCCCTCACGAACAACCCTTAAGGAACATGAATGTTGGGATCAGCAGAGCTTGCTCAGTGCACACAGCAACTTCTAAAGATATTATCCAGACTACATTAAATATGGATTACGTTTCAGTACTATGTTGGATCACAACGTGATGTCCAAAGGAAAATCTGGGAACTGTAGCAAAACCAGATGAGAACCAGATAGTGTTTGCTTGATTCTTGTGTCAGACACTTGGACTATGGATAATCGAGGGTTTGGTTTTGTGATTTTTTTGTGCATGCATGTGTGTTTCTGTGTGCAAATTACACATTGGACCACTGCAGTGACACTTTAGCCCAAAGGATGGCAATGTTTCACAGATTCTAGCGGCTTCCCTCCCAAATGCCAGTCTGGGAACTTCTCAGCGGGGCGAGTTAGGTCAGTCTATTGTGGTTTGGCGTGTCGTTAAAGTGATGCCATTTGCTTCGACACGCTTATGGCTACAAAAACGTCTCGCCCAGCGTGTCCATAAGTAGAGTCCTCTGGCAGTAATCTACATGAGCATTGATGTGAACGCCTCTTCCTCCTTCACTGTTACAACAGATGTTGTAAAATGACCATTAAATGGAGAGAAATTAAATTCTAGACATTATACTTTAAAGGTTTCTGTTATTTGGCAAACTCATTTTTGGACCTCTTTTTAAATACTATGTACATTCACATTAATTTACTGTGGTAATTTTAGATATATTTATATGTATATTTATATTATAAGATACCCTAAGGGCCGTTTCTGAGGTTCCATTCAGTAGCTGAATTCTCTTTTCATATTGCACCTCCGTTCTCTCACTGTCTTACAATGCGAGCAATATAAAATATTCTACATGAGGATTCTCATCATCAATATCGATACAACAAATCGAACAATAGGTACAACACAGCTTCTCTCCCATTAGAGTGTCTTTTTCTGTCCAATGTTCGGCTGAAACCTAAAAGAAGACAAAGAAAGAACGCGCTCCTCATTCTGAGTACGCACACAAGCAGATATTGAAGACAGAGACATCCAGAAACAGAAAGTAATATCTACAAGCAATGTTTGATCCCTTCATGGATATCTGCTTAGAGGTTCTGTCAGGAGACAAAAGGGATGAACATATAGAAGATGGGGGGAGGTAGAAAGAGCGAGAGAAAAGAGAACCAAGTCTACGCCAGTCTCGTGAGACTCTACAGTCTTGTCATGCTTTGGAAAACGAGGGAGAATGAAATCGTACAACAAAATGAAATGTCTCAGCATTCAGAGAGCTTTAGGAAAACCAAACGAAAATGTTTCACAAGAAAAGGCTCATTCTTAGTGTACAATCCAATGAGGTTTTTGGCAGTTCCTTTGCCGTTCATCTTTCCTTTTGAGGCCAATCTGTCTCTTTTCGTTTACTCATCCTCGCCTTCTCTTTCGTTTTCATGTCATTTCTCTTTGCGGCGGACTGGGTGACGTGCTTTAAACATCCCAGGTGCGACCCTCCGTTGGCATAGCCATGGATCCAGGCTAAAGTCTGCATTCCTCAGGATCTGAGTGGGCAGCACAGTGGGCACAGTGAAGGTTTGAGTGTCTAGTCACCATGCCACCTCTCCACAGACTGTGGAACTCTGGGCTGGCTTTACTGCTGAGGAGGTGAAGTTGTTTGCGTTTGGTTACAAGATGAGTGCTTCTTAGTAACTTTGGCAGTGTAATAAAAAGGTTTGGATCATGTTCTTTTTTTTTTTTACTTAAAATTCATTTGGGTTCACGTCAGTACAGAGAGGTGAGTCTGGTGTAGATTTTCTTGGCTCGCTAGCAAGGTAGTTAACAGGTTTTATTCTTCTTATTAATCATCATCATTATTATTTCTTTTGGATTTTTGGACTTTTCTTTTGTTTTAATTAAAGCCAAAAAATTAAATGCAGTGTCATGTTGTGAGGAAGTAGCTCTGTGGTGGAAGATTTTCCGAGTGCTCTTGTCCGTTATTGACATCCCGCAGTGGCGGCTGTCGGTCATTTTAGAGGAATCCATCCTACATACTGTATATTTAGTCCTACCTGGGTCAAGACATTTTCAGATTACGGTGCCACCCCAATTCACACAGAGCACACCTCACTTAAAGGGTGTAGGTAACTGAGGCCATGCCTAAAATTGTCTTATACATGAAGAAAACATGTAATGTGTAACTATACGTGTTTTCCTGGCTTTCTCTGTGGCATCCAGTATAACAGACCCTGCTCATGTTGCATTAAACACAGTAGATCCTTTTGTGAAGGAATCTGAGCCTTGATGTGTTTTTTGGAGACGGAGAAAACAAGATCTTAATGTAGATGTGGAAGCCAGGTTGCCGTAGTTCATTTTGAGAGGATGGTAAGTATGGTGGAGGTTCCTCAGCTTGTTTTGGATGAAGGATGCTGTAGCAGCAGTAGACGTGGCTGGGTATGGGTTAAGATTTGGGGTTCATCAGTCAGCGGGACGAGGAATCCATCAGGGCGGGTGTTGCTGGAGTGGTTGAGCGAGAAATGCTGCTGGAGCTCGCTTCCTTGGGACTGCCACTGCTGCTGGTTTGCCCCACCAGGGACAAGGGGCCTGGAGGGGTGCTCTCGGAGTGTGTGGGGGGCGCACTGGACGAGGAGGAGATGGAGGTGGTAGATGGTGTCCCGAGTGGCACGCTGCTACTCCCGGGCAGACCCTGGCCGCATACGTGATGGTGCTTCTCCCAGTCCTTGTGCTGACAGAAAGAGCCACAGTAGCGCGCAGTGTTGCATCCGCTGCACGTCTCACTAGCCTTGCGACCACAGTTCCAGCAGCTCTGTTGGAGGGAGACGAACGAGGACTGTTGATTGCCATACAAACAATTATCAATCTCCATACCATGATAAAAGAATGCACTTAAAAACATAGCACAGTAACTTATGAGACTAATTGTGTTTGATGTTGCATGTTTATATGCGGGTATGTTTCCAAATCGGGACATTTCCTCTGAGGAGGCAAGGGAGACAGTGCCTCCTCAAAATATTGTATGAGAAAAAGTTTGTAGTACAAAAATAATGCAAATATTGCAAAATCTAACATTAAAAATTGTATAAATCACTTGTTTTTCTAAAGAAACACTGTCCAGCAGTGACACAAGCAGGTAAAGTTACAGCTGGAGTCCGTGTCTCTCTTGCGTCCCCTGAGCCCTTTGAGTTTTAACCCTATCTTGTCTGTGACCAACAGTAGTATGTGCATTATACAGTATGTGTAAAATACCTAGATGACCTGCTGCCTTTGCCAAAATGGGCAGTGAACAACCAGAGAACATTGTCTTCAGTGTGACGAATGAATTGAGGCAATATTCAATAGTAGGCAGTATGCAGTATACTAGTCATCTTTTCTGAACACTGGCTACACGTGGTACTTACTTCACTGGAGTCCTCCTGCTGGTTAATGACAGTCAGCGCATCCTCAGAGGCCTGTCTCTTAGCCTCGGCCAGAGCTCTCTCCATCTTGGAACGCTCAGCAGAGATCATCTCGTGAGCTTTCCTCTCAGCATCCGATACCGCCTTCTGCAACTCTGACATGGCCTGTCTCTTCACTTCATTTACTGCCTCCTCTGCAAATGAGGAAGGAATATCAAGAGAAAAAAATAAGACATTATCCCCGTAGATCACTGCTGTTCCTCTCAACATCGTTTATTGACACACTCAAAGCTTTCAGCTTGTTTCATCTCTCCAAACAGATGTACATCATCCAAGATTTAAAACATTCTGTCAGAAAAATAAGCTATTAATAATTGATCCGAATGACAGTGGTTACAATTATTTCTAGTGTTGATAGGCAGTAGACATCCTGAAAGGTTGTTCACAAGCTTGCCTATTTACCTAACAATACATGATTAAATATGGAAAGTGGATAAATGGCGGAGCAAATGCACAGCTTCATTACTGAGGCTGAATCATTCCGTATAGGAGAAGGAAAACCAGGATGACTTGTGGAAACTTTGTTCTACAAATGCCATTGTTTGAGAGTAAATGTTTGTGTGTGCGCAACTGCGCAAGTTTTCAGGACACGCAGGTGTGAATGTGTACGGGTGTTGTCTAAAATAGAAATCTAACACCTGACTCATTAGCACTCTGAACATTAGGGTTCCTTGTGCTCCACTGTCTTTCCTTGGCCTTTTTAAATGTGAACATTTAACATAAGCTCTAAAACCTAGTGAGCTAGGTGACCTAAATCACATTTTAGGGCATCAGAGTAACATTTCCAATGTGAAGGCTGTACCAAACAAGCAGAACAATTTATCTAAAATGGTAGGCGTTTTAAGACTACAAATGATTATACATATACATTTGTATTGCATTCAGTATGGAAAACATTCTTATTGCAGATTTTTCATATGTCTGGGCTCTATACTCTTTGCCCCATAGTGTGTTTACTCTAGAAAACTGGTTGTGAGGAACCCGGTCATAAATATCTGTCATAACACACCCTCCATTCAATTCTCCATAGAGTTCTGCCTCAGGCTACTGACTGACTGAGTGTATGTGCGTGTTTTCATCTACATCACTACTGTCTCAGCTGGAAAGCTAGTTAGTATTCAGTTTGTTCTCTCCGCACCTCCCACACACATCTCCTCATTTTTTCATCCTGTCTCTGCCTTCATTCTTCACTTCTTTGCTTTTTTCTTCATCTTTTTGGTGCTCGACAATTTTTCTGTATCTTTGAAAACACTAGACTGCTTAATCAGAATCGGAGCATGCACCACTAAAATTAGTTTGCAAATTTAATTAATTTTTATCAAGGAGACTTGGGAGCAGATGCTAGAGCAATTGGCACATAATGGAAAACATGGGGACGGCAATATTAACGTTTTAATCCCACAGGGATATGACAGGTTTTTTTTTTTCTTTTACTATTCTCTTGCATTTTCAAAGACAGGCCTCACCAAAGGCAGAAGGACATGAAAATCTAGACACCCACAGGTAAGAAAATTCATGTTTGGCCCTCCTTTAATATCTCAATTATTTCTCATAGACAGCAATGAATGGATAAAAAAACTTTTAATTCTACATGAATTAGCAGTTTCTAAAAACATTTCTCCTCCGAAAAAGATCCTACTAGTCTCACTTTTAGAAATCTCAGTTTTCGGTTTACCTCTGGAAGTTTCAGAAGAGACCTTTCAATGCTCTAAACTATGGTTTACACTCCACCAAAAAATCTCAATATGATTTCAAACATTTTTCCTCAAATACGTCAAAGTCTGATTTGTTTGAGCTATGCTATCCACATTAATTTAATAGTTCTGCACTCTTAATACGTCAATATTTGTCTCATTTGTTTGCATTAGGTATTTTAGGAGAAACACCTGTGAAATTTTTTTTAGCCATAACTAGAAAAATTATACAAGGCCATCTATGCAAAAATGAAAAAAGAGCAGGTTGGTTTGTAATGTGGGTGCTGTTACTCACCCTGCTTGTTCTGAAGTTGCTTTAATGCTGGCGAGAGCGGGATACTTGTAGCACCTGCATGAAAAACAACTGCAGTTAAAAAGGCTTTTGTCACAGTGAAAATGCAGCTAAGTTTTGCAGACAACAGCAGCATCATTCCAGCATTTTAAATTTGTAATGGCATATTGATTTTACTCAGCTGTAATGTTACTGGTGTGGGTCACAGTTAATAAGTGCCCTTTGATCTCTGACCTTTGGGCGAGTGACACCACCTGTGCTCTGGCTGACCCCATCAGTATTGTGTGTGACCTACATGGCACAGAGGGCAAGCAGGCTTATGTACAGCCCCCTAAACCTTTTACTATATATCTTACTACAGTAATAAAACAGACTCTAATGAACAAGAACAATCCAGCCGTGCTTTTCTCTCACTTCTCTTTCTTTCTTTTTTTCTTTCTTTCTTTCTTTCTTTCTTTCTTTTTCTTTCTTTGGGCAGGGTCAGGTTTATTGGCTCTACCTGTGCTGCTCTGCTGTTGACTGCTGCAGGTTACTGCATTCTCACTGCAGCTTTAACTGCAGTTGTCTTTCATGGTCGCGACAGATGGAGAGCTTTTAACAATAACGGCATTCAACGGCCTTTCCCGCTCCTGGCCTTGCATAACTACGGCTGTGAGGCCCTGCAGGCCAGTGTGCAAATGTCTGTGTGCCCATGTGGAAGTAGGTGACAGTAGACAATGCACTGTCCAAATGCACTTACCAGCCTTCCTCCAGATCTCCTCGGGTAGGTAGCCTGATGGGGGGCGGTGCAGGAAGTCTCTGTGGATTTCTGTAAAAGAACATGAAAAAAGCAACTTGAGTTCCCTTGGATGAGAGAAAAGCATTGTATACTCCCTCAGACGTGGAAAAAAACAAAACAATATAGTACAACTTTGAAATCATCACATGCTTTTGGAGGTTGACAACCATATCCTTACCAGATGTGATGCAAAAAATGGTTTAGTGCTAATTACTGCAATCATAAATATCGACAGTTTACTTGGCTGCTTGTTTTATTTTTCTGTTTCATCACACTGGGTAGCCTCTCCCACAGTGAAATTTCTTTGGTACAAAATCCCTCTTAGCTGTACAATAAACACTGAATATGCTGTGTCTGGTAGTGTCGTGCATTATTTTTGCTTTCAATGACAACAAAAATGACTTGTTGTGCTTGGTTAGGACAGTGTTTCCCAACACTATTCCCAGGAACCTATAGTACTGCACATTTTGGATGTCTCCCTTACATGACACCTAATTCAAATCATAGATCACCGTACTAATGACTTGTTGAGTGGAATCAGATGTGCTAGCTTACAGAGACACCCAAATACAGTACTTTGAGTCCCTGGGAACAGAGTGGGTTAGGACATGGTGTGACAGACAAGAATTAGCTGCCCCATGCCTTGGCAGTGGCTATAGACTAGAAATGGTAGGGCAAAGATAAACTGTAAGGTAAGGTAAGTGGGCTAAATGTGGGATCACATGCTAACTATACATTGTCCATCGTAACTGACATATTTAAACATAGAATTCGAAATTTGTACATTTGTAAACTGCACACTTGTAAATAACATCGGTACATTCATTTGAACAATTACCATTTTTTTCCTACACTTCTACATCTGTATATAGTGCATTATTTAATTTTCTGTTTTTTCTTATATTAGTGTTACATTCCATTTCTACTGTGTTGTTCCTATGTATGTCTGCACTATCATGTATGTTGCACTGTACTTTCTTCTGCACTGGAAGCTCCTGTCGTCAAATCAAATTCCTTGTGTGTGTAAACATACTTGGTAATAAAGCTCTTTCTGACTTCTGACTGGTTACCTAAAAAAAACTGGTCGGATTTTTATTAAGTTTAGTTTTAAATCACATTCATCTGAGCGGTGTGTTGGCTGATGGAAACCACTTAGACGAAGGTGGTGTCTGCAGTCGCTAAGAATGTGTGAATCTGCAGCGGTGCATGTACCTAGCGGTTGTGTGTCGCTGCTGTTAGGAGTGTTGGAGGAGGAAGAGTTGTGGTGGGGAGGAAGAGGAGGAGGCCGCTGGGCGGAGCTCCCACCTTTTTTCATATCCTCCACGTCGCTATAGCGACGGATCCAGTGGTTCATCTCTTCACGGTCCGCCTCCTGGCAGCGTCGCAGCACAGTGAGGGAACGCCGTGTCTTCTCCACCATATCCATGATACAGTTCAGCAACTATAGAGAGATAGAAAGGAATGGGAGATAGTAGAAGAGGATGTTATGAACCAACATTAGACCAGTTACATCCTAAAGTCCACAATAACACTTCTACATGGCACCTTCTTTGGCCATTACTAATAATAAAAAAGATGCTATATTTTATTCAAAGGGCTGATGCATTAGTGAGCAGCACAGGCATGAGATATTTCGAACGCTTTTTGTGAGTGTGTGTGTAATCCAGTGGTGCAGTGAGCGGTTGAGTGGTTAAGCAACAATAGCCCTGCAACAGCTGTGCTGCCAGTGGGAGAAGCCAAAACAATTCATTCTTCCCCCATGCTTCTACAGCCTTCTCTCACTTTCGTCCTCTTTCCTCCCATCTTCCCCAACCACCCACCCCCCCTCAATAAGATCTCCCCTCATCCATGTGATGCCATTCTTCACTCTCTGAGTATGTTGTTGGCTGTATTTATTTCAGATTTGGATACAGTCCAGAATAAGCCTGATTTCACAGACTGCAAGCCTCGTCTCAGCTGCTCTCTCCAGTGGGAACGTCCTCTACTGGGTTCCTCACTCCATCTGTGGCCTTTTTATTCAATATGTGTTTGAGTGTAAGTCTGTATAGAGGCAATGGTGAGGTGAGCAAAAAGCATAACAAAGGCTTTGCTGTCATCCAGAAAAGGTCTAAACTAAGTCATCAACTATCAGGTGTCCATGGAATATTTGACACAGCTTATGTCTGTCAACATCCACTCCACTATGGTGCTCTTCTATCTTCCCTCCTGTGCCACTTTCCTATGTCCATTAGTTGACCTTGTTTTTGACTTGGTGCACCATCTTGGTCAAGTTGGTTATGGTTGTTTGATCACCTTGGACCAGCAACCAAAACTCATTCTAACCACATTAATCTGATATAACCTGTTTTTTTTCCCTCATCAGAGTTAGCAACTATTATGCTCTCTGCTTTATGTATGAAAGATAATAAAAAAAACAAAGCATCTGGTCACACATACGTTATCGAGGTGCTTCCATTCCTCAGCCCACTCGCGGTCTGTCAGCCGATGATCAATCACTTCCTCTTGACGTGTTCCATGCACGGCTGTAACACAAGCACAGCACCACATTAGCATACGCATTATCGCAATAGAGAAACCATGTCTATGTATGTCCAATTCTACAATGCTTTGCACTCCTGCCATTACTTCTGCAGTTGGAAATATTACTCAAATTCAAACCATAAACTGTTAGGATTAGACATATTTAAATTTGTTGTAAAACAGCATGTATATATGTACACCTGTGACTGTGTATAATTTGAATTCCTTTTTAAAGCAACACCACTTAACTATGGTAAAGTCACTGTAAACATGGCCCCAAGGAGCTTTTTGGTTTATTTTACTATAGACTACACCACTCTGACCTGTCTGCCGGTGACGATCCCGGACGTCCCTGTGCTCTGCATGTCTGTAAGTGTCTCTGTAGTGGTGGGCGAGTGCCATGTCTTCCAAACGGTAGTGCTGCGGAGCAGGAGGGTTAGGATGTGGAAGGCCATTGGGTGGATGAGTCTGTAGGCCGTTGGGGGGAGGGTGAGCAGGTAAACCACTGCTTGGGCTGAAGCGCTGACTGGGGCTCACTGTGCATGGACGTTTGGCCAGGTGCTCCGGGTGCAAGCCGTCTCGGTCCCCTGCACTCTCTTTGGTCCTGTTATAAAGATAGTAGAAATGTTGTAGAAAGGACATTTTCAAGAGGAAAAAGGGCTATTGATAGTTTTGCATTCTTGAAGTCTAACCATCCCAACTCCCTCTTTCTCTCTGCCACTCCACTCGTGTCCAAATGTTGAGGCCAGCTGTGAGCCATATGTGGACTCTAGCCTTCATATACCAAGAAACGGAGTTAAATCCCAACCCCTTAATCTTTCCCGTTCTCACCCGTTTCTCTCTCTCTCCTGAGCTGCTGTACTGTGAGAGCTGCTCCCTTTGGCAGATGTTCAGTGACACTGGCGTTTTGGAGCCATCTGGCTGGCCTGTGCTGCAGTGTTGATAATAATCTGTTTAGCTGAGTGCAGCAGCCAGGCATTCAGGGCTAAAGCTCCTCTCCCTTCTGCGAGCATGAAATACATGTGTGCGCAAGGACTGTGCAAGCTTGTTTTCTTGCACTTGAGAGTAGAGTGCAGTTGGCTTGGACATCTGAATCTGGCTGCATGTACGACACCCCATCATGCCCGCCTCCACAACCAACCCAAAAACGTCCAACCTTTTGCAGCATTTCTGCAGTTGTGGCCAGATATCCCACAAATCAAAGCAACAGCTGGAGCTCCTGCCGTGATATGGTAAGCCTAGGCTTTAGAGATGGAGGTGTATGGATTACAGTAGGGGATTGCCCATTCCTCTACCCCCACCCCTCTCTTTTTCTCTGCCACTTTCTCTCTATTCATCCCTCCCCCCGGATCAGTTCAAGCAGGGGTTCAGCAAGATCACCATCTGGACACATCACTGACATATGGACAGCTACTGGGGAACTAACAGGAGACAGTGCGGATGAGAGAGTAGAAGAAAAACAAAAGGAGGAGACAAACAGAAATATTGGTGCTTTAAGTCGCACAATTAATTTTTTGATTGCCAAGAGTTCTAAATGTCTCGCCAATGTATGGATTCTGTTGGTATGCATATGCTTTTGTGTGATGTTAGAGCATCTCAGTCTGTTTCTGCTCCACAGGCAACTGGCAGCACCTGGCAGACACGCCACACACACTTTCACCTTCTCTCTACACTCCTCATGGTCTCCTTCTGTGTGGCCTAACCTTCCCACACCCTCCACTCATTACATTGAGTGTGTGTGTATTTCGAAGCTAGACAGGAAGAAGTATGCCCAGGGCAAGGTTGTGTTGACATTTACCGTAGCTGTCTACATTTTTGCCTTTTGCTTGACTTTGTAGATATTTATGACTTAAGGTATTTGTTATGAAAATGGTACACAGAAAGACAAGTTTGTGTGTGTGTTAAAGTGTGTATACCTGTCCGGGGTACGTCTCTTGCCATGCTCGTTGAGTTCCAGCATGATCTCAGAGGAGTCCAGGGGAGAGCTGGCGTTGGCATCCAGCAGCAGCTGTTCGTGCTGGGCCAGATACTGGGCTGGGGTCTGCTTAGCCATCCGAGCACAGTGAAGCAACTCCCTCTGCAGGAGGGGCAAGTTAGCCTATTGGACAGAAAGAGAAATAAAATGTGGGTGAGAAAGGAAAGCATTTCTTTTCATAAAGATGAACGTAAATTTCCAAGATCGGTAGTGCTGGTTTGGTGCCACTGGACCCAGGCCCGGTTCTACGGGGGTGCTAGAGGGTACTAAGCACCCTCAAACGAAATCAATAGAACCCTCAGTTAAAGCTGTAATAATCGCATTTCATTGCAGATTTGGCAAACTATCCAGTGCCTTACGATTTGCGCTCTGGAGATCGGTTTTTATTTCAGCGTTGAACACAGCGATCGGTGTTTTGCAGCGTTGAGCAATAGCCAATCACAGACATATCTGCTGATTCCTTGTACTCAACAGTCAATCAAAGGCATTTAAGAATCCACTCACCGCTCAAATCGCCAGAGTTTTTGCAGGTGTTGTGATCAGCACAAATCATCTAATTATAACAAAGTGTAGTAGGTGCAATGTAAATAATAGATTCATTGTGCAGCGTAGTGAACTTCATTGATTATAACGTAACTTTGTGAGATTGCGATGAACTAAGATGAGTGACAGCTTTTTTGTGATAAACGGGGGCACTCTTTGCGCAATAGCAATGGACGGCACTAAAACCTTTATATAGCCTATATATTAAGGTTAAAGCACCCTCACTAATTTAAAAAGCACCCTCAGCGATTTGATTCTGGAAACGGGCCTGACTGGACCAATAGCAAAATCAGGTTAGTGAAGCTGGTTGACCAGTTCTTTCGGATCAAGCCTAGTTAAGCTAGTTAACAAGTCTATTGGTGATACAGGCTGGTTTATGCTGTTTAGTCCTCGTTTGGTATTAGTCTAGCTTATGGTTATGCTTATGATTTACATTATTGGTGGATGCTGACCAGAATGGCTTTCTGCATAAGCTGGTTAATAAAGTAAGTCTTGATGGTTATGCAAGTTAATATTCCTAGTGGGGGCAATCATTGGATTATACTAGTCAGTGCTGGTTAATTTAGTCAACTATAATGTGTTTTTATGAAGCTGGTTAACCAAAGAAGTCTTTTCGTTTAGGTTAGTTAGTCTAACCTAAGTTAGTACATCAACATCCCAAGCTGGAGGCCAGTATTTCAAACACAGCATATTCTGATGGTCAGTTATGTTGGTCTTTTAACAGGGTTTGTGTTGAGAGAGAGAGAGAGAGAAAGAAAGAAAGAGTATAAGATAAAACAGACACTTTCTCTGGCCCACCATGTGTTTGTGCCTTGCTGAGGTCTGCAGGAGAACTGTGCTGCCTCTCTCTCTCTCTCTCTCTCTCTCTCTCTCTCTCTCTCTCTCTCTCTCTCTCTCTCACCCTTGCTTTCTTGTTGTCTTTTTCTCTCTGGCTGTCAATATAACACTACACAGCTGGCTGATGATACAGATGTGTAACATCAACACTCTGCAGGCCTTTGACAGCAGCCTGTGAGCAATGTGCTGGGTGCCATGTACCACAGTGCTCTGCTTTGAATAAAACACTCACACTATGAGATATGTCTTGTGTAGTCTATATCTCA
This sequence comes from Spinibarbus caldwelli, assembly GCA_039654775.1. Classification (NCBI taxonomy): domain Eukaryota; kingdom Metazoa; phylum Chordata; class Actinopteri; order Cypriniformes; family Cyprinidae; genus Spinibarbus; species Spinibarbus caldwelli. The sequence goes on from CM077220.1 coordinate 38,784,013, forward strand.
CTAACACGCGCACATGCATAGTGGAAGATGGGGGGTGGAGGGGCCTCCAAGGCAACTTTCCACACCAAACATTTTCTTGTTCCGTTTTGTGGTCAGTGGATACATTCTCTCTCTACAACCAGTTATGGGTGATATCTATATGCTGAAATTTGTGTTTTACATTTGTGAATGTGTTTTTGAACTGTTGTCTCTAAGTGTCCCTATATTTTATGCTGGTCAGGGGAGTGTGGCATCTGACTTGAGGCCCCTTCAGTACTAGAACATTCTTTCAGCACCCAACTTGGGACTGACAGTTTAAATCTGTGTTATCACTATATGCATTGCAGTAGTAAATCATGTGAATGGGTTGTATGTTTACCAGACAGAGATGACATATGTATGTCTGTGTATTCACATGTGTGTTTGGTGTGGGGTGATTCAGGGAGTCATGATGCATCATATTTTTTTTGTCACTAAATCTTTTGCAATCAAGTATGCAATCAACATAGTGATTTCTATGTAATTTAATTTCACATTCTGATTATGTATTTGTGTGCATCAATGCAGAATCGTTTGAGAAAGAATTGCAATGCATCAGAGAATCTGTGTATGTGTCTGAGCCCTGGATCTATGTAATGTCTGAGGACAGAAAGGGATCAGCGTAAAGACAACAGCGGCAGAGCAACGGAAAGCTGTGCTGCTTACAGCACCCACTGCAACATCTGCCAGGAAATCTTCTTTGGCCCACACCACTCCTCTCCACTCTGGGTAAACACAAGTGTGCCAATTTTAATGAATTACAAATGATGGCCATATGGAGCACTAGATCAGCACAGCCCAGCCACAGCAGAGCAGGGGGGTTGGAAGAGGCTGAGGATGCTTTATCAAATGGACTTCACTCATCTACACATACAGAAAACTATGTATCCGGGGTCAGGGAAATACAGAGTGAGTTTGTTCACGTGTGTGCCGATTCTGGCCGCCATCCATCTACCTTCTTTTTTTTCACTTTGCCTGTCTGTCTCAAAGTCCCACTACCCTCCTCCTCCTCCCCTTCCCATATGGTGCACCATAAGGAAGAGCTCCTCATACAGATAGAGAAAGACTTTTAAGAAGTGGAGTAGTCTCCATTTCAGACAGCACATCCGCAGACCGTTCACCCATCGTCTGATGCATATTACATAAAAATGCCAAGAACTTTTTCGAAATGCAAATTCATTGGCTGGTTTTACAAGGCAGGGTGCACGCGTTTTTATCAGTCTGTAGAGAAACAAAATTCCCTGGCTGTTATAATGAGCATTTCCAAAAACAAACTCTGGATCACTGGACAAACTTTGCACGGTTCATGCTATCAGATCTTTGTTTATATGCAAGAGTTTTGTTTGTTATTAGAAAGTAAACAATATATCCTTGAGCACACCTGTATATTCCACTTTGCTCTCAGAGTTGTACGCAATTTACCTATACTAAAGTTAGGTTGGTCACTTTATAGTTAACCGGACAAACCCTTCCTTACTAAGTGAACAATTCTTGGCCAGAACACAATGCAATGCAATGCAAAGTCCAGCTATACATGATTACTGGCAGAAAAACTGTGTCTGTATGAGATTATTGTTTTTATGGCTGTTCTTACCTTGAGAAATGGAATGACAAAGGGACGCAAGGGAAAGTTTGTGGCTTCCTGAAGTTTGGAGTGGAACTCTTCAATGGTTAGAGTTGAGTTCTGATAAGACAAAAAAAGAAATCCACTTAACTCCCAGTGAAGAAAAGAATTGTAGACAGCACACACAGTTCAACGATAAAGAGAGCCATTAGACACTCACCACTAGCCCCAGCACCAGGCTGCGTACACGTTCTCCAATCTCGGGTGAGATGTCATTGCCAAACTGCTGCAGTGTGGTGAGGAAACGCTTAAGCTTACAGAGTTGTCGGGCTCCACAGGCAGGGGGAAGCTGCTGGGTGGGCAGAGAAGCAGTAGAGGAGGTGGCCGGCCCATTGCTGAAGCCGTTGGGGGTTGAGGGAGCTCCGTTTAGTGCCGTGGGGGAGTGACTGCTCCCGTTCAGCACTGAGGAAAGAGAGCCACTGTTTGTATTAGCATCATTTAAGTCACGCCAGACTCTTTTGCTTTCCTTTTTCTCCATCTCAGTCCTGGGAAGCGTCCTCCAGGAAGCTCCAACGTAGCACGAAGAGGGCACATGCATTCCGAGAACGGTCAAAAAACAAACTGAAACTACAGATACACTATGACAGTAACACAGCACGTTGCTCTGTACTCTTCACTTCATTCTCTACTTTGAACAAACACACCGCAAATGGGACCAGCAGCAACCTCTCTCTCATTATCTCTCTCCATGACATACACACATGCCGCCCACCCGGTCTATTGCTCCCCACTGCTCATCCACTCACTCACTAAGACATAACTATAAGAGGAACGTGTTAAAGAGGTTCCAAAAATAGCCCCCTGGACTGGGTTACTTTTATTCTAACAGCAGGTGTGTGTCTAAATCAGGCTGTGCACATGTCCACCAGCTGAGAGCAGATTTGCAGCTTTCCGAGTCCAGGCCGTCCCATCGACACTTCCACTCCATCCCTACTTCTGCATCTCATCCCTGCACTCTTTCCTCTTCCTTCTGATATTTGAGTGCCTTCTTAAGAGTAGGCCTCATATCTTATTTTACCTACACCTGAAGCCATTACCACAGATAAACAAACATTACGCGAGCAGTGGACACAGCATGAGGGCTTAGAGTTACAGACCATAATCCTCCGGGACATTGGGAAGCATATGATTGGTGCAAACACACCTTGGAAGCTAGCTTTGCTCCAGGTTCGGCGCTTGTTCACACTGCTGGGTGAGTGTGTGCATGGCTTCATGTTGCAGAACACAGGGTCTTTCATTTCGCTTGTGCCCCGTTTTATCTTGCCATTCCAGGCTGGACACATGTGGGTTTACCATGTGACCCCCACACTTGTGTTCTGGTTTTAGAGTGGCAAGCAGGCTACGCTACGACCCATGGAACAGGTGAAACAACAAGGCCCGTCATTGCTATATAGGGTAGTGAGATCTGCCAAGCCCTGTCGAGCCTGATGCTGCCTGTGAATCCCTCCGTATGCAGTAAACAAATCTCTTGCTGTGTATCCTAAGCACTCACACACCCAGACAATGGCTCAACCTATCATACACAAACACTCTCAAACACTCTTGGTCACGTTACAAGGGCATTCTGTGCTATATGAATACTCTGAATGTGACAATAACTCTTGTTGTCTCATTTAAATTATTCTATGTTTTGGCATTGCTTTGATAACATGTTTATGGGCATGTGTATTAAGTGCATTGTCTCATTGTACATTTTTAAAGAGATAGTTCACTCAAAAATGAAAATTCTGTCAGTAGTTGCTTACTTAAGACCTTCGTTCATCTCCGGAACACAAAATAAGATATTTTTGATGAAATCCAAGAGCTCTTTGATCCTCCATAGACAGCAAGAGTACTACCATGATCAAGGCACAGAAAGGTAGTAAGGACATCGGTAAAATAGTTCAGGTGACATCAGTGGTTCAACTGTAATTTTACGAAGCTACGAGGATACTTTTTGTGCACAAAGAAAACAAAAATAACTTTATTCAACAATTCTTCTCCTCTGCGCCACCCCTAGCGCCATTTTGGAGAGTATCACAGCGCATGCGCGTGCTTTGATCTGCACGTAAACAACGTATGCGTGTGGTGCTGCTGACCTAGAACACGCATGCGCTGCACCTTGTTTACGTTTAGTGGAAAGCAAATGGCAAAATGGCGCTAGGGTGACGCGGAGGAGAAGAATTGTTGAATGAAGTCAAGTTTTCTTTGCGCACATAGTATAAACTATTTTGTCGATGTTCTTGGTATCTTTCTGGACCTTGAACGTGGTAGTACCCTTGCTGTCTATGAAGGGTCAGAAAGCTCTCGGATTTCATCAAAAATTTCTTAATTTGTGTTCTGAATATGAACGAAGGTCTTTCCGGTTTGGAATGGCATGAGGGTGAGTAATTAATGACAGAATTTTCATTTTTGGGTGAACTATCCCTTTAATGTGCATTCATGCGTTACTGTGGTGGTAATAAACTGCAGTATTCAAGATGATGATAGAGTTACCTCCAATGTGTTGTTATTAAATTAGCTACCTATAAAATGTCGCCAATCACACATACACTCGGCACATCACAATACATTGTCGGTCGGTCAATCTCGTTAATTCAGCAAGTTCAAAAAAAACAAATGTAAGCATGTTTGTACTAAGACAACTTACTTGTTGTGGGTGTGAATGATGCGTTGCGATTAGCTGCCTGGCTGACAGCAGGGGGTGGAGGTGGCATTGTGGGCGGAGTTGACCTGGGCTGGGTTTTGACATCAGCAGGTGAATCTGGCATCGTTCCAGCCTTCTGTCCTGTGCTACCTGTGGATGACATGACATTTACTCTTTTAGAGCTTTTTATACACAACAAAAGTAGCAAGATGATGAGAACAACATGTACATTAATGTGCCTGAAGTCTCCTAACTGCCAGGCCACAGCTCATTATGTACTCCTACTCTGCTACATGGCACTTGTTCAAACTGTATCATGTTTGACACATATGTTTTGTCTTGTTCACGGTGTTAGATCATGCGTTTGGCATTCTTTTTTCAGCAGTACCCTTCTAGTGAGTCGTTCAGACAGACTTATAATATTTCATAGCAGTAAATCAGTGCAGTCTCCGCTGATAGAGATAAAGTGTGGCTTTGGCAGACTGTGGCAGAGGGTAAATGTCACTGCTGTTGGAAACATCCAGTCACACCTGTTCTCCTACTCAGCTGCTGCTGACGGGACGCCTCTGCCCACCACCCAACCCCCCCCATCACACTGACATCCACATCAATGTCCTACAACCCCCACCCACTCCCCCGCCTGTTGTCCGCTCTTGTACGCCGGATGGACAGGCTCTTGACAGCCAGTGACAAGTGCAGCTGGATCTGCTGCTGTCCATCATGGTGCTGAACACTTCAACAAGGCTGCGTTCACACCGGCCCTCATCTCTGCTTCGCTGAGGGACCAAACATGGCAAGTCTTCCTCACTCTTGTCCGCCTGGCCCGCATTGGTCATGTGACAATCCCTTTGTCTAGCCAGCTCCCTAACCTTAGTGTCACATGCTGATCTCCCAATTCTATCTTCTCATGTATAGCGCACTCATCGCTGTCAGTTATGGGATGGAAATGTAGTTCATCAGGGTTCATGCCTTTACTCAAAATTGTCAAAGCATAACTGCCCCAACAAACACCAGTGAACACCAACAGTTGTTGGGTTTTGTTAGACCAGTGTTAAGTGTTAAGATAAGATGTAATATGTGTGTGTGTGCGCGAGTATGTGGTCCAGGTATTTCCTACGTTGTGTCCTACCAAATGTCCCCACATGGATAATAAAACTGAAATTTCTGCTGTTATAGGAACAAAATTTTGGTCCCCATGAGGAAAACAGTTTATAAAAATCATACTAAATGACAAAATTATATTATTTACTGTTTGTTTGTAATGTAATGTAATGTAAAAATCAAAGAATGTTTTCTGTAAGGGATAAATTTAGAGGTTTGGGGGTTAGAGCATTAGTGTTTGAAAGCACAGATATTCCAAAAGAAGTATACCATCAGATGGTACTGAGATTAGCACACAACATCATAGGTGACAGCTCACATTTGCTACTCCTTAACATCGTCTGTCGCTAAGAAGGATGCTTCAGATGCCATAAACACTTATGGACTGTAGAATAAATGCTCATTTATTCTACAGTCCATAAGATTGTTTAAAGATCTCTTAAATGAAACTTGTATTTGGTATTTTTTATTTTCTCATAAATTATAATTGCCAAATTCATATACTATGGTTTTAGCACATTATGGTACTTCAAAAAACTGTTGAAATTGTATTTCCAAAAAACACAGTATTACAAAAATGCATATCCAAAAAAAACAAAAACAAAAACAAAAAACTTTTATTATACCATGACAATTTTTGTTAGCATAGGTTAACCAAATGCACAAAAGTAAACATTAAACATGTGCATGTTTCACCTATATGTTGCAATGTGTGTGCTCTCTGACAGATGCCTCCTCTGGATCAGTTGCCCTTACTTCTCTCCACTGTCACCTTCAGTCAGATAGACCTCTCGAAAAACCCTGACCGTATGCTGGGGCCACCAGCCCAGGCCATGTTCGGAGAAAACCCCCAACACCTGGCCGAGATGTCATGTGCAAAAATAACTAAACATACAGGGTCACAGCCAAACTACTAACAGCCAGATAATTGGTGCTCGACCTTAGAGGGATGACAGCTGCAGGAGGGTGACAGGGTATGAGGCTGGTCTGTGGGTTAGGGGCCACCTCGGCTCAGGGGACATGCTGAGGGTCCTGAGGAGCACCACAACATTTTGCTCATTTTGTGTTTTCCTGGTCCTCAATCATATAGTGTGTTCTAGGGTTGGGCCGATAGACGATGCCATCGTCCATCGCTGATGGCTGATAGACATCATGATGTTGAGCCAGCATCGTGATCACCTACCCCACACCCCATACCCACCGCAATCCACCGCATCCCAATACCGTGTTCAGTAAGAAAATGATGTGTCCTACGGAACCCCTAAAGGGAATAAATACGAGCACAAATCATCTAATTATTTCAATAGCCTACTTTCTCTCGCAGTTATATGATTGGTTACTGTACATAAATTGCGGACATCAGGGAGATGCTATATGCCTGGCATTGAAACTGCTTTTGAATGCACGATCGCTTTTTAGTTTCACTTTCACTTTCGAGATTCGCGATCGCACGTACTAGTTTATACTCTGGAGCGGCAGTACTATTTACCACACATTTTACAAGATTATATGTTTGTCAGTGGTGCTCAGGATCTGCAAATCATTCACCATCGTCCTCCGTCATCTCTCCTTATTCTGTTTATGTGGTAAGTCGAATTTTATGTACTGTAATGTAACAGACAACCGTTAGTAACTGTTATTTGTTTTCCGTGCCTTTCTGAATACGGATTCATGCTTCGGGCATGGATTTTTCAGGATTTATCAGTCATTGTTTTACTCAGAAAAACTGCAATCTGTTTAGTGGTTTGGGAGCTCTGGTTTGGGGGTCTTTCTGTCACCAACATTTGAGACAAAGCAATTGTCTTGAAACACTAATAAAGAACGATACACGTAGAACACTACATGAACACTAAAATAACAATAAATTAGCAATAACAATAAAATATGTGCAAAGAGGGGATGTGAAAAGAGAAATTAGCTCTTAATTCTCATTTAAAGATTGACTGGTGCCCCAGGGCAATAAACATAACAAGGTATTAGGACTAATGCCATGCAGATCAAAATAGGCACAAGCTGTCCTGCCGTGCGGGGCTAACGGTGCACTGCTCTGTGCATCACTGTCCCTGACATTGCCAAATGTAGACAGGTAGAGAGAGATCTTGCTAAGGCCACAAGCCCTGCCTGTCCATCTGTCACTCAGTCCAGCAGCTTGCAGCCTCAGAGGGTCCATTAAGAGAGCAGTGTGGCCAATGGCTGATACAATATATATTCTGAGAGGTTATAAGTAGGAAGTCATTTCTGTGTTTTGACATTATTTAAGCTTAAAAAGATGAATAAAATCCCTTCCCTCTCAGGGCTGCTGGTTTAAAACTTCCTGACAGAAAAACAGGCCATAATCACTCCTTTTAATTATGCTCTTAGGGGAGCAGCACATGGTAATTCCTGCATGCATTCTCGGGGGATTGTGGAAGTTGCCATGGCCTGGCTGCAGTGGCATGAACTCCCACAAGATAAAATATAAGTGAACACAAGGGGAGAGAGGCAAGTCTGCCCTGCTCTGCCTGTATCCACTGTGGGATTACAGATATATGATTAATCTGACCAGCTAAAGGACACTGTAGGACACACACACACACACACACACACCGGGCACTGGATTTCACTTTTAATACATTAGAAAGTCCATGTATGAGCCCCTTCTGTGACCATCTGTGCTTCCATAATGCCAAAACAAAGGAATACTTAGATAAGATACAAAAAGATACACCCTGATACAAAAAGATAAGATACACCCTGCTAACTGAGAAGAAAATTCAAACTTATGACAGCTTCATCATCTGTAAAAGCACCACACTGAATTGCTTACAAATATGTATCCACCTATAACAAAGAAAAATCACTTTTTGTTATCTCAGTTGTTTCTCCAAAACCATCTTGAGTCTTGGTGATAGTAAGAGAGAAAAAGAGTGATTTCAGACAACTTTTATTAGAGTTATTCAATGGCAAATTTCTTTTTACTTTGATAGATAGATAGATAGATAGATAGATAGATAGATAGATAGATAGATAGATAGATAGATAGATCTTGAAGTAGTCTACATTTTTCCAATAAATACCTACTTAACAATATTTTTTTTGGCATAAGGCACACTCTTTATTTAAATTTTAGAAATGTGTTTTTAGACATAGCAGACTTTCTTTTACAAGAAACATTCTGAGATAAATTTACATTTAAATGAAACAACTGAGAACTCCATTAAGAGCTATAAAGAGAACTTCTGAGGGGAAAAAATCCTGTGGCTACCTTCTTGTCTTAAAAATAAAGAATATACATTCAGTCAGTCATATCTGCATGAGATTGAAGAGCCATACTGAGAGATCAATAAGCCAAATAGATCTAGCTCACAGTGCAATGCGCTTTTAATAGACCTCCTACAGATGTGTGCTGTGATTCTGTAATGATGTTAAAGCAGTCTTTTTGGGCTGTCGCCTTTGCCATATGCTTGATGTCTGAAGGAAAACGCACACTTATAGGACAGCTAAAACTAACCTTGTCCATCTGCTTTTGTGTGCTATAATCAGATTGAAAAAGCGCACCACAAAAGTGCTCCAGTTTGTAATTCTGAAGCTTTTTTGGAGTCTTTTGAGATCAACGGACATTTGCTTTCAGTAAAAGATCCAAACACACAAAAACCCATCATATAATGACAAGCCCAGAATTCCGGTTTCTGTGATTTGCTCTTTTTAGAGTTTGTGAGACGTGTGTATGTGGAGGGTTTTACTTAGCTACATTTAGCTAGAAGTTAGCTAAATCTGACAAAACTTCTCTTTGGGGACATCTAGGGATATCCTCAAATATAAAATAATTCATAAATAAAGAAAGTAATGTTTTGTGTTTGCTTATATAAGAGAAAGAGGCAAATGTATAAGTCTATAAGGCACAAAGATCTCTTTTAGGGACAGGATTACAGGCTAGGTTTGTCTGTTGACATTATAATCAGATTTATATAAAAACAACAGAAGTCTATCATATGACCGCATTTAGATATCTAGGTACATGTGAGTGTGATGTGGGTCTTTGCTCACACTGGCACTTGTTCCGACCATCGGTCCGTACTAAGCTACCTTTCACTCAAACACAATGAAAAGCCCCTTGAGGTAACCCTCTATCTCTTCACATGGCTTCTTTTCCCTGTCCCTGTATCTAACCCCCTCCACTCCACCCCTCTGTAATTCCCCCAGTCTCTAGGAATGCTCTTGTTTTTAATTTCTCCCAGCTGCTCTGGCTCTGTGCCCGACCGCCTGCCTTCCCACATCTGCTCCCCATCAGGCCGCTGCCGAGTCCACACAAACAGAGGCCTCTCATCAAAACAGCAGGATTACAGCCCTCGACCCCTGGCCAGCACTTCAAGACCTGTCCATCCGCTATCCCTCTCCCCAGCCATCCCACCATCTCTCCTCATCATCACCCAAAGCTCCTCAGTAGACCCCTGGACTGGAGCCCACGTTCTAAAATCTTTATGGTAAAGAAACAATCATTGCCACAAGGCTTGGATCTGACTGGACAATGTCCCAAGACAGACATGAGGCTGTCCCCTAAAGAGGCCTTTGTAGGAGACCGTGTGAATGAGTATGGGAACTAGAATGGCAGATGAGTAGCTAGCTCTACTGAGCTGACTACCTAGACCGCATCATACATTATGTGCGCTTTCAAGGCGAAGGCTATTCCAAAAGGCATACTCAGGGTTCCCACGGGTCCTTGAAAAGTTTGTGAATCTGAAAAAAAAAACATTTCAAGGGTCTGGAAAGTTTTTGAAAATGAACATACATAGATACAGGTCCTTGAAAGTGCTTGAATTTATTTTGTGCAGGAAGTTTTCTGGAAAAAATTCCATGTTATTGCCTCCGGTCCGCTAATGTGTTATTTCGCCAGCACTTCGTGGCCTATGCATATTAGCTTGCTTGATTGATTTACATTAGTTAACTTACTCGCAATTACGTGTTACGTTAAGTGTGTCCCACGTGAGGTACTTTGTGTTGTACGTTGCCATGACGTTGACGCATTCACAAAACTACTACGAGGGTACCTCAATGTTTCACAGACACGCCGTGAAACATTGCAAAAATAGTCTGAAACCGCTGAAACTTGATGCCTGGAAAATGCGAGTTTCAAGATATTTGGCTCACCAAAGATGATTACAAAAAATGGCATGCAAGAGATGAAAACTAACAATGTATCTTACAAGGTAACAGGATGTTAACTTGCTCTCACTTGAAATGTGTCCCCACATTAACAGGGTGACCGTGAGTCCTTAAAAAGTCTTAAAATGTCTTAAAGTTTTCCTAATAAAAGGCCTTAAAAAGTCTTAAATTCAGATTCGATGGGTGTTAAATATTTACAGACCCAGTGACTGTTTAAATCATAGACTGTATAAAAAGATGGACGACACGTCTCCGCTTCCTTCCACTATAGGAAACTGAAGCCAATTCATCTCAGTATGGCCGTTGCAATCTTGAGAAAATGATGTCATTTGGAGCCCGAGTCTGCGCAGTAGTGTCGTAAGGTGGAGCCGCGGAATCAAACTCCCGCAGACCCACGGTGGGTTCCAAACGGGATATATCGCCCTCCGAAGGGGACTTCGGAGTGAAAACAATCATGGCCGCCATATTGAAGGGTCGTTCCAAACCGAAGTGCTCAAAACTAACCACTTCAAAGGGCCCTTCGAAATGAAGGATTTCGAAGGGTACAACTGATGGACACTTCGGGCTCCCATGATCCTTTGCACAGATTCTTTGCATGATGACAACGCTTCCATATGATGACACAGAAGGGCACTTCAAGAAACAGTTGTTTGGTCCCCTACATCCTTCAACCCTTCGAAGCTCTCACTCCGGAGGGTAAACCCCTTTGAAGGGATTAGGGCATAGGGATGAGCCCTTCCGAATGGAACGCAGGGCCAATCAACCATAACGACACGCCCCGTTTTTATAGCATTCAATTACTAACTAAGATCAAACTTATCACAGAAATGAACAATTGAACATATATCAGCGTGATAACAACTACCTTAAATGACCAAAACCATATTTCGGAAAATTGTATTGGAAGTGTAATTTATTTTTTTATTTTGACTGAAGTCCCATTCGTTTACATGGAGAGGGCGGGTTTTATGACCTGTACTGCAGCCAGCCACCAGGGGGCGATCAAAGAGCCCGCAGCTTCACTTTTCAGGACGAGTGAGACACACCCGGTTTAAATTCATTGGACAGCCAGATTCTTCCCTTAGTTACTGCTTGCTACAGATAGCTGACCAGCCTCCTAGCTAGTTTAAAATGGGTTAATGCAATTTTACTGAAAAATGTCTCTAGAATTTTACTTGCCCAACCGGACAAATAACCTGATTAAAACTTAAGGGACAAAAAATAACTAGTGAAGTATCGAAACGGAAGAATGATTCTTCTGATTTTATTACATTCAACGTAAACAGCAATTGATAATGGATAGTGTAGGCTATTTCTGATATCAAGATCGCGCAGTTTAGGCTCGCGCTGCCTGTTTCTTTGTAATAGACTTTTATGGAGAAATCAAATCAAATGAGTGTATGAAATGAGCAAAAGAGCTGAACGGGACGCATAAAGAAATTCACAGAAGAAGCATACTGAGGTAAAAATTCAGAATGTTGAGGTTTTTTTTTTATTTATAACGTAGTTAAGCAGCATTGCAAATGTTACATTGATTTTAGTTAAATAAACAAGTAGTTGAGTAGTCACGTAATTGGCTTACTTAAATTTTAGACACAGTATTGACTGTTTTATTCTGTTTCACCAACTAAAATAGTTCTAAACAAAGATCACAGCAGAAGTATTGTGCAATCTCCGAGCAAGCAGTGGTGTTTTGTTGCTGAATGATTCAGTGAACGGTTGAATGAATGACTCGATAATGACTCACTCATTAAGTGGCTTACCGCCACCTACTGGTGGGGTTAGTATGTTTAAAAGTATGTATTTCCCCCCCAACATTTCCTATTTTTATCTTGTAACATTATTGCAGTTGTAATTGTGCAGTGTAAATTAATTTGTTTGATAACAGCCTTAGTGTAAATTGAATCTATTGATCAATTGTAAGAATTTGACATAAAATATGATGCATACATTTAATAAGGTTTAAAAAATGGCCTTTATAAAAGTAAATAACATCCTGAGGTTAATATAAAAAATATACAGCTAAATGTGAAAGCTGATAGAACACAGATAAAATACTGCTTCAGAATAAATTGTTTACACCACCAGAAATCTCAGTCATGCTTTTGTGGGGATATTTTGTATGGGATATTGTCTGCTGAAATGAAAAGTTTGCTGTATATCGTAATAATAAATAGAATTTTTGACAGTAATAGATATAAATTTTCCATTTAAAAAAAAAAAATATTTCATTATATGTATGTAAAATACTGTGTGATTTCCATCAGAGGTTTGTTCTTAAATTTCATATAAGTTGGTATTAAAAAGGTCTTAAAAAGTCTTATTATTTAACTTTTTCATATCTGTAGACACCCTGATTAAGTCCTTGAATTTGAGGGTATTGGACCTGGAAAGTCCTTGAAAGGTCATTGAATTTGAAGTTAACCAAGGTGTGGGAACCAAGGTAGGCTTGCATGTGTCCTTTGCAGCAATTTCAGAAAGTAATGTGATGAATGAAAAAATGAGACAAATGTCAATGTCAAATTTCATTCATTGTTGAAAAAAAATATCTCTAATCTAATCAAGAATGTTTTCTTGCTAACATCAGCCTCCACTAGAATCAACTGTCGAGTTGGAATCAGAGTTGAGTTGCGTACAGAACCTTTCAAATCATTCACTTATGTGGTTCCAATTCAGTTAGGATGCCCCTTTAGAAGGCACCTGCCTATTTAGTGTAGGTAGTAGACAGTAAATCAGCTCAGGTTTTGAAACAGTTTCAGTTTATCTGACTGGCCAGCATCATGTGGTCTCCACGCTAAACAAGAGAGCTTATCTTTTACTTATTTACAACTCATCCACTCATAGTACAATAAAAACAGGGTGAGAGAGCACGCACACACAAATACACACTCTCTGTGAGCCTAAGCAGGCGTCTTCAGCTGAGCAAATATGTTTTGAGAAAACAAACATTCAGATGGCAATAAATGCGTATTTAGTCACAAGCTGAACAGACCCCTGGCCCCTGAGACTCTGTATACGCATGTGTGAGAGACGTCCAGTATGTATGCGTGTGTGTGGGAAAGAATGCTGGGGTCACCAAAAATGGTGTATGTATAACCGCAGTACAGTTGTGTTAAAGAGTGTAGAGACACATTCTCTTGTCGCAGCTCCAAAAAAGATCCTCATATCCTTCTGTTATGAGGAAGCAGACATTCGCTAAACGCTGTTGGGTTTCACCTCATCCAGAAAGTGGTAAGAGGGGAATATCTCAACTCAGCTCAACTATAACACTTTATGAACATAATGAAAGGAAACCTGCTGTTGACAGATCATTTTCCACTCAAACACACTTTCAAGGGGGTTTACCCTGATTTAGCCAAGAAGGATGCATTCCTGGATCAACATCCTTGCAACATTACTGGGAGAAAGACATAGTCCTAACCCTAGCCTTAACCACAACCATTTTCCCCTGTTTCCTATCTTTTCGTCTCCTTGAAATTAAAGCAATAGCAATACCTGAAGAAAGCTATCCATAAGCATTCCCAGTGACAGAATGGTTCATTATGGCATCTACCAGCAGGGTTTAATTGCCAAAGCTAACGTGCCAAACCTTGACCCCACTGGCCAACAAGGATGTTGATTCAGGAACCTACTAGGCAAAGTCAAGGTCTACTTCAGAAGGTACTTTCCTCTTACCCTGTTGGTTCAGGCTGGTGTGGTGTGTGTACAATATAGCTAAGGGACCAGAATAACCATCATGAATATTGCTGGTAAAACTCTACCAGCGTTGTCTTTTTGGCAAGCTGATTGATTAAGGAAGACTTGCTGGTCAAGCAAATTATGAAACCTGGGACGCATGCATCCAAAACACAAGATGGCGTAGCTAGAGGTCTCTCTTGCTCGGTTGAATATTATTGTGAATATTGATAAAATTGTACTGAAGTCTCTGTGCCATCTGTTCTCCGCAGGGAGGGCTTCATCAGTGGCCAGGGTTCTGGAAAGCCCAGCACTACCCCAAAAGGCAAAGAGAGAAAAAAACTTCCTTTTCAGATTTCTCCCAATAGCTGCTAATAAAATCCAGATGTTGCTGAGCTGCTCTCTACCCTACTCCCTCCTATCCTCTCCTCAGCCGCCCGGTCTTAGCCATTCCTAAATAAAGGAAAGTATTTGTGACATTCAGCCGAGCCGGGACGTGCCAAGAACAACTCCCCAGATCGGCCCATCTGGAGTGTGTTAGGACAGCGCTGGGCACCAGTCGAGATGCAGAGATGAGTGTATGGCCACTTCATTAGGAATATGGAACATGCAAGCACAAAAAGAGGTGCTTGTTGTTTAGGTACATCAGTGTGGTCTGAGTTTTTTAGTGGGTGTTTTAAAGTGGAGAAATCTGTCTGTTTCAAGGTCCAAGACAACATTCTAACTCTCGTGTCCCTCCACCCATCTGTGGACTTGTTGCGTTTGTAGTTGTTTCCTGTGCTGCCTGAAGTAACCGTTGTTCTTGAGGCGGAGGCAGTGTGTTCACAGTGTGTGTCGCTGTTTTGAGCTCACACACCTGAACATCACTAACTGTCACACACTCTAACAAGCACACACATAAGAACGTCCTCAGACTCAGCTCAGGCACCTGGGGACCAAGAGTACTGCAGGCATACAGCCATCGCCAACACATTTGTCAACTGATATTCAAGAGAGAGAGTTCTTTAGCAAGAGGGGAAAGCTAAGACACCCAAGAAAAAGGAAATGTGTAAAAGAAGTAGAAGAAAGTGAAAGACAATAGATATGACATACAGCAACTTTTGACTGCCAAGTCATTTTTCTGTCTTCCCTGACAGTAACAAAATCACAGCCAATTAAACCATGTTTGACATTTAAGTAAGATTTCAATATGGGCAAATTGTTTTGTTGCAAATTGCTTGTTACAGTGGTTAAAAGACATTCACTTTGACACCAATTGACAGAAGGGACCGCAACCAGCAATGAGGTTTTTATGGTTCCGTGGACCAACAGTAGAATCTAACTGGCTTAAAATCCCTCTCTTCATAACCGTACACTAAACATCGAATATCTTCCGACTGTCTATTATTGTCAAATCGTGCAGCGGTTTTGTGGACGAATGGCTTGATACCAGAAGCTAAGTTAGGAAACAACTTAAAGCTACACAATATAATGAAACAATTTTGTTCTTCTAGGAGAGTCATAATTCTAATGACTGTTTTATTGGTGCTTGGACAAATAATAAGACATGCTTGTCTTTCAGCCCTACAAGAACGATCATTATGGAACAATTACAATTTTCCCATCAAGGCTGATAAATAGTTGTAATAGCTACGCTTTCCCTAAACTCATGTATTACTTTAATAGTGGGGGAAAAAGAGACAGAATGATCTATGACAGGAATCTGTTTGCTCTCCGCACTTCCACAAACAAGCTCCCCAATCAAAACACCTGCAGCTTCACCCAACACCAATTAGCTCATCAAGCTTTTAATTACTCTGTTAATTGCATACAGGCAGCGTGAGGGGCGGTTGGGGAATTAGACACAGAAGCACTCCAGAGGACCCGCCTTGACAATCCTAACAAACAAAGAGGACGCGTGCCAGGCAAAACACACAGGGCCTGTACACACACACACACACACCACAGATCCCCTGCTCACATGACTGGAAGAAAAACAAGAGTGGCTATAATGCCATGCCACCATCTGTTACTGCGCTAGAAGTGATGTCACATCCTGTCACATGGACGACTATTACCTGGGAGAAGGATGAAAATGTAAATGAACGCAGAGTGCTTGCGTGCATTTTTGCTGGTCATTCTTATCTACAGTATAGCAATATACTCTGAATAGCATTGTACCATATAAATACAACAGAGCTTTCAATGTGCTAGTATTTAATTCTAAAATATTTCTATTTCACAGTCCTGTGTAAGTCAGGTTCTGGCTCTAATGAGTGTATGCAGACAGCACACATACTCTGTTCTTTTCCTTTTTTCATCCTAATTCCCTGACTAAGATGACTATCTCTTTTTTTCCCTCTCTCTCTCCCTCTCCCTTATATCCTCTGAGAAAACAGCAGAAGTGTTTGGCTGAGGAGGCGTATCCAGGAAATAGTGGCAGGCCCTGACTTCCTGTGTGACAGGTGCACGATGCGGGGCCTGACAGCTGCTGTCTCTCCGCAGTATTCACTCTCTCTCTCTCGCTCTCTCTCTCTCTCTCTCTCTCTTTCTCTTAGGCTATGGCCAGCTGTAGCCTAGTACTGCTCTTGTTTGCTTTGGCTGTTGCGTCATTACAGCTTGCTGATTTATGGAGCACAAAAGACTGAAACCTGCCCAACTCACACACATGCAAAAACACACAAAAATATATACATAATCTATATATTTATTAATGTTCTCTTTTTCTATGAAATTGCTGAAGTACTACAATGGTACAGTGATCCCCGATGATGTTACATTGACATACACAATGAATGGTATTGAATAATTAACGGTAATAATTAATAGTATTGAATAATTGAATTTGAACTCTTTCAGTGATTGCACATACATTATTACTCTTAGTTAAAATTTCTCTTTTTTGTTCTTAGTAGACATTGCCCTAAACAACTTTCTGTTTATCTATAGCAGGGGTCACCACACTCGGTCCTGGAGGGCCGGTGTCCTGCAGAGTTTAGCTTCAACTTGCCTCAACACACCTGCCTTGAAGTTTCAAGTATACCTAGGTAGACCTTGATTAGCTGGTTCAGGTGTGTTTGATTAAGGTTGGAGCTAAACTCTGCAGGACACCGGCCCTCCAGGAACAAGTTTGGTGACCTCTGATCTATAGCCTTCATAAATGTTACATCTGCTTTATACAGTCTCTCAATTTCGATTAAATTAAAGTTTTAAATTATTGTGAATTATTTAATGTAATATAACATACAAATGGATTAAAACAAGTGGCAAATACAAAATGATAGAATTTAATAAAATTAAATCAAATAAACAAAACATTGCAGCATAAACAAAAAAGGCAGGAAATTAATTAAGGAAGTACCTTTTATTACAGAAAATAGTTAAGGATAAACTGTGGATAAAATAAAAAAATAAATTAACATAAGTCTTTGTTCCAAAACCTAGTGGGCTGCCTACATATGCAACATTTTAGGCTCACTGGCAATGACTAAATATGCCCTAATAATAATGAAAGTTTTTTTCAATGTCCTTGTCTTTCTCTGTCCAGAGTGGGATCGATGCAGCTTTCAGAATTCTTTTTCATCCCTTTTAATAGACACTTTCAATACTATAAAGTCTCTGCAGGAATTTGTATTCATTTCCATATAGGAACATCCTCTTAAAAGTATCCACCCCTCCTCCATCTGGAACATTCTGGTATCGACAAAAATGTTTCTTCCAATTCCATTAGTTTTGAAAATGTTCCTTTTTTGTATGGAAATTAAACTTCCTTCTGGTGGATCCCTGGTTGTGGAACAATAACTTATCAGAGGAGACCCCTGCGTTAGATTAAGGTCTTCGTAAGAGACTGGAGCCGCAGTGAAACCCATTTCAAGAATGACAGGATAGTCCGGTGCTCTGCTTCTGTTTCCATGAGATAACGGCCGCTTTAATTTGTGCAAATACGCTACATCGCACGTCTCCCAGCCCCAATCCAGCCCAGAGCCCCTTCTCAATACTTTAACATCATTGTGAGGAGAATTGTATGTGTGTGTGAGGGCTTAATAACTGAACTTCATCTGTAGTTACCACTCAGAACTGTGTGATAAGTAACTGGCTGAGGGCGAGAGAGGAAGTGAGGAACTAGCTTTATCACAGACAGGAGCGGTGATATGAACTTCCACACTGTTTGATTAATAAACCCCTCTACCAGCAGGGATTACTCCAGCTGGTGCCCTGTCTCTTAGCCATACTTCCGCTGGCAATGTATCCTTACATCCTCCAATCTTTTTTTCCACCTTCTTATTTAGTGAGAGTTTGCTTATCATCCAGACAAAACAAGCCAACTCATAGTGGGAGTCATTTCTCAAAGAGGTTTACAATGCTCCCTATTTGATCATATCAGATCTGTTTTTCATTACAGAGAAATGAGGATCCAACAATCTAGCAAAATCAGCCTGAGCAGTCTCTTGTTTCTTTGAGAAGCTTTTGTCTCTTGCACTGTCAGTATCTTTCTCAAAATGCAAGCTTTAACCTGATTGGCTATTTTCAGTCAATTTCTTGATGATTTCTATAAGCCGGATGGGAGACAATTGACCTTATCAAGATCTAATCACTTGATTTGACAATGTTTATGAACTTCTTATTATAATTAAAGATATGCAAGGCAGTTTTGCTCTTAAAAATTCTGATTTACTCACTCTTCAACATGGTTATTCACATGTCAATCAGGCAGTCTCTTCCTGTCTAAGTGGGCGGGTCTTGGCCAGAATAAGTTGCAGTGTGAACCAGACTTAATGCCGATAGGTCTATCTACTATGGCTCGTATACAGCATTCTCCATTTGACATGCATTTATCTTTCTAAATCTGTGTCATTAAGATAGGACAACACATTTACTTGTGAAAACACATGGGTAAAGGCAAGAACGTGTGGAGTAAATGTATTTGAGAGTGATGTGGTTTCTCTCTCTCAGAGTGAACTCCCAGCTCCTACAATGTGGCGTAAATGTGTTTTTTGTTACCCCAGATGTTTGGAAGCTGGCCGGCTACTCTGCTCTCTGACATTCTCCTTCTCCCGAGAGAGACCGCCATGTCACAGTAATGTCAAACACATGCGCTCACCGCACCGTCGCCGTCTTTCCCACTGTTTGGAGGGATAAACAGGGCTGAAACCACGGCAAATGCCCCCTTGCCCTTCCTTGCTGCTCCCTCTCACTGGCACTCCCGCTGGGAGCCCGGGGTTGCCACGGTAGGACAACCAGATGGACTGCTGGGACAATTTGCCATAACAGAGCCTTCAGAGTAAGTACTGAGACACACTGAAATACAAATGTTGTGATCATGTGAGTATATTTGTCAGCACCTCATTTAACTAAAAGGCCAATCAAATATGACATTCATCTGGTGTTAAATTTGGACTGATTGAGTCTCTTCTCTTAGGCTACATTCAGACTGCAGGGAAAAGTGGCCCAAATCTTGTTTTGTTAGTTACATGTGACTCGGATGTTTTTTTGTTTTGTTTTTTTGGTCCCATAACAGTGTGAGCATCACAAACCACTTGGAATCTGATCTTTTCAATTCTTATTTGGACCACTTCCATATGTGGTCCTAAATCAGACACAGGTCCAGTTTGCAATGCGATCTCAGTCTGAACAGCCATATCAGAATTCATATGACTTTTATTTACATCACTCTAGATGGATGTTCATGACAATTCTGTGTTGATGGGAGTCACTACAAAGATTTTACATACCAGTAATTCTTTGTTCACTCTGTGAATATGGAAGCAATACAAGCAAAACTTCAGGAAAAAGTACATGAAAAACTTTGCTCTCTTACTCATCCTTACTTCTCCTTATCACCTGCGCACAAATTCTCTGGCTTCTGTGGCGCATCCGCTTATAAATGAAGGCATAAACGCTGGCTTTCATATTTACTTTCGTATGGCAGCATGCTGATTGCTGTGTTTGTTATTGTTCTTTTGGGCATGCAGGTCAGTTCATGATCGTGACCAGTTCACACTCGAGTCTGATATTGGCCACATTTTGAATATAATGTGAACAGCCAAACAAACAAGTTCTGAGCAATAAGAATCAGAATTGAGCACTAAGACTTGCAGTGTGAAGTGAACATAACCTTAGTGTCTTCCTTTATATGACACACACACATTGGTTTTGTAGCGCACACTGTGCAGTTTTTTTAATTTTTTTTTTATTTTATGCACTTTTCCAGTGTGGATCTGGAAGGCATTCCTTTCAATACATGCAACTTTGAAAAGAAAGGAAAAAAGACCCAGATCTTTTACTCAGTCTGAGAATCATTTCCTCACACCAGGACATAAGTGACACATAAGTGCTCTCTCTGGCAGCTAATGTAGATAATAGACCAGGATAATCTCTACTGAGCTCTTCTAAAGACATCAACAAATAAACAAAACAGGTTAAAAAACCTCAGTTCTAAAGCTTGTGGACGTCCCCACCTGCTCAGGGCTCATGTGACTGCACAATTGCATTAATGCATTATGAGAATTAGGATCAGTGCGTGATCTGACAACTCTCTAGACACTGGGATGGGTAGATAGCAAATACACTTCAATTAAAATTACATTTTTGTCAATTAAATTTGAATTTATCAAAAACACAGTCCAATGTTGATTTTACATAATTAAGTTAATCCAATTTGGAGAAATCAAAAATAAATCATACAAATATTAATGGGCTTTTTGTATTTAATTTATACACTCGAAAAAATGTCTGCATAAAAGCGGAGCAAAATATACTGTTAATATGGAGGAATTATAGGTAAATATTTTTCACAGGCGTTTTGCCTGTATTTTGAATTATGCATCACATTATGTTGTGCTTTACGGTTAAAGGGAATGGCTGTAAACTTATGTAAAACTACCAGTACCTTTTTTACAGATTTTTTGTTTACAGTGTAGCAAAGTAAAACCGGAAGGTAGAGGGGAAAATAGAGGAAATAGGTTTGAGGTATGATGCAGGTCAGACTCAAACCTGAATCTGGCTCTTTGTGCTCTCCAAGCACATGTACTACCCACTATGTCACTAGGACATGTTGTAGGATTTAAAACTATGTACCTGTGAGCACAAAAACCCCTTTGTGTGTACACACAAACTACTCAACAGGATCATAATATGTTGCATGCCAGATTCGAATCTGCATACCTACAGTATGAACACAAAAGCCCTTTTTATGTCACCAACAAATGCACAAAAAAAACAACAAAAAACGTATATTTATCAATTTGAGTAACTCTTCCCATAATATAACTTTGTAACTTGTATAAACTGGCATTTTAAATGCGGTGCTGCCACGTGTCACGAGGTTAGTTGTGTGAGCGAGGTCTTTCCTGCAGGTGACAGTCATGCTACCTGGCCGATCAGGTGCCAGTGCTTACTGATCAGTGCCTGACCCCACCCCCTAGTTCTCTCGCTCTCTCTTCCTCCCTCCCCCTGCTGCTTTGCCGGCCGTCTGCCTGCACCCATCTCCCGCCCACAGCCATCTGCTCCTCTCGTTAATTACGAGATGGCAAACTTCACCTGCACCCGCACTCAAATTACAATAATTACCTCCAGTGCACACCATGTCCCTGCTCCCATTGCAGAGCACTGCCACAAGGACACGCTCTCCCAACCTGAATGCGGGCGTCCTATATACTAGTAAACTTAAGATATATACCACAACCATAAAAACTGACACCTTCCACATGACTGCATGATAGTAGCAGTGTGAGCCTTTATGAATTCTCAGCAGATCAGTGCTGAGTGTTGTACTGACAGTTTGAAATACACTTCCATTTCTAAACTAGATTTACACTGAGTGCAAATCATAAAGTTTAAATTTATAATATCTAAAGCGACTTCAATTTACAATTTTTTTTTTTTTTTTGTTTCTAAACCGTGGTGAACGGCTTTCCAAATTATTGTTTTTCACTCAAAAGGGTATGAATTTTGGTTTTTTTAAAAAAACTATTGCAAATTTTCTACTCTAGCAGTTTGTTTTTAATTTAAGCACATGTATTTTAGGCTTTATCAACATTCTGAACAGGTTTGTTAAGTGTAGACAGGGAGCAGGTAAGACTGACTCCGAAGACCCTCGTCAGAAGCTGCAAAACCAATCAAACAAGTTCTCCATATCTACCAGTGGAAAGCAGTGTCTCCTCAGAGCCATTTGACTTAACCACATATACTGACTCTTCTATATAAATCTACTAAAGATGGCATGAGAGCAAATTGAATAATCACTCCAGATGAATGAATGGCTTTCTCTTAGTAGAGGTGCTTTAGTGCATGCAGCAGGGACATTTGCCTGTAAAAGCTATAAGGGCTATTTGGTGGTAATGTTCAAGGATAGTCTGTGGCCACAGCGCGGTTTCACCTTTAGACATTTAGCTGTTGGGAGAACTATTACCGTCTGTTCATTCATAATTCAGCTGATCTTTACTGGGGTCAATTAAAGAGTAAAGTGGTGGTTTGCAGTGCAACAGCAGTAACATCAACGGGTGCTGACTGGGCTGGACTGAAGGACAGTTAAGACAAGTGATGTTGCAACAGAGCATATTGTGGTTTCATCCATCAGTGTGCTGGCAAGGCTGCAATGAACAATTCATCATAATGCACCAGATCACATCTTAATTTTTGTGCTCATTTACACTAATCATTTATTAGATGAACGGGTGCAGAGATTGCTCTGCTATAAATTTATTTTTTATAATATTGAAGCCATCTGATGTGCATAAATTTGCTGTAATTTCTGCTTGTTCGTTTATTATCGGCCAAGTTTTTATTAATACTCTATTGTTTTAAAGTAAACAATCTAACCTCTTTCAGAAAATGTGAAACAATTAAAGGATGCAATTTGAGCAAATTTCTGGCAAATCAGACCTAAGTGAATAAGATCACCTAAATTCAAATTCAGAGTTTGGGATTGTTTTGCCAAAATATCAACTTCATCTTTGTTCCATTTTTTTGTGTTCTTTTCACAAACTGTAACTAAAAACAAATAATTAGCCTTCAGAAAGTTTGAGAAATAAATTTGGCATTATTCAGTATAGTTTTTTTTTTTTTTTTTTTTTTTTTAATAGGCTATATTAATTGTGCCAATTAATTTTATTGATAATAACAGACTTTCTGTTGACTCTCCATCATATCTTAAATAAGCATCTATTTTCATTTAAAATAACTAATTTGAAAGAAACAATGTATACATTTTAAACAAAATAGTTTGATAACGTTTCGTTTGTATTGCATATATGTATTTTGTACTTGCGTGGCATAGCCTATTAAAAAAAAAAACTGCAACAGAGCAGGTATGTCGTTGCGTTGATAATTTAATATTTGTATTGCTGGACTGTACCTACTAGAAGACCTACCAACATTGCAAGCATCTTATAAAATCTTCGCTTAAATCCAGACTTATGTGATTGTATTTAAGTAATAGCCGTTTATATTGAACTAAGGATAGACACAGCAGAAGCATCACTTACTTTTGAAGGTTGAAGTCAAACTGAGGTATTTGCAGCAAAAAAAAATAATCCACGCGAAAAATAAAAACAGAAAGAAACGGAGATTATTACGCCTCGATTATCACTGAAAAAGGTGTGAACTTTCCAAAATGAATAAAAAGCGTATATATGTCGTTTTATCAAAGAGTGTCTGAGAGAGAGAGAGTTCTGAACTCCTTTGGATTGCACGCGATTTTTCGTTATAGTAATAAATAATGAGGTAATTCAATTTCAAGAAATTGAAAATATATCATACAAAGCTAGAACACAGCGGAGCTTTAGTATTAAAGTAGTGAGACTTTGGTATTACGTTCCTTTAAAATGTGGAAACCTTGAAACGTGTTAACAGATTTCTTAGTAAAAATGCACAGGGCGAAAAAAAGTTGGCTTCGATTTCTCAAATCACAAAAAAAAAAAAATCGCAAAGTCCTCCAGATCTCGCGTTCTTGGTGGTTTTTATATCGTATTTCCACAGTAGATGTCCGCGATCCCTCCTATAAGATAGAAGATGTTTTTAATATTGCCACTGATGCTCCATGTTTCCAAGTAGAAGTGTAGTGAATATTGTCTCTTGTAAATCCTCAAAGTCCTGGTCTACAGAAATGATTCAGATAGGGAGTGTTTCGGAGATCTTCCCGTTAATACTCCAACAGCTCGTCGCGAACTCCCTCCACAATGAACGCCAAAAAACGGTCCATTAAAAACATCATTCGTGTCCCAGCTAACTGATGTTACACATTCTGCGTTGTTTCTCTCTGCACCATCTCGCGTTTTTGGTTTATTTTTCTTGTTGTCAGTGGTTGGAAGCTGGTGTGTTGTCTAATGACCCTTCTGTCTGCGCTTAAAACACCATCTGGAGAAGAGAAGCGTTCTCCTGCGCTCCTAACCCCTCTCTCTCTCTCTCTCTCTCTCTCTCTCTCTCTCTCTCTCTCTCTCTCTCTCTCTCTCTCTCTCTCTCTCTCTCTCTCTCTCTCTCTCTCTCTCTCTCTCTCTCTCTCTCTCTCTCTCTCTCTCTCTCTCTCTCTGTGACAGCTCCTCAGACGCACAAGCTGACAGCCTGCCTCCCTTGTGCTGTATAACCCCCTCTGATATTGAGGATTCCTAATATAATTCATATCACATTTTTAATAGACTTGCTATTAACATAATTAGGATGTGCCCACAATTTTCTGCAATTCTTAAGGGATCATAAGCACTGTCCCTGTCTCTGATAAAAATGTCAGATTGATTCTCGAGAGAGCAGTATTGATGGTCCTTCCACAACGCCGGGCGTTTTTGCCCGGATTTTGAAGGCGTTTTGACCGCGCACCGCTAGGGGCCGCTGTTTCCCCATTTCAGTTCCTCAGTTCCAAACACTCG
The DNA here is from genome assembly GCA_039654775.1 of Spinibarbus caldwelli. Classification (NCBI taxonomy): domain Eukaryota; kingdom Metazoa; phylum Chordata; class Actinopteri; order Cypriniformes; family Cyprinidae; genus Spinibarbus; species Spinibarbus caldwelli. The sequence goes on from CM077220.1 coordinate 38,809,040, forward strand.
CATTCATCAGGCAATTGACAGCCAGGCAGCTGGTGCCCGAAGCCCGATCGAGGGCATTCAAATCAGATGGGAGATATGATGTTTTTCTAACATAGCATTTCATTTTTTCAGGAGCATCATGTGCTTCATTTAAACATTCTGTCTAAGTGTAGACTGTTGATGGATGGTCCTTACTTTCAGTAAATTACTACTGTCGATATGCGTTTTATTTCTGAGGTAAAACAATATGTGTAGTATACTAATACTAATTTCAGATATTAAAGGAATTGACATCTGGAAACAAATTGTTTACATGAGCCATTTTTGCTAATATTTTCTCTGGTCCCAGAGTGATTTTTTTTTTTTTTTTTTTTTTTTTTTAGGGGATAAGTTCACCTCAAGTTCAACCATGAAGTTCATCATAATAAAATGGACATGTTCCACTAACATTCAACAACCTCAGAGTGTCCAAATACATTTTTTCTTCATTTTGAACTGTATAACCATCGGTTTATCATTTTAAATCTAACAAATGCTTTGTAAAATGTTTTGCGTTAAAAATAAATGTCACGTGGTTTAATCTAATGCAATGATATTCATATTTTGACATTCGCATGTGTCCATATATCAGGCCACCATATACCTGATACTTAATGTGTTTGAGACTGCTAACCAGGTGCTTATAAAACTATAATTTGCATTAACTATTTATTCTGAGACCTTGACAAATAACTTTCATGCAGCTAAAGTCTATGGTACACTTCAACTGAATAGCAGAGCAGTTACTTGTGTGATTCAAAGAGCCGCATACACCAGCTATGAATATGGATAAGAGATGGCATTTCCACAGACATTTTCAGCTGTATTTGAATATGAATATGACTTTTTCTTCTTGTGGTTTGGACAGAATATTCAATGCAGAATATATTCTTCCTTCTGAGGTATTGGCGGAAAAGCTCTAGTAAATACCCCCCCATTTTTGACTGTTTAACCATCACCGCACCTGCTAGCCATTCACTGGTGAGCCGATGAGAAATGCACATCTGCCTTTCTTCCCTCACCTCTCAGAAATGACAGGATGTAAAGACATGTAAACAAACATAGTTAGCGCTACTCTGCTGTTGGAGAAAGCGCCGGTGGTGTAAAGTACACAGAGACAGCTGCCCCATACCTTCTTTAGTCCCATTATTCCACTTGCCTGGTCAGCCTGAGAAGGCTCCAGTCTAAACACTCTGAGAAATTCACAACTCTAACATAAGTCTATTGCTGGTTATGATTACAGATTTTCTTCCATCTGGAAAATGGTAAAAAAAACAACAACAACAACAAAAAAAAACAGAAGTAATTTTATTACAGTGGCCTCTTAGATAATGCTTTGTTTAAAGCATCATTAAATCAGACTGGGAAAAAGGGTCCTAGTCACTTTAAGAAACATTTCTGAGATTATTTAAACAATTATGTCCATGTTATTAAAATAAATAAATAAATGTTTGTCATTTTAGCTGTGGTGTTAACCATTGTTAAATTCTTTTTTGTTTTTCAACCACTCCTATTTGACCATCTGCAGAAACCACCTTTTATGATGGATAAAATCATCGGATTTGACCTACTTTTTTTTCTTATTGAATATGATGTTTTACTTGGGAATATGTTACATCACACAAGTAATATGAGTTATGAGCACTTCATTGACTTACAGGGATAGTTCACACAAAAAATTTAAATTCTGTTATTAATTAGTCACCCTCGTGTTGTTTCAAACCCGTAAGACCTTCGTTCTTCTTCAGAACACAAATTAAGTTGTTATTCTTTGCGCACAAAAAGTATTCAGTAAAGTATAAAATTACTGTTGAACCATTGATGTCACATGGACTATTTAAACGACGTCCTTGCTACGTTTCTGGGCCTGGGAACATTTCAGTTACATTGCTGTCTATGGAGGGTCAGAAAGCTCGGATTTCATCAAAAATATCTTAATTTGTGTTCTGAAGATTAATGAAGGTCTTATGGGTTTGGAATGACATGAGGGTGAGTTATTAATGACAGAATTTTCATTTTTGGGGTGAACTATCCATTTAAGGGAAGCGTGTGAAAAAAGCATGTGTGGGAGTGTTCCAGTGTTTAGTGTGTGTGTGTGAAGTGAATTGATGTCAATGGAATTGAACACTACGCTAGATCAAAACTCTCAGCCTTGAGAAATCCTGTAAAAAGAGCAGCCCTCATTGCACTGGCTCCACCTCTCCTTCTCTCATGACAGCTAATACCCAGTTCACAGATATTAAATAAATCCTCTATGACTTGAGTCTCTACACCCATAATTCTTAATCCACCATACTGATATGTGGTCAGCTCTGGTGTGGACATGCAATATCTACCCAGATATTTGAGGATTTTTCTACAGCCAAATGCAATTTGGGTACATTTACGGATCTGTCAGTCTATGCTGCTCTTGCAAGGGCAAATGTCTCAAACTTATCAAGTGTGAAGTGTTAGGATCTGTCTGCTGCGAATACACCCTGGCTGTGCCTGAAACTAAAGCAGTTGCCTTACTGCCTTGTTACCCAGTGTTTTGTGTATGATGGTTCCTCCAAAGAAATCTGGTTTTAGACTTGCTTCCGAGGCAGTGTAACATTATGTCTAACGATCTACAACACATTTTAATGCATTTTAAAGTCAAGAAATTTTAACATATGAAGTGCTTTATTCTGGGTAAAAAAGGAGTTATACACTGATTAAAAAAAATAAATAAATAAAAATAATAATTTTATGCATCTAAACACATAAAAGGACTTTTTTTTTTATTTACCATCCACTGAAACACACACACTGGCTTGTGGGATATCTGTGAAGAATGTATCTATATGTATACAAATACTAAAGGTTTAGCTACTGAAACATGCTTTTTTTTAAAGATTGCTATAAGTGATTTTAAGCGAATCATCAACTAGATGCAACATGAGGGACCCCAGTTAAGTGATTATTTTTATTGTTAGGTGATTTTTATGTTAAGGGTGGTAAGAAGTAAAGACAGCGAGAGACAGTGAGCGTAAATTATTTGTGTGACAGCACAAAAACCACACATCTTACAGTCATTCTAGACTGTATGTAGAGGTGCTTTAGCCCCCTGTCCTTCATCTAAGCTATGTTAAAATACCCTGAGAAAAACTCTGTCAACACCCTTAAAAATCTGTTTATGTGATCTCTATTTACATTCACTGAAAACAGTGGCTGCATCATTTACTGAAAATCTTGGGACTGGGAAGAGCTTATTCACAGGCTCTCCATTCCTGTGAAATTTCTAAATTTGCAGCCAAATATGTCATCATTACTGATATGCATCTGCTGACAAGTACAAGCAGTTTTAATTGGTTTACTAAAAAAATCACCAGTCAGGAAAGTATTCTAACCTTGCACTTAATCCACATGTTCTGCTTGAGATCTGAAAGACCCAAGGCCCTTGATAACAAGCTGATAGCATTGAAGTATTAGCTTGATACTTCATGAATATTCAAATGAATTAAAAAAAAAGATACATTATATTGGAGTCTCATGGATGCCAGATCTAAACCACGGCAGCAATGACTGTTCAGATTTTCTGATTATTATTTTGTAGCAGTTCACTGTTGTCAGTTATTTACTTGGGTTGTTTAACTATATTTTCCCCAGTTTGTTTTTGTTGGTTTCAAACTGACCCCAAACAAAAACAACATTACTTTTCTTGAAAACATCAACCTTTCTGAAAAGTAAACACCAACTTTGTGATAAAACAGATGGTTAGAGCTTCAGTAATATCTGTTGACTGGAATTTGATTAGGTCAGGGGAACATATTAAAAGTATTTGAAGAGAAAACAACACATTTTTAACTATTATTATTTGTATACATACAGCAGAGTTTTCTGTGTGGTTTCTTGGTGGTTGTTTGCTATATAGAGACCAAACCAGTCTCTGTGGCAATTTTCTGATGCCTAGATATCGTTATGGGTCCCTCCTTCACTGTAAATGTATAGGATTTTTTTTCTCTCCTCACTGATGGTGATGCTTGCCTTAGCAAAGATGGAAACTAAAAAAAAAAGGTTTATGTCTCCTGCTTCTTGGATTTGTCTACTGAGAAAGAGATTAATGGAATTGTACACGTCTCCTCTGGAGTTCTAAAAGAGATCTCAACAAGATCTCAACAACATCTGTTTTCAGAATGGCAAGATACCAAAGTCATTTTCTATATGGTTCAAACTTTATCTAATTCTTTTATATTTTCTCTCATGTGCATTTTATTTATGCTGCTGCCTCAATAGATTGCTATCTTCAATAGGATGAGTTCCTGGTTGTCTGGTAGATGGATCACTGGTTGTCCTGGGTCTTGATGTAGTGTTTATGGCCCTCTTCCCTGCTGGGAAGTTATAGCTACCCTGTCAGGTCCTTCTATGGCCACACATGCTGCTTACACACTCTTTCTATGCCTTTTACTATGAAGTTATGGTTTAATAGAAGGGGTTAAATAAAATGGATGGGTGATGCAAAAAAAAAAAAAACAGTCTACAGCCCAGTTTCATGCTCCATTACGTGTTGCCACAGGGAGCACTTCTATAGTAAGTTTCCTTTTCTGGTCATAGTGGAGACACGTTTAAAAAAAAAATCTAGCTGATGACAGAAATTTTAAGTACAGAAATTACTGCCAAAGCACACTCTGGGTTATTTTTTGACCCAAACGCTGGGTTGAGACTGCTCAGTAGGGGAAGCTGGGTTAATTTTACTCAATTTGGGGTGATAATCATTTATAATCAGTAACCATTTGGTGCTGGGTTGAGAATGCAGATGTCTAAGGGTATGCATGTAATGCAAGTTCAAACACAAACGGTTCTCTTAGGCTTAGTTCACACTGCAAGCTAAAGTGGCCCAAATCTGACTTTTTTGCCCAAATGTGACCCATATCTGGTTTTCTTATGACAGTCTGAACAGCACAAATCCGATTTTTTCAAATCAGGTCCAGGCCACTTTTATGTGGCCCTGAATCGGATACATATCCAATGTTTTGCAATGCGACTTCAGTCTGAACGGCCATGTCGCATTTCATGCAATTTTTACGTCATTGAAATGCGACAGACAGCACAATTCTGCGCTGGAGGAAATCGTGCTCTCCTTCTTAATATCCTTCTTCTTATCACTTCGTTATTTAGGCTCCGATTGCGGATTAACTTAAAAATTGCTAAACACATGTTAACACGAGCAGCATCCATTTTTATTTCTGCAAACACGGTGCGCTGCGTCTGACGTCACGTCTTCTTCTGCGCATGCGGGTCACTTCAGGTCCGTATACGGTTCACACATGAGACTGATGGCAGTTGCATTTAAATGACAATGTGAACAACAGCGCAAAAAAATCAGATTTCAGCAAAAAAATCCGATCTGAGCATTAAGACTTGCAGTGTAAACTAAGTCTTTGTGCCGAAACCACTTCGCCTATCTGTGTTCACACTACTTATGACAGGAATATGGATGGACAATAGATGAAAACGAAGAGAAGAGAAGAGAAGAGAAGAGAAGAGAAGAGAAGAGAAGAGAAGAGAAGAGAAGAGAAGAGAGAACTACCTGCAATGAGGAGTGTGTTCTTTTCACACCCAAATCACTCGAGTGGGGACCAGTGACTGGTGAGCAGGAACTGAACAAGCCAGAATAGCTCTTGAAAGGAGTGATTAAAATGCTTTGAACAGAGAGTAAAATACTGTCAGTTCACTATAATACATACACATGCAAAAAAAAAAAAAAAAAGTACAAATGTCACTGGGGCGTTATGTTGTCAAAAGGTGCACTTTTTTGCCTTTTTTATTCCTAAAGGGTACATATTAGTACCTTAAAGGTACATACTAGTACATTTGAAAAGGTACTGCACCAGTAACAGATTTTGTACCTTTTTTTGAGAGTGTAGTTTTATTCTCAACTTTCAGTGTTTATTACAGACTTTTTGTCTGTTTTTGACGGCACTCAAAGCCTTATGCTTTGACCATAGAGAGAGTGTTTTTACGGTGGCCTAGTAGTGCACAACACAATGAAATCTCCACAACACAATGGAAACAAGCCACAACAGAAACAAGCCACACAATGAAATTAACACAACACAAAGGAAACAAGCTGCAACACAACGAAATTAGCACAACACAATGGAAACAAGCTGCAACACAACAAAATTAGTACAACACGATGGAAACAAGCCACAGCACAATGAAATTATCACAACACAATGGAAACAAGCCGCAAAACAACAGAAACAAGCCACATGCTAAAAACGGCTGGGTTAAAAACAACCCAATTTGGGTTATCTTGGCAACCAGCGCTGGGTCAAAAAGGGACAAACCCAGCGCTGGGTTGTTTTAACCCAACAAGTTGGGTTATATGTTTGACCCAGCATGCTGGGTTGCTTATTTATGGTTTAAAATTACCACATTGCTAGGCTAAAATGAACCCAAATCGAGCTGGACATTAAACCTACAAATCTTGTTCATTTTAAAATCACTTTTACACACACAGAATGACTATCAAAAGGTAAATATTTATTAAAAACAAGAAGAGAAAACAGTCCAAAGTACACTCTAAAAAATGCTGGGTTGTTTTAACCCAATTTTGGGTCAAATATGGACTAACCCAACTTTTGGGTTAAAAATTTAATGTAAAAAATTAACCCAACAGCTGGGTTAGTCCATTTTTGACCCAAAGTTGGGTTAAAACATCCCAGCATTTTTAGTGTAACATGCATGTAAGAAGAAATGCAGAAAGGTATGACATTAACAGCTACAGAGTTTATAAATGAAGCATCGAACATTTGTTGAATATAACTTTTAAGATCAAATTTGACTTTTTTGGTAAATATTATATATTGTATAAAAATATTATACAAAAACACTATTCTACAATAATTGTACAATTAGTTAATAGTTAAGTTATTTACAAACTATTCTGGAATGACAGTAAATAAACCACAACATTAACACTGATTTTATAACATTTATCAGAAACATATGTGTGAAAGAATGTGAACGTGTATGAATGACAGTGTAAACTTCATTTCTACCAAACAACACAGAAAAAGCATTTAACATTTTGTTTTTACAAATTATACACTTACAGTTTGTTTCATAGTCCATGAATACAGATCTTTCAGAAAGCTACTTCTTTACTGAAACAATTTAAAAAAAACATGACATTCACATACCTCACAAATTTTCATGTATGTGGAGGGCTGCTCTTTAAAGGGTTAGTTCACCAAACAATGAAAATGGTCATAATTTATTCTCCCCCATGTTGTTCCAAACCCATACAAACTTATTTTTGGAACACAAATAAATATATGTAATATTCTCAATTTTTGTCCTCCATTGCAAGTCTGGGAGACCAATATTTTCTTCTGAACAGACATGTTCGCTTTGATATAATTTAAGATTTATTCATATATAAATATTGGCATGGATTACTTCTACAATAACTTTGTATTTTTGAAGCTTGAAAATACTGATTATCTAGACTCTCAATGGATTAACAAAAAATTATGAGAGAAAATTAAAAATATCTTCATTTGTGTTCTAAAGATAGACGAAAGTCTTATAGGTTTGGAATGACATGAGGGCAAGTAAATTTTTTTTTTTTGTGTGAAAGAAAGGAAGACCAAGAATGATGACTCTCCAAATCAGACAACTCCAAAGTTGGTTTGAGTTCTGCAATGAAAAACACAGACATCAATGGTTTACATACAATGTGAACACGTAATCATACTGTTGTTGCATCAAAGTGTGAAGTAAACAGGCAGGAGATAATAGACACATTTATTTTCTAAAAATAACTCATGTCAATCACAAAAGAATGATGCTCTCCTATGTCTCTGGCTTTCAACATCTACAAAAACAAACATTCTTTTACTCTTAGTAAAAAAAAAAAAAAAAAAATTGATAACGATGGAATTATGAACTTTACTAGCCTTAAACCGTCTTTCAAGTCAAGTCAAGTCACCTTTATTTATATAGCGCTTTTAACAATACAGATTGTGTCAAAGCAACTTTCCAATATCCAAATAGGAAAATAGTGTGTCAATAATGTAAAATGACAAGATTAAACACTCAATTTTCAGTTAAAGGCATTTCATTACTTTCCCTCTCTTCCGAAGAAGCTGAGAAAATCGCCTTCTTACACAGGCAGGCAGCTGTGTCCTTAACTCCCGGCGCGGGCATGAAGACACAAGCTCAACAAGTCTGAAATAATACACGCAAAACATTACTTTTAACAATTATCACTTCATCAGCCTCAAAATAATTAGGCTAGTCTTTATTACATAACGCCGTTTCCTTTAGGAAACTACATTCAGTTTAACCGCGAAAAAATAAGATAACGAATTAACATGTAAATATGTTAATAACCCTCTATTAACACAAAAATGTAAATATTGTAAAATCTTATGCAAATATGACATAAGACACTCACTGACGTTATATTAAAAGCACCTCTTCCGTTCAGTAAGAGGCCGTTAAGACTATTTCTGAGGCGAAAACCGTGTCCGCGTATTTTTCAATATAAGCTCTTTTCGGACTACTTCTACCTTCCATGAAATCTCAAAATACTTCCGGACTCAAACAATGAATGATGACTTTACATTTTTAATCTTTACTTACCATAAACCGTCTTTCTCTCGCTTCCATCTGAAGATGCTGAGAAAATGGCAGCTTCTCGCACTGGTGTCGTCCGATGTTGACGTGACGTACATGCTCTCTTTCATGTCCGCGTTCCCAACCCAGCACCGCTGGGTTATGATCAAGACCAATTTTCAACCCAAGTTTGGGTTAAAACAACCCAACGTCCTTACCCAGTGGTCTCAACCCAGCGTTTTTTAGAGTGCACAACACAATGAAATTAGCACAACATAACGGAAACAAGTGGCAACACAATGAAATTGAACAACACAATGGAAACAAGCCTCAACATAACAGAAACAAGCCACAACACAACGGAATTAGCACAACACAATGGAAAGAAACCACAACACAATGAAATTAGTAAAACACAAACAAGCCACAACACAGCGAAATTAGCAGAACACAGGGAAATTAGTCCTATGTTGTGTTGTGTTATGAGATTTCGTTGTGTACTACTGGGCCACCAGACTAGTAATAATAAAAAAAAAAATAAAAATAAAAAAAAAAAACCTTATCATCTTTGGTCAAATATCTCACATTGGGTTGTTTTTAACCAAGCATTTTTTTAGAGCGTAACACCACAGGAAGTACAACGGGACTGTGAGATTTCAACATAGGGTACAATGGGGCTAAAGGCGCCTCGGGGTAAAAGCCGCCTTTGATATTATTTTCATCTAAACCACTAGATGGCACAAAAACATGCCTTAGCACTTTCCAAAACATTCGCTTTTCAAGATGCACCTGTAAATTTATCTGATCTTTGACGCGATCGCGAGGAGCAGCGCAAAGTTGATTCTGTGCTTACTTGATCTGATATTTTGTTTTTTTTAAATGTTGGAGATGTAAGTAGCAAATGAGAATCGCTAAAATTAATGCATTTTTAGACAAAGGTCTTCTTTATGATTTTCAGTTTTGTTTAAGATAATTAAAGCAACAGTTTTTAAATAACAAAAGAATATGTAAAAGTATGGTATTTGGGATAAAAAGCACCCCCGCAGTTGGGGCTAAAGGCACACAGTAATTAACATGATAATTAATAGAACCCTGACTTTTCCATTTGTTGACATGCATGGTTAGATTGAGATGGTAAATATTATGTTGGGTGTCCATATTAGAGGTAATCACCATGTTTAGAATGAAACCATCATATTTAAAAACATGATATTAATCACATCATATAATAAAATATCATTTGTTGTTACTACTGTAAATATATATTCAATTATTATTGGATCTCCTTCAATGCTTTCAAAATCTTTACTTATTAAAATGATTTTGTTTCTATATTTTAAAATATATTTTTCATATTAACATATTTTAATGACAGTATATTTATTGAACAAAAATTATTTTATTTTTCAAAATACGCAGAAAATAGTACAAACTTTGCTAAAGTGATTGTTTTGAACAAGTATTAACTTATTTTACATTACATTATTTAAAAAAAAACATTATTTTAAGTATTTGTATCAATACCTGTATGTGGGGTAAAAGGCCCCTCTTGCCACCTCATACATTTATAAGATTTTTAAACAAAATAAACAACTTGAATGATTTATTTTCACACAAAATCTGTTGCTCCATTAATGTTCAATACAACGTATATATTTTTTTCTGCAATTATACATTTTAGGCGCAGTGAATAGCAATTTTTTTCTTAAGGTGGGCCTTTAGCCCCGTTGTACCCTACGCATAGTTACATAGAGTTTGTTTCTGGCCTTAGAGTGTAACAGTGACTGGAGCAAAAGGTGCAGCATGGGGTTCTTATCGTCTTGACGGCAGTTTGATTGACAGCAGTTTGCAATGCTCTCATGGGGGTACGCTTGTAGACAGCCCGTCAATGTCAGCGCCTGACAGGTCCTCCTTCCTAGCTTCATTTAGGTCTTTGTTGATGTGACTACAGCACTGCGCTCTACACTCTTCCCAGCTTTGAGGACGGTTCCAAACCTCTCCATTATGAGCCACTATCTCTATACCTACACCACCCTTCATACACTGACCTTCACCTAGTGGCATTAACAATGTCCTTGTCTGTCTTCTTTCTCTCTGCATCTGATGGAGTGGCAGAGATGCTCACGTTTGATTGGGCTTATTGTGTCCGTATGGAAATGACGGTCTCTACGGAGGCAGAAATAGAGCAAAAAAGAAAGAGAAAGCACGGGTAAGGGTTTGCAAGAGGGAGATCTTTTTTTTTTTTTTTCACTTGCACATTATAAATCCTTTCCTGTGGCTGCAGTCGCCATCCAGAGTGCTGGAAAGAGATAAGACGGGGTGCTGCCAGAGAAACACAGCTCTTTTGTCCTCTCTCTTTGTCCTCTCCCACTGAAGCTCCGGCATTCAGCGGCCCTGTTGAGTCACCCTTACAGACTGCAGTAAATGAAAGTTATTTTAAGCACAGCCGCTCAGAGAGGGACTTTATCTAATGAGAAGGTGGCCACAGGCAGTGCAACGAGGAATGGAGTCATCCACTTTTACACTGAGCAAGGCACACTGCGGAAGCAGATGTGTCGCCAGCATCTTTCTTCATTGCTATCAATGTTCTGAATCGCAGAGATTAAAAGAAGATGCAATGATGAAATTGAACATGTTTCTCAACAGGGTGACACTGATAAAGAGAGGATGTGCGACAGGACAGGAAGTGAGAGAAAGAAAGAGTAAGAGATAATGAACTGCATTCTGTAATGCAGAATTACAAAAATCTGTTGCGTTATGCACTTGATGATGAAATGTTTTGTGCAGAACGTTCTCACACTATCACCAGATCAGCCATTTACTGTGAAACATGTGAAAAGATTATATGTAATGTTAGAAATTTTTGATTTTTTAACAACAACAAAACAGAGATTTCATGGTGAAATAACCTTATATTGTATACTATAGTCACATATTTTTAATGATGCCAACAGCTAAATTTATTAAAAATATTTAGAGGGACTGAGATGAAAGACGGGGCTTAAAGGCCACCTACTGTACTGTAAATAGGGTCTAGAAATGTCTACAGTACTCTTTTTAAAAATTCTGCCCAAACTCTTTAAAAGGATAAGTTCTTTAAAGACACTTTGAAGGGGTTTGGGAACCAAACAACATTGGACCCCATTAACTTCCATTGTATGATAAAAAAGTACTGAGACATTTCTCAAAATATACTCTTTTATGTTCCACAGAAGAAAGTAGTATATAGGAACAACATAAAAATGAGTAAATGAGTATTTGCTCATTTTATTAGTATTTGGAACAACATAAGGATGAGCATAATAACAGAATTCATTTCTGGGTGGAATATCCCTTTAAATTTTTTTGAAAATAGGGAGGCAAGGATAAGTAACCATGACTCAAAATTTGGAGGGTGATTGTAAAATTTGTATATATAAAAAAGAAGTAACTGTTTGTTGTTGGCCTGGTGATAGCACTATCATTTAGCAAAAGAACAGTCACTACTGTACACTCTTTGGCTCACAGTTAATAGCTTAAAATGTCAGTTTGTATCTGTCCTTTTGGCAGTGTGTGACTCCCACAAATGCAGATTAAGGTCAGGGCTCTTTCATGCACTGTAACTCATGTACAGAAACTTAATAGAGCCTTTAGTTGAGTTCTCTCAGTCAACATAAAATCAAGTCTCACTGTGCACAATACATGATACGTACAGTACAGATATAACCAGATATGAGGCAGTGAGAATAATGATATCCATTAAAGTATTTATAGTATTTAGGCGCTGTTTTAGGCTACAGTCTTTCTAAGATCTTGCCAAAGAATGACAGACATGTGATGCTTTTATACATGCAGATCATTATCTGATTATTAGATAATAATGCCAATTTCTCTGTTGATTTTAAGTCATACTTTAACTAATTTAACTTTAATTAGTTAAAAACTTCTTTGGTGTTTTTCCAAAAATGTTTTAGGAGAAATACAATAAAATAACATGAATGTGAATAGCTCATGTCATTTGGATTTTAAAGTAATCTATGAGAAAATCAAAATTCTTATTAAAATCTCTGACTTATTATTTATTTATTTTTTTTCTTCTGTTTGCGGGGGTCTTTTGCTCGAGAGAAAAATCAGAGAAGTAAGAAACGCAAAAGTCTCAATTTCCTCTTCACTCAATTGCATTGCTGTTTAGGAGAAACAATTGACATCGTATTCAGGCAGTGATCTCTTTCACATCTCCACTGGTGTGATGTGAATTGTGGAAATTGTTGAGTTTCCATTTGCTTGTGCACATCTGTGCATGGATGTGCCCTCACAGGTGCGCATGTTGATAGTTAAACCCTGACTTTGGGTTTATGCGTTCAGGCAGTTGGCAGTGCTGGGACTAGAGATAGCAAGAAGAGAGGGTTGATGCACAGTATCAAGTTGTGAACATCTGTTCCTCATAGAGACCACAAAGCTGGTGCAGAGGAAATAGGAAGAATAACTGCTTTCTGCCTTTCTGTCTAACACTTTTTCTTACTTGTTTTGTCTCCATCTCTCCCTCTCTTCCCCTGTCATTTCCCATTTTGCATTCTCACATTCTCACATAGAAACATGCTGAGACCCATTACTAGAAATCACAGTTGTGGTATACTGGAACAGTGATGGTGTCAAATGGTATTTGCTTGTGTACCATGAATGATTAGCACATTTGATTAAATAGTATTTAACCAAAGGACACATCAAGACATGTCATGACATCCAGTGTCAATGCCATATCCAAAAAAAGTGTTTTAGATTTTGGCCAAAAACAAGTATAAGGCAGCATTACTATTCAGCCAACCTTTTGGTTGGAAAGCCTTGAAATGGGATCACATGATGCCAATTGCTGCATTCAAAATCACATTTAAAGACAGGTGGGAATACTCAAGTTTAAATTCACTGAATTCTTGGAGTTCAAATCTCGACTGAAATCCTGTTTTCTTAATGTTATTCTTCTTATGTGATGCATGTAGTCTCTCTCAATTAGGGCTACTGTATTATTCAAATACTTTTTTTGTCTATGCAGTATCATCATTTTGTCCTTGCCTACCACTGTGCATTGTGTGGATCACCTGTATCACTGTTGGAAAGCATTATTAAGCTCTGGAAAAGTGTTATATAAATTAAACATTATTATTTTTTTAATAGAGTGGTGCAGAGAGCATGCATTTTTAGGCCAAAACCCAGAAACTAGTTAGCATTTTAGCACTTCCAGCTCCTTTGTCCCAAAGTCAGTTAATTTTGAATGGGTTTTTGGTTAAATAAGGTCTGTGGTTAACACAAGCTCAAGATATTTTCATGTTTTATTCTATGGCATAAAATACATCAGTAATAACCCCTTGTGATTTTAGCTTTTACTTGTCTTGAAAAAGCCAGCTGCTAATAAGTGGCTAAATGGAACTACAGAGATTGTCAGGGACATTCTCATCTACATTCTCAACCCATCATCTACTTTCACAGCCTAATTGTATGTGTGTGTATAAATATAATGTGTGTGTGTGTGTGTGTGTGTGTGTATATATAAATCTTTTACTTCTGCTGATTGTATTTAGGCTTTAGGCTCCAAAATTATAAATGTTGTGCTCATTTGTACAGATTATCAAAATAACAAAACATCATCACAGAGCAACTAATCCAAAAGCTTTTCTAAAACTAATCCAAAAGCCAATGGAAAAATCTATTAGGTTTTTGTCAAGGGAACCATGTGATGCTATCTTCCAGGTTGGCTTACAAAATTAAGTCAGCACTGCAGCACTTAATGCACCTCAACTTTATGAGTGAAATGTATAAGCTATGTTTTAGTTGTTATTTTTAGGGAAGGAGGTGGGGGATTTACATATGACGCCTATGTTGTCTTAAAATATTGACTTGAAGCCCAGTAAGTTTTGGAACAGCCATGCTGAAACCTTCCATCTTCTACAGATCATCATGTCTTGTGAGCTACATGCACCTAAAATAACACCTCCATGAGCATTTGACCAGCACTGCATTCCAGAATATCAGTGAAGTTGAACAAATTATTGATTTACACTTAATGCTGGAAAAACGTTCAGGACATTCCTCTGTCCTCATTTCCCCTGCAAGCCTGGTCAGCCCTTAACACACATACAGCACTGTTAGTAAGATGCTAAAGCACTGGCCAACATATCATCCAAGCATACATATTCAAATAGCTGTGGATTAGTGCGGCTAAGCTCTCTGCTGCCTGTGATAGGAAAGAACCAGACTTTGTTTTGATAATTTTTCCCTCTTTTTTTCCTTTAAGAATTTCAGGGTTTCGATTCGGCTCCCCCATCTTGTTATACGTGTGGTGGGTGGCTGTTCTGTTTTTTTCAGTTTAGACTGGTGTGTATGCAGTGTGTGTGTGATGATAAAGCACAGGGAGAGAAGCCAGCGCTCTGACATCTCTCCACCACCGTGGTTATCGTTTCACCACAGCTGCTGCCCTAGTCGCACCACATCTGCCGCCTCACAAGAAGCTTCGCCGCTATCGCCCGACATGAAAAGCCCCTTCATTACCCAGCTGTTGACTACACCTCCCATCAGCCCCTTCTCATACGTGTACGCACACCTAGATAGGTAGCAGTACATGAGACAAAGCGCCACTGTTTACAAGCTCCAGGTCCTTTCTTTGTAGCTGAGCAGCAGGCTGGCCTTAGAGATGTTTAGCTCACTGCCTCAGCCACTTTATCACTGAATTACAGGGGATGTTTATGACTAAGCCTAATTATACCGCGCTTATCAGAGAAACGTGTGCAGAGCTCATTATTGCCAAGAGCCGAGCACCGCCGCAAGTAATGTGCAATGCTGTATATTACCTTTCAACGCAACCTAAAACCATTTTTGCCTTAAGACCATAAAGTGCAACTTTAGTGGCACTTTAGCTTAGAATTCTAAAATTGGTCTCAATAAGTGGCTTTAAAGTTCTCAGATTTCATGAACACTGTTTGGAAGCAGTTACATGATTTGTTGGGTACCTACATGTTTTTGCTATTATCTAAATGGCAGACTGCACAAAGAAGTCAAAAAGGGTGCAAAGTAAAAACAATACTTTTTCCAAGAAGTACCAGATTCTTGTGCCCTGGCTGCATAGCTGGACACCAGCATATGTTTTGGATGTTGTTCGCCAGCATGGCATCCCACCAGACTTCTCAACTAGCATACTTAGAAAGAGTTTCTTGGTCAATCACCATCACAAAAAAAGGCCATCTTGATCGACCACTCTGATAAACTGCATTTTGCTGTGTTTTACTAGACTCTAGTGCGAATGTGTGTGTTTCTTTCACTTACCTGTGGACTGTGTCTTAGACATGTGAGCAGGCAGGGCCAATCGATGAAGGGCTCGTTTATCCAGGGTAACACTGTGGCTGGTCAGCATGACTGTTGGCAGTCTGGGTGCAATAAGAGCACTGGAAGACGCTCTCCTGGTCCCAGCCCTGTTAAGTCTCTTTGCATGGATCTCTCCAGCCATCTCATCCCAATGCATCAGCTTATAAATTTCCACAAATAAACTCCTCAAGTGTTTCAGAGGCCCGCAGGATACTCACAATCAGCTAGCTAGTTCCACCCTGAACAGTCTGTCGCGTTGTCCAGTTTAGTAACCTACGCAAATGTCTTCAAGCATGGACAGTCGCACAACTCAATGAGAAGACCAGATGCAAAACTCACGCCCCCATAGAACTGAAAAAAGTTTGCTGACCACAAACCTTTTTCGTTCCTCTCTTTAGCTTAGGTAGCAATTCCGGTGTCGTTGTCCAAAATTTATGGGCTTCTGGGCAAACAGTGAAATTCTCTGTCACAGCAGGGAACGTGTAGTGAGCGCATGTTCCTCCCGCTAGCCTCTCTCTCTCTCTTTCTCTCTCTCTCACACACACACTCTTTATCTTTTTCACTCTCTTTGTAACAGCTCAAAAGGAAAGGGTGGTATGGGTAGCACAGAGGTCAGCCTGACTGTGGGCTGAGACTGTACTTCAATTGAGCAATACGCCTTACATTACTTTCATATTTTCCTAGAACTGAGTTAAAGCTAATGAAGTCTCCTTTTGGGAACAACCAGGAATGCCCACAGTTGTGGTAATATTTCATAACGTTGTTTATTCTAAAAGTTTCCTTTCAGAGTTAAAGTTAGTCTTTAACAATGCATAAATGAAATAGCTTTATATAAAAAATGTGGTCTATATGTCCTCAGCTAGACAAATGTCTGTGTGTCCTGTCCCCATGTGAGCAGGTGGTTCCCCAGGCGAAAGTAAACAGTGCTGAGTGGCTGTGATAGCTCACATCTAGGCTTCCTCTGGCAGGAACCAGCTGTGTCTGTGGGCAGATCATTCTTCCTGTTCCTACCGGACAGTAGGGCTCCTCCTGGTGCCCATACTTCCTTTCTAACACCTCCTGGTCTGCACATAAGTTTAAAGAGATTCAAGGCTGAGAATCTCTGTAGCAATGCCATCTGAAGGCATGTTTTTTAAGTCTGAAGGCATATTGCAACATGGACAGGGTTTTTTTTTTGCTCATTTCATCATAGTGTGTTTAATATTCAGAGTCGTTCTTCTGATTAAGTCCACAGACTCATATGCTTTACTTATTTATGTTATTAAATTGTTATGCAGTTGGCATCTGCAGAGTTATGAGTAAAACTATTTTTCTTTTACATTTTGTGAAGAAAATATGAGGTTAGGGCATTTTCGATAGTTGCCTGGGCATTGAAATGCACTTTCTAAGGTGTTGTGAGTGGTTTTTAGCAGGTTGATATGTGTTTGCTAGAGGTTTAGGTTGGTTGATTCAGAGTAGTTCCTATGTTGCTTACTGGCCTAGGTCAAACGAGCCCATCCCATGTCTCTAGTATAAACTGATCTCTAGAAATGATCTGAAAATCTTAGAAAAGGAATAGCACACCTCTCTTAAATAACCTACAAGATTTAAGGTGTCATTCCTGTCTGTTAAACAGTGAAGGTTATTACACTGGTTTCATATCCCTAATCCTAAGTATGAGCATTAGTAATACAGTTTGCCTTAGCTGACACCACTAAAAGAACTTTTTTTAGAAGAGATAATGGAGAGAGAGAAAATGAGAGATTTTAGAAAATTAACATATGTTCTTCTAAAGGCTTGAGAGTAGCAGCCCTGCGGCCCGCCTCAGTAATGCTGGTACTGAGAAATTAGCTTGTGTACAGCTGTGACCCACTGGCCTCCACAAACACAGACACACTCACACACACACACACACACACTTACTCAGAGGACAGAAGTGAAAGGGGATGTGCACACAGATGCACCGGCTGTCACTGCCAAACTCACACAGATGGTGGCCAGCAGAGTGGATATGAGAGTAGTGTATGTGTGTGTGTGTGGGAGTTTGGCCATGTGTTACAGGTGGAACTTTTGTAACAGAGGGCTAAGTATATAATATTTTTGTCCCCCATAACCACAAAATATTTTAGGGACTTTCCTTGTGTGTACACGGTGGAAAATGTTATGCTCAGAGGTTGCTCTTTCAATTGTATCTACATATCAATGTTGTCTCAGATGTTTCAGATATTTTATTTTGGAGAAATAATAGAAACCCAACACTCAGAAATAAGCAGGTACAGGAATCCAGGAAGCGCATAATCAAAGAACTAAAGACTACTGTGTTACAGCTTAATTTGCTAATGATAAAACATAGACTCACAATAAGACAAGGTCTAAATAAGAACTGAAGAAAGAAGGCTGCATATACATATGGGAAAATTAGGAACTAAACAAGTGATAAACATGTGTTGACATGAAACCTTAATAAACAGGAAAAATAATCATAGGAAATGTAAATACAGATACAGAAACAAAATGCGGTTTCACTTTATTTTACAGTCCTGTTCCTCATGTACATACTATGTACTTATTATAGTAATAACAATAACTAGGTAATAACTTGGTACTAACCCTGAACCTACCCCTAAACCTAACCCTACCCCATGTAGTTACCTTATATTAACAATACTTTCTTAGATAAGTACATGTAAGTACACGTACTGTAAAATAAAGTGCAGCCTAAAATACAGACTAGAACTCCTGCACAATATTAAAATAAGAGTCAGATAAGAGTTGGAACCTAATAAAACACTGATAATACATGACAATGAAGAGATTTCTGACTTTTGAGTGTGTCTCAAATCTGAACTCAGTGTGAGACATTTTAGAGATCCCTGGAAAGTCTGAAGAAAGTCTTCAAAGAGAAAATTAGATTTAACAAAAATGTACATTTGCTGTTATAATGTCACTGGCATCTAGAAGAAACAATTGAGATATTAATCTGAGATCTCATCTGTGACTCTTTTTTTTTTTTTTGGGATATGAAGGCTGATACATATGCTCAATATACAGTGACGCTCTCTTGAAGCATTATGGCTTAAATATAAGAGTCATTTATATTCATTACAATAACACAGTTTATTCCTCTGCTGGAACCTGAATGGGCCAGATGTGTGTTTGCACCTGTGCTGTTGTATGTTTGTTTCTCTCACCTTATATACTCACAGAAAACTGCAACTTTCTTCTGTACTGCTTGATGTCTTAAGCAGGAATCCCCGTACTCCTACTTGGAAAAGTACAAAAGTGCACTTGAAGTTAGCTTCCAACTTGGAAACTCAATTTGAAAATTTCAATCTCAATTTAGCATGTGTGTTTCTTCACATGAACATGGTTGCACTTAGATAAATGGATACATACATTAGTTTTTCAGCAAATAATTCAACAAAATTGTTAAAACTATATAACAAATGTTTGCAGAAACAAGAGTATGAAATGTGGTATGATTGACACCTGCAAATCTAACAGTAGAGCATTTTGTTCCTTCATAGATTTTATTATGAACAATCAACAACATATTGCTACATTCCCGGAAGTCAGCATTATCAAATAGGAATATCCAGCAATAAAATTTCAGTGGAATGCATAAGTACATTAGTGTGCATATACAGTAAATATGTCCAGGTGTGTGTCTATAAGTGTGAGTGTATCTCTTAGTCCTCAGATGTTGTCAGGTATTAAATGTGTTTTTGGAGAAAGGGAGATAATGATTTCTCTATAATCTCTGTGGCACTGTCTTCCTCTGCACTGGTGTGATGGCGGCTGTGGCGTGACCCAGACCTGCTTTGCTCCCGGTGATAAGGTCAGGATAGAGGGGAACGTTATGCAAGCGGCTAGCATGCCCTTATCTCAGCTAGCGGCTGCTGCTCCCAGCCCTCTGCAGCACCAGACTAGACTAGCCATGTCAGAGAGATCCGCCTATCAGCGGCACACAGACTCTCCTCAGCAAATAGATACAGCAAGAGCACAGGGGAGAGCTTAATTAGGATTTTAACCAAGCAACTGAGCTCAATGACAAAATAACACAGTTTTCCATAAGCGCACATGTTGAGCTAGCGGGAAGTGAGCATATTCTAAAAAGAGAAGGCTCCAAACATTCCCTGCTAGAAAGTCAAGGTAAATCCAGCTTCTGATGGTACACAAGCTGGTTTTACACGGCCATTCACTGGTCCAAGATGGTCTAAATGGCTGATCGGCTAGACTGCTAACTGGTAGACCTGATGTCGACCTGGTACTGTAGACTCTCGTAAGTAAAGCTGGTAGACCAGCAATGGATCAGCAATGGATCACCCATCCATCTAATCATTTTTTAGATGACTGATGTAGTTACTCAAACTTACTCAAAGCTGAAAGGATCTCTGGAACGGCTGTCTAGAGTTGTCTCTACCTCTGACATTATGGTTCACCGATTGTCTAATGCAAACTGCACACAAAAAAGGGAGCTTTCTCAAAACAGCAAGCTCCAACCTGATTGGCTGGCTTCACACAATTTCCATAAACAGATGTGATCAGTTCAGGCTGGAAACAAAGGTCCAAGTTTGCTTTAATTAAAACTTGATATTTGAATTTGAAATTGAATTTGTCAAATTTACAAAGTTCATGAAATAGAATCTTAAGCCCTATTGTTTCCCATGGGGGCAATTACAGGAGCTAATCAGTGTTTTAAGATGTGTATGTTTTCACACACCAACCGTATAAAACAAATTCCTGGCTGAATTATACTGTTTCTTGACAAACACCAAAGTTGAGTTGTAATTTAATTGCAGAGTTTACAAGAAGGGATCAATCCAAAAGACATTTTGTAAACCTTTTTGACAATTCCCAAGCATCGCACTGTTAACTGTATTGTTTTGCATAATGTGCAGACATTTTAAATACGGACACTTTTATTACTGAAATATTGAAAACTGTTTTCAAAAATAATATTGCGTCACCACTTCACTATGGTAAGCAGTAGCTGTTAAGAAGGAAAAGAAAAAAGAGATCATGTAAACTTTTGAAATGAGCCATTATTATTGTATGTAATCGTTTTTAAATATTTATTATAAACATTTATATTAATTAGGGCTTGTACAGCAAAAGAAAAAAAATTACCAGTCAAACAAGTAACTGGGTCAAATATTTATGTAATTAAGAGTTTGTGTTAACTTATTTCTAATAATTCCCACATTTTTAAAATGACATCCAACAAATATTTTTAAATGGGATATTTTAATAATCAAATAATAACTAGTATAATAAATAGTATTTTAATTTAAATAATAATATTTTCCTATTATTAATAAATCGGCATCTCTTGGCCATTATAACTGAGGTGACATGCACATTTATTAATTTTTTCAAACATCCCCATGAGAAAAAAAAAATACAGTTTGAATAGGACTTTTGAAAGATATTCAATAGTTTGATTTGAGTAAACAAGAGCACTTTGAGCAAACACATAAAGTATGCATTAATTTCATATTTACCTGCCCCTAAATATCATGTAAAAAGCAAGTGGGCAGATCTTGCTGAAAATAAGCTGCAGTGTGGACCAGACTTGATGCTGATAGTTAGAAGTCTGGATACCCCAAGCCAGGAATGAGCTGTTGTTCATCCAAAGTATGCAGCAGACCACCTTGCAATTACAGAAACAGATGAATAGAGATAGATGGCAGGTCAAGGTAATGGCCTCGTTGCCCTGATAAAAGGTTCCATCCTTGTTTTGCGTGCATCTGTTTAGGTACATATACAGGTAGCTATTGTTATGTTCAAGAAATTGAGTGCCCTTTAAAGAATACCAGCATTCTTGGCCTTGGCAGGATCTCAAATGGAAAGTAGATTTTATGAATGACTCCTTAACAACCAAAAAAGCAGCTGAAGTTTTCTTTCTCTCTGGTATTTTTGTGTGCACCTGCTTGGCACAGACAAGCCAAGGGAAGCTCGGGATCTTAACCGAACTCTAGAAGTTAAACCGTCCCCATCTGTCGGCACCTCACACAGATGCATAGCCTCTCTATCTTTGTCGCTCTCCCTCTTTCTCTCGTGTTTTTTTCACCGCCGGCTTGGCGCAAATTCAAGTTTGTCGAAGCACACCTGTTAAATTGAGTGCGTCGTCTGACATACACAAACTCCCAAACAGCCATTCACATAACACACAATTTCACTCAGTGTTGATAATATTCTTGGATGATGTCCATACGCTATTCTGCGAGTGTGTAGCAAAACATCTATCATCTCATCTGTCGATAGTCAAGCAGATGTCGAGATGTGCATTCCCTTACAAGGTACACCAGCCAAAATGCACTTAACAGGTGTCATTCAAATTTCTACGTAGCAGCGGGAGATTTTCGTTGCAAATTCTGCTGTGGTGTCCCCTCCTAAGAGCGATTCCATTTAAACCAGGTGCAGGTGAGTAAAATTCCTTTAGCGGCACAAAATGACCATGACAAATTGTGAGAGTTGGAAAATTTGGAACAGGTGCATAATGCGGTTCCTTTCTGTTCTTCCATGCACTCACCCCCTATTTTCTCGGAGCATGCACAGCCACTGTGCTGCTCTAGATAGGCGCCACCCTGGGTAGAGGACAGATGGAAACGATGTGTCCCCGCTGAGAGATTTCTCACAGCTGTGTGCCATCCATAGTGCCATGGAATGATGACAGCCCACCAAGAGAGAGAAAGACACTTACTGTAGGTGCCATTTTTACAAACAGATTAAACCTTGTAATGTTATATGCACCCAACTGGTATATATACAACAAAGTTATACATTTAGACACACTTGACTGAACTAATACATTTTTCATGATCTTAAAAAACTTTTAGGGCCAGATTTACTACCTTGCACCAACGTAAAAAAAAAAAAAAAAAAAAAAAACTACTGTCAGGATTTATTAAAGACACACAGTGAAAAATTAGTGATGAAAAGGCATGGGCATTGTTATTTTTGCAGCTAACTTTACTGCATATGCATTTGTGGAGTTTAGATGCAAAATTTATGGGAGGGGCTTAGTTTATGGGGTAAAGGCCCATTCCCACCAATGACGTTAACTATAAAAATAATCATTTAGATATGCTTTAAAAAATTGTTTTAAATATAAATGAGTAGGATGCCACAGCTAACAACACAAGTGAACAATATCGCTGGAATCACTTTCAGAACGATTTTTTTTTTTTTCCAGCTGTGGAATGAAAAAAGTATTTAGAATCCATGCTTTAAAGAACTTGAGCATTTAAAGCAGCAGATGACATAAATGCAGTGCATTAAACAGAACAGTATCTTGTGTTGATGTGGGTGTGAATATAGTTATCCCTTTAATTACCTTCATAGTTCTTGGAGTGAACAGGCCGTAAGGCTTATTATAAAAGTTATTCTAAGACCAACTACAAAAGTTGATTCAAGAGTGGATGTCCTGCTTGGCAAAATCATAGTCAATGTCAACTGCTAGCATGTCTGTTTTTTTGTTTTGTTTTTTAATGTTTGTAACATTTAAAGCCTTGGATTAAAACCTTATCTGAAAACTTTTGTAAGTGTGCATACAAGCAAAGCAACCGTTCAACCGTAGAATACTTTTTATCATTTCACTGCACCTAGTCAGCCAGTCTGACATTAAGAACTTCGAAAAGTGGTGAGTCACTCTTTTTAGTCATCATACAAAGATGTGGAATGCTTTCCTTGACAGTACAGTATTATGAGCAATTGAACTAAGATTCAATTAGCACTTATATTGTATCTCAAAATAAACTTGTTCCTAGAGCTTTTTCTTTGATTTTTCTTTCATTTAAATATCTTCCCATGTTTTGTATTACTTATATTGTTATTTTCTTTTTTTTTGCATTTTATTTGCTTTTTATTTATACTTTTATTTCCGTTCAAATGGATCTTTATGTATATTCAGTATACTGTGTATACTTCTGTAAAGGATTTTTATTTTTATTTTTTTTTTGAGTAATAAACAGAATAAATGATGCAAACTTCAGTTAATATAAGACAAATTCAGATTCGGTTATGACGCAGCTCTACAGAGGACAATGGTGGCGTTATTCAGCTCAAGTCAGTCCAATGTTGATTCAAGTCAGTTTAGTAACAGTGCTGATGTTGCAAAATTCATCAATTATGAAACAAAGTTGATTAAGCTAATATTGCAAATCAATAGTAAATACTGAAAATCAATAATGCAGTATTACTGAATATTAAACCCCAAATAGCATTACACAATATAATGCTAAGCACAATGAAATGGCATTATAAAACTTTATTTCTGACACTTAAGTTCTGCTTAAGTTGCATTCAAAGCCATAGTGAACTAAGACAGTACATCAAATTCTGCAGGATATTAATGGAGCAACATTGGTATCTTGAACAAGAATTAAAATGTTAAAACAGTACTATAATAATTGTGAGATGTTTAAAGGAATACTCCACCCCAAAATGAAAATTTTGTCATTAATCACTTACCCCATGTCGTTCCAAACCCGTAAAAGCTTAGTTCGTCTTCGGAACACAATTTTTAAGATATTTTGGATGAAAACCAGGAGGCTTGTGACTGTCCCATTGACTGCCAAGTAAATTACACTGTCAAGGCCCAGAAAAGTATGAAAGACATCGTCAGAATACTGCATCTGCCATCAGTGGTTCAACCGTAACGTTATGAAGCGACGGGAATACTGTTTGTACGAAAATAAAACAAAAATAACGACTTTATTCAACAATTCGGCACCATAACGTCACCGTAGCGCCATTTTGGAGAGTATCGCTGCACGCAAAAAAAAAAAAAATGTATTTGCGTGCAGCGATACTCTCCAAAATGGTGCTACGGCGACGTTACGGTGCCGAATTGTTGAATAAAGTCGTTATTTTTGTTTTATTTCCATACAAAAAGTATTCTCGTCGCTTCATAACATTACATTAACATTAACATAACATTACGGTTGAACCACTGATGGCAGAAGAAGTATTGTGACGATGTTTTTCATACTTTTCTGGACCTTGACAGTGTAATTTACTTGGCAGTCAATGGGACAGTCACAAGCATCCCAATTTTTATCTAAAATATCTTAAATTGTGTTCTGAAGACGAACGAAGCTTTTACAGGTTTGGAACGACATGGGGGTAAGTGATTAATGACAAAATTTTCATTTTGGGGTGGAGTATCCCTTTAAATATTCTCATAGGCACTAGAACCTATCCTTGATCTTATGATTAATTAATTGTCAGTTTTTTAATTTTTTTTATTGCTCAGCAGCATGATGTGCATGGAGTGGGTGTATCTATGTTTTTATTGTTGCCTCATTAAAAGGTTTCTTCTGGGTCTCTTCTGGTTCGATCTTGTTTGCCTAAACTGGTTCCTTCCGGCCCATGGGTGAAATAAAATCAATTATATTTCCTTAATTAGCCTGACTTTGCATCCAGTCTAATAACCACAATCAATAGTGAAATAGAACATGAAGGCAAAAGTTATTTAATGAAAATTGATTTGTGAGTGGGCTCTCAATATTGCATTGTAGAAACATAAGTAGATGTTTGCATAAGTATCTTTCCCTACTGATACGTATAGATACGTTCAACACAGACTATCAACAATGAGGTCATCTAACAAAGGTGAAATTCTGCAGAAGGCCCTCAGAGGAACAGTACAGGAGCAGAAACTAACCTTTATGTTATTACAAAAATTAATTCATGACTGAATTAATGAATTATTCTTGTCATGCTGCCTGCTGGTGACAAAACATTCTGCAAGGTTCTCTAAATGACTAGGGACAAATTAACCACATGGGCACATGCCCAGGGGCACCACACGTGGCTGTATAAATGTTTTAAATAATATCTAAAATATTTCTCCATCCTTCAAACCAGACAAGTTAGCTGATAAGCAAAAAATAACAGAAAATATAATAACTTAATAATAGTAATTATGTTTCTGCATATTTACTGTGTATTTACATGATATTTATTAAGACCTAGGTCACTCTACCGATCAAAAGTTTGGAATAATTGAGAAGAAGAAAGAAATCTCTTATGCATGCCAAGTCTGCATTTGTTTGCTCAAAAATACTGTAAAAACAACATTGTAAAATATTACTTTTTAAAGGAACTGCATTCTATTTTTTATAATGTATTTTAAAATGTAATTCAATTTCAAGCATTGCAAAGCTGAATTTTCAGCATCATTACTCCAGTCTTCAGTAGCACATGATCCTTCAGAAATCATTCTAATATGCTGATTTGCTGCCCAAGAAACATTACATATTATTATCATTGTTGAAAATCATTGCAATATCATTATTATTATTATTATTATTATTATTATTATTATTATTTTATTATTATTTTTTTTTTAAGAATTCACTCCATGGTTGCACTAAATTGATAAAATATGACAGTTAAGATCTTTATAAAGAATTGTAAATTTAATTCGTGTTTTAAATTATTCCTATGTCAAATAAATGCTGTTCTTTCGAGCTTTCTATTGATCAAAGAATCCTATATATATATATATATATATATATATATATATATATATATATATATATATATATATATATATATACTGTTTTTTTATTATTTTTTTATATAATAAATTCAGCTTTGGTAAGCATAAGAGACTTTTTTCAAGAACAGACAGATAAATAAATAAATAAATAAATAAATAAATAGTAATTATTATTATTATTTAAAACTTTTGACTGGTAATATGCTTTTTTTTTTTTTTTTGCATTGCTTCAAAAATATATTTATATACTTATAAATATAGCTCAATTTCGTTTCATACCTTCATTTCATACCTTCCTTCAGGATTAATTAACAATCTTCTGTATATACTGCAGGTGTTTTGATGGTCTGAAGACACTGCCTCCTTCTGAAACTTTATCCGCTTGTTTCAATGTTGGACATCATTACATTTAAAAAATAGTACTTTGTATCCTTTCCAGTGTTATTTGTGGTGTATTGATTTGTTTTATTTTTGTACTGTTGAATATTTTCTTATCAAAACTTTTTGAGTAGGCACTGCCACACTTGCCCTCTCTTAGAAAACACTTATACAGAAAGCAGCATGTTTTGAGAGTGCTTAGACAATTTTGCCATGTATGAAAGGCGTAGACATGTCCTCTTAAGTCTCTGTGTTTCAGGGCTTACCACCTCCTTCCCTGTGGCCTTGACTGTGAGGCAGTATGAGTGCCTGGCCTTTAGGGTCCACGACGCCCCCTCTTCTGGCTGTTTGGTTATCAGGCTCCTTCCAGCCACGCTGCTCAGTGTTGCTAAGCACAGGCTGTGTTTGTTTCACTTATCCATGGGCTGTGTGCCCTGAGTCAAGCCTGGTGTGAAGAAGCCTGATAAAAACAACAGCCAGTCAGACCGCAGCCAAGCAGGACCGCTGCCAGAGGAATCTGAGTACCCTTCACACTAACAGATAGGGCACAGAGCTCTCACACACTCTGCTGACATGCCATCACTGTCTCAACACACTTGCAGTATGAACGTTGCTCAAATCTTTGCACAATTTCTTTGATCTGAAGTCAGTTTATTAAGCAAGAACTCATTACCTTGCTAAAATCACAGCCTAGACAAGGGATGGCAGGTCAGTCTTGAAGTATCAACACCCTCAATATTGATGTTGTATCAAGAAGATCAATCTTCACTTAAAAATATCAGTTCTAAGTGTTTATTTTTTATTTTCTTTTTCATTATATTATTTATTTAGCCTGACAATGAATGTGTATCATAAGCTCGATGAATGACAATGAAAATGAAACTGTTAGCAAACACTTTTGTTGGATAGGAATTTAATTCCCCTGCTCTTCACATGAATAGAAATGCTGATAATAATAACAACAACAATAATAATAACCATAATAATTAATAAAATTAATAAGTTATTACTATTAGTAGTAGTATTTTAATATTAAAAAAAAATCTTCAAAAATGATTGTTTATTAGCTTAGCTTTCGTTGATATTACACTACTAGTCGAAAGTTTGGAGTACAGTTAAAGTTAATAATACTGCAAAATATTATTACATCACATTATTTTTACTGTTTTTACTATATTGCTATATTTTAAAATTAAATTTGTTGCTTATTCCTGATTTTTTAGCAGTTATCACTCCAGTCTTCAATGTCACATGATTCAGAAACCATTCTAATCATTGTAATTGGTGCACTTATTTCTAGTGCTCAATTATTAATAATTAACAATTATTTGATGAATAGGAAATTCAAATGAACAGCTTTTATTTGGAACAATTTTTTTTTTAGCATTATAAATGTCTTTACTTCCTCTTTCAGTCAGTTTAATTCATCTTTGCTTATTATTATTATTATTATTATTATTATTATCATCATCATCATCATCATCATCAAGATTATTAGCATTAGTATTAGTATTATTAAATATTACCCCATATAGTTTTGAATGGTAGTGCATCAAGGTTTCCACAAAATATTTTGCAGCACAACTGTTTTCAATGTTGATAATTTTAAGAAATGTTTGAGCATCAAATCATTTCTAAAGAGCAAAGTAATAGATGCTGAAATTAAGCTTTGCCATCATAGGAATAAATTACATTTTAAAATATATTAAAATAGAAAACTTAATATTTCACAATATTATAGTTTTTACTGTATTTTTTGCTCAAATAAATGAAGCCTTGGTGAGCATACTGCAAGAGTTTTCTAAAAATCTTAATTATTCAAACTGACTGGCAGAATATAGCCTATATAGAATGCAACTGCAGCCATGGCATGTGCATCATATATGTTATTTTCTAAAGAGTGATGCATAACCATTTTTATGTGATTTGCCATTGAAATATTTTCTTTTGCATTGCTACATGATTCCTCTCCCCCATAACCTCTGCATGGTTCTTTGCTTTCTCTCTGTCTCTCTCTCTGTCTGTTTGTACAAAGGCCTGCAGAAATCTGTGATCCATGGCCACAGAGAGAATGTAAAAGCGGGGTTTGTGTTGCTGGTCCTGGGGCGGTATATGTCCTATTCAGTCTCCAGAGAGCCCAGATACACACATGAAAAAAGCAAAGCCCTCCTGAGCACCTCAGACAACCAGAGTCACTGTTCCCCCTAAAAATCACATAAACCAGCCTTTAGATAGTCTAGTGACTCTCATATTCATGCATCTCCCTAAACATTTGACATGTTTTTGCCTCTGAATTAGGACTTTTACGACTGCTTATTTTACTAATCAACTAAATTAGCAGTTCTGGACATGTGGTTAGTTTTCCAGGTTATTAACTCTGGCCAAATCAGCCCATCTTATATAGATACGTGCAATGCAGTTCCATTATATTATGCTTTGTGAGCACAAAGCACTTTTTCAGTTTATTTCTAAATATTTCTTTTAAAACAGTATTTAACATTAAGAAAATTAAGCATGTTTTAAAACCATTAAGATTAAACGGTTATTTTCAAATACCCAAATTTATAATAAATCGACACACACACAAACTGAACTAAACTGGTAAACTGTTGGCATCCATCTGTATTTTTTTTACACACATAAGAAGATAATATCAATTTTTTATATATATATATATATATATATATTTAAATGCAATTGTTACTCACAGTCATGACTGGCCAAAAAATTATCTTTGCCCCTGAATAAGAAGCATGCATTGAGGCCAAAAGACCACAGTGGAAAAAAAAGTAAAATGACTGCATCATTTGTTCAAAGAGCATTTTTATATTGGTCTAATCGAAAATCATGGTTTCTGCTTTAATCCTGTTTTATTTAGTTTGCCTAAAAGCAAATAACACTCCCCATTTTGTTTAAATATTAAATAAGAATTTTCGCTTTACACCAGATTGTTGATGTGCAGAAGACATACTGGCTAGCTTTACTGACTGCAGAAATTATTGTAGGTTAATTTAATTTAATGATTTTTTTCTGGTATTTTATTTATTAATTTTTTAGTACATAACAGAACATATGATGCATATTTTGAAAAGGCATCACAATACACATCACAATAGGTAAACTAAATAAAACATTAGCAAAATGTTTTCAGTTTTATCTTAAGTAAAAATTTTAATTTAGCTTTTGTAAAAAGCCAAACTATTATCATATTGACCTATATTAAGTAATATTTTGGCTTATGTTTAAAATAAATATATTAAGTTATATGGTCTTTATAACAAATATTCCTTTTACTTTGCATGAATGCTTTTGTATTTCGAATATATATATATGTTTATCAATATTAAATCAAAATCTATTCATTTATAAATAAATAAATATAATTGACTAAAAAAAACATTTGACTGTAATGAATCCTATAACAAATCCCCATCCTTACATTTGTACTCCTCGAACTTCATTGCTTCCAGTCACATTGAGAACACCACACACCCTTTCATTTATGAAACAATACGTTCCATGAATAATTTAACCCTCCTTTTTAATATTTTGTGTTCATTTTATTTAAAACAAATGTCTCTCTGAGGCCTGAAACCACACCCACTGTGTCTGTTTTCCCTCAGTCTGCCACAGTGGCCAGAGATTCCCTAAACTTGACAGTTTAATGAGTAACAACACTGTTGAACTATGAGAGACAATGTACATGTGTCCATTTTGGTTTGCTTGAATATTGTTTAAAGGCTGACATGAAGCAATCTTCCTGAAGTCATAATGCCATGCATTCAGCTCTCAAAAAGACAGACAGACAGACAGACAGACAGACAGACAGACAGAGAGACAGACAGACAGACAGACAGACAGACAGACAGAGAGACAGACAGACAGACAGACAGACAGACAGACAGACAGACAGACAGACAGACAGACAGAGAGACAGACAGACAGACAGACAGACAGACAGACAGACAGAGAGACAGACAGACAGACAGACAAGAAGGAATATGAAAGGCTGCACTGGGGTCCCTTCAGAGAGACGAAAACCAAACAAGCCACCCAGTGGTGTGTTAGGAGGTCGAAGGGGAGAACAAGAAGCAGTGAGAGTGAAAGAAAAAAGAAAGACGAAAAAGATGAGAGACTGCACACGGCATAAAAGAAACGAGTAAATAGGAGCAGCTCTAATAGGAATATCAAGCCACTGAAAGGTAAACAGGCTTCTCTAGGCTGATACAAAGTGAATGTGGCGGTTTGGAGAGCGCCCGAGAGAGGTGGCGCTCCTGCGGAGGGGCGATAAGGCAGCTGTGTCCGCCTGCAGCGCAGAGATAAGGCTGAGCACTGGCATGTGTTGCCCCTGATCGCAATTTCACACTCAATATTCATCCAGCCTGACAAACAAGCACCATTTAAGATAAAAAATAAATATAGACTCCTTCTGCCATTACCTTCTGTTTATTAATCTGCCTGCACCCACTGCCGCTTTTAAAGAGCGGTAAACACCTCAGCCACACACACGCATACACATATGCAGACGCATAGAGGTGCATCCCACATAAGCATCCCATCTACATGCAAGGGCAGATGCACATACAAACACAAACACACCGATAAGGCTGCCAAAGACAATACTGCGTACGTGTGTGTGTTGATGTGTTTGCAGATTTCAGCACGCAAGCTGCAGCTGGTGTCCTGAAGCTTCCTTTCTGTGTACACCCTCAAATGTTTTATGTGGCAAAGAATATATAGCTGAGAAATGACTATTGTGGGATCAATAAACTCACGGATACAACAAAGTCACACATGTTCTGTGACGGTTATGTTCTAATAACAGGCTGTGAATGCTTAATGATCTGTAGGTGGCTTCTTGGAGCTGCGTGGGCTCTTGAGAATCAGTGGACTTATTTAAGGCTTCTTGTGATGTATAATTATTTGTTTGCCTGTCCCATAGTGCAGGTTGTCTGAAAGCCACATGACTTAATGACTTAATTGTGGTGTAATGTATAATGTTTGAGGGTGTCACTTTTGAAAGCAATGCGTTACATCAGGGGTTCCCAAAGTTTTTTTGTCAACTGATTCCTTTAAATATTTACTTGAAGTACCCTCTGAGATTTTAAGTTAATATCTCAACAATTTAATGATGCATTTGCATGTAACAGTTTCAGTTAACTGTCAAATGACCTGCAAGTAAATAGATGAAATATCACATTTAGTCATTAGTAAGTGTTAGTCAATTCAGTTAAATTCAAATGAGCTTTATTGGCATAACTTGCACAGTATTGCCAAAGCATTGTCCATTACATGAATAAGGAACAAATAAGTAAGTGTTATAATATATTAATAAAACATGTTCGAACCCTCAAACTCAAAACATTTAAAATCCTTAATCAGAATACTGCTGAAATGCAGTAAACTTCTGCCCACAATAATGATGGAAATTATGTAGTGTGTGTAAATAAAGTAAACCTAGTCCATGTTCCAAAATGAGCATTAAACTCGCTGTTTTTGCTGTGAATGACTTCTGATCTTATTGCAATTATTGCGCAGCCCTATTTATTTATTTATATTTTAAATCAATATAAATACTTGTTTTGTTTTGTTTGGTTTTCATCAACTCGTGAACTCCATGCAATTCCCCCACAAGTCCCCATTTTGGAAACCCTGCGTTACATGAATGCGTTACTCCTAATATGTGTGTTACGCGATCCTTTTAGGGAAAGTAACTATTATAACAATAAAAATGACTAATTGTTAGTACATTGTTACTTTTCATGTAAAGAATCAATCAACTATTTGTTACATTACTTTTTATGGATTCTAAGTAACATGTTAAAAATGGTAACTAATGTTACATCATTACTTTTTATGGAGAGAAACTGATGTTACTTTTAATAAAAGTATTTAATTGTTACATAGTTTTTGTGGAAAGTAACTAACACATTTCTTTCAATAAAAGCAACTTATTACTGTATGTTACATTGTTATTGTTATGAATGTAACAAATGTGTTACATTCAATAAAAGCCATTAATCTTCCCACATTACATTTACATTTCTTTCTATGGCAAGAAACATCACATTGGTTTGTGTTGTTTAATATTATAAGACTGTTATTAGTGACATCATGTGGCAGTTGTGGTGTAATAAACATTTAATAACTAATCGCAATTAATGTCTGATTTATTTATACAAACAACAGAATTTTTTAAATCAGGTTATCATGTATTATGTACAGTATTTGGCTTCTAAAAATGCTTCTAACCACAAGTTGTGAGCTGTAGTTCCAACAACACAGATTTATGATTCTGTTTGCTAATGTTTGCTGGAATAAGATGTTGAGAATTGTTGAATTGGTAAACAATGTTAGTAAAGATTTGCGACCACAGTTGGCTTACAGTGCTTTCGGGAAGCGCACCCTAGAACGCTAGCACTACATGTGGTTTTTATTTTTATTTATTTATTTATTTTTTGTCATTTGTACAGCCACAACACCCCTCTATAGATATATACATACAGTGTCAACAGCTTTGTTTGTTGTAATTGGAGGAATGTCAAGTTGTAAGTACTGTGTTACTTTACTTTTCACTTCAACAATGTAATCCGATTCCATCACATATTTTAATTGTAACACATTACTCCAATGCTGCTAATATAAATGCTGATCGTCATGCCCTGCGGTAGCATGTTAAGATCTGTCTGGTCCAGCTGGAGGTTCCCCCTTGTAAATCTGGTCTGGGCTGAGTGGAGCGCTAGCTGACATCACTGTACACTCGCTGCACCTCCACAGATGGGAGGAGAGGCCTGCCAGCTGGCACAGGGACACCTACTATCCCACGCTGGCTCACGGCCAGGAGGTCTGACTGCTGCCCCGATACCCATTCACACTCCTCTCTCTCGCACACACATGCTGCATATTCAAATGGAAAGTAATACAGCTTTGTGGTGGTTTGTAAGGAGAAGAGGCATGTTGAGAGAGGAGTGTGCTTCACCCATTGTGGTTTAATACTATTGCATACTGCATGGTATTTACTGTATGTTTCTACCTTTATATGACAGAGATATTAAGAGTAGTATGTTAGTGTGCTGTTCTAAATTTAACCACAGCGTTTAATTATGTATGTTACAAACAGTAAAATATGTTATATGTCACTTGAACTCAATACATGCATGTTTAATTCATCGAGTGCTATCAAAAAGAAATAAGTTCTTTTGCATTTTTAATTTTATGTAAAAAATTCTAAACTTTTCAAAATCTGTTACTGGCAAATGTACTGGATAATCTGGGAATTCAATACATTTAAAAAAAAAAAAAAATGCATACTGTGCATAGTATGTATACTGCAGTGTTAAAACAGAAGGAGTATTGTGCTAACATATCCAATCATACATCCCTGCTTTTCCCGTTACACACACACACACACACACAGAGAGAATCCCTTCAGAACAATTAGAAAATTTAATGTATATGCAGCAATATTGACTGGGGCTGCAAATCCCAATATGAAGAGGAATCAGGGGAAATAAAGCTGTAACCGAGGATACGCATTGCAGTTATTTAGACAGAGCCTTGCCATATTCTACAGTAAACATGGCATGGCCTCCCACATAATATTGTCGAAGGAGGTAGTAGTTTAGTTTGTTTGTGCAATAGATGCAGGCATGTGTGCACTGGAAAAAGATTTAAAGTTTATCCATTTTCTGGGTTCACTTGGTCACTGCACACAACATTATTACAGACTGAACCTGTGGCAAATTACTGTGACCCTGTGCACTCTATCAGACGCACACATACTAATAGCAGAAGAGGAGGGGGCACAGGAATACAGCTTCTGCCAATGCAACTACTGAAAAAGAAGTGCACGTAATAGTATTACTTCAAATCTTAAAAGTGTATTTTTTAAGAAACTGTACATATAATATAATATTAATGAAATAAAAGCCCACTTAAGTGTATTTATGTATAAGTGTATAATATATTATTTATATTATATTATTTTACATATAAATATATATTACATATATTCCTTAAATATATACATGTGTGTGTGTGTGTGTGTGTGTGTGTGTGTGTGTGTATAAATATATACAATACATACATATATATTGTAAACACATACTTTTATATAATATTTTGGATGCGATTAATCGCGATTAATCGATTTGACAGCCTAAACACATTTTAAATGTGTTTTAGTCTTTGTCATGCATTAAGGAAGTATATTTATTAAAGCATAACTTTAGTACTTGATTATAATTTAACTGTAGTGTATTATTACATACAGTCATATATTTTATTAAATGTATGTTAAAGTTAATAAATGTATGTAAAAGTTAATAAATCTTAAATGTACAATACTAAATTGCAACTTGTATTTATTACATTATTACAAATGTGTAATTACAAATATAGTTAAATAATTTTCATTTACCATATTTACCATAATTTATTTTAACAAATTTTAGTTTACCAT
Organism: Spinibarbus caldwelli; assembly: GCA_039654775.1. NCBI lineage: Eukaryota > Metazoa > Chordata > Actinopteri > Cypriniformes > Cyprinidae > Spinibarbus > Spinibarbus caldwelli. The sequence continues at coordinate 38,844,304 of CM077220.1, forward strand.
AAATGCCTGTCAGTACATTCAGCAGCACACCTCAGAGACAATAGAAGTAATTATGAAATGACATATAAAGATGCAATTATATCTTGCTTAAGTGGATCAAAAAATTTTCATCTAAATTTATTTTAAATAAATGTCATCTATAATGCATTTTCATTTAACTGCAATTAACGTAATTAAGTGTCTAAAACATTTAGTTTTAAATATTCATTTAAAGTATATTATTTTTGTAATAATCTTATTCTAAAAGTATACATCCTTTTCACAGGGGACAGGATACTGTACAGTGACCAAGGGCTTTTGAAAAGGAAGGAAAGAAAGAAAGAAAGAAAGAAAGAAAGAAAGAAAGAAAGAAAGAAAGAAAGAAAGCACCATAAAGGTTTTTCATATCTGTGTATTATATTTTATATATGTATATTGAAGCTATGCAATAATTCTCTCAAATTTTAAATAAATTATTATTATTATTATTATTATTATTATTATTATTATTTTATAGGTAAACTATTACTGTCATACCTTGTATATTAGTTTTCTCCTCAGTATAGTAGTATACTTGGCATTGGGTAGTAGTGTGTATGTTTGTGTGAGTATGTATGGCTGTGTATTGATGAGAGTCAGTCTTCCATCTGACTGCCTGAGATATGTGCAGCATATCCCGAGCTAGATAACATTCACCGCTGTATCAGTTTAACCAAGTACAAAGTGACACAATCATATCCCATATATGTTGTCATATCCCATCATTCCTTAAGCATATGCTGCAGAATGTATGAAAGGATGCACAAACCATTTTGTAGAGGCCCTAAAAGCAGAAATCCCAGAGGAAAACTGCTGACAAAACTGAAAACACTTTGGACGTCCCTTTAAAAGCAGTGTGCCAGGAAAAAACAGCAAATACACACACAATCCTCTTTTAATACACTTGCTATTAAGTCTTCTGAGGCCAGTGATGTAATGTCTGGTGACCGCGGTCACGAAGAGAGTCACACACGTATATATATATATATATATATATATATATATATATATATACACACTCACTAGTAGCATTGGATCTGTGCGATAGGACACTTTGTGGTGTGTTTATGAGGCTGAAACAGCAGTGTTGGGATATACAGTACAGTAGATGTGGTTTATGGCAGTGCCCACCCTCTGCTTTTACACCCACAATGGGTTTGGCACTTATGGGTCACCTACAGTCAGACACACACAAACAGAGACACTAGTGACACTGTGGGACAAAACAGAAGGCAAAACACTTATGACACTCATTTTAGGCGGTAGAGGATGGAACAAGAGAAAGAATAAAAAAGCACATTGTTTGATTGTTCAGTATGTTAATGCAAAGGGTCGTTCACACTTACAGCGATTTGCAGCGACAAAGTCACCAGAAGTCATTCATTTTCAATGAGAGTTGGCAATTTCCAGTGACATGAGTGTCAGTGACAGTTGGAGATGGATATGGGCGTGTTGATAAAAGTTTAACTATGTGCAAATGAGCAGCGACTCAATGACGACCAATAATATACTGAAGTTTATTTACTATGAGAGACTTTACACTCAATTGACTACAAAATTAAAGTTATTGTGAATAATTTAACTGTTTATTTTCATTTTTCTAATGCCCACATGCAGTGCACTGACATACGGGACTCTTATGCAGGGGGCCCAGACCCTCTATGGGGCCCCCTCATAGCCTTAAGAGTCACATATGGCTAAATTTCCTATTAGATTAATTTAATTAATATGCATAGGATATCTAATGTGTATAACATGATGAATATCTTTGTGAAAAGGAAGTACACTTTAGTGTACTTATATAAAAAAGTGCTTATTATGGAAACAATACTTTAAAAGAATTGATTGTGAACTAAATGTAACATTTAACAGACACTTAATTGCATGTTAATTGCAAATAAATGAAAATGTATTATAGTTTAAATTTATATTAAATGCAGTTAGTTGAACTTGAGTGCTTTTTTAACCCTTTAAGTGGGACTTAATTATGTTGTTCTATGTAATAGTTGCTTCTGTTAGTATTATTAAATTTAAATTAGTAAATTAAATTAGTAAAAAGTATTAAATTAAAGTGTACTGCTGAATTTACTAACAAACATTTACAAATATAAACTTAAACATAATACTGAATAACAAAATTAACCAAAGTTAAAATTATGATCAAGTGCTTTACATGTGCTTTAGCATCTTAGTGCATACTAAGTGTACTTATCTAAAGCATGACAAAAGATTATTCAAACATAATGGTTTAAAATGTACTTTAAAGTAAAACTTTTAAAGGTGTATTTAAGCGTGTTAAGAAATAGTCACAAAAGTGCACTTTATTTAAATTCACCACAGTGTTTTATTTCATTACTATTCTACTATTTGCAAGTACAGTTTTTAAAGATATAATTCTAAGCTTTGAAGTACACTGCAAGTGCACATCCAATACATTTAGGCACACTTCATGAAATATAGTACAAATTTGATGTATGTAGATATGCACAGGATCGTTCTTCTTGAAATATCAATGACAAATGGGTTCAAAGGTGAAATAGCTTGATCCTTTATCAATGATTGACCTGTGCATTGGAGTATGGCATTATAAATGCCAAGGTCATGGATTGATTCCCGAAGAACACCGAACTGATTATACCTTCAATGCACTATAAGTTGCTTTGAATAAAAGTATGCACCAAATGTAAAAATGTTTTCCTTTTATTGAAATTACAGGCCAGTAGTCAGAGCTGAATCATTCAAATGTATGAATTTACATCTATTCTATGTTTAAGATGCTTTCAGATCCCTTATGCACTCTCTCTCTAAATGGTGGCAGTCATGGCATGGATCCAGATGGCAGCCACAAGGCAGGAGATGCTGCACAGCAAAGGGGAGGAGCACAGCCACACACACACACACACACACACACACACACACACACATCTTACTGAACACACACACTCATCTTACTGAACACTCATGCATTATTCATCACACACACACACACACACACACACACACACAGACACTGGGTGCAGACAGCACTTCTGCCAGGAACAGAGGGCATAGAGACTGTACTGAGTTTATTAGTATTAAATTGTAGGGGTTTATTTCCCAGATTTATTAAGTTTGCTGTACATGTACATCCCCCCATTCCATTCAAGAATTTCCATATCACACTTTCTTTCTGATGTACCCAAGTCTAGACTAATGAGGAAAATCAGTACAAACTCAATAAATTTCTAGCACTTTTGTGCTTGGTTCTCTAATAAAGGAATTGTCTAATGACTGAAGGTGTCACGTTTGCATAGCCTTTACACAGCTGCTCTCACATCCAGCTCTGGAAAATCTTTTTCACAGGTACAGTTGTGCTAGAATATTTCAGTTCAGAGCGTGTCTGTATTGTCTGCATGAGGTGGCTACACTAATATGTCAGTCTTTTTATGTTGTTGTTTTTTTTTCCACTCTGTATCTGAATTTTATTTTCATGCATACAGAAAATATTATGCAGAGTGTACCTATTACATGTAATAGGAAATGGGCCAATACGATTGTATTAGTTATGAAAAATGTTATGCTATGTTATGTAGGTCTTACCTATGGCATAATGCCAGCTTAAAAACAATAAAATCATTTTTAATTTAAACATAGTTTTCCACATAGTTTGTTTTTAGTCAAATGTCAGACTTATACTATGTGGTTTCGTACCCACTGGTATCGGGCATCCCACATTAGAGAATTTTGTGGTTGATTACTATGATTTATTTATATTTTTTCAAATTTAATTTAATTTAGAAAAGACCAACTGAATGGATGAAAGCCCTTTTCTGCCTGACATAAAAAAGTGAGATAAAAAAAAAAGTGAAAAAATCAAGACATTGTAAGACTTAAAGTCACAATGAGACATACAGTATAAAAATTAATTTGTAAGATGTAGTCAAAATTATGAGAAATAGTTTGCAATTGCAAGACATTCAGTCACAGTTATGAGATAGTAAGTCACAATTGTAATATATTACACAATTCTGAGAAATAAAGTTGTGATTTCCATGCAAATGGACTGAATGGTTTTTGGATTGAGTAAAATTTGATACTGATTCAGAAGAAGACAAAAAGAGTAAAAACCCACTATGTTTTGCTGATAGATGAAAGAGGTTGGGTGTGTATGAGACCCTACCAATCAAGGCTGATGTGCTGGTGACGGCGTCCCCCCTGGTGTATGTGTGTCTGTGATGGACAGATGGGGGAAAGGAGAGATGAGTGGACCGCTGGGGCAGTGGAAAAGGTCGCATTGCTCTCTAAACAGTATTTAATGCAACTGCCCCTGCAAGAACCCGCAGGATCCACTGTGTGAGCGAGTGTGTGTAACATGTGGAGAGCTGCAGCGGGTTTAATTGCATGTAGGAATGCTGACACCCTGATGATTAAATGACCCAGTTGGCTTATAAGACAATAATGCAAGATATTGTCTGTATGAATGAGAGGAAGCAAGAAACTAATAAACAGAGCCAGTTGTTTATTTTCTGTCAGCACTGCAGTGTCTTTATCTCAGAAAGTATTTGGACATTTATGCAAACAGGCCATGGTTTTGCTGGCTAGCATGAGCTTGTTAGTGGTCATATATCTACTAAAAACAATCTTGGGACCAGTTGGGTAAAAGTCTTTGCAAAAATGGCTCTGAAAAGTAAAGTTTGTTCCCAGAAAAGCTTAAATATGATCATGTGCAACATTCAAACTGTTTTTGTTGAGCACATTCAGTATGATCAATGAAGCATCAACAACAACAACAACAAACAAAACAATAATAATATTAATGTTATTTATTGTTGTTATTTAATAATTATTTAAAAATTAAGATATGATTATAATTATCATTAAAATTCTAATTAAGAAATCATTTAAAAAATTGCTTAATTTAAAAAAAATAAAATAAAAATTGGATTTATCTACTGTACTATTATCTTGAGACAGGTTGAATAAAAAATGCCTCTGAAAATTAAAGATAGCTGTCAGAAAAGCTCAAATATAATCATTCTTATTGAACCTATTCAATATATAACTATACAACAACAATAATAATAATAATAATAATTATATTTTCATTAGGGCTGTTAAGTGAAAAATTGTAGTCCAGTTGATTACATTATATATCAATTAATTAATTGAATTAATCACAAAATAATTACACATCAGTTCTGGCTGAAAAATTACAATTACCCCCAGAAAGTCATTTAAAGTCATTATTATGTTAAATGAGAAAAGTATTGAATAGTCATTGCAAAAAGTAGCTTTAGAAAGAAATATTTAGATTCAACATTGCATAAATGGTGATAAATAGATATTAAGATTTTATAAATATCGAAATATGAAATGATTTTTAAAAAATAAAATGATACTCTGAAACTTTACAGTTGTCAATAGATGGTGTCTTAATGAGTGAATCATTCATTCAACCGATTCGTTAAAATGACTGATTGTTTCAAGAATGAAGCAAATGAAGTCTTCATGAATGAGTCACTGAATAATTGTCTCTCTCGAGTTGTTGAAAAAATGCAGATTAATTCAATATCTAAACAACAGCGGAGACTTTGTTTGGAACGATTTTCATTTGCGATATTTAACAAAACAGACAATATTGTGTATAATATTTAACAGCATTAAGTTATTGTTTATTGAACTGCTGTATAAAATCAATGTCACATTTGCAGTCGTGCAGATATTCAGGGAGAAAAAAAACAGCACTCTTGCTTATTTGATATTGCTGAACTATAATATATTATATAAATATAAGACAAAAACTAGAAACGGCATGCAATGTAAGATGACATACAGGTCACGTGTAAAAGTACACAGTGCCACTTCAAATACTGAAGCTAGGAGCTCTTTTGTTTGCTTCTTTTGATAACTTAAAGAACGTGGTTCTCATTTCATTGCCTGTAACTCTATTATTCTTCAACAGGCGTCACCAGGTTTTTGTGTAGTTTAAGGTGACAAATCCTACCAGCATTCTTTGAGGTTAAAATACATACCTGATCATTTTCATTACAGTTCTGTATAAATTACATAAGGAGAAATGTGTTCTGTACACCGTATAGTCAAACATAGCAGACAGACAGAAATAAAAACCCACATGTATATACAGAAACAAAGCTAACATAGCCCATTTCAAAGCAACCTAATTTACAGCAACCTTATTTTAATACTCGAAAACAGAACCGATATTAATTGTTGAAAAAACCATCTCCTAACCTTCTCTACAGTCTCACAGTCATTTTCACAGGTCAGCTGCAGTCAGAGAAGCAGGATTTGTCAATTGTTGATGGTATTTGTCCAGAGAGTCAGTCTGCTGGGTCTCATTGTTCTGGCCACATTCAGTGCGAGTGAATAAGAGAGATTGATGAAGTGTCTAGAGACTCAGTAGCTCAGTAAGTCTACAGCCGCAAGTCTCCTCATTAATACCTGGGTTGACGGTGAGAGGCACATAGAGAGTTGAAGATAGAGATCGTTCATCTCGCAGCATGCTAATCAATAGATCTTTTGTGTGACTGGAACGTGATTGAGCTGCCAGAGCAGGGTCGCACATCTCACACCCTTCCTCGGTGCACTACTCTCACCTTATCCAATGTGATCTCATGAGTATTCGTATGTTTTTTAAGTGCAAAGTGTGGTCCTACCACATGTACTGTACATTTACAATGTTTAAAAAACAATGAAAAATTCAGTGATATTATTGATTTAACTTCACTGACTATATCAGATGAGAACAAAATTTGAACTGAATTGAGTTGGATAATAACACTATCTTTGCAATATCGACACTGTTATAGAAGTACATTGAATCAACATTGAACTAACTTGAGCCAAATCATGACATTACTGTCTTCTGTAGAGTTGTATTTAACTTGCATGTCTGAGAGCTGTTATTTTTGGGCAGTCAGATTTTTCCTTGCATTATTTACACTGTTGTTTTGAGAGGTTTATGTAGAGGGGAGGGATGCCCTGCTGGAAAATAGTTTTACATGGTTTCTACCTGGTCCAAGCTTGTGTATATGGTTGATTTTAGACTACCAGCTGATAGGGTCAAATATTTTAATGTACCATATTTCAAAAACCAACTTGACCCACTTAAGCAGCAATGACTTGGTTATGACCTCTGACCCTCTGTGCAGTCTTTGAGCAGACCACTTTCCATACTCTTCCATCAAAAAAAAATTGATTGTATACTGTCACTTCATGCATCTTGAACAATCAGATCAATATCTGCATATTCTATTCACACTCATGCTGTCCCCATCATTTCCAGCAAATTATTGCAATCTGGCATAGTTTATTGGACTGTAAAACATCACTGCAGTGAATGGGTGCTGTCAGAATGAGAGTTCAAACAACTGATAAAAGCATTGCAATAATCCACAAGTTATCCACATGACTCCAGTCCATCAATTCAAGTTTTGTGAAGTGAAATGCTGTGTTTTCAACTTCAAACCGTTGCTTCTGGCTAAATATGTGTCTCATTTCTATAATAGTTTGGATTACTTGGATTATTGTTATGTTCTCATCAGCTGTTTAGACTGTCATACTGACAGCACCCTCTCACTCCAGAGGATCCATTTGTTCCGATGAAGAAAAAAAGTCACATACATATTGGGGGTGAGTACATTTTCAGCAAAGGCCTGTTATAACACACACACACACACACACACACACACACACACACACACACACACACTTGTGAATAAGACCCAGGTGTTTGCATAGAAGTCCTGCACACATTTCTAAATAAAACTGCCATTAAGAAGGATTTTCCTTTACTGACAAATGGTGTACTAAATGAAACACTTGTAATGTCAGATTAGGTGAATGTGTTATTTGCGTTATGTATGCGTTAAACATAAACACGGTGTTAAGTGTAAAATTAATTAAAAACATTAACTTTAGCAGGCCTAGAAAAAAAGAAAACCAGTATCAAATAAAATATATACAAAAAGTTGTTCTCTCTCCCATTTTTTATTTTATTTTTTTTTTACATGCACAGCATGTTTATGTTTTGAATTCTGTGTGTTATATATTATGTTCTCATATCTCAGTATGACCTTAGGTTATGTGGCAAATAAGCATTTATAAAATAACACAGCTTTATTATAGCCTAGGAGTGTGGGGTGACCCAGCAGCTGGCCTGTTGTCCTCAGGGCCGGTTCTAGACATTAGGAGGCCCTAGGCAAATTCATGTTGGAGGCCCCCACCCCCCAAACAAAGCACTTTAAACAAATATGATTCCTAACCTTTTTATTTATACAACATTTAACATATATTAGAGATGCACCGACTGCAATTTTCTTGGCCGATTCCGATTTCCGATTTTTTGGAAGTGTGACCTGCCAATTTTTTGCCGATTCCGATTTTCTTTCGAAGAACTATAATTAACAGCATATACAAACAAAAATCTATGCAAATTTCAATGCAAAAATTATTTACATAATAAAAGAAATTATTAAACATGACAATTTCCCCAGTCTGGACTAAGTTACAGATTTTCTCTCACTTGAACAACTCTCAAAATAAAGTGCTCTGTGACTGGAAAGAGGAAGAAATAGTTAACTTAAAATGAGTTGCTGTATGTAACAAAACAGATGTCATTTCCCACTATGTTTATAAATGGTCATTTTTTCCCTAACCTTACTAAATGTGTCATCTTTCACACCAAATTCTTACTTTGTTTCAATTAATTCATTTATCATAATAAGAAACTGTAGAGGTGTTACCATTCAAATGAAATTAGTATTTTCAAACTCTATCTTTCCACTGCTGAGGAAACAGAAGCTGCATCTGAAGTGGAATTAGATACATTTCCACAGACAGTTTGATGAAGCTGAGGTGCCATAAATGCATTTACACTGCAAAATTTCAAATGCATAAATAATTTTATAAGATTAATGTTTTACATATTTTCAGTGGTGGAAAGAGTACTGAAAATCTGTACTTAAGTACAAAACTGTTACATTGCTAAAATAATACTCAATTACAAGTAAAAGTACTGGTGTCAAAACAGTACTTAAGTAAAAGTACAAAGTACTCCTCTCAAAAACTACTCAGAGTACTAGTTACTAGTTACTTTTTAGCCGGCAATATTAAATGAATTACCAAAAAAAAAAAAAAAAAAATCATTCATACTGTATCAAAGATCTATGTGGATAATAGCTACATTGAACAAAACCCACTTTTATCTTATTGACGAAGTACGTGAATTAGTGGCCATGATACAGGAATTTCTAAATTCAATACCTTGAAAAATATCAATATCAAAGTACCTGTGAACCGGAAGTTGCAACTGACTTCGGTGTTGTGATGTATTTCCAAGTGAAATGGAATATTGAATAAAGGGCAGGGTTTTTGCTCCTATCCAACCGTGAATCTTGCTCATAGCAGATTCACGGTTGGATAGGAGTGGTTAAGAATATCTGCTTGTTACGTCTGACAATACGCATTACCTCTTCTGGGTCCTAATGGTCTGCCAGACGCCCCAAGAAAACAACAAACTGTACTAATATACACCCATGTCATGTAATACTGAAAAATTATAACCCTAACCTTTATCAATCCCAGATGGCCAGACAGTGATTCAACTAAAATATTAGTGTCTGAGACACTGTGAGCATGGAGACTGTAGTGTGCACAGCAAATTTTTTAATGCTTAGCTTAAATATGTAATATTAATTAAATAGTGCTCATAAATGGCTATTGAGATAGGACTCTCAAGTGAAATGAGTAGAGGCATGGACCCTGAAACAGCAGTCTTTACGTCATACTTAACAAGAGGATTCTCCCCAAGCCATCAAACTGACGTCATCAGAGCAAGAAAGTCGTGACGTATTTTCAAGTATGGTGACCCATACTCGAAATTGGTGCTCTGCATTTAACCCATCCTAGTGCACACACACAGCAGTGAATAGTGAACAAACACGCACACACACACCATGAACACACACCCGGAGCAGTGGGCAGCCATTGCTCCAGCGCCCGGGGAGCAATTGGGGATTCGGTGCCTTGCTCAAGGGCATCTCAGTCATGGTATCGAAGCCAGAGAGAGTTCTGTTCATTCACAATCCCCACCTTCAATTCCTACCGGTGTGAGAATCGAACCGGCAACCTTCAGGTTACAAGCACAACTCTCTAACCATTAGGCCACGACTTCCCCCAAGAACCAAGAACCAAGAACCAAGAGCAGAAACAAATTTTCAGTTTTTGACTAAGATTACGACGGCAGACAACTTTTTTTTTTTTTTTTCCGGTGTATTGACTTGCACGGTTCTGTTGTTCACCACAAGACTAGTAATGTGCACTAAAAAAGTAAGTAGGGTCATTTTTGATTTCATGACGACTAATCATTTTCAATACCATTGGCAAAACTACCACATACTGTATACTGCCATATAGATATTTTAATCTCTTTTTTTTTTTTTTTTGTCCATCCATTTTTTCAAGGCAAACATTATTTCAAGCTTTGAGTGGTTTAATCCAAGTATTATAAAAAGACACATTAGCTTTATATGATGAACAGATTTTAATATAGGGTTTTATTTACATTACATTACCATTACAAAAATCTCAATCTTAAACATTTGCTCATTCTGTGTATTTGTGTCTTTAAAATAGGGTAACTTTGTTGCAAAAGCTTACAGCACAAAGAAGCTTGATTTCAAATTTGATTCCAAACTGAATTTACAAAAAAAAGACAAGTAGGCCTACACAGTCAGTAATAAAATTATAAAAATTAACTCAATTCAGTTGAGGTATTCGAAATATGACAACACTGAATTTTTATAAGCAGTGATTTAAAAGCCATATAGGGTGAATTGCCCTAATGTGGGACATTTTTTGCATTTCGGATTTCAGTGATATATTGCGATGTGTAGCCAAAACATTAAATCCACACCCAATATCATTTTAAAAACCTCAGGATGTGTCCTAATCAAATCAAAAGTGAAAATGCAGATAACACATTCATAAAAGAAATGATAGACATATTAGTGCTCTAAGTGCAAGTCGTCTGAGAAAATCTGCAGTTTCCTAATGTGGGACAGTTGTGTTCCTATTGTGGGACACTAAAAAATTTATATGATAAAAGGCCAAAATGACCTTGGTTCATGTAGAATTGTAAAATCTTAAAAGTTAGTAATTCTCTTGGTTAATGGTGGATAAAATATGGATAATTGAACATCATCAGAAAAATAATACAATTGATGCAATTATTATAAAGACATTAAGCAACTATTATCATAGGCCTTCTGACTGTTCTCTAGTTCATTTTACATAACAACAAACACATACAACCCCAACAGGCATAGACTAGGCCTATTTGAAGGCAAAATAATAAAAAAAAACATCAACAAACAGTTTGAACAAACTCTAGGCTAGATTCAACCCTGAGTCAGAATTCATGAACGTGCAGTTAAAAACATTTAAGACCATTTTGCCTAATGTTTTCTATTTTACTAAACAACAAACACATACAATCATAACAGTCTTTTTGAAAACCTCCAGCCTGCACATACCTTAATAAAACAACCTGCAGAGGTTAACTCATTACATCTCTAGAAACAAGCAGTTCTTGAATGACAAGACACCATTATCATTATTTATAACCCCATCTGCAGTAACAGCATTCTAATTTTGCACAACAACACTAAAACCCTGTAAATAACCATTTATCCCCACAAACCCTACCCCACCACACATTTTTGACTGAGTGAAGTGCTGTCCCACATTAGGCTAATCATACTGTCCCATTTCACGAAACCATATTTCCTAAAGTGGGACACTAGGAAATTTTATTAAAATATAAAATACATAGTTTATACATACACAGTTATACTATTTTTTGATGGAAAAACATTTCATAAGCGCATTAGGCCAAAAAGTATCAGGATTGTTTTGTTATAAATGAATTTATACACCTTAATATCAAATTTGTCAAAACTCTATGGCACTGACCTTTGGGTGGTCTTTATACAAGGTGCTTCCTGTTTGATGATTGCTCCACCTTCATACAGTGGTGTGAAAAATTGTTTGCCCCCTTCCTGATTTTTTATTGTTTTGCATGTTTGTCACACTTTAATGTTTCAGATCATCAAACAAATTTAAATATTAATCAAAGATAACACAAGTAAACACAACATGCAGTTTTTAAATGAAGTTTTTTATTATGAAGGGAAAACAAAATCCAAACCCACACGGCCCTGTGTGAAAAAGTGCTTGCCCCCTAAACCTAATAACTGGTTGGGCCACCCTTAGCAGCAACAACTGCAATCAAGTATTTGCGATAACTTGCAATGAGTCTGTTACAGCGCTGTGGAGGAATTTTGGCCCGCTCATCTTTGCAGAATTTTTGTAATTCAGCCACATTGGAGGGTTTTCGAGCATGAACCGCCTTTTTAAGGTCATGCCACAGCATCTCAATAGGATTCAGGTCAGGACTTTGACTAGGCCACTCCAAAGTCTTCATTTTGTTTTTCTTCAGCCATTCAGATGTGGACTTGCTGGTGTGTTTTGGATCATTGTCCTGCTGCAGAACCCAAGTTCGCTTCAGCTTGAGGTCACGAACAGATGGCCGGACATTGTCCTTCAGGATTTTTTGGTAGAGAGCAGAATTCATGGTTCCATTTATCACAGCAAGTCTTCCAGATCCTGAAGCAGCAAAACAGCCCCAGACCATCACACTACCACCACCATATTTTACTGTTGGTATGATGTTCTTTTTCTGAAATGCTGTGTTACTTTTACACCAGATGTAATGGGACACACACCTTCCAAAAAGTTCAACTTTTGTCTCGTCAGTCCACAGAGTATTTTCCCAAAAGTCTTGGGGATCATCAAGATGTTTTCTGGCAAAACTGAGACGAGCCTTTATGTTCTTTTTGCTCAGCAGTGGTTTTCGTCTTGGAACTCTGCCATGCAGGCCATTTTTGCCCAGTCTCTTTCTTATGGTGGAGTCATGAACACTGACCTTAACTGAGGCAAGTGAGGCCTGCAGTTCTTTGGATGTTGTTCTGGGGTCTTTTGTGACCTCTAGGATGAGTTGTCACTGCGCTCTTGGGGTAATTTTGGTCGGCCGGCCACTCCTGGGAAGGTTCACCACTGTTCCATGTTTTCGCCATTTGTGGATAATGGCTCTCACTGTGGTTCGCTGGAGTCCCAAAGCTTTAGAAATGGCTTTATAACCTTTTCCAGACTGATAGATCTCAATTACTTTCTTTCTCATTTGTTCCTGAATTTCTTTGGATCTCAACATGATGTGTAGCTTTTGAGGATCTTTTGGTCTACTTCACTTTGTCAGGCAAGTCCTATTTAAGTGATTTCTTGATTGCGAACAGGTGTGGCAGTAATCAGGCCCAGCAAACACTTTTTCACACTGGGTTTGGATTTTGTTTTCCCTTCATAAAAAAAACCTTCATTTAAAAACTGCATGTTGTGTTTACTTGTGTTATATTTGATTAATATTTAAATTAGTTTGATGATCTGAAACATTAAAGTGTGACAAACATGCAAAAAAAAAAAAAAAAAAATCAGGAAGGGGGCCAACAATTTTTCACACCACTGTATATGACTGGACATTTTAGAGGTTATGTGATTTTGATCACGACACCACAGCTTTGATAACACAGTTTCACTGGCATTCATGTATTTATGGGGGAGCTACAAACACTAGATCTTAAGTGTCCCACATTAGGCAGTGTCCCACTTTAGGGCAATTCACCCTATGTTTTTTTATTTAGATAAATGGAACATCAGATGGCTTTGACCTGTAATGTCTGTACAATCTAGTGATGCAGTTAGACAGACTAGGATATTTATATGTACAAATCAGACAAATATCCCATTCTGAAACATTTATGCATAAACTTACATTGTAAAGAAATTAAAGTTCCATCTTTGATTGTTGAATGACTTTCTGGTGCATTTCACTTACAGCCAATAAAATTTCCAGTAGGATTTTCATCGATCAGAGCAGGCGTGGATCTACTATTCTGAATGGTTGATAACTTGACAAAGTTTAATCCAGGAGCAAAGAGAAATCATTTCTATTTTAAAGGCAAGATCGCGATTGCACACAGTCTGCGCACTAGCAATATCGGAGTGAGAGGACAGGCGGCTCATTTGTATAAGTTAGGCCTATTTGTAAGCTCGCATCTGGTTTTCTGCGACTACATGACTGTGTTCTCATGTTACAATAAAGCGCTCGCCACATTTGCGTGGGAATGATAAAAATTATGCGGAACACCAGCAATCCCGCGGATATTCAGACTCTGACAGGAGATTGATGCGTGTCAAACTCACTGTCGGAGATTAGAGAGCGAGACGCAGCTTGTAGGCTATATACAGAAGATATTGTGAAAAATGAGTAATGGAACCGTGTCAGATATTTTAGTATCGGTATAAAAATATAGTATGCATCTATAAATTTCTGTGAGTTACTTTGTGTGTGCTGTCTCTCTCACACACTCACTCAGGCTGTGCAAGCCTCATCTGGCACGACATAAATACATTAACGTTATAAGTCGCCGTTTAATCATTCTCACGCGAAACGATGTGTTTACACGCGACTGTGAGTGTGCGCGTGGCTGTGACATCATTGCCTGCGCTGCTGGCAATAAAATGATCGGCTCGGAATCGGCAAGACCTGAGACATTTGTAAATAGACTCATTTATAACATTAATTAAAATGTCAGAGAAACTCACGTAAATTACATATTTTGTTTGATTGTCTTATGTTTTGTTTTCAGAATCGTGGGAGAATCATAGCTTAAAAATACATAGGCTAGTATATCTGGCATAATACCATTAGTACTGTTTCTAATATTAAAATGTAGTTCTGCAACCTCCAGGACTAAGTTTGGAGACCCCTGCTTTAGAACAAGTAATAAGTTCAAGAATGGGAACATTTTAAAAAATTGGAATGGGTCCAAACTTTTGACCGGTACTGTGTGTACATTTTAATCAAACTTTATCTAATGTAATCTCTTTTTTGTTTAATGAAGATGTTATTGTTGCTGTTATTATTATTTTGCTGTTTTATTCTATTTATTCACAGTTCCAGAAAACCTCTTCATTAGATGAACATAAGTGCTTTCATCAATTTTTTTCATGGGTATGGGCAGGATTTCCCCATCCCATTTAATCAATATTGACCACAGATATTGCCATATTATTAATATCAATATGATAATGCATTGTTACCTTAAATATGATATATATATATATATATATATATATACTAGTGCTGTCAGTCGATTAAAAAAAATAACTAATCACACATTTTTTCTGAAATTAATCGCGATTAATCCCACCTAACATTAAAGTTTTTAAATATACTTCTATATTGCAATAATTTCACATTCAGTCTTCAAATTAATGTACAAACAACATATTTGTTTAATGGCATCTTTTTTATGACTGGAGGCCAGTATCACTGATACCAAGTAATACTGATTTCCCTATTAAAAAAAAAAAAAAAAAAAAAAATCCCCCTAATATTTAACCATTGACGATAGCCATTAAAGATTACATTATAATTAAGAGCTATCAATTTTAACATTTATTAGACTTTAAAAATAACTTCTAATTTAAGTGAACTTAAAACAATCTTCACATAAACCCATTATAAGAAATGCTATATTTAGCTAGGCTACCTGTGCCCCCCAGCAGAAATATACAGAAATTGAATAAAGTTATCAAACACTAAATTCTAAACTAAATACAGATAAATACTTACAACTATATAAAAGTTATTGATTTCCTCTTTTTTATTTTATTCTTGATGAACAGACATCACAGCAGCTGGTTATTAGGTTGTTTTTGGCTGCTATTTCTTTAAGAGCTGCCGCTGCTGAACGTGACGCGGATCCGACACGCATCGTATTTTCTCTCAACTCTCTTTACCTTTTCTGACCCATTTCAGGTCGGACCCATTTCAGTCTCTACTAATGAGCTGACGTGTTGAATCGAGTGTGTTAGATGAGGGAGACAGTGCTAGGATGCTCCAGGACAGTTTTGAAAGCCATTTCAGAGACATGTTCTTAATGTAACTCATTTATAACATAGGCTATTGCATGCACGATCAGTTTTAAGGCAGCTTTAATCGCCTTTTTGGTAACTTCATGTCTTAACTAACCACGACGTTGCATGCAAGTAGTTTATTTCGCACTTTGATAAAAATTGATACAAGCTATAGCGCGCGCCGGTTTCCGCGCTTGTTTGACTCTGGCGCTGAAGTGAAGCTGCATGGAGCGCGCATCTGAAACGCCTCTGGATTGATGTGATCGTAGAGACGTTCTGCGACTGAATAAATGCACTTCTTGTCAAGAAAAAAAACAGACAGAAACAGCAGTTATGAGTGGGGTGGCCAACCCTAGGCTCCGCCCCAGCGTTAACTGCGTTAAATAAATTTAATGCGTTAAACTGAAATAAATAAATAAATAAATAAATAAAATAAATAATAATAATAACCGCCTGCATTAACGCTCTAATTTTAACAGCACTAATATATACACAAATTAAGTGTAAGAGAAAGACACCAGGGGCATCATGCACTCATTATTTTTGAGGGGGCATGAATTGGGGTGAAACCTTTTTATTTGAAACATTCCCAAACGCATTAACTATATCATGAAAAATCTTGATTCTCACCTTTATAGATTATGTTAGTTGATCTAGTGGGCGATGGTCAAAGTAACCTAATAATGTAATCTATTAACTGGGCCATTCCACCGAATGGGTGCCATTTCTGTCCCCAGAACATTATAGATACATGCATGAAAATTTACTATAAAAATTTACTATAAAATACATTTTATTATTAAGCAAAGTGTCCTGCACATTAATCTAACTGCAAATTTAAAATATATAATTTATAAAATTCTTAAAAACTACCTAAACACTGAAAATATAGCATTTGTACATGTCCCCAGTGTATGAAAATATGTTTAAAATCCTTCAGAAATCATTTTTATTTTGCATTTTTGTGTACCTCCATATCCCATCTGTGCTTTAAATACATTTATTTTGAAATAAATTTATAATATTTTGGATAAAATACACATTTTAGTCATGTCCCCATGTTTTCACTCAGTCCTGTTACCTTAACACATTAAAAAACTGGAAAAATTCCACAAGACACATTTTCAACATAATATTGCAACATACGGATCTTCTGAATTCAATGAAATGATCGAAAGCATGTGGTCTTATTTTCTTTTCTTTATATCTGTTGATATTGTAACGGTGGCTGGGATCGTCATTATAAATATACTGTCCTGTTACCTAAATTATTTCTTAGATGTTACTTGTTTATTTTAAAAATACAAATCTTTGGTGAATCACAATAATTTGAGTATTCTCATAATATTA
Organism: Spinibarbus caldwelli; assembly: GCA_039654775.1. Taxonomy (NCBI): domain Eukaryota; kingdom Metazoa; phylum Chordata; class Actinopteri; order Cypriniformes; family Cyprinidae; genus Spinibarbus; species Spinibarbus caldwelli. The sequence continues at coordinate 38,861,707 of CM077220.1, forward strand.
GCATGTACTCCATGTGGCTAGATTATACACTGTTAGACATTTCTGTAATTTCTACAGTTATTTACTGTATATCACCCAGTATAATACTGAAAATTCCCTTTACAGTAAATAACTGTAATGCCCTTTGCATCATGGGAATTTTCTGTGACGTCAAACCCCACATACAGAGACTTACTGTATTTTTTAAATTGCTGTATACTACTGTTTTTACTGTAACGGCCTCTTTGGCGCCATTCTATTGAGGTTGTTTTATTTTCCTCATTTCTTACATTTGGATTGACACGATTTGCACAACACCGTTTCTACAACGCCGCAACAGCTTGGGACTGACTACACTGGACCATAGACTGTAGCACTGGACGTGTTACACCGATTGTAATGATTGGAAAATCCGTTTGTCCTTCATGTCTGAAACAGCGCCAGCGCTTGGAGTACATCTGTAGGCTACGTCAGAAATATACCGGGGCATCACTTTACTGTCCTCATCCACTGTAGATAGTATAATAGGTTCTATATTGTCTTTTCGAGTCGCACCTTGCCACTCGTGTCCGAGGAAGACACGGAAGCAATGCAGCAGCAGCGCGGGTTTTCCCCTGGGATGAACCCGCAAGAGTGTCGATGCACCTTACGAGAGAATAAGACCAGCAAGCAAGGTAAAAATGTATGTACGTTTGTCTGTGTGTTTGTGTCATATTTTTGCACACCAGTTTAACCTAGTAACATTTATCCGTCAACATGGCGGTAAAAAACTTTACTATGGTACACTGCGCTGTGGTTACAAACGACTTTTGTCAGCTTATTGAATTAAGTTACCGAGTTAAAATTATTTTTAACGAGCAACGCTTATCTTATATTAACATTAAGTTAACTAATGTGAAATTTTGTTCAGGTGTTAGTAGTTAATGTTGGCCAGTAGCCTATTGAGAAAATAAAATCGTATGTTAGCTAGCTTAAACAAGTTTTATGGCTAGCTGCCTTTCTAGTTTTAGAATTAGTTTGTTATAGTTTTTAATAGAATTTAAGATTTACTGCATTTTTTTTTTTTGTATTTGTGTTTTAAAGGCAACTTCAATGAAGCATCAAGAAAGACATGAGCATGCCAGCCACCCTGAGACTGATAATTCATGGTAAGAGAAGAGAAGACATATCTGTCACTAACAAAGTGGATGGTGAGCAAAGGTGGTGGCCATGTTTTGGAGCAGCACCTGGGTTTTGCAGATGGCTATGTATTTTTGTGAGGATAAATCCAGAGGATACAACATAATGCACTGCAAAATGTCCTAAGACAGGAGAAATGGTGAAGATGCACAGTTCCAACATTGGAAGACTGTATTTTTAAGTGTTATGCATACAATGTTTTAAATAAAGAATTTGATATTTTGTAATTATTGTGTCTGTTTTAATTGAATGCCAGTAGTACCTATGTAGAGTAATAATAAAATGAATTCTATATAAAAAGGATCAAATCTAATGAAATTTATATTAAAATGAATGAATTACAGTAGTATACTGATGAATTGGATTATTTTTTACAGTAATTTACTGTAAAAGAGTACAGTTTGCTACTGTAAATCTTATTTACAGTAACTTACTGGCAACAGTGTTGCCAGTAAGTTACTGTAAAAACCCTTTGAAATGTCTAACAGTGTATGTATTTTCTAATTGTATCCTAAAATCTCAATCCTGTTACTTTCAGTCCTGTTACTCATATACTCATATATCCTAAACTTATATATAAACAGAGTAAAAGTAACAGGAGTGAGTAGTGTCATCAGATTTATTAATGTAAATATTAGGCTACATCCATATTAATCTAGATAAATTTGAAAATGCATCTTTTTCTCAATGTTTTGGCCTTCTATCCACACTGAGACAATGCTTTTGCCCAGAGAAAACCTATGGTTGTTCCTGCATTGTTGTTTTATATTACATTCCTGCAAGTATGACAGAAAATGTACTTGAAATTTCGGTCCTGTGGCAATTATGTATTAGACTCATATATGGAATGGCGTTTGTGAGCTGCGCTATAAGAAAATGATATTCACAGAAAAACTGAAAAGATATTATTTGTTACGTTTGTTATTTTTAATATCAATTTTATTTTAATATTTATTATTTTTTCGTTATTTATATCTTATCTTATAACCCATCACCTACCCCTAAACATAACCAAACAATAACCTGCAGAACACTAGATTTAAATAGAAACATGATTTGGCCTTTTTAGGAGTGAGGTCAGCTCACTAGTCAATGTTCAACACTTTCACTATATTGGTGCGGGCATTAATACCTCACATGTGTAGTCAAACCTGTGTACTAATATAATGGATACTCCTTCGTGTTACCCATTTCATTCCTGTTACTAAATAGTTTTTTCTTTAAAAAATAAAGTTAAACCACTTTTTCTTTTTTTTTTTGTTTGGTCCCTAATTTATCCCATTTTTTTTTTTTTTTTATAAATTGCATCATAGAAAATTGATAAGCTTGAGGTTTGGGTCGCCATTAAAATAAAAATAAAAAAATGGTTTAGAAAAGTACTTTAGATATTTACTATTTATTAAATGTATTTTATTAAAAGTATAGATAATTACTTTAGAAAAATACACCTTGTGTAGATAAATAGTAATTTTTTTATGATAAATATAATCTTTTTTGACCATGAAACCAACATTCTTTAAAATAAACACCTGCCTGAGGGGGAAATGAAGGAATTTGTTGACATATTTTTAAACATGCTTTTTAAAAGATAATAGAGTTTTGGTAACAGGACTGGGAAAAATGCATCCATCTTCCACTTAAAAATGTGTAAAAAATTAAATAAAGTTACCTGAGATGGACCAATACAGATTTTGTATAGTTAAATATGTGTATTACTAGATTCAGTCTTTAAAAAAGGTAGAATTTTTTTTTTTTTTTTTTTTTTTGAAGAGTTTTGGAAGCAAATGGCACCCATTCGCTGGAATGGGTCAACTATGCATAAAACCCTGTCTGTTTACTTATTAACAGATATGGGTGTCATGCCATAACATATTTTAATACGACTAACTTTATATTTAATGTGAATTTAACATTGAAAGTTAATGTGAATAAAAAAATTGTAAGTTAGGCTACTAATCAACACTTTCTATGTACAGAAAGAGAGCAAAGAACATTTAGCTACATTATCAAAGAACATTTTACTGACAGTCTAGAGTTCAAGTACTCTCAAAAACTCCCATTAAAATCAATGAAGCTGTTTACACTATGAAATGAATATCTTACTTACATATTTGTACACACATTTGCACTTTGTTGTTTCTGATGAGAGAATTCGCCAGAAAGAGGTATTCAGTCAGTGAGCGAGTGAAGAAAACACCGGCATTTCAGAGGTGACTCATCTGAATACCTCTGATTGGTCATTGCATCCATAAGCTCAACAGAATCGTGTGTGATTGGTTATAATGAGCAGTGCTGTAAAGACGCGTCTGTCTCTGGCTCAGCGCCAGCCAGCGAACACAAATTTGAATTTAGCAGCTAATGATAACGCACTGAATGTTCGAATCACGCAGGTGTGATTGTATTAAATATAGAAAATATTAATCGGTTATTTTTTGTCTTTTGGAAGCTGCATTCAAAATCCACTTGGCTCAAAAATCTGCAGGGCCACGTGCCCCCTCACTTTGAATTGGCATGACGCCTCTGATTAAGACACTATCGCTACTAAGCTGAAAAAAAAAGTTATTTTCTAATTAGTTGAAACTGAAATTAGGCTATGTTATGTTAGAGCAATATAATCATCAGCAGAATTTAGAAGATACACATATCTGAGATCCTTTATTTGAAACATAAAAAATAAATAAATAAATGTTCTAATATGTTTGCTTTTTAACTTTGAATACAAACTTCTCTGCTTTAACTTTAACTAGTAGCTATTTTGCTAGTCAGCTCCCGACGCGATGTCATTCACTGTACGCGCAAATTCAAAGTGTGAGTCTGGGCGGGTCAATGGTGCTCGCGCTCTTTTAAAGGGGTCCTATTATGCTCTTTTACAAAGTCTTGATTTTGTTTTGGGGGTGTACTAGAACATGCTCTCATGTTTGGTGGTTCTAAAATCACATTATTTTTCACATAATTTACATTATTACAATACCTTCCTCCCCAGCTTGGCACAAACGGCTCGATTAGTTCCGGGTTTTATGAAGGCCCGCCTTCCGAAAACGAAATGTGTTGTGATTGGTTAGATGTCCCAGTGTGTTGTGATTGGCGAACTGCTTAGACGGTGTTTCAGTACTGCCCCGTCCCTTGCCAAAACAGCAAGTTCGTCAATATTGCCATATTCAATTCAGATCCCGAGAATATTTAACAAGAGGATAGCGCAGAACCTTTGCACGCACGGATATTGCAAGACATATTAAAGTGGTAACATATTGTTGTTGTTTTTTGGCTAAATCACGTTTTAGATAGGATGTCAACAACAGCTTAAAAATAACTGCGTTTACTATGTACAGATAAGTGCAACGGTAATATGTATTGTTTATTGTTCTTTAATTCTAACATTATAACATGAATTGCAGTGAAACTGTTATACAGTTGAATTTATTTATACCATAGTCCCACAGAGTTACACTATTTGTGGCGGCATATATATGCAAATTAATGCTCTGCCAGCGGGACGCGTTGTTGGAGCGGGAGAGAGCGAGATTTCCCCGGTAACGCTGAACACAAAGCAGAGCTCCTCTCACAAACGCTGCTTTATCAGACATTACATGCAAGATGAAATGAAAATGACATCCAAAATTTTCTGAAGACAGTCGGTTTCCATCAGACATACAGTGATATAAAAACACCCGCACCTGTTTAGATTTTGAAACGTGCATTCAAATTTCCGGAGGCGGGGTTTATTTTAATGATATTCTAATTGGCCAATTTGTGATGTCACAAATACAGGAAAACAACTTTGTAGTCCAAACGAGCCGTTCGTTGTAGTTCTTGAAAAGAGATTTTTTTAAAAAGTAAATATCTCCCTTTGGAGTTGACTTTGAGATTTGTAACTTTGTAGATCTTTTTTATGCCCAAACATACACACTACACACTGACTAAAATTCAAAAAGTGAAAAAGCATAATAGGACCCCTTTAAACTCATAATAAAGCGGGGAATGATCTTTCCAGAAATGACGCAGATCAACAGAGAATACATTGCAGTCAGTCTAAAATAGATGAGGACAACTCACACACTTGCATTAGGAGCTGAACTTCTTTGCGTGCCTATTTATCCCTTTGCATCACATAGTTCGCTGCACCTGAAGGATGTGTTCGTTACGCAAACATTCAGAAGGCAGGACCCGTTTTGAAAGTGCAACATTAATTGGTTTAATTGCAGATGAGTGAGCATTCAGCTATATCCAATGAACAATGAGGCTAATATTTGCTGCCCGTCTTGACTGGTGGACTGGCGTATAGCGGATGTTACAGTTATGGAGGCCCCTCCTCAAATCCCGAGACCCTAGGCAATTGCCTGCTCTGCCTATAGCTAGCGCCGGCCCTGGTTGTCCTGTAAGTATTGTCTGTTAGTTGTGTGTTAGAGTGTGTGATGAATGACCCATCCACAGCAGGGGAACTCAGGCTCATGGAGAGATGGGGCTGTATGCCTGGTGGCTTTGTTGAAGCAGCGGGCAGGTGCCCTGTTTAAACACTTGTTAGGAGATGACATGGATATGAAGACAGATGAAGCTCCGCTAAACACAGAGCACCCAGTGGAGCAAGTGAATAACAGTCTGTGATCCTTTAGCCCAGACTATGTTATATGGGCTGTGCTCAGCAGAGGGACAGGTCAAACTGCTATAAATATGGTCTTCAGTGGAACATCTGGTGGGTCATTATACCAAACAGATGATATTAGTTGTGTTTGAGTCCTATAATAACACATAAATGATGACTTAATGTAATAACTGATAACTGATATTGTAATAACTGACAACTGTAGAAACTTATACTATTTTTTTTTACAGTATGGAAAGCATCAATTGATAAAATTTATTTTCAGTTTGTTTTCTTTCTTCTTTCTTTTCTTAATTTTTTTCATCATTTGTAGTGGCTTTTTCCAGCCTTGTGTTTCTAAATTGCCATTGCTGTATAAACAACAAAAAATATATTATACTGTATATTAAAAGTTGTGTCAACAGGTTTTCATCAACCCTGTTATCATAATCTTATCATAAAAAAATAAAAATAATTCTGTCAAAATTACATCACCATCCTTTCAGGAAGTAAATATGTCTTATTTTTATCACTTTAACTTGAACTAATTGTCAACCCTGTTACCAAGTTTTTCTATAGCAAACAAATGATAACTGAATCGAAAAACATTTGTATTTGTATCTGATATTTATTTATTATGGATATTTGTAGAAACATTTGCATTACATTCTTGATCCAGTGTTATTTCAATATCGATATATGGTATTATAGTTAAAATTTTTACCATATTATATTAAATATGGAAAAAAAAAATGTAAATGTTCATTTTCATTTTAGTTAAAGTTTTGGTATAATTTTGTTGTGTTTTTGTAATTTATTAAGTTATTTTATTACTTCAGCTTAGTTATTTTATTTTATTTCAGTTAATGCTTACTTTATTTCAAGTAATGTTTTTTTAATGGTTTTAATTAGTTTTTTCTTTCACTTTTAGTTAAAAATAATAACCCTGCTGTGAACTGTAAAAACAAGTCAACCCTGTTACCTTTCTGTAGGCATAGTTATATCAAACCATTCTTCTTATTGAGATAACTATAGTTTAAAAATGCATCACACCATGACACTGATATTTCAAGCATGAATTGCTTGAATTAATGGTATGAAAGTCAGGGGGCATGTTTTAATTTTTTATCACATTTTTCTTGATACTATAAATCGCTTTAAATTGCATCACATTATGCTGACAGGCATAATTAATTTATCAGTTTAACTTGAGATAGTAAAAAGCACACATCATAGAATGACCATGATACATGCATAAAAGCTTCCTTTTATTTTTCGTCGTGAACAAAGGAGAAAGAATTTATATAAGTAATGTATTCATTTAAGATGCTCTGATGATAAAGGTGCAGTGTGAATTAGAGGAAGGAGACAGACAAACTGATCATGTCTTTTCTCCTCCAACAGCTCTTTGTGTTCTAGGAGGGGTAAAAACATAACGAACAAAGCCGTTTCCCCCCCAAAGTTCAGAAGGAATTGGTGAAAAAAACACACAGAGTTATTAAAATTCATGTGCGCAGCTCAGCTTCACAGCAGATGTCGGCATAATTAAGGAGAGAAAAAAAGTATGAAATTAATTTCAGGTTTAATGTAAATTTCAGTGATTGGCAGAGCTGTGCTAATCACCACTCATGTACAAAGAAATTATGCACGCCCAAAGCCGCACATGCAAACACAGACACACACATACACAAACAAACATATACACTGCACGCACACAGTAAGAGAATCTTGACCACCAAGTAAAACACTAGATGATGCATTTGCACAGGTGCATTAATGAAATTCTCTATAGATTTGATTCAAATGTGCATGCATTACGGTCAGAAACACCTTGCCGGGTTTTTTTTTATTTTTTTTTTTTATTATTATTATTTTTTTATGTATGCATGTTAAATGTGTCTTTGTGTTCTCTCATATTCTTCTATTCTCATGTGTGGTGCATCCTCACACATGTCCCCGGTCCCCTCACAGATGGAGCCAAACACAGCCACCACATGCCAGCTGTCCAGGATGCAATTACGATGGGCTCACTGCCTGGGGAGAGGGACCAAGCCATTCATAATTCACCACTCATACTAAGGGGAAAAACAGCAGAGAAACCTTTAATGCACCTACCTGTCTCTCATGGAAGCTAATTTAAGCTCGGTTGGTCATTGTTTGATGTGGGTAATGTCTTGTGTGTGTTAATACAGGGATATGCGTACTATCAGGAGTGGGATGCATAGCCTATTTTAAATACCACAGGCACATATTTGGATCTTTTTTCTACTACACAGAAAAAAGTGAAATGGGTGTTTATTTTATTTATTTAAATCGCAGTTTTAGGTTGATCTAATTGAAAATCATATTTTCCGGTTTAAAAATGTTTTGTTCAGTTTGTAAAAAGCAAATAACAGTCCTCAAAGGAAAAATTAAAAGAAACAATTTTGTTTAAATAGAATTTTCACTTGACACCAGTGTCAATGTGCAGAACACTACTTGGCTAGTTTTACCAATTTCAAAAATGATTGTGGGTTTTATTAATTTTATTAATTATAGTAAGTAAATTAAATTTAACATAAAATGTTTTCAGTTTTATTTTAAGTGATAATTAAAACTGATAACTGATAAAAAATAAATGAATAGATAAAATATATGAATATTATATAATACATTTATAATAAATATATAGATATTTTTACTTTCTATGAATGTTTTTTTTTGTCTTTGAGCAAATAAATATTATTTATTAAAATTAGACAGTTTAGACAGTCGCACCAGTTGTTGTTTTTTTCCCACCAGTAATTTGTCCAAGAATGGACATACTGTACATCACTGTACATCACAGGAGAATACTGATGTATAATTTGATATATTTTATATACATAACTGATATAAATTTATTTGTGAAAGAATTTTTTTTTTTTTTCTAATGTTAATTTCACTCAGGTTTTTGTTGGGTTATCACAGTCTCTAAAATGTGACAATGATAGATTTTCATATGTGAAAGTCTGGGTCTAGGAAAAAGGTTTAAAATAAAAAGTAGCAAGAGTTTTTTTATTATTTATTTTTTTATAATTTAGATAAATAAATTCTTCAGGTTCAATATATTATTCAATACCTAATGGACATCATTTCTGTCAGACAGTTGATTACCACAGAACATAATTTCCAAGAAAAAACACAGAAATTGAATTGTGACTGTAGTCAACTAAAACAATAATCCTACTCCAAAAAATCAGTTTGGACAGCAAGCTTTAGCAAAAATATGAGCTTCACCTTCCTTGACAGTAGTTTACTGGCTCCAAACAAATATATTGCTATGATTACTGTCTCTATGGCAATCACTTTATTAATTCTGTGTACATTTACTACACACAGTGAACCCTGAGCGTGCTTAAAGATACTTGTGAGAATGTATATGTGTTTTCTTGGTACTTTTCCCAAGATTAGCAGAACAGGCAGAAGAGCTGTAAAACTACCAACATGGTGGGAGTAAAGTTATGTATGAATTTATGAAGTTAAAAATTATTACAAACTATTATAATCCTCTAATATCAGGGTTAGAAAGTTACTTGCCATCATGCGGTTCACTCCTAAAAACCATGGTATGGAAAATATGTTATTGCGTAAAACAAATTACCTTCAGTTTAAACTTCACCTAAATAACATCTATAGTTTATGGAAAATGTCAAATCATTATATACACTTGATACATTGTTTAAATAACATGTCAGATCATTTTTACATCTATAGCAGTGTATATTATGGTGTAATATACACATTGTGAAAATGGGGTCACTGTGATTTACTGGTGTGTTCTTCAGGTAAAATATTATTAACCAACTTACCATATTACCATGCTGGAAGCAGGGATGTTTGACAGACTGAGGGAGTATTTGAGGAAGATTTCCAGCAAGATTTTTCAAGGAAATATTTGCAGTTAATGCTTCCACAAATTATAACCTGTTCCTTACACAAATATATCATATGGCTTCAGAGCACAATAGTATAGTATGGAATATAGTACACAAATTAGGTACTTTTATGGTGCTTTTTGAGTTTTTGACATTTGGGGAAGTTTAGCATTACATCACTTGCTCATTAATGGATCCTTTGCAGTGAATGGGTGCCGTCAGAATGAGAGTCCAAACAGTTGATAAAAACATCACAACAATCCACCAGTAATCCACACGACTCCAGAGAAGCAAAAAGTCGCATGTTTGTAATAAACAAATTCATCATCATGACATTTTGAACTTCAAACCTTTGTTTCCTGGCTGAAAAAATAGTTCTTCAATATTGCTTTCTCAAGTGATAAAGTTGTGATAAAGTCCAAAACTATTCTAAACAAATATACATGTGGATTTTGATGATAACAGCGGAAGGACTTTTTAACTGGAGGAAGCTTTATTATGGATTATGAACTGGTGTTTTTAACAGAAGGTCAAATGGTTTAAAGTTAAAACGCCGTAATGACAGATTTGTCTTTTACAAACACACAGCTTTTCACTTCACAAGATGTTAATTGATGGACTATAATCTAAATTGGAACTAACGATTGCACAATACTGCCTGCTTTCTCAAGATATTTTCAACTTTTCCCCCTCCTCCAGTTGGGCTCAAACCTGATTTAGTGGCATACACATACACATGCTAGATGTGTCATATTGTTGGGACTGTAAGTATCCCAGTGATACTCCTGTCTATCTTAACAAAGAATGTGGAAATGATTAAAACAAAACCTTCCCATATGCCAAGGGTAAGTCCAATCTGTTTACTTTTAGTGATCGACATTTATTTGTTTATTAGCAGCATCAGTTAGCATTCAACACAAATGAGCATTGTCCCGTTAGCACAGGTGTGCTTTCATATAGTCATAAAACCTATGAGAATTCCCGTCAGCATGAAAACAGGGCCACTGACTGCCAGATGAATATTGCGCACAAAAATGACAGGAGTTTGTCGTTTCTTTATCTAAGTATGTCTGGAAAGTCGATATTCAGTATATTGCATTCATGCATATGAACATACACTAATCAACCACAGCATTAAAGACACTGACGGGTGAAGTCAAAGGCATCTGTCCAGGGGTGGGATATAGCTATTAGATAGCAAGTGAACAGTCAATTCTTGAATTTCATGCATTGGAAGGAGGAAAAATGGCTAAGTGAAAAATATCTGAGTGACTTTAACAAGAGCCAGATAGTGGACAACAGTAATAGCATCTCCAAAATGGATAATTTTGTGGGCTGTTCCCGGTATGCAGTGGTTAGTACCAACCAAAAGTTGTGCAAGTAAGGACAACCGGTAAACCAGCATCAGGGTCATGCACTATAGGATAAAGCAGGGTTCCTGAAATCTTGCCCTGGAGGGCCAATGCGCTGCAGAGTTTAGCTCCAACCCTGATAAAACTCACCTACCTGTGATTTTCTAATGATTCTGAAGACAATGATTAGCATGCTCAGCTGTGTTTGCTTAGGGTTAGAGCTAAACTCTGCAGGAAAGTGGATCTCGTGGGCCAGATTTGAGAATTACTGGGATAAAGGAAGGCTGGTAGAGGTAACGTTATGCTCTGGGAAATGTTCTGCTGGAGAAACCTGGGTCCACTTACCACCTACCTAAAGATTGTTGCAGACTATGAACACCTCTATAGCAATGGTGTTCTCTGATGGCAGTGGCCTCTTTCAGCAGGATAATGCACCCTGCCACAAAAAAAAAAAAAAAAAAAAAAAAATTAAAAATGAAATAAAATAAAACAAACAAACAAACAAACAAACAAAAAAACAGAAATTGTTTGAAGAACATGACCAAGACTTCAAGGTTTTGCATTGGCCTCCAAATTCCCCAGATTCCAATCTGACTGAGCATCTATAGGATGTGCTGGACCAACAAATCCAATCCATGGAGGTCCCACTTTGCAACTTGTAGGGATAGTTCACCCAAAAATGAAACCTACCCCATGATTTACTCACCTTCAAGCCATCCTAGGTGTATATGACTTTCTTCTTTATATTAAAAAAAAATGTCATGGGTCTTCCAAGGTTTATAATGGCAGTGAATAGTGGTCGAGATTGAAGCAAAATAAAGTGCATAAATCCATAATAAAAAGAGCTCCACATGTCTCCGGGAGCTCCACTAACTGTCATACACGTTACGCATTCACATGTGTGTGGCCTTCCAGCGGATGACGTAGACGTAGGCGTAGCGCAAGCTCCAGTGAAAATATTCTAGTCTCATGAGAACCAAGTTTTGTTTCAAGCAAAGGAAAATCAGTCTCCTATTGGCTTATATTGAAATCCTCTGACATTTTTGAAATCCTCGTTTTGTTTTGCTCTCTCCTCTGTACTTCTGCGTTAGTCACTTCTCACCAGAGCTTATGCTACTTCCTACGTCATCTGCTAGAATGTGAACACATGTACGACAATTAGCGGAATCTACAGATTACGGTTTATAATGTTTTAAATATGGATATTATTCTTACACAAACACATCGATTTACTTTAGGAGGCCTTTATTCACCCCCTGGAGCCGTGTGGAGCACTTTTTATGGTGGATGGATGCACTTTATTTTGCTTCAAAATCTTAACCACCATTCACTGCCATTATAAAGCTTGAAAGAGCCAGGACATTTTTAAATACAACTCTGACTGTATTCGTCTGAAAGAAGAAAGCCATATACACCTATGGCTTGAGGGTGAGTAAATCATGGGGTAATTTTCATTTTTGCATGAACTATTCCTTTAAAGGATCTACTTCTAATGTCTTGGTGCCAGATACCACAGGACATATTCAGAGGTCTTGTGGAGTCCATGTCTGCGTCCCAATGTGCATACTATCCATCCTAAATTCTATGTGATATTAGTAATTTTCAATTCTATTTAGGGCAGATAGGGTTGATAGTATGCACACTGGGATGCAGGGCATGCTTCAATGCATAAAACATTCATGCAATAAAACAAATTTTGAAATATTGAACCAAACTAGCCAGATCCAAAATGAAACCTAACTTTAATTTAAAGCACGCAAATAAATAAATAAGACAAAGACTGTGAACTTTAATGAAGAAATTTATTATTTATCAACATTATAAAACATTAGATATTTTGAAATTAATTTTAAGAATATTTCATTTTATTTTATTTTTTGGTGTATAAAAAAGCTGTTATGGAGGCGAGCTTAATGAGGGTAGCTTTGGTAATTGGTGGGCCTGTCTTTGGGATTATGTAAATACTTTTTTTTTTTTTTTTTGAAAATGAAGTTGAAAACACTTGTGGCTTCAGCAGAAGCATATATAATTGCTTAACAACACTGTAACTAGTGGGTCTTTCTTGAAATATTTATATGCTATCATTTAAAAGCTATTTCTCTCTGAAGAAAATAAATTGTTTTTAGGAACCAGCACTCTGTGAGTACCAAGCTGCATAGGACTGCAGGGCTCTCAGTATGGCCTTATATAAAATGTTTCCAGCTTCATACCTAAATTAAAACATGCATTGCTGAAAGCAAGAGATGAGCAGAAAAGTCAAGAGGAGAAGAGAGAAGAGGAGCCTGAGAAGCTGGAGAATATTTTCCAATTCACCAGATGTGAGTCATTTCATCTTGTGATTCAAATGAGGTTTGTGTTGTGTGAACAGATGTCCCTACCCCGCCTCCTTTATCAACATTAGCTGATTAGGTTTTAGCATGCAGCTCACGCCAGTACTGCCTCTCAGGTACAACCGCCCTCATCGGGGCCTGTGCAGCTGTGTTGTGTGGGTGAGCGAATGAGTGAGTGCGAGGCTGTCTTCAAGCAGAAACAATAGATAGACCCTTCACCACACCGTGCTGTGAACATATCAAGTATGCAGCACGTCTGCAAAATAACATCTTCCTCTTACACAAACACATAAACATGTGCACACAGTTTGAATGTGGATGTGTTTTTGGAAACTTTCACACTAGAGAAAGCTCTGACAGAATGTTTGACAGATAAAAGTGTGAAGGATGCATTTCAACGGTATGGAAAGCAGGGTTTTATTTTATAGATATACATAGATGGTCAAAAGTTTGGAATAATAAAGGTTTTTTTTATGTTTTTGAAAGAAATCTCTTATGCTCACCAAGGCTGCAGTTATTTGATCAAAAATAGAGCAAAAACAGTAATATTGTGAAATATGTTTATAATTCAAAATAACAGTTTTCTATTTGAATATATTTGTCAATGTAATTTTGTGATGACGGAGATGAATTTTCAGCATCATTACTTCAGCCTTCAGTATCACATGATTCTTCAAAAATCATTGTAATATGCTGATTTTCTGCTCAAGAAACCTCTTATTATTAACAGAGTTAGTGTTACTGTATTTTTAATCAAATACAGCCTTGGTGAGTATAAGAGACTTCTTTCAAAAACATTTAAAAAATCTGAATTATTCCATACTTTTGACTGCCAGGGTAGATATTGTATTGTTACAAAAATATAGTTTTTATTTTCATTTTATTTTATATTTTAACATTCAATTCAGTGTTGTTTTTGTATCACCGAGATACTATTGTAGTTTTTATTCATATTTGGAATAAGGTTTTATTTTTATATTTTCCTTTTTCATTTTATTTTAATTTAGCAATTTTGTTGGGTTTTTGACAATTTTGTTCTTTTTAATGTCTATAGATTTTATTACATTTTCAGTTTTAGTTATTTTAGTATATCAAGTTAAATGAAAATGAGTAATGTTGCTTTGGAATGTAGCTGTTTTTTTTTTGTTTTTTTCTGGGTTTTGACAAATTTCACGATTCGTTTCTCATTCACAAGCTTGAGATTCGATTCGATTGTCAATTTGATTCAATTCAATATCATTAACTTTGGATATATATCAGGTACAGTACATGCCAAATTTTCTCAAGGACAAAAAAAAATCTCTCAACTAATGCTGTAAAATATACATGAGAGTCAGTTGATACTACTATTCTTCGCACACAAAAATCATTCTCGTAGCTTCATAAAATTATGGTGTCTGACAAAATTCATAAATGTAAATGGATTCACTGCATTGAAAACTACATAAGTGAAATTTCCAATAGGCCCTGCTCAGTCAGATGCCCTTTCCGTGGATCTGCGGACCATGGAGACCAATACTGAACACACCTGCAGCTGAGCTAGCAACACACACTCTGCTACTGCTATGTCTGTTAGTGTGTATTGCAGGGTCAGCTTCATGAATATCCCTTCAAGAGAGCAACAAACAATCTGCCAATGCGTTTAAACGTGTGTGTATTTGAAGTGGATGGACAAGAGTGCACGTTTGTTTATGCAGCCGTGGCAGCACAACAACGAAACCCATTCTCCGTGTGCACCTGTTCAGCCTGTGACATCAGCTCCTCTCGCTGCACAAAGGCCACCTCTGGCCCTGAGGTCACACTGAGAAGAGAGGCATGCTGGGAGGGAAAGTGATGGTGCAGTCCTTCTGAGCGTGGCGTCCCCTGACTCGATTCACCACCTTCCCCCCCTTCTTCTGGAGTTTATCGGATGCGCTCTGCTTTGGCACTCATTAAAAAGCACCCATTATCCCGACATTTGCACGCATCACATGCAAAACTAATTTACTTTTAAGAAATTAAAAGTTCATTTTAATTGAGCTCGCGCTGCAGTATGCAAATGAAGAGTATATAATGTACACTGATGCAGAGACAACATGCCAGAGCTGGATTAACTCTTTCTTTCCTGATGCTAAGAGAACCACAAAAATCATTTGTGTATCTGGATCATTTGTTTGGCATTTGTACCCTAGTAAACTCACCAGACAGATTCAATACATATACATAAACTCAGCAAAACCTCTGATGTTATTCTTAAAGTGTTTTTCTAAGCCTTCAAACTTACAGTTTCTTGACTATAAAATAGGAGGTTAATAAACAGTTAAAAAAATCCCATAGCTCATTTGGGGATGAGAACAGAACACCTTAAATACTGCATAACAACATAATAAAACAATAAATAATGAATCATTCTACTTGTAGATTATCAAATGTCTTCAATCCCTGATGATGATAACATATTGTAACATATATTTTAAACATACTGTTAAAAAAAAAGGAAATGACTAACACAATATATCTATGTGAACATATGTATGTGTATGTGAATGGGGTTGTAAAATATTTTGTTGACCAAATGTCCACACAATGATGTATATATATCATCATATATATATATATATATATATATATATATATATATATATATATATAAAGTATATGTCCACACACATATACTTTACTTTACTTTTTAAGGCACAGAACTATTAACTAATTGTTAAGTAATATATCATTGTGGTTATGGATTTAGAATTAGTTAGTTAGCCTCAACAAGTAAAGTCATAACATAATTATATCTTTGCAAATCATTAGCTAATGATTAATTAAAGTTGACAACTGGAATGTGAAATGCATGGCTTCGACCCATTGTGGTAATTAACACATGAATTTGAAAGTGAAAGTGAAAGTCGTGACGTATTGTCAAGTATGGTGACCCATACTCGAAATTGGTGCTCTGCATTTAACCCATCCAAGTGCACACACACAGCAGTGAATAGTGAACAAACGCGCGTACACACACACCGTGAACACACACCCGGTGTGAGAATCGAACCGGCAACCTTCAAGTTACTAGCCCAACTCTCTAACCATTAGGCCACGACTTCCCCCTAATTTCCACTGTAACTTAATATAATATGTTATTAGGGAATTAATACAATATGACACATTTAACTAATAACAATTTATTGATTACTTAATCTATAAATCATATAGAATGTTAATTAATTGCTGATGCAATAATTATTAATAAATGACTTAGTTCTTCATGAGTTATATATTAACTCATGATTATCTGTGCATTATTTAAGCATGAATTAATGCATATTAGTGCTGCTGTATTATAAAGTGTTACTGCAAAATATTTATTCAAATTAAGAATAAATTCTATATAGAAACTGAGCAAATAACATTCCCCATCACCGAAGTGGTCAATTACTTCAGTTCAGCGCAAATTCTGCACACTCACAAAAACTCCTGTTATAATCACTGAAGCTGTGTACACTACAAAATAAATCTCTTACTTGCATCGTATCTGGACTTTGTTGTTTATGATGATAAAATCTGAGATTGTAGAGGTTTTAGTGTGCCGATGAGTAATCTAAATGCCTCTGACTAGCAATTGTGCTCATATGCTCAACAGAAATGTGTGTGATTCTAATAGATTTAGTTTAATTGTGCATGCATAGGGCCTTTGATTTCTTTTCCTGAATTTGGGAGGCATTTTTGCTCCATTAATTTCCACCCTGATGTGCACTGATTTCATACATTTCATGGTCTCTATTCAATCCAATTGATGTAAATCTGCTGCTGTAACAACAAGAGATCTTTAATCCCTGTGATATGCATTGTGGAGACAATAATGAAAACAGCATTAAAAAGGAGTTTTTTAAATACAATTAAAAATGTCAAAAGGTTTCTGTAAGTGGTAGGGTTCAGAAAAAGTCTAGGGTTTATGTATACCAAATGAAATTAGCTTAATATAAAAACAATAGATATCAATGTGAAGTCACTAGTGTGTGTGAATGTGTTTATGTATATGTGTGCTAAGAAAAGACAGAAAGAAGCTTTAAGGAATCAACTAGGGAGTTGTGAAGCCCGTCCCTGAGGACAGACAGGCCCATTTACTCTCTCTGCAGGTACTCAGTGTGCCCCGCGGGTCATAGTGAGAGGTCAGACCGCTGCTGTAAATAACGCACAGAATGATGTCAGTCTCCTCTCTGTAGAAAGGTCATCAAGCATGAGATGTGGGTCACCACCTCTGATTTGGACAGGTCAATAACATCTATGTCACCTGGAGCCCACTGAAAAGAGAGAAAGGTGAACACTCATTTCCCATTTCCCTCTCTGTCCCTTCAGTTTCTTCAGTTAAGACTGTTTGCAAAAATAAGGAATGGTAAAAAAATATATATATACTGTATATATATACTTATTTATAACATTAGTAATCATAATTGGATATAAAAGGTATGACGTATTTTAGTCCTGAAGTAAAAGACAACAAGATTAGAATGGAATACTAGCACACTGCATACTGTACTGTCTACTACTTCATACTGTTAAAAAAAAAATTGTATGTAAACATAATGCGGTATGCAACAATAAACATTTAAAATCATAGTATGCTACATTGTCACATGATTAAAGGCAATTATGGGATACATTATTTCTTACATTGTGATTTGTTCTATATTGCATGTTTAGAGGAACAGGTCATCCAGAAAATTTGCATAATGTGCACTGTATAAATATAAATATTCTACATGTGGTAGAAATGCACTGTAAAAAGTAAAATGATGTGTCATTAATTTAAAATACATTATTTTATTGGTTTAATCAAAAAGCATGGTTTTAGGTTGAATCCTTGAGAACACTTAAAAAAAAATAAAATAAATAATAAAAACATACAAAAAGGGGGGGGGGGGGGGGGGGTGTTGTGTAAATAGTATTTTTGCTTGACAACAGATTGTTGGTGTGCAGAACACATACTGGTTACTTTTTTATATTATATAAATTATTATGGTTTTATGATTAATAGCTTTTTATTAATTTATTATTATTATTACATTATTTACATAACATACAATGGATATTTTAAAAATACATCACAATAAACGTTAAGGTGTTTTGAAGTTGTTTTTATTCAATTAAACATTGAATTGTTTGTTTATTGTTGTGAATTTAAAAAAATATATATATTGACCTACATTAATTCAAATTGTGGCTTGAGTCTAAAGAAATATAATTAGTATTTTATGGTCCTTATAATAAATAATAAATAATGGTGTTTATAGTAATAATTGACTTTATGTAACCATATGAATATATATATATATATATATATATATATATATATATATATGTGTGTGTGTGTGTGTGTGTGTGTGTGTGTGTGTGTGTGTATTAAATCAAAATGTCAAGTTTGAACAAATTAAAGTATTTTTTTTAAGTCAGTCCAAAGTGTTTTTTTTTTTTTTTCACTGTGGTGCTGTAGTGTGGTAGCAAGCTGTTTCTATAACATGCCATCATAAATTCCACCCTGTGCACCCAATAATCAGAATTAGTCAGTGTTTTACACTACATTTATTTATTTATTTAATTAAACATTTTTAGTATAGTGCAATCAGCACACTTCCATGAAGCTTAAATATGTAATTTATGCACGACTGCAGTCTGATCGGGATGTTCAAACGAACAGAACAGTTTAAGTTTAGTGTCTTAGCACAGAAAGTCATTTTCAGCCATAGTGATTGACAGCAGTTCTGTGTGAAGAGCAGTAATGAAGAGCCTGACAGTGACTAATGGTATGACTCTGAGACTGGTAGTGAATCTCCATGTCATCGTTAAATTCTCCCCACGGATGATCCACCCTGTGATTGATCAGAGATAATCAATAAGCAGGATTTCACAGCGGCGATTGATGAACAGGGTAATCCCTGCCTGCTCGCTGCGGGACAGAAGGGAGGTAGGTGCTGCCAGGCTGTGTGTGCGGTTAGCTGGC
Organism: Spinibarbus caldwelli; assembly: GCA_039654775.1. Lineage (NCBI taxonomy): Eukaryota > Metazoa > Chordata > Actinopteri > Cypriniformes > Cyprinidae > Spinibarbus > Spinibarbus caldwelli. Next base: position 38,880,999 of record CM077220.1, read on the forward strand.
GCGTGCTGGCTCTAATGAGGGGAGTGTTGATTTGGCATGGGCCCTAATAGGATCAAAGAGCCCATTTGGCTTCCAGTTGACTGACAACAGCACTGGGCTGGCAGGAGACCAGAGAGAGAGTGAGTGCGATACAGTTGCGAGATACTGTATAATACACAAACATCCACGTGTGTGCACCCTCTGAATGGTGATAGTGTTACATACGCACATATGGTGCCACGATACTACCACTCGCACGCATGTCAACACAAACGCATGCCTGTGACACCAACACATATGCACTGCAACGATATCACCATCCACACACCCACACTTTCACAGAGGTGTTGTGCCCAGACAGACAGGTGTGTGTGTGTGTGTGTGTGTGTGTGTGTGTGCGCATCTCTCACACATACACACATGAGTAATATTCTATTAGGCAAAAAAGTGAAAGCTGCAATAAAGCAGCACTCTAGCACCTTCCAGGTGTGTTAGGACTACCTCAGGGCGTTTCAGCATCCCAAAATGCCAGCTTTTTGAGCAAGGCATTGCACACAGGTGTGATTTCTGCATGTACATTTGCATATTTCATGGTTTTCTGTCTCATGACCTTTGTTGGAACGAACCGGTGGGATGTTCATTGTACATATTTTGCAGTTTGCAGATGCATGTTGTGTGCATGCATCTTATTTGTAAGCATGACTGTTTTGTCAGCATTTATATGGATGGCCTGAGGGTTCCATACAACCGCATCACCATTAGCAAGAGAGAGAAACAAGGAAAATAAAACAAAGAGAATGAAAAAGAGGACCTAAAAATACTCGCAACCCTATTGCATGGTGGAAAAACATCCCCCTTTCCTAAATTGGCATGCAAATGTTTTCTTTTTTTCAGGTTTCGCCGCCACACTTCCCCCGTTCTCTGTCTGTCCCCCACCCCCGATCCTTTGTCTCAAAATTAGTGAAGCAGAGTGCTCGGGCGGCTAATTACGTATTCAAATGAAAGAGGCTCGTTAATGTTGCACTGGGGAGAGAGGAGCTGATTGGGAGAGGATGATGGAATTGAAATTAGCGCTCGCTGCATCTGGAACCAGCCGAGCACGGCCCGGCAGATGTCACCTCCCGGGAGGTGTCGAGGGAGGGTGGGTGTGTATGTGTGGTGGGGGGTGCTCGGTCAGACACGAGGGGGGAATGAGAGGGTGGGGAGGTACTGCGGGTAGAAATAAGAGGGCTTTGTTTCAGCAGAGGACAAAAAGAACGGCACGTTTCGCTCTCCTGAACGAAAGTGCCAAAATGGCCGCCCTTCCCACTGTGAGGTTGGCTCGGAGTGCGTAATCAATAGTGCAAGGGTGCAGCATCGACCCCTGGTGATTTTAACGGGTGGCGGTTCAAATGTTTGAAAGGTAGTACTCCCCGCTAGCAATTATGTAGCTGAGAGCTCTACGCTTTGTTGTTTGCATGATTGTGTATGTGTTTTTCGATTTAGGCATGCTTAGAGTGGCTGTTAGCAATTTTGCTGTTGAGTACTTTCTCTTGACCAATCTGTAGCACTTAGCCATACGCTACACATCTCTGTTGCAGCAGTCAAGAGCTCTGTGCATCATCATCGACTCGGTTTCATTCAGGAATCTGTTTGGTTACAGTTGTCGTTAAATGTTAGCTAAATGATAAATGTTTTAATGGTAATGTCAAAACCGCATTAGCAAGTTTCTTTGTAATGTCGATTACTCGCGTAAGCTCATGTACTTTACGTAACCTCATGGGGCAAGAATAAATCTTTTAAATCTAATACCAATTACTGTTGAAATACTATGCCAGGGAGTTCCTGTCAGCTAATTCTAAAAAATTTTTGCATTTTAAAGTCATTTTGTTTATTAGTAATATAAATTACTGTAATTAAATTCAAATTGCTATATAAGAACCACAATGGTCGTCTGATTTGTCAAATTTGTATACTAGTTGTAGTCCGTATTAAGCTCTACAACTTGATAGTAGCATACATTAGACTTATTTATTTATTTATTGACAACAGAATTACATGGAGATAATGTAATACACAGATATTCAGAAATACACAGATATTCAGTATACAGTGCTGTAGTTGTGCTATATAATTTCATTATTTTGAAAACCTATTGCTAAATGATCAAACTCCTGTTTGTTTTTGTTCATTTATGAATGAATTCTTATGTTTTTCAGCTGTTTTGCATATGTTAGTAAAGGGAAAATACTAAATAGTTTCTATCCTACACAAATATCTGTTAACACAGTTCATGTTTTCCACTCCAATGCCTATGATATGGAATCTTTTCCACAATGAAAATTAATAAAAGGTCTAGCTTAAGGAAAAATGATCTTTGGATTGCTCTGTGCAATAAAATATCCATTTCAGGATTGTTCTGCACATGCCTATAAATTTGGGGGCTTTATCTCAACTTTGGCTTAGACACAGAACCTGGCTTCAAAAGGAGACGTGTGATAAATATAAAAGACTACTGTGATGTATGTCTTTTGCGTCTTCTCAAAAAATTATGCATCCTCTCCTCATTCACAACACACAAACCATTCAAAAACCTGCCGCGGACTTATCGTCTGGAAATAGAGACTAGCTCTTCAGCATAATGGATTTGTTTTAATAGTCTACCTTCCTCATTAATTTTGACTACCGCATGATTCTCACATTGTTTCTTTTCTATTGTTCTGTAATGTGTATTACGCTGAGCATGCTATAGATACAGTTTGCCTCTCTGTCTCACTTTACCTGAAAAAAATGTAATGGAACCCTGCTCAACGACAGCTCCCTCACGAACACACACACACACACACACGCGCACACACACACACACGCGCACACACACACACACACACACACACACACACACACACACACACACACACACACACACACAAAACCAACCCACCATATGCTCATATGCATCCTTCAGTCAACATCTCCCTCACCTTCTCTTTAACACCTTTACACACATACACAATAAACCATAGAACACCACACACCCCTTAGCTAAGGTATCCCAGTAAGCAAATTTCATTTGGCACAGATCTGGCCCAAATCTATAGCTAAAGCGTGGCCTAGATTAGTATGTTTTCGCCAGCCCAAAATTGGCCCACGTTTTTTTAGCCAGAACTGAACCAAACCAGTGCCATAACTCCGCTTATCATGAGCCAAGTAATACATTTTTATGTGGCCCATATATGGGTCTTGTATTTCATTTTAGTAAGGCTGAGTTCTGTTAAGACCTCACTGCCCTAATGTGGCCCACATGCGGCTGACGGTAGGCTATATGTAAAAGGCGCATTAACTAGAAAGTAAATCACAAGCTCAATTACAAAAATGTAAATAAAATCATTTACTTTTGTCAATGCAGGTTAAATGTGCTTAACAGCTACTCAGTATCAAGTTAGAAAAGTTCTAAATAAAAATACAACAAACATATATTTAACTTAAAAAAAATATATATTAAATGGGCAAATTTGAGTTTGGAATTAGTTTTTAAGGATATACAACAGACATACATTTAACGTTCAAACAAAAAACAACAAATATAACACATTTAACATTCAAAAAAAAATATATATATATTAAATGGACAAATTTGACTTGGAATCAGTTGTTAAAAATATACAACAGATATACATTTAGCATTCAAAAAAAAAAAAAATATATATATATATATATATATATATATATATATATATATATATATATATATATATATATATATATATATATATATATATATATTAAATGGACAAATTTGAGTTGGAATCAGTTTTTAAGAACAAATAACATTAAACTTGAGAAGTGTGTTGCTTGAAAGTGTGTTGCTGTTAGTAATCCTGCGAACGGTCTAATTGGGGTCAGCAATGCACTGTTGTTTATTCATTCTCTCCTTCCTCCCACCATCTCGGTCTCCAGCCAGGTGCAGCCACTTTATAAAGTTAATTTCAGTGTCTTTATCTGAAGCCCTCCCAGAGAGGAGATTCTGCCTGACAGCACCTGCAGTGAAGAGAAATGTAAATAATGTTATCAGCAGTACAACCTGAAAGGTAGAGCAGCAGGATTACACTAAAAATCAAAATGCTCAACAGTGTGGGACAACCAAATACATGTAATCTGGATTATATAATCATGTTGTTACATTTTCAAATACGTTTTCAGAGTTACTTTTTACTTTACATATTATTCACACAATGGCAACAAATTATTCATGATTCTCCATAATTATTTTTCATCTTTAAAATTTTCTTTCCCACTGCTAATATGAAGTCTTCCAGTTTTGTGGACATTCACACAAACACCAGTTACTAGGATATACTTACCTCCTGGCCATACAGCATTTGACTTGAATAACAAAATTTTTTTCAATTTACAAAGTATTTTCTCAACATTGCATCAAGTACTGATGAACATATAAATTTTTACTTGAATGACCAAGATATTCCCAATTTTTTTTTGTCAGTTTTTTTTTTTTTTTGAATGTTTGTTCTAATATAGTTCCTTGACTACCCCAAAGATTTTAAAGTGCCCTATTATGAGTTATGAAAGGTTCATATTTTGGTTCTAGGAGTCCCCAACAACAGGTTGACATGCATGCAAGGTCAAAAACTTTTATTTTCTTATAATATGCATTTATTTTTACCTTACTTGCTCAATGACTCCCAAACGATTCGTTCGACAATTCATTTTTCCAAACCCCTCCTTTGCATGACGCTAATCTGCAGTGATTGGTCGATGTCATTTAAAGCAGTGTTTGTGAGCTTTTAAGGCTCCAAAAGCAGCACCTAGTGGCAAAGAATGAATTTACATTTTCATTCAGACCAACGCGAAAATCGAAGTTTTCCCAGGTCTGTGCGCGCAACAAGGAGGCGGGCAATATGCTAATATTTCATTTTGACATCAACATGAAACGGCTTGGGATTCGTTTTAAAAACGACTCATTTCAATGATTCAGAGTCGACTCTTTCTTTTGAGAGACGATAACTTTATAGACGGTGCACTTTCAGATTTAAAACTTTGCAGGATGTTTTCATTCACTTAGAGCTGTGTTACACACTGCATGAAAGGTAATTTTCAAAAATCCATAATAGGGGCACTTTAATCATAATAAGCATATTTCAGTACGCGCCTCAGGCTTGCACAGTATCGTCAACTCACTCATCAGAATCTTCGGTAATCCTTGGCAAACTTCGACATTTGGTTGGAACCGGCTCATTCGGTTCTTTTTGAGTTGGGCGTGCTACTTCGCCTGTATGTCCTGTGTAATCAACCCGGAACTAAAGTTTGATTCAGTTCGATTTGTGAACCGGTGTTGTGCCCATTTTCGACCCCTGCCAAATTATTACCCCCTTTCGTTGAAATCGCTACCTGATTGCCTAATCCTAACCCCTCCCCCACACCTAACCCTAAACCTACCAATACTAGGGGGGTAGTAATCTGGTGGGGGTCAGAATTGGGCACAACACCGGCTCTTCCGGTTACTTCCTGAGAACCGGCTCAAAAGAACGATTTGTTTCAGAAACGAATATCACTACCAACGAGTGTCAGCGCACAAGTTTAGGTCAAAAACTTTGACAACTGTCTCGAGACAGGTCAGGACTTCCATTAGTATCCTCAGGTCTATGGTGATTTTAAATAAACATGCTTTTTTTTCTGAATTGACCTGACGACCCAAATTAAATGTGAAATATTTAGATTTTTTTCTAATATTTGTTTATATCAAAATAATTTCTCAGAAATCGCTTACTGCACCTTTATAAGTTGTTTTGAAAAACTGTTTATCGTGAAAACCTCTTTGCAAATAAATGACTTCTAAAGAAAGGTTCTTACCAATGACAACTTCCTTCAAAATCAGTCGTTGGACACAGATCTTGCCATTAACTCCTCTCCAATTCATACCACGTGCCACAGCAGTTGAGAAAGTGGCATTCAACACACTCCACACAGTGTCTTTCAGGTCAAAGCCACCAACTAGGCCCAGGTAGAAAATCTAAAAAACATGGATTGCAACAGTGTGTATTTAAATAATTTTGTGTTCTGTTAAAAAATACATTAAATACAGTAGGCCACGTGACTATACACTACAGGATGCTCCAAATATTCTGAAACCATTTTCTAGGAATGCAATATGGAATTCAAGTTATTATTAAGTCCCCTACAAGTCTTTAGACACCTTGCGATCAGATTCAGTTTCTGAGAATCCCTATCGATTCCAAAAATGATTCTTGATCTACATTTTTGTTTCATTAATTAATGAGTTTACTGATTTTAAATATCAAATATGGGCATTTTAATTTTAAAAAGTACTTATTATTAAAAAAGTATTTAATTTAATAATATATCAAATAATATCAAATATAAATAACAAATATAAATAATAATACTAATACTAAATCAAAACAATAATATGCTAAGAGTTACCTAAATATATTAAAACACAAGTGTCAAGGTCACTAATCCCGATGTTCTGTCACCTCTGCGCACTACATCTCCCACAATCCTCCTTGGCCAGCACCTGCACTCAGTCCTCGTTAGCACAACTGTTTGCCATTTCCCTTGTAATCGGCTCTATATATGTCATCTCCACACTCACAAGGATTGTCTGGTCTCAAGGTTACTATCAGTGACTCTTACCTGGCTTGACACAGCCAGGAAGATAAACGAATGCAGAGCGGCCCTGAACTCATCCAAAGATCTAAAAGTCTCTGCACCACCCCAAGACAAACCATGTGCATGTAGTCATGCGGAAAACCACGAACCATGTCAATGTTTGTTTTTATTAGAGGAGATGTTGCAACATGATGGTCTTCATCTAGCATCTGTCAGAAAAAGAGGTCTGTCCTAAGTGGAGCGTTCATTTCAGGAAAGTTCATTCGGTGCTTGAGATACAAGCCAGTTTGAGTACATTTGTCACAGGCAGAGTAGCCAGTGTGACTCTTGATGGCTTTGATAAAAGCCCTGGCAGGAGCATCTCATACGACAGAAGTAACTTTACAAAGAACTGTTTGCCTTTAAAGCTAAAACCACTGCTCAGTGTTTTCAATTCACTTACAAGATCTTTCAAACATTCATTCAAAGATTTCGGTTTAGAGCTACCACAAAACAGTCCAATCACAAAGGGCCTCTTTATTTTATAGTCTTGAAGAATGCCAAGTATTGGCCAAAACTGTACCGAGGTGCTATTAAACAGTGGAATGCCATCAACATTTAATTGCAGTTTAAAAATGTGCCGGTCAGGAAATTTGCACTACAGGTTTTCAAGTACTGTCATTAGTGAATTCAGTATACCAAAGTGGAAAATGGTAATCTCCACCAGCTATCATCTGTGTCTTGTAAGAGGTTTTAGTTCTAAGCAGAGTTCTATCATCTTTAGGAAGGAAAGGGAGATGCACACTAAGTAGAAATTCCAAAATTAACAGCCCAGCCTGCCGGAGAACAAACCAAATCATCACTCACTAAATTCCCGTCATCTGTTTGCTCATCATCAGAAAACACATCTGAAAAGTCCTCTGCACATGGCTCCTCAGAATCTGACATATTCATTACATCTAAATGATCCGAGTGCAATTCCTCACTACTTTGAGTGCAATCAAGGGAGTCAAATAAGTAATTTACTCTCTTAACAGCCCTCCTTCTTAGGTTATTTTGTTTATATTTGTTTCCAATGTCCATGATGATAATTTGAAGGGAAAAGTCTCACCAAACAAATCTGTTGGACAAATAAAACAAAACAAAAAAATTAGTTGAAAAAAAAGGAAGGGTGTTAAAAGGACATACTGATATCAGACAACATTTCAGATAATAAGTGCATAACTTTAATTTTAAGTTAAAATATAATTTTTTTTTTAAATTATTTGTAAAATCACAGGAATAATTCATTGACCAGTAAGGGACAATAATTTAATAATAAATTAAATTAAATTATAAATTATAAAATTAATAATTTAATAATATTATTATATATTAATAATATTATTAATAAATGTACTTTTTATTTTTAATTAAGCATGACAAATACAATGTGGCATTAGGACATTAGCCACACAGCTCTCATATTACATAATTTATTATATTATATAGAATTATTATAATTTGTAGTTAATACATGTAAAAAGCACATATACAAAACTGTTTTATTCATTTCACCAAATTCTTTTAAACCATTCTACTAATGTTTCCTCTTTTGTATGATATTTCTAGAACATTTAATGTTATTTGATTTCCCACTTGCCATTAAAGCTTTGAATCTATTTGACTAGTATGTTAATACTTCACTTTAAGGGAATTTAAGGAATTTAACATGAATTAGGCTGCAATACTTAATTTCATTTAGGCATGGTGGTGAGTAATTGAGAGAGAATTTTCAGTATACCTTTAAGTACAGACAGCATTGTTGATTATATGGCTATTAAATTGTCTATTGGTTAATGATATATTCTTAAGTATTAAAATTAGGGCTGCAACCAATGATTATTTTGATAAATGATTAACCTAACAATTATTATTACGATTAATCAGCAAATCTTCAGTTATTTCACAGATAATACTCCAGGTAGTTTGCAGTTCATGGCACTGGAGACAAGACATTTTTCACTTCCAGCCCTCAAAAACAACTACATATCTCTTATAAATTATTATATACAAAATTAATAGTAGTTATAAAGATTGATGTGGTTTGGAATTGGTAATGTGCTAAAAATATATAATCAGAATGTCTAATGTCGCAGCACATATTTACATATAATCTGCGCTCTCACGCTCTGACTGTCATAGGTATGGGTGCTTCTCAAACGGAAGGCTGCATCCTACGAAGGCTGCATATCTCGGCTGCCACGTCATCAAACGTCGCTGAAGGCCATCTCAATCGGAAGGATCCTTGGAAGGCAGCCTTCGTTTCGCGTCCTTCATTCAGCTGAATATGAAGGATGCAAGGGATGTTTCCTTTGCGACCTTCAATCACCCACAATCCTTCGTACCCATTCTATTTCATGAAAATAAACTGACGAAAAACGAGTCATTAATGAGCTTGTCTGAATTTATTATGAAATGTAAGACAAAAATCATGTTTTCGGACATGAAAGCATAGATGTTATTTTTTGTTTTGGTGTAAATTACTCAATAAACGCTAAACTGCCAATAACTTAAGCCATGGGGAGACTGTAGACAGCTGTGATTCATTGTATTGCATTAATAGAAAGCCAAATAATATAAAGATTTGTAATACAAAGTATTTTTCCAAAATGAAGTTTTATTAGTGTTTTCGTGCCATGACTGTGAGGGCGGGAACATATGTGACGTAGCCACGCGCACTTATTAGACCGTCTCATTCTAGCGTTTATATGCCGAGGAGTCTAGCCTACAAGACTCTGAAGGACTGAACTAGGAAGGACGCAGCCTCAGTAGGATGCAGCCTTCTGTTTGAGAAGTACCCAATGTATGATAAGCGCGGTGTCTCTTCTTCTTTTGAATTGCATCCAGGAGCACTGAATTACAGTCTTGAGCTACAGTGCCACACTGGTCGAACCGCATTTTTGCAGGCTCTTACATTAGGTCATATGAGATCAAACGTCCATTCAGCAACAAAAAATATTTGTCTATATATATATAATATATATATATATATTGTCGACGTTGTCGATAATTAGAGTTTTTGAAAACTGCTGACTTAAACAATGTTTAAAAACAAACGGGACTGAAATATTTTGAAATCGGGACAACTAAGTTACATCTATGCCATTTTTAGAATTATAAGATGATTTTTCTTATGGAAGAAGCCACCTTTCGGTCAAATTGGCACGGTAGTCATAGTAACTCAGATGTGGCCTGCCGGACATCTGTCAAACTTGATGTGTTTTCCAAGTGTAATCCAAATGTTAGCCAGAAGTCGATGTTTACCAATGTCAGCCATAGCTAAACCTTACTTGGTTCTTATGGGTTTGTTGTTATCTGGACCATATACCTCAAAAGAAGCTGTGAGCCAAGCAAACATTTCCCGCAAATTCTAAACTGATGGCAAAACATATATGGAAACAATCTGGCCCATGTCTGTTTAGCCATGCCATATCTAAGCCATATGTGCCAGCTATCGGCCACATTTGGCCCAAAGGTTCTTGCTATCTGGGATGCTTTTTGACAAACGGATAACACACAAAGACTTTCTCATTTAGATGTAAAGCAGAAAAGTTCATTCAGCGCTGTATGTTCTGATCACACACACAGCAGTAACAAAGAAAGTCTTGTACCCAAAATGAGCAAACATGCATAGTGATTCTCAGAATATATGGTGTGTGCATGTGCACACACAAACACACAAACTCATCGTGTATTCATGGCTGCAGAGCAGTGCAGTCCGTGCCCCCAGGCGTGTAACCCTGTGCCCTGCAGGTATCATTAGAAAGAGCCTGTAAAGTCATTATTGATCCAGTGGCTGCTAATGTTATTCAGAGCCATCTCCCGAGGGGTCTCGCTCAGACTGGTGGCCCAACACCTCTGCACTCTGACTCTTCCATCACTGTGTCACCGCATCCCACCGGCCCACAGTCACATGGTACATACAAATAAACACCTAATGCCAGCATACACACACACCAACATGCACACACAATAACTACATTTTTACATTATATAAGGAACATAGCAGAGGTGTTTGCCCTTACCGCCCACAATGCTAGATGTTACCAAGGTGTTTTCATTGTTATGCAGTTGTTGTGATGTTCTGGGTTGTTGGTAAGTGTTGCTATGTGATTGTTCATGTGTTTTGAGTGGTGGTAATGCTATTGTCAGGGTGGTATGAATGGTTACATGCATTACAATGTGGTGTCTAAGGTGTGGGTTGTTGTCAGAGTGTTTGCTATAAAGTTGATGTTTTGAACGGATCCCAGCTATCAGGGAATGTTAACGTTCTCAGAACTTTCATTAATGTTTTTGAAAGTTACAAATTACAAACATTCTTAAACTAATATTTATGGAATGTTTTTATTACTTTATTAATATTTGATATACATGCTCATAAAATTGAGAGAAAACGTTCAGATCAACATTTTTAAAACTTCCTTATGTTATTTCTACTTGATGAACATTTAAATAAATGTTTTTAAACCTTTAAATAACATTCTAATTTTTAGAATATTTAAAAAATAAACATTCAAATAAAATTATGTTTTGGGTGAAAATAAAGTTAGTAGAATGTTGTAAGAAACATTTTTGTAACCTCAAAATAATGTCATGACAAGAAAACTGGACATTTATCATTTTTAAAACATTTCAAAACAAGGTTCCCACATTGTTTTTATAATCCAAATTTGTTACCTGTGATATTAGCATGTTGCTATGTGATTGCAAAAATGATTCTGGTGGTTACCAAGGTGTTGTAATTTTTATCAAGTTGCAACAGTGTTCTGGCATGGCGTTATGAAGGTGTTTTAGATAATTCTTACCATATTACAATTGCTAGGATATTATAAATGATTACATGTATTGCAGTGCAGTTGCTAAAGTGTGTGTGGTTATCAAGGTGCTAAGTTGTTTTGAGTGTTTTCACCACGTTGCCCCCAAGTCTCCTATATTCTGGTATCTCGATATGTCTCAGGTCACTCCATCAATGGAAGCCAGTAATTAAATTGAATTCTTAGAATTTGTTTAAATCTCTTCCCCTATTTATAAGCAACAGCAGATGCTTGCCTTAGCAAACCTCACTACTCAACACTTAAAATGCAGACTGGTATGTTGGGAATTCCTGAGCAGAGTAATATGTCCAATATAACACAGCAATGACTTGATTTGCACACAGTGACCCCATTATAGAGCTTGCTTTGTTGTTTTTCTTTAGCTCTACGTGTGGTAAGCGTTCTTGTCACCCGCAGGATGTGCCAAAAATCCGTCTGTACGTCCACCCCCCTCCCTTCACCCCCCTCTTTTTTTTGTTCTGACGGAGATGCATAGTGTTTCTAATTTGGCATGCAGACATTAATTCCAGCACAGCTGCTGCCTTCTCTCTCTCTCTCTGTCTCTGTATCGCTCCCTGCCATCATTTCACTCCCTCCTGTACTCCCCCTCCCCCCGGAAGGCTTTTCTCTAATATACAACTTCAGAGATGCGCTGTAAATAAACAGCATTTGCTCTGCCGAGCATGGCTTCTCCTAAATACTACACATACGTATCACATTACAGAACAATAGTGGGGATGAAATAATCAGATTATGAGAAGATGTCCATTCATGCTGTTATGCAGAAAGGCTCTATTGGTTTCCTCATATTTCAAGCAGTTTTCAGTTAAATGGAGTGTGTATGGAGTGTTTGATAAAATTTTGAAGTACTGAAGTGAAATTTCAGGCATGTATATCCACTCATACACACACACACACACAAGTGGCAACTCAGTACATACTCTGATCTGAGCATAGGAAACATCCTGCTATTTCATCCATGACTACACAGTAGACACTTGAATTCTGAGGTCAATATGTTCATAAAATAGATTTGTATATTATTGTGTGTGGTGCATACCTATGCAATACAAAACTCACCACTGTTTTCTAAGGCAGTTTTAGAGCGGATGTTAATACATTGCTATAGATTCTAGGCTGTTTAGTGGTGTGTTTTCCACGAGCATTGTTAAGTCTGTGAAAGTCAACGGTCAGCCTTTGGCCAAAGTCAGGTCGTCATTGAGCATCCGTCAGTTCATTTTTTGTGGCACATTATTCACACCAGTCGGATCCCATCAGTGGCTTTTTGACTAATTGAGCATGTTGAATTGGTATTGGGCAGTCAGTGAGAGAGATCACTTTGATAGGCTGTTTAGCTTAGCAAACCAGTGCACAAGAAAAAAAACGAAAGTGTCAAAAGCAAACAAACGGCAAATTCTAGAGGGCACACACAGATGGCTTACCTGAGCATTCCTATACACCAATATTTTCATAACGACATGGCCATCTGGAATGAAGAAAGTGAAGACCAACTGATCAACATGATATATACTCAAAACACTTTGTTTACAGTTTGTATATCTACGGTCCTATTTTCAGTTTCCTCTTTTGAATGACAAATGTAGACTACTGCCACCTTCTGGAATAGTAGTTATTTCCTCTCACACAGTTGCAGAGCATAAATGCTAGTTGGCTGTAGTCTTTACCGCATAGAAATGCAACTTTTTGACCCAGATGTGAAGCGACAACACAGTCAGCTTTTATCACAGCTAGTTTATATAATTTGGGTTTGGTAATATCACAGGCTTTAGCAAACTTTGGTTGCAAGTTTCGTCATTACCAACATAGGTCACCAGTTCAGCGTTCCCCAAAACTGTTCCAACAAACATATGCAACAGCATCACAAACTTGTGTATCTGGAATTACAGCTAACATAAAGCAATCTAACATGCTGTACATTCCAACAATCTGCAAATGTAAAGGGAAACCCTGGAGTATGATGTAAGATGGAACCACTCACAGCGAGGAACAAAAAGGGCATTCTAGGTGGTAGCTTACTGGTCCAAGTCAACACCGATCCCAAAAGTCTCGGTAATATTCTTGTCCCAGGTGTCTTATTCTCTGTAAATCTATCAAATTTTCTGTCTGTAATATCTCTCACCAGACGCAAATAAGTCACTTTAGTAATAGCACACATTTTCTACAAAAAAAAAAAAAAAAAAATGCTTTCACCATTCAAAGATGGTGACTTAAATACCAGGTTAGAAGTTTGTCCAAGTGTCAGCAATAACAATAGTGATGCCTGTAAGCAATACTAATTATTAAGGTCTTATTAATTCTCAGATTATTTGTATTCTAAAGGTTTTCTTGTGTGTACACCTTCCCAATGAAATGCTTGCACACGTATCCCACCTACCCACCAGAAGGAGCGGATGGACGGTGTGGTAGGGTAGGTGCCAGCATTAATAATGGGACGAGTAGGCCCTAGTATTCCCCCATGCATAGCAGGAGTAATGACTTATTAGCTGGTAATTAGGAGCTAATGCAGCGGGGAGGAGAGGAAGTCTGCAGCGGCGAAGAGTGTGTGGACTGGAGAGCAGTCAAGTGCATCTCAGGTGAAATCCCTCTCATAGGTGGAGCTGGAAAGAGGGAGAGGGGTGGGCAAGGAAAGAGGTGATGCAAACGGAAGGAGGGAGAGAGAAACAGAGGGAGGGAAATCGTGGTGCAGCACTTGGAAAGCTGCCGCCACATCTGCTCGTACATGATGTCACTGATGCCGCTGTCAGCTGTCGGCTTGGACCGCAGTCAAGAACCTCATCGCCTCCCTCTCTGTGGACTTTCATTTCTGCGCTGTTTGTTTCTGCTTGCGTTCCCTTGTTTTATCTTTGTTTTTCTCTTTTCTCCAGTGGGAAACTGTGCTTTGCTACAAAGGAAATGGTCACATGGTAAAAGTTCTGTTTTTCATGTGGCACTCTTTATGAGACTGTGACCCAAAAGCAACTTTAGCCTACATTCAAAGTCATCATGAAATAGCAAACAAGTTTGAGACTTGATTTTATCAATCAGGAATTGACTGGATCATGAAAAAAGTCTGTATATGACAGGTGGTTGAAGGAGAGATGTTTAAAAATGGCCCGGTGAAAAATAAGAGGTATCCATAGTCAAATGCCAAATATTGTGTTAGATAACTAGTTTATTTCAGTGGATTTCTTTGTCTGGATACAGTGACCTTTTCCAGACCTCTTCTCTTCATCTTCCCCTACCTTTCCCCCTCGAATCCATCCTCGACTTCACCTCTCCACCACCACCATGCAGGTTTGGGCATGTGGTCCTCAGGAGACATGGCCTTGCAGCCATACACTGCTTGTTATATCTTTCACCACTGAGTTCAGACAGGGGCCAGGCCCCTGCGCTCTTTCTGGCCAGTGTTTGGACCGCAGTAGGAAAGGAGCTTGGCTGGGCATGCTGGCCATGTGGATGAGCACCAGTGGGAGAGTTAGAGATCAACCTGTCAGCCAATACCAAACTGCAGCCAGCCTCTTTGGGATCTGTGATGGAAAAACAAGGTGCAGGTTGCTCCACTAACCCTTCATAAACCAACAGGCCAATTTACAGTACCATAGAGAATGAGAATGAGAGAGATGGAATTGATGCATTCCCTTTAGATCATAGTTTGAAGGGAAACTCAACCTCATGTCATTAAAGCTCATTCTTTTTTTCTTCTTTCCATGGAATAAATCTCTAAATACTGTACATACATTAACTTGTGAGAAATGTCATCATTTCTGCAGCTGAATGTGTAGAGCATTAGACACTATATAAGTATTACTACTGTATACATCAGAGTATCCCTGACAGAGCATTTGACAGATAGGCATGCAGAAGATTCATTTTGAGCGGGTGGAAAATGTTAGTTTGAAATCAAGTGGACAATGCAGTGATTATTATTTTTCCAAAAGAAGAATTGGACCAACATCAGTGGTCAGTTTGACATTGGCATTGGTCGGTGTAAAATTTAATTTTCTCATAATTTGGTTACATGAGTACTGAGTTCAATTTTAAAAAAGCTTAACATTGTGAGAAAGTGTCCCCACTGAATCAGTGGATTCACAGTGTTTGCTGATTTACAGTTCTAGTGTTAAATTCTAGTGTTTAGATGCCTTACAAAGGAGAAGAGGTAAGGTTCTCTTACGTATCAAGAATACACCAAGTTTTAGTATGCAGAAAATTGATAGAAAATTTGTATCATGAACTTATTGTCAAAGTGCCAGCAAACAAAAATGGAAGACAATATTTTCAGTGGAAATTGACATTTTGTGTTTGTGCTCCACAGAAAAAGAAAGTTGCACAGAAAGCTCAGGAAATGGCAGAATTTTTATTTTTTTTAGGTGCATCATACCTTTAGAATCGAGACAAATAAGATGTTACAGAAAAAGAAGAAGATAAAGTTGAAAGTGGATCAACAAAATAGGTGAATTACAAATTTTAAGGAACCATGTGGGTGGATTTATCCACAGTAACAACTGTTTGGAGGATGGTGTTGGGAGACCCACAAAAAAGAGGAAAGGAGAAATAGAAAGTTGAGTGAGATAGAGAGAGTAGAACAGGAGAGGGAAGATATGCTTTGTGCATGGCCTGCTGTTGTGCAGGATGATGAAATAAATAAATAAATAAATAAATAAACGTCTGCCTGCTTGGCCATGAATATTACATTAGAGCAGTGAGTGGGGAAGTGCAGTGCCTGGAACATCTGGTCTCATCCACAAGGACCCTTGTGGCGAGAAAGCAGCAACTTCCAACAACAAAAAGCCAATAAAATGTAAAAAGAAGAAGAAAAAAAAGATTTATTGAGCAGATATCTACATTATTTGGATGATTTGTTTTGCTAATTAGATTTGAAAAAGTCACTGATAGGTACTACCTGCTGAACAATAAAGGATATTCAACAGACCCGTGCACAAAGCAATATCATTTTACTGATCATTCAGTATTTTCAGACACTTGGGACCAGCTGTACATTGATGGCTACCCTGCTGGAAAAATAAGGTCATACCAGCTAAAAGTCTACCAGGTCAACCTCTGCCCCACCAGATGGTAATCCAGCTGACCATACATCTTGACAAGCACAGACCAGCTAATAACTTCTCTGGACCAGCTAGAGCCCATGTAGAACCAGCATAGAACCAGCTAAGCACAATAAGCAATATATGTTGGATACTGATCCTGGTTTTTCCAGCAGGGAATCCATGCAATATACAATATAATTAAATCTGTAGTTTTCTTTTGAGTCAGGTGTACACTGGTAGCTATCCTTAAAAAACCAGGTCATACCATCCTAAGGTGGACAGGGTGGTTCTTTCAAAATGGTAGCTGGATTGTTGCTGGTAGAGGGAGGTCTACCGAGTTGATCACCAGGACCACAAGCTGGTAGCACAAGTAATTAACCACATAGACCATCTCATAACAAAAATTGAGAGGTTTGGTCCAGCTAGTAGCTATGCAAGTGGCATTAACTTACAGTAAGATGGTCTTAGATTGATTTTCTTACAGTAGCCACACTGGAAAATGATAATGATACTAAATGTTTTTAAGGTAAGTGGTTGCAAACAATTAATTTTACCTATATTTAAACAATAATAAAAAAAATGTTGAAAGTTAGTCAACTAAATTTATTTAACTTTAACTAAAATAAATTGATTGCAACCACTTACCTTAAAAAATAAATAGTAAATTAAATTATTTATTTATTTATTTATTTATTTTTCAGTGCACATGCAATACTGTAGAATTTAACTTGGAATCAACCATAGAGGTGATCTACCGTACCGGCTCTAAACAGATGGTCTGCCATGTCAACTTTGGCTCCACTAACTGAGAGAACAGCAGATCAACCATCTAGATCAGCTAATGACTATAAATTACAGGTTTTAGAACAGACCTAATTTTTAAATCAGCCATGGGTCCTAAGCTAGCTTTCACAGTGAACCTCTGCACGATGCAATGTAGCACTGTGTGTGTGTGTGTGTGTGTGTTTGGACCAGGTCCAAGATAGTCTGCCATCTCTAACCAGCTTGGCCAAGATGGTGTACTAGATTGACCTTTGACCATTGAATAAATGTAAATGATAAGCGTGCGCTGGTCAGAAACCATGTAAAACCAGCTATGGACCTTAAGTTGGTTTTAACAGGATTTTCCAGAAGAAGAAGCACATGATAAGCAATATGCAGTACAATAGAACTTTGAACCAGCAGTAGGGTTATCAGACACTTGGATCTGGCTGTACAGGCAGCTATAGACCCATACTCAGTATTGAATGGTTTATTGAATACCGTTTGCTACCTTTATTTGTCTGTTTTCAATGAGTTTAATGAGTCTGGGGTAGTAATATGTGCCTGCGGTTGAATGGTTATTGTCCACGTCCATTGAGAGCTATGAGGAAGTGAGAGGGAATGGGTGAATGGTAGAATAGTGCAGGGAGAGGTGGTCAGCCTCGACTCAGTGCGAAGTCAGTGATAGAGAACAAGAGCGAGCGAGGGATTGTGATGAGCACAATGGAGGCCAGAGAAAACATTGTACAGGTGCACAGTCCCAGCGGCCTTGTCCATTCACTCTGCTGAGATAGAGCCAGAACATTTGCACTGACATACTCTTTCAGATGTATCTATTTGTTTTAGTCTGTCAGAGTGGAAGACTTTTTAACTGTGAAATGAGTTTAAAACATCGAACTGTCTAGATGAAAGGTGAACTCACTGCAGCTGCAAATGGCCTGGTCATGGCCAAATGCCTGCTTTCATTTAAACTATCCTCTAATCTGTAAATAAGATGAAAATTTGTGCCGATGTGTTTATGTTTGCATTCTATGTTGCCTCATGAGTAAAACAAGTAATTCAAGTAAAAGTCTAAAAATGAATGAATAAATACCAGCATCACCTGAAATGTGACAAATAGATCAAAGAATCAAACAGTGGCTGATATCTATTGTTTTAAAGCAGTCATATCATGAGTAATTTCCTTGATCTTTTGAGATAAAAGAGTGTATTATGACAAGTCCTCCCTAGTTCAAAAATACCATTTATTGAAATGTTGTAGAAATCATTAGACAGGGAACTAAAATGTTACCATAGGATTCCACATGTAAAAACAACACTGTCACTGATCAGAAACTTGGCTCACCCAATAAAAAATGCTAAAAACACATCTCTTCCATCTTTATTTGACCCTCTAACTGTAGCTCTCTCTATTCTAATTCTATTCTTAAAAAAAAAACAAAAAAAAAACTAACGCTAGCTTTTCTAATCTTTTCGTATTCTATCTGTTTTCTTTTTGTTTATTATACAATTAACAAAAGCAAAAAAAGGCCTCTAACACTAGCTTGCTCTATTCTTTTTCTATTTTGTCTGTTTTCTTTTTATTTATTATATAATAATAAAAAATAAAAAAAACATTGCTACGTGTACTACGTTAAGCTAACTGAGCCTTGTTATAGCACTTTGATAGCTTTGGATAAAAGTGTCTGCTAAATGACTAAATGTAAATGTAAATAACAGAGAAACAACAAAGATGATGTGAACAGATATTCTTAAACACCAATAGAGCTAATATTAGAAAAAGTGTAGAGAGCCAAAATCTTGTGCAGTTCCTGGATTTTTGTAGCATCTGCTCCGGGTTTTAGAAACAAGAAGCTGAAATTTATTTCTAACAAAGTCTGTGAAATTTCAGTCTGATTTTAGCAGTGTGCAGCACATTTCAGTTTTTACTGTATTGTTTTGTGATCTAATGCAGATTTTGGAAAGAGGCTGTTATTGAAGGATGGAGCATCTACAAAATTACACTGATGTAACAACAAATTTTGCAATGCATTATTAATTTATATAAAATTGATTATAAAACGTATACTGTAGTTCCAACCCCAAAATCCGGCTGTTGGAGCCATGGTTTGAAGCCATCGTAAAATAGCCATCAGTTCTACAGTATATACATGAGGCTCGATTATTCTTATTATGAATTATTTATTAAAATTGGTGTTTTTCACTGTATTGCTGATGCCAACATTTTATAAAAGCAATAAACTGTAAAAGGCTGTGCATAATAGTGTTTTTACTAAGAGTATGGAGTGTTCTAAGCAAAAGTGCCTTAAACCCCATTAATTGTGATAAATTCACTGTAACACACTCATTGCTTTTTATTTATCCGCTGCTTTCATCTTCTCTTGCTTCAGGTAACTGAGAATATTGATTGTTGAACTTTCATTAATATGATCTGTTAAACACAAGCATGAGTTTTCTGCAGGACACAGACTGGATGTCTAATAGATGATATTCTCAGTTTTCAACCTTCTTGTATTTAATTTAAGTTACATATCCCTGAAAAACTGAACTGAGACAGAAGACATAAAATTAAGAACAGACAAGAAGAAAACGGCTAATTTGCACATATTGTTCTTTGATGAATCAATCAGGCTGTTGAGAGAGACACAAGAGTTCTCATTGAGACCACATTGATTTCATTTTGATTGAATCAATAAAGACTCTGAGGAACAAGACCACTCCTCTCTCTATCTGCACTAGTCCTAAAATTCCCTCCATAAACAGATTAGATTAAAATGCACTATCAAAAAGGGCTTCTTGAAGTCTTGCATAATCATATCTAAAGCACATGCAATCCAATCTTAACGTCAGAATAGCATTGAGAGAGCAGCTTTGATCGTTTCTAGTACTCTACACTTTCTGTAGCCGATTCCACTGTCTTCCTTCCGCCATACTCCTAATTTCTTTTCTCCTCCTTCCTTTGTGTTTTCCATGTCTTTCTTCGATATCACGTGTGTGTGTCTGTGTGCAGGCTTAGGTGTGTAAATTTATTTGTGTGTGTGTGCCGATACACAGGTGCAGGCAGCGAGATAGTGTCCCACAGGCGTGAATGAGTTCCCTGGTCAGCTTTTAATCAGACTTCACAGCACGCGGTGGCCACCCTCTGTTTACCAGCAACCTGGAGAAGAGAACCGCACAGCTGCCTCTCTCTTCATCTCTCTATCTTCTCAAGCCCTCATCCCTTTTTCCTTATGCTCAATTCTCTTGTACTATCAACATTTCCAATTAACCTAGAATTCCTCTTTTTTAGGCATAAATTGCTTATACTCTGTGAAACTCCTGCGGTTGGTGTAAAAAATATGTAGATAAAAGTCCTCTGTGCCTCTGTTTCTCATAAGATGTCCTGACACAAATTGTGTTAAGAAATGCAAACATGTCTCCTATTGTTTAGAAGCTTGATCGTTTTTGGAAAATGTTTCTCACAGAATAAGTTGGTTTAAAATGTTACCAGCGAGCATGTTTAATTCAGACTAACTAGGTAAATCAGAAATGAGTTTTCTTTTTATTTTGGGGGTTAGGAAAGTTATCAACAATTTTCATTGTATTGCCCTTGTGATAAGCATAGGTGTGCTTTTGTATATGTATTTGTATATCATTTTTAACATTTTCACTTTGTTTTAAATAATTAATTTCAATATCCCTCCCTCATATTTGTGAGTGAAGCGAGGAGACGAGGATAACTCAAAATACAGTCTTTAACAAATCCAAATCAAGACAAGACAGGGCAAGACAAGGCAAGGCTGACACACAGGAACACCAGGAGTAACGAGTAGACCAGACGAAAATGAACAGAACAGGCAGGAACTAAATACACATGATAATTAACACACACACCTGAAAGAAATCAATAAACAATCAAACTTAACAAGGACTGGAACAGGAAGGACCAAATAAGGGCATGGAGGGGGAAACACACAGGACACAACAGACCAGACTGTGACATTACTGTCCCCTCCCGGAAGGCGCAACCCGCGCCGTAACAGTGCCACCGGGGGTGGGTGCTCTGGATGGAACAGACTGTTCGGGGCTCCATGGCAGATCAGGGATCTCAGGAGGCCAAGGTGGTGCAGGAATCTCAGGAGGCCATGGCGGAGCTGGGAGCTCTGGAGGCCATGGCGGGTGGTCTTGGTGGCCGAGGCCTCGGTCCCCTCGGCCCGGCCACTACAGCCGGAACCCCTTTGTAGCCCCCCAAAAAATTCCTTGGGGGAAACTTACGGGTAGAACTCAGGAACTGGAGCCCTCATGGGGCTGAACACAGGAACAGGTGCCCTCCGTGAGTTAAACTCAGGAACAGGTGCCCTCCGTGGGCGAAACTCGAGAACAGGACAATCCACCTGAACAGGAAGCCCTCCTGGGCCCGGCTTGGAAGCTGAGGCTTCATCTGGGCATGACAAGGAGATCCACAGCCCTCCCTGGACTGAACGTGGAGTCAGGGGCCCTCACAGGGTCACTCAGCAACCGCTTCCACTTCAATGAAAGGGGGCAGACGACTGGCGAATGGCCTCCGTGGCCATAACTTGAGGAGCCGCCTGCCCCAGACGAGTCTCCATGGACCAGACAGACAAGACAGGATAATTAAAACTGTTCCAGTGGACACGGGACTTTAAAAAGCCTAGACTTCGGTCAGTGGCTGAAGCCATCACTGGACTCTGGTCAGGCTGGGAACGGCACTCCTGGCCGTGACTGGGGAACTGGAGTCAGCGGCGGCCGGCGGGCTTGAGACAGCAGCGGACGGTGCGCTTGTGTGAGCCGCGGACGGCGGCGTGAATGAGTGAGTCGTGGATGGGGGCGTGGATTTCCCCGCGAACGGCGGGCTTGAGTCAACGGCGGCCAGCGGACTTGGGTGAGCCGCGGATGGCGGCAGGCTTTTCCCCGCGAATGGCGGGCTTGAGGGAGCCACGGCCGGCTTGAGGGAGCTGCAGACGGCAGCGTACAGGAGGGTGATTCGCGTCCAGCGGACTCGCGGCACTCACGGCGATCCCGCCGAACTCCTTCGCTTATTCAGCGGACTAAGGCGGGATAATCAGCGGCGACTTCCATCAACAATCAAAGCTCATCAAACTTAACAAGGACAGGAACAGGAAGGACCAAATAAGGGCATGGAGGGGGAAACATACAGGACACAACAGACCAGACTGTGACAATATTTTCATATTTATGAAGATTCATGTACAGTCTAAGTGCTTGCCAGTGTGGCAGTCTCACAGTGTTCTTTGTGTATAAAAGACAGTGATCATCAGCGTCTGATAAAAGCAGTTGAGTAGAGAGTAAGTTTGAACGGGTCTGCTAATAATGTAGCTGACAGTGAAATGTGGTCTGTCCAAATAAAAGAGCTTCTATGAAACCAATAGCAATATGGTACTGGAGGCTACACTATATTGTGAATATGATGAATTATGCAAACCTTTTAACCGTGATCATGTTCACCATACAGTGCGGCTTTGATAAACAGTTAAAACTTGGTATTTTATTCATTCTTCATAAATAATATCAAGGAGACAATTTTTTAACTAAAATATTAAGAAAATTCATTAATTGCCATTCTTCTGTAGTCACTGAGTGCATTTCTCAATACCAAGTATGCCAAGTTCAAACTCCTGAGGACACAGTACATTTCTGTAAATGGAATAGAAGCATGCTTGATAATGTCACTTAGCTTAGCTCCTCAGATAGCCTACTATCTTCCTTGTAGTGTATATTTACAATAAAACAAAATACATGATAGTTTTAATTAACAATTATACACATTATAAAAGTATGCATGTAAAGTATAGGAAATTTGTACAATAGGAAATAAAGACAAGCAAACAATATGGTCAAAGTACTAAAGCAATAATCTTGTAATGTTAAAATGAAAAACATTAAGTTATGACACTTAATTTTGCCCTCGAACTAGATGATTTTAGAGACCTAACATTTTATTTTAGATTTATGAGACCAAAGATTGCTTGTTAGATATACCCAAAACAAATTATATCTCATGTTTAACCACTACAGAGACATCAGAGCCAGCAGTAAATGTCAGAAGGATTTGCCGGACTATGTAATGATCGCCCAGATCTCACAACACACACACAAAGTGCAAATAGACACTATCTTTATAAATTGACCCCAGCTTTGAAGTTCAAACAATTACATTTTGCGACACAACAACAGTAGTACTTTGAAAAATATGTTGGTTTTCTCCATTGCTATTTGCTGTTTGGAGTGAATTGCATTCTGGAATACTTGGTTGTCTCAAATCCACACAATTTATCTTGCAATGCATCCTCAATACAAGAGGCAGAGAAAGAACACATCTTGGAATTTAAACTGTAACTTCTGAATCTTTGAATTGGAATAGTACTTGGGACTGATGACGTTTCACCAATCTAATGACAAAAAACAAAACTACAGAGAAGAAATCATAATTAGAAATGGCTGGAATGTTGTCATATGGTGTCCTTGTTACATTGTAATTATACATTAAGTACTGAGTAATATTATGTTCTACTAAATGGTTAGGGTTAGAATGAGGGTTTGGTTTAGGGTTAGTTGCATGTAATTATGCATAATTAACTGTTATTATAATAGTAAGTACATGTGTAACAAGAACATCATAAAATAAATTGTTACCCAAAGTTTTGAGAATTAAGAGAACCATTAAATTTTTATTAATGGTTATAACAGCAGAATATGAGCACATTTTAGGCATTATTTCATAAATATGAATACACTCTTGCATTGTAGTTGTCATTAAGTTTTTGAGAGAAGCACTTAGTAGCAAGTAAACTAGATGTCCACAAGCAGAACTGTATATTCAATTTTATCTCATTTATGTCTGTGAAATATTATTTTCCTGTCTAAGTTGGTGGCCAAAACAAGCTGCAATGTGGAGCAGACTGCCTACATGAAACTGTGGTTTTAGTGTTGCATCATATAATATTCAGTGTGTTTTTTATTTATTTATTTATTTTTTTTTCTGATGCAAACTACACCATGCACTAGTGATGATAAAACAGTTTATTTTAAAGCATCAGTTAAAACAACAACAAAAATGGGTTTTACCTACTACATCATCATATGGGCTTTGACATTCTAGCTTTGCATCCTGTCATATTACATGTACACGCTCTAAAACCTTTAAATAAAGTTGTATGCACAATTTGTTATTTTTTTCCACTAAACTAATAATTTCATGTGTCCCAATTCAGTTTGTTGCAGTCCTAATGTAGCTCGTGAAAACAAAATCAAATTTAAATGTCATTAATATATATATATATATATATATATATATATATATATATATATATATATATATATATATATATATTTATTTATTTATTTATTTATTTATTTATTTTTTATTTTTATATATATATATATATATATATATATACTATATTAATGCAGTTCAGATGGTTCCCTGAAAAGATCAGACTCAAACAAGCAATTTGTTCACAAATTGGACATTGCTACCACACTTTCAGTTGTGTTCAATGTCCTTGTTGTTAGTCAATATAGATACGTCACAATACACTTGGATGTTAAGGACTCTTTACCGACTAATCTAACTGCCCGCATTACATTATATTAGCCATCACAACATGTCTCTCAAACACTATTTCAAACACAGTTTCAAAATGTTGCCTAATTCGCCATCTGCATTACTGCTTTGAATGTCTTGCTCCTCTTC
This sequence comes from Spinibarbus caldwelli, assembly GCA_039654775.1. NCBI lineage: Eukaryota > Metazoa > Chordata > Actinopteri > Cypriniformes > Cyprinidae > Spinibarbus > Spinibarbus caldwelli. The sequence goes on from CM077220.1 coordinate 38,905,961, forward strand.
ATTTGCCAAATAAATGAAAAATGCCTGCTGGTGAGATAACTTAAATGACTAGTAAATTATTTCTGCCCAGATGTGTGGTTTTCAGCCAGGAGCTAGCTATTGCTAATGGACTGAAAAACTTAAGGGGGAAAAAAGATATGGCTGCATCATAAATATCCTTAAGAGCAAAACTGTGTTGCTAATGTTTATTGTTACTGACAATCTGGAAGTATTACCATCTCAGCTCAGACAGGCAAGTAAGAGCAATAAAAGACATCAGTATCATTGCTAGACTCATTGATGTATAAAAGTGGCAGCTGCTTGCATAAAATTCTAACAATTTTAAATCCTGTCAGTTCAATCAGGTAGAATAACAAGAAAGAAAATGTTAACCATTTATAATGTTAAATCCAAAACAAATATTTAAAAAATACCCTTAGCTCCATACTTACAGCACAGTATTACTGGAGACTAAAGTTCCTCTTGACTTTTCTTGACAGTTCTTTACACAACTGTGTACACAATGCTTTTCTTTCTTTCTTTTTCTTTCTTTCTTTCTTTCTTTCTTTCTTTCTTTCTTTCTTTCTTTCTTTCTTTCTTTCTTTCTTTCCAGTTTACTTTTCTTATCATTTTAAAAGACATTGAAGACATTAAAAAAGTTATTGTTATAAAAGCAGCAATAGGTCTGCACTGTGATTAGTTCCTATTATTAGTTAGCAATTATGCAGTTGGGATTCTTTTAGAAAAGGACAACAGATACTTATTTTACACTATACACAATATTTACTCCATTTAAATTAATTTACTTTAGTAAAACATTGAAAACTTTCAATTAATATATATATATATATATATATTAATTGAAATGTTTGAAATAATATATATATATATATATATATATATATATATATATATATATATATATAAATAAATTATATATATATATATATATATATATATATATATATAAAATATATATTAATTGAAAGGGTGAAATAAAAGCTATATATATATATATATATATATATATATATATATATTGTTTTTATTTCACCCTTTTCTATAAACAATGTATTTGAAAAGCATAAACAAAGTATTTGCTGAAAGTATTTGAAAAAGATGAAATATGGCAACAATTAGTAATATTTCTAATGTTGCTTTCATATAATAAAAAGCTAAAAGTTAGTTATTAGTAGCATTATTATTAAGAATTAAATAAATGTCTATATTTATTTATTATAATTATATAACAGCCACCACTCCCAGAGTAAAGGTGTAGTAATGTGGCTTTCGCTGCTGTCAGCATGCTGTAATATACAGTCAGAGTCAAGACTGATACCTGCGGAGTCCATTATTACACGTTTACACAACGCATTAAAGCAAGGTATGATTCAGCAGGTGTGTAAGTGAAGGTTTTATTGTACATTTATATTTGTCTCAGCATGACTTCACTGATAACCTCTGTACCTGTCAAACTAATAAACATTAAACCCTGAATTAAATTTCTACTGTTTTTAGGCAAAACAATCAAACAGACAACCCAGACTCGTTGGAAATTGGATTTCACAACTGCACAACCTGAAATATCACTTGAGTGAAAATTCGGACATATAGAGCTGTGATGCAAACACTAAAATGTAGACATTTACAAATCATGAACTATGGTAAATATGTTTAAGGTCAAAACACTATTATTATGCAAGGTTATTTATTGGTTGCCCCTGTAGTCATAATATGTTGTTAAAAGGAATCAAAGTTGTTGCTATTTTACTTCCTCTAGTGTTAATTTCAGCTGGAAACGACTGTGAAATGTATGTACAATAGGAGTCAAAAGTTTGGAATAATTAAGATTGTAATGTTTTTAAAGGCTGCATTTATTTGATCAAAAATACAGCAAAAGCAGTAATATTGTGAAATATTATTACAACTGGGAAATAGTTTTCTATAATAATATATTTTAAAATGTAATTTATTCTTGTGATGGCAATGCTAACTTTTCAGCAGCCATTACTTCAGTTTTCAGTGTCACATGATCCTTCATAAATCATTGTGATATACTGAAAGACAGCTGGCAATGTTCAGAAACACAATAAACAACCACTGGTGAATCAACAAAATTGAGTGAAGCAAGTGTAGTAAGCTGTTAGACATTATCGATCATTATAATAGCAATTTTTTTTTTTTTTTTTTTTTTTTTTGTGCGGTCTGATGAGGTAGCAACACCAGCTCACACAACTCAACAAGTCTGAATCACTCTGAACTCACTGACAAAAGACAGTGATGGCAAAATTGTTTATAATGAACAATTTAGAGCATTTTCTCCACTCTGCCTCTTGGATCACCTTTGTCATAATAAGCACTCTGGGGTCCTCGCTGTCTCCTTCTGTTAGGCTACATATAAAACCAACTTAAAGCTTGGGATTCTGCCCAAGAACTGTCTATTTAAACAGGAAAGAGAAGATTTAAAAGCAAAAACTGGTTTATTGCATGTCTTGCAGAGTGTTATATCCCTTCTTTCTGTTTGGACTCATTTCGTATTTTTGCTTTGTTCCTGTTTCCTATTCTTTTGCAGTTTCTTTGTAGCTTTTCTTGCTTATTAGTTTCTTGATTATCTCCCAGGAATTCCTTGTTTTCTTGTTAGTATCTTAGCTCCATCTGTATAGTGTTTTCCATGTTATTCGTCAAGTCCAGTCCTTCCAGGCTGTTATTGGTGCTATTACTGATTGTTGGATTCTGATATTGTAAGGATTACTGAAGGATTTTGATTTTCGTACTATGTGTGTGTGTATGTATGTGGGTGAGTGGAGTGCTGGTCTCCTCCACTGCTTCTGGCGCTCCTGATTAAATCAGCAATTCAGATAAAGACTTGGTCTGTTTTCACAGCAGACACAATGAGTAAATTAAAAGCAGAGCCTGACAGAGGACCATATGGTCCAAGTCTCCGAGAGAGGAAGGAACGGCAAGATTAATTGATAATAGCTGCCTCTTTCACCACCTCCAGCAGAGGTCTGGAGATGCTGCTGGAATTTCAGCAGCTTGTCCGTAATCAAACTGCCAGGAGACATCAGCCACAAAACATGCCTCAACCTATCAAGAATAATTTGTTAATTCTGTTAAAGCTGTGGTCTTGATGTTTGCACATGTGTACCAGGCATGTTGAGCTGTGGCGCTCATGTGGGGAAACATGGGTACGCTTCCATGCCATGTCATGCTTCCTATGATTTCCTCTTTCATCCATTGTTTCAATCTTTAGGCAGGTATACACTGTGAATGATTTTCTGTATTTTATGATTGTTACTTGTCAGATTGTTTAACATGACACTGGTCAGATCTCGGTTAAAAACCAATGCAGACTGTGCATGCAATATCAGTAACATTTTATGTTACAATGTACCAACTGACAGTATTGGCTGGGCATTTTACATCAGTGGTACTGCACAAACCCAAACAAAGTTTATGCTAATGTAAGCCATTTTTGAAAGAAAGAAAGAAAGAAAGAAAGAAAGAAAGAATGTTATGACGCTATTATATACAGTTGTGCTCATAAGTTTACATACCCATTGCAGAATGTGCAAAATGTTAATAATTGAAAGAAAATAAGAGGGATCATGAAAATTGCATGTTATTTTTTTTTATCTAGTACTATCCTGAATAAGCTATTTCACATAACAGATGTTTACATATACTCCACAACAGTGTTAATTTTGACAGGCATTTTTGATTTAGTCTTAGTCTTAGTCTTGAGACAAAAATGCTTAATAGTCTTAGTCACATTTTAGTCATTTGAGTCTTTCATAATTTTAGTCTAGTTTTAGTCGACGAAAAGTCATTACATTTTTGTCAACTTTTAGTCATTACTTTTAGTCAAACTGCAGTTACCAACATTTATTTAGGTAGCTATTTTATATGTAGTCTTCTAACAGAAATAGTCATTAATTCTTTTCTCTTTAGACCAAATCAGTTAAGCTCATGAGAAATTTGAATCAAGGACTGAATTTGGAAAAACTGGAATTGATGACAATTTTCATTTTTGGGTTGAGATACAAATTAAACTAATTTTTAAGATACAGTAGGTTTACTTAACATATTTACATTTATTTAACATCTTTTGTTGGTTAACATTAATGACCCAGATATGTATTTAATTAGGAATGCTGTCCCTTTAAGATGGAAGGCATGCATGTGATACTGACACACATTCAGTTTTCACCCACCTGTTTACATTCACTTAAGCCATAACTGACTGTATTTATGAGATACTCTACACGATGGACATTTGGATTGCTGTGTGTGTATTTGAGCACTGAGAACTGATCGCTTTTGAACAGGATGATGATGTGTAAATTCTTCTCATTATGTTTAACGATCATATTTTTTCATTTAATACTGGACTTCAGAAGCTACATAAATACTTACATGTTTTCCAGAAGACAAAATAAGTACAATTTACCCTGATCACCCAGTTTAAAAAGTTTACAGCCCCCGTCTCTTAATGCATTTTGTGGCCTTCTTGAGCCACATGTTTTCACCTTTTGTAATAGTTATGCATGAGCCCCTCAATTATCCTCAGTGTTAAAAGATGGATTTCAAAATCATACAGTCAATGCTGGAAAGGGTTCAAAATATGCAGAAGATGCTGGAAAACCAAAAAATGTGCAGGAGCTGGAGGATTTTTCTGAAGAACAGCAGGCAGTTGAACTGCTCAGGACCAACAAAGGACTTATTAACAACTATCACAAAATATAAAAACAGTTGTGCATGGATCATCCAGGAAATGACACATAGTATTAAGATTCAAGGGTAAACTTTTGAATGCAATTTTTATAAATTCAGTTATTATTTTGTCTTGTGGAGTACATGTAAACATCTGTTATGTGAAATAGCTTCAGGACAGTACTAAATAAAAAATAACATGCAATTTTCATGATCCCTCTTATTTTGTTTCAATTATTAACATTTTGCACTTTCTGCAAGGGGTGTGTAAACTTATGAGCACAACTGTTTATAGTATTTTTTTTTTTAATCTTACTGTCAAAACGTCAAATGAGGATAAGATTCATAATAAATTAAATTAATCAGTTGTCAATGAGCATGTTATATGTAATAAAAGGATGCTCTTATAAAATGATGATTACAAATGTCCTAATATGGCAAAATCATGGCCAAATCATGCAGCGTGCTCTTGGCTTTTGTTAAAAAATAAAAATGAAAGTTAAATTAAATTAAAAAACATATACATACATACATACATACATAAACAAATAATAATAATAAAAATAAAAAATGTTAAAAAATGTTTTTTGTTTTTTTTTTTCTCAGCATGTCATGTGCGGTGCTCCATTGAAGGCAGATGGTTTTTGATGATCTTGGGATGAAGTTTATTCCACAGTGCATTACAACTAAATTTCTGGAGATACCAGAATGCCATTGAAGAAATTGGATGATAAACTGGGCCCGTCAAAGTATTCATTTAGAACAGAACACTTCAGTCTGTGATCTATGGCAATGATAGATTGATAGATGGATATTTGAAGAAGAAAGAAGGGAGAGCGAGACAAAGGGAGAGATCCCACTCGGGGGAAATCAGTACATTCTACACATAAACAGATTCATCATCAACACTGACAAATAGTTTGCCGCATAAAGATCAGCTTAAATGAGAGTGAGAAGATGGGGTGTGTGGAAAAGAGAAAATATAGAAGTGGAGAATCAGAAAAAAAACTGGTTGTTTATGCTGGTAGCTGGTTTTACAGCATTTTATAGTTGTATCCCAGCTAGTCTACATGGTTGATTATTTGGACGTACAATACAGACAGGTGAGGCTGAGGTCAACTTTGTTGACTATCTTGCTAAAACTGGTTAAAGCTGGCAAACAACCCAGCTAAAATATTCAAAAAAAAAAAAAAAAAAAAAAAAAAAAAAACCTGCTTGTCCAACTTGGTATTGCTAGAAGGATTTCTCTCTGGCTTTACTCTTGCTCTCTGTACTGCTCACACTTCCCCTCTTGTTTTATCTCATTCTGAGATTATATACATCCTGTCTTCTGAATATTTTATCATAGAACCAACTTTGAGATTCATCCTCAGAGAATGAGAGGGAAAGTACAGAGAACCAACAATGTAGAGAACAAGAAGGAAGAGGAAGAGGTGAGATGAAGAAGAACAGAAGACATCAAAATCTTGACGTCACCACAAACGCACACATTCTCCCCCCAGATCAGAAAGAAAACATTGCCCCAGGATATGATGTATAATTTTCCAGTAGCTCTAGGGTAAAGCCTATAGGGAGTTGAGAAACAATATCAAAACTTCAAACATTGAGCAGCTAAGACAGCATTAGTAAGTTTATAATAAGTTTATAAATCAGTAGTAAAGCATTTATAACTTTTCAGTCTGGATCTAAGATGTCTGAAGGGTGTAAAAGTGTGTGTTTCTTATAGATGACGGGGGCTGCATCATTAATCGAGCCCTTGCCCTGTATGAGCAGCCTCTTTCTCTGTCTGCTAATGACAGTAAATGAGAGGTAATTATGGGCTGTCTGTTGGACCGCTCTGCACTTCCATTGCATTACAGGGGTCTGTGCCATCTCCTACTGATTACACCACACCCTACCCTACTACACACCATTACCCTACTACTGTCCAAACAAACACACACACACACACACACGCACACACACACACACAAACACACACACACACACACACACACACAATTTTAGAACTGACATGCATACAGAAGATTTTGTTTAAATGAACAAGTCATTTTCATGTGACAAATGGCAATGGGGTAATACATTCCACTTTCAATGGTTTTGTTGGACAATTCACTTTAAGTACACACAATGTGCATTTCTCCTCTTCCTCCCCTTTCCTCTTCTGGACAAACTAAGTCAGAACAGATTCAAGTCGTTTTTTGTAACATGGTTTTTGCTGGTCCAGGTTGGTCTACCAGTTCTAACCAGCTTGACTAAGATGGTCTACTTGGTCAACCCCTGTCCCACCAGCTGCTAGTCTATTTAGACCAGATGGAACCAGCCCTTTATTATGAATAACCAGCTTTGGTCAGTTATGAGCTACTTCACTAGAGCCGATGCAAAAACAATCCCGTCAGACACGCGCCAACGGCCGACTGGTGGAATGATGTGCCCCAGCCTTAAGGTAACATTACGCTAGCTACTCGATAGACTCCATCCGGCCTCAGTTTACCCCTCATACTGCTTTTTTTCTCACAACCTCTAGTTACGTACAGATAACTCTCAAACTCCACAGCCTCTCTTTGATCACCGTGTGTTTGTCTCCCAGTAAAATCCCCAGGAACCCCTGCATCCTGCTCCTGTATCTATTTGTCTCTTATCAGACTGGGGTGCAGGTGCCCTACCCTCCCCCTTTTCACCTCTGAGAGGGTCCAGCATGGTCCCAGCTGGTCCTGCTAACACATTCCGCTGCAGCCTAATTACAGTGGGGACTAAGGGGCCGCTATGACCTCTGCCTTAACCCCCCTTCATGGCCCCCCAAGGGCCCAAGCAGAGAGGTGGGGCTGCACTGACACAGATCATGGAGGACACTCCAGGTGGTGGGACAGCGCAGGGAATTGGAAGTCATGAATATATTAACAGAAGAGCATAATGAATTCAAATTAAATTATACGTGCCCAGCACTGCGTGACAGGGTCTTGCAGCTAGCGGGGATATTTTAGGGGGCAAATTATTATACCTTTCAGATGAATATGATGAGAGAGACAAACGGCTGAAGTGCAAGCACAAACATTTGTCAAATGGACATGAAGTTTGTATTATAAAGATAAGAAGAAAGCTTACATTGAGTCATTGTTGAGTGAAATGATTGTTCATTTGTTTGGTTCAGTGGCAATGGGGACAACTGGATTTTGAGCTCAAGCTCAGAGAAGTCCGGAGGTCAGAAAGCTCCCAGCTGTCTCACTTCGCACGCTGGCCCAATCTGAGGCCTGGGGGGGTGATTCACAGACAGCAATGCCCAAGATGACCCTCTGGAGCAAAGGGGGGATTTTGAAAGCTGGAGTGGTGCATCCTCTTGAAGATGTCCCAGGACTTCCCAGTTGGATGGAGGAATAGGAAGGGTGTGTAGAAAGTGGGAGGCAATGTTACTCATTGCCTACGGCAACACAAAATAATTCTGTCTATTGTTCGGCATATCCTGTAAACAACTTGAATACCTATCGCATGTAATGATGCAATCGCTCACACTTTATTTTAAGGTTCAATTCTCACTATTAACAAACCATTAATTATGACTTTGCCTCAGTAAACTCTTAATTTGCTGCTTATTAATAGTTAGTAAGGTAGTTGTTAAGTTTAGGTATTGGGTAGGATTAGAGATGCATAATATGGTCATGTAGAATAACTGCTTTATAAGTACTAATTCATTAATCCATAGTGATAGTGATAGAAAATTAGTCAGTGATTTCAGCGACACGGGTTCAAATACTGAATTGGAGTGTTGTGGGGCAGTCGTGGCCTAATGGTTAGATAGTCATACTTGTAACCCAAAGGTTGGCCACACATCACTCAATCACTCACTAATAATCAACCAATATATAGGTATGCTAATAAGCAATTAGTTCCTAGTGAGAATTGGTCCCTATACTTAAGTGTTACCATGCAATCCATCCAATGAACTGACCTCCCAGAGGGATTTCCATACTGTATGTTACCATTTTCAGCATGACCTGACCAGTGCATGTTTTGTTTGCCAGTGACACAAAAAATCAACAAAATCTTTCGATTCTCACTGGTTTCCTCTAGTAATTAGCCACACCACCTTAGCAAATCTCTCATAACACAAAAAGAGGTAACAACACTGTGAGGAAGGGAGGGCGAGGCTGCCACACTTTCATTTGCTGTTGCAAAGGCATAATGTGCAAATGACAAGAGCAATCGGAAATTAATGGAGGACAATACACAGGCAGCATGTTGAGGCATCGTCTTAATTATGAATGCTGAAAGCCAATTAATCCTGCTCACTCTGCACACTTCATTTTCAGATATTATTTAGTGAAACAGAAAGATGTGAGACTATGACAGCGTGGAGATACAGAGAAAGAGCAGGATGGAGAAAGATAAGCATGGAACTCAAACAGCCCACAGCCTCTTCCTCTGCTCTCTAGATTTCTTTCTCCCAGTGGTCTACTTGTCTATGCCATGCCCCTCATCTCTCCTTTTTTTCCTTTTCTCGCCTTCCCCTGTGTCTTGCATGCACTCCTTCTGCCATGTTTCCTGCCCCCCTTCTCCCATCTCCCCTTCCTCCCCTTCCTTTTCTTTAGCTCTTTTTCTCTGTAATCATGTTGAACAGCTCGTACCCCCTGCCTTCAACTCTGTGGAATTACAAGGATTAGGGTTCTTCTCTGCACACAAACACATGCATAGGGTGAGGGGTCGGCCCAGGTCAAACACAACCTGATTTACCCTGCTTGCCTGACATAGATAAAGAAACTGAGGCTGTACAATTAGTCAAATTAAAACCAAAATTGTGCAATGACCTTGTGTGATTACGAAATCATAAAAGGCTGTGTGTTAAATGAATAAATAAATTTATTCTGCTAGCCTTGTGTTGTCTGTAGTTACCACACAGATTCTACACAGTTCTTTTTACTGGAAGAATATAATTCAATTTGGTTGTATTTCCCCAAATTGTGGTATGACATCCTACTCTGTTGTTCAAATGTTACATGCTTTTTGATTCACATTAAAGCAGCAGAACAATGAAATAGTTTTTTACCCTGATTTTTAGAATACTACCTTTCATAGAAAAACATGTTAATTTGTATTTTAGCAGATTATTGAAATTAATTGGAAAAATACCAACTGAAAGACAATGTAATGCTAAGTAAGTCTTTTCATTTTTAGTTGTTTATGTGCAAAACATGAGTTAGTTTGGAGGTATTCCTTTGGAGGTTTTGCTTGATAATGTAGTTTGCAGTTTTTCACACATTCTACTGAACATGATAGCTGCAGTTTTAATGTGATTTTCCTTTGATAATAAAATAGCAGCAAAAAGATGTTTACTGTGTTGCAGTTGAGATTGCAAAATATCACAATTTTAAATAATAAAATATATAAAAATAACAGACTATAAAAACAATTATTTTAACAATTGTAACAAGCACAGAAAAATAAATAAATGAATACAGCCTACATTGCATCATACAAAGTGCAAAACTCATTCGACATTTGTTAACAGCTGATCATAAACTTGCAGAAAACAAACAAATAAACAAACAAATCAATGAATAAAAAATCACTACAATTTCCCTTTTAAAACAACTCTTGGTAGTAGTAATCAGAGGCCAGTAATTTGTATGTGTTTGTGGTGGGGGGGGGGGGCTACATTATAAAACCAATGATTTTATAAATATAATTAAAAATGTTATATTCTGTTCCCTCTTTCCTCTTTCACTACTATATGAGCTCCTCTTTCACTACTATATGAGCAGCTCCACAAAATATGCATAAAAACAATTATCACACACTACTATTTATTTTTCAATTATCTTGTACTGTGCTTAATTAATTTATGCTACATTAAAAAAAAAAAAAAAACAATCCAGTAGGAGGTACAAATATTAGATTTCAATAAGGCAAAGGAAGTCATGTGTGCTTACATTTACTGTAGGGATTTTTACAACAACTCGAATAAACAGTCAGAAAAAAAATTAGACCTTCAAAATTCTCTGAACTGAAGGACACTCAATGATGTTGATGTATAACTGAATATAAATATAAGCTCTGTTCCAAACAGAACTTTATATAGGTGAAGCTATAGATGAATATAAATATAAACACTGCTCTACACAAAACCTAGTGAGCTGCCTGTATAATGTCAGCATACTGTAGGTATGAATTATAAACTATTATATTTATTTATTCTGAGATTGAAGTACTTTGAGTAATGAATGGATATACGTAAATAGATATGTAATATATGCAATCTTGAATGATGATTGCTAACCTTGTTGGAGCGAATTCTAGAATTCTCATTTTTGACGGTTTTTGGCAAAAAAAAAAAAAGTGTCTTAAAAGGTAGCATAATTTACTGCTTACTTGTTTTGGAACAATGAACAAATGCTGCCTATTTAGGAAAAGAATATATATATTAAGATATTAAGAATGAGTAGCATATATATTTTTTCCATATAATTGATTATACGAATTTCGAACAAATATACAGGCAATGCAATATACTTTAGACTATGTTATGTTTATCCTGAAGGCCTGCATATTTGCATATCCGGACACACCATCTTGAGTAACAGATCTGCTGTTGGGACGTGTGCATATGTGTGCGTGCATGTGTGTCTTGGAGGGGGTGTGCAGGGCAAAGATTAGAAGGTGTGAGACAGCAGATGGGTATGTCTAAAAAAGCCCAGCAGTCATTGAGGGTATACATCTAATAGGGGGAGGGTGCAAAATGATATCAAACAGATGCAGTAATATTAATGACCATATAAACCGTCTAACAACAATCATGCATATAGATCATTGTGCTTTAACACTTCACAAAGGGATAGCGGCAGGCGTTTAGGGCAGCATCACACTGCATGGTGTACCTCTGTGGATAACAGCATAAATGCTCTTCAAATGATCATTTCGCTTCTCTATTGCATGATCCTCTCTGCTTCAGAGACAGAAAAGAAATGGTTATAAATGGAGAGGACAAGTTTGTCATCTTGAAGCCACCACCATACGTGGGTGTGCATTGTCTTCCATAACTTTGGCACAGATGGCGCCTAGCGATGTCACAATACCACAGTGTCTATTGTGTTGCCATCACACTAATGATGAGGTGAGATGGCAAAAATAATAATGGTCAAAAAATGAATCAAGCTGTCCTCATTTGAACTGGTATCCAGAAGGGCCTTTTCCGAAGAGAAAGCAGCCAGTCCAGTAATTAACTTATATGATAATAAATGACTAATTATGCTCGTCAGTGGCCATCAGGAGAGGCCCCCCATGACCCGCTTTCTTACAAACTGTCAGTCCATCCTGTCACCAAAGGGCTTATCAAATCTTGACCCTGAAATAGATGAAAAATCTGTCCATTTTCCCCTGGAGCATGTACACACACACACACACACACACACACACATGTGACAGAAACAAAAAGAAAGACCAACAAAAGAAGTTTACCACAATGCACGCACATACAGAGGAAAGGGAAGGCGTGTTTAGACATGGTGACCTTCACCTAATCCCAAGTCCACTCGTTATCTTCATGAAGAAAAACACTTCTCATAGAGGTTTCCAGAATACAAGCAGATGTTTTTACATATGTGTTTGTATCGTGTGATGGACCTGTCAATGCTCTGAGCTGTATGTGCTATATGTCCAAACACATTAGCCCATCTCTCAGTCCAAAGCTTCATTTGTTTACCAATATGAATAGACAAATGGTGTGATACAAATGCTTATAGAAGTCATAGCCATGCACTTAAAGAAATAAACAGTATGTTGACATATTTGTTTAAATTGATAAGCTTAAGCATCCAGTCATTTCAGTCCCTTGTGAAAAGAAGCTTATTTGCACTTAATTGTACTGAATGTACACTTAGTACACTAATCTTAAAAGTATATTAAAAAAAATATTAATGAAATAAATTTTAAAGTGTACATAAAGAGATTACACTTTTATGACTGTTTCTTTTCTTTTTTTAAAAAAAAGGTGCACTTTGTCAAATTAAGAGTTTTACTTAAAAGTATATATTAAATGAACTAGTAGTTATGAACTACCAAATCACGTTAAATGCTTATACACTCTAAAAAATGGTGCTAAATAGCACTAAAAGTGATTCATTGGCTCGTAATCATAGGGAAACCACTTTAAATGCTATATGTGACCCTGTACCACAAAACCAGCCTTAAGTCGCAGGGGTATGTTTGTAGCAATAGCCAACAATACATGGGTCAAAATTATAGATTTTTATTTTATGGCAAAAATCATTAGGATATTAAGTAAAGATCATGTTCCATGAAGATATTTTGTATATTTCCTATTGTAAATATATCAAAACTGAATTTTTGATTAGTAATATGCATTGCTAAGGACTTCATTTGGACAACTTTAAAGGCAATTTTTTTTCTCAATATTTAGATTTTTTTTTATTATTATTTAATTATTATTATTTTTTTTTTTTTTGCACCCTCAGATTCCAGATTTTCAAATAGTTGTATATTTCAGCCAAATATTGTCCTATCCTAACAAACCATACATCAATGGAAAGCTTATTTATGTATAAATCTAAATAATAATAAAAATAAATAAATAAAAATACCCTTATGACTGGTTCATGAATGGTGTAGAACCATAAGAGGAACCCCATGCTCCTCCATAGATGTTAGATATGTTACTCCACTTTGTTTGTTATGAATGGGAATTTACTACAATGGCAAAAGCTGTTTTGAATCACTTTGAATCGCTTTTCTGAGGTCAAAAAGTCTTGTGTGGGGGCCCTGAAATATTTCCTTGTAGGGGGGCTTTTGGGGGCAAAAAGGTTGAGAACCATGTTATCTTCAGAAAATACACTTAATGTTGTTTTTTAATCCTTTCCCCAACTAAACTAAGAGAGAGTTAGAGAACCTTTAAAAAACTATACAGGGGCTTAATGGGTTCTTTGTATGGCAGCGGTGCTATGGCACCTCAACCACCCCAAAGTTTGTGTGTATATTATTTATATATTAACTGTAAAGTCTTTTTCAATATTGCATTGAGAGTAATGTATATAAATTCAAACCTCATCATTACAAATGTGTAATTACAAATACATTGAAATACATTACATAAATACATTAAATACATCACATACAGTACAAATACATGACATTTACTTTTAATTACTACAAATTCTTGTCAGTATATCAGCCGTACACTTTAACGATATTTCAAAGACAATAGTAATTATGAAATTACACATAATATACTTAAATTTTAATTAAGCAGGTCAAAAAAACAAAAAACTCTTAAGTTCAACTAAATGCATTTTTAAACTATAATACATTTGCATTTAATTGCAATTAGCGTGTTTAAGTGTCAGAAAACATTACATTTAATTTGCACTTAAGTATATTCTTAAGTATATTCCTTCCGTAATAAGTGCTCTTTTGAAAAGTATGCTAAAATAGGCTACTTCATTTTCACAATGAGTGGCCTAGAAAAAGCTACAAAAGTTCTAATCCACAAAAGGTGGATTATGGATTATGGTGGCAACCATTTTATGATTATACAGTATGAGCAGCTGATATACTACTCAATTTATCTCAGTAACAACCCTATTACTGAACATTTTTCGAATGGAGAATGAAGATGTGCACCTTAGTGGTCACTATTGCCCTGTTTAGGACTGAAGGACGAACTGCAGTTCTCTCTCAAACAGGTTATAGTTACATCGGACTATACTCTTTTCTTCCTGTCTCTTTATCTCTCTTGCTCTCACTTTCTTTCAACACACCAACCCCCCACACTCTCTAATTGTGCTTATTTCTTTCAGCTATGTATTATTCACCCATCTGTAGTGCTTTCTAATGTTTTTTTGCCATCTCTGCAGGGAAGCACATCTGGAGCAGAAGCACCACACACCCACACCTCCTCTCTTCTGCAGGTGGAGGTGTGAGAAGATGTTGTGATCACAGTGGAGACTCCAGCTGCTCTCTCACGAGGTGTCATGGCTGACTTGCTCTACCTCTGCACAGAAATAACATGCCATGTTCTTTGAATAAGCATAATTAGACACAGAGAAAAAGTGACTGAAAGACAGACGGATGAATAGCCAAGATAGGTAGTTCAGGACTTTGTAAAGGAGATAATGAAGTTTTGTTTGTTTATTTGTTTGTTTGTGTGTATTTACTGTTAGTTACTTAGTTAGTCCTTAGTTTGGCATTTTAGGGAAGCTCCGATATAGGCACCTAATACTGATCATTGATTAGCAAGAATCACTCTTACAGTTTGCTTTCAGTCTTAACATTCTTAAAAAAATGTGAGTGCAGTTGAGGAGTTAAAGGAATTTTATGGGACATCACAACTGTCTACAAGACATCTGCAAAATGCAATAATTCAACCAAAACATTTAATTCATGCTAGTTATTGTATCAATATGTTGGCCAATGGCACCAATTTCTCTCTTTTTCTTTTTCTTTTTTCTTTTCCTTTTTTTTTTTTTTTTTTTTTTTGGACAAAATGTTTATTTTGTTAATTCTTTTTCACCATGACAGTCAACCCTGGGATTGTTTGTTACATTAGTTTAATTTAGTTTAGATTAGCTGCACAAATATAAAATATATACAATAAAAACAAAACAAAGAAAAAAGGTACAATCCATATACTGTGCAGGGAGAGGCAGAAAACCCAAAAGAGCTTATTTAAACCTCCACCTAAACAATACAAAGCAGCAATAAAATGATCCTTTATACATCTTTTATAAGATATTAAAGAAGCATATTTTTTGCTAGATGGGATAAACCATTTAATAATTAAAACAAATCAAAATCAAAAATTT
This sequence comes from Spinibarbus caldwelli, assembly GCA_039654775.1. NCBI lineage: Eukaryota > Metazoa > Chordata > Actinopteri > Cypriniformes > Cyprinidae > Spinibarbus > Spinibarbus caldwelli. The sequence continues at coordinate 38,921,461 of CM077220.1, forward strand.
TTACTCAAGATGAAAAGAAAATTGATTAATTAAGTGACAGTGAACCTGTGAATTTACTTTAAAACACATCATTAATTGCTGGGGGGTGCATTGTTACCTAATGTAATGTTACCTTCACTTGCTCATGTCATCAGCTTGTCCCCTCCAACTCAAACTCTCATCAATAAAAACTCGCAAGAATTTTGTAGGTGACACTCGAGGCACCTCAATAGACTGAACTGTAATTTTTGATAAATCCTTAGGGTATAATTTTTCTTACCACTAAAAATAATACATTAAAAGATAATTTATTTAAGTTGCATTCTAAATCAATGAATTAAAATTTGTGTGAGAGAGAACTAAGGCTGTGTTAACTGCAAACATTGCTGGAGTAAGAATATTTAACAGTAAGAGTCCAAATATGGACCCCTGAAGAACCCCACAGAGTCATCTTGCTAAAAAAAATAAAAATAAAACAAATAAAAATTCACTTTAATTCTGTCTTTTGATCTTTAACCGGAAAGTTTACTGTAAAAAGTCAATACTGTAGTACAAAAAGTAAAAAAAAAAAAAAGTAAAAAAAAAAAGAATGAAAATATTCCATGTCATATATTTATGGAATTTACATGTATGTCTGACAGATTTTGATATTTGAGTGGATTTTTTTTTTTTTTTTTTTTTTTTTGCATATAATGGCTTACAGTGAAAGAATGTTTAGAAGTTGTTAAGAGTATGACAAATTCACTGAGAATCAAGATTTGATCAGCAAACCTTGTGCAATACATTATTGTGCAAAATGTAGAAAATTGCACTTACTCTTTTTCACATGTGTCATACTACATACTATTCTTTTCATATACTGTTTTTTTGCTTACTATACAGTCGCAAAGTAGACAGACAGACAGAAATATTGATATGGTCACTGAGATTTTCTGCACCCCTACTTTGTTTGCATGTGTGAGGCCAGTCCGGACACCACTGCCCTCAGCCTCCAGATGGCCAAGCTCCAACAGGTGCTGTCGGGTGGGGGAGGGTGAGAGGTCTGACATCTGTTGTCCATGCACTCCAGCCCTTCACACACACCTCATCGTTATATATGCATACATTTAAATATGTATATATTCCTTATGTAGCACAGTGTTTCACTGCCATTAAAAACAGAAACGTGACATATGTTCAGCTACAAGATTTTTATCTGGCTCATAAGCAACACCCCCACATCAGTACATCAGCTCACCTGTAAAAAAAATAAATAAATAAATAATACAAAATAAAACAAGGAAGAAAAGAACAGAAAAGAAAAGAAAATAAAGGTTTCTTTTATAACTCAGATGGATATTTGCTAAAATAAAAATTCACACATCTTTTCTAAAGGGCTCAACCATGTTTCAAACAGTGCTCATAGATATCTGTGCAAACATATCCATCAACAATCAAAAGTCATTTCAATAGGAGCTCAAATATTTCTCATCACATTCTTCCAGCATCAAATGAGTTACGGAGTTTAGGAGACAACTCTGAGGAAAAAAAAGTCTGAGAACTGTAGTCCTGAGCTTTAAAAAGCAACCTCTCAATAAAATTGACCTTTTCACAAAGGTCTCTTTTACATGTTTCTTGATATCCAAATATTTCTGTATCATTTTGCATTTTATTCTATTTATTCCATAGTACTTTTACTAACTTTGTGGTATTGATTGTCACGGGGAAAAAGACAGCTTCACTTTCACTCGCTGTGAAGACTTGATAGAGCTCGGTCTACAACTCTTATTTTTCAAGTTCAAAAGTAAAAGAATACACTTTCACTGAAAAAAGAAAAGGAAAAACAAATTACATATATATATATATATATATATATATATATGTCACTGTATTGTATTTTTGTATATTAATAATGTAATGACATGCATATGAAAAAAAAATGCAATTTAAGGGTTTAGGACTTTCTATTTCAGTATCGGTGAGCTGCAAAATGTGGTTCAACACTTGTAACAGAGATATTGTACTCCAATCAATTCATTGGTACTTCATTATGTGCATCCCTGTGTGTTAATGGCAGCTGAGCGCTTCTGTAAGTGTGTGAGGTTAGTAAGCGAGCAGCCAGATGACGTGTGCCGCGCTGTGTCCTCGTTAGCACCAGGAGTCTTTGGCTAAATTGGGCAACATGCGCCTCGACTTCAACAAGCACCTGCTCTCAAGTACACAGCTGTCACTCAACGGTGTCATCAGCGCCCGGAACCTCCCACCACGGGAGAACAATGGAGCTCTGAGTGAGCTTATGATCAGCACTGCATGCATCTCTTCTCACTCATCTCTCATTTTAACCCTATTTACATCTTCCCTCTGGGTAGATTCATTTTCCTTTGCCTTTACAAGAAAGTACTGTGGTGGTACCATGGTACATGATATCAGATGCAATACTATGGTTATTTACTGCATACCATAGTACTATACGATTGTGACTGGCATGGTGTTTACATTGAAGCAAGCGTTTTCTGTAAATCTGCTTTGAAATGAAATCTATCATGAAAAAAGTGCTAAACTTGAACTGAATTACAATATACCCTAAGGTACTTCAAAAAATACCATGGTATTATTATGATAGTAGTGTCTAAAAACATGGAATTACCATGGTATCAAACAACATGGTAATAAAACGGTTCTTTATATAACAGTGTACAGTAAGATCATCATATTACTATATAATTTTATACTATCGCAAAACGTACTAGGTTGTTTTTTTGTTTTGTTTTGTTTTGGGTTTTTTCTTACCAGTGTAGTACCATAACATTGTTGAAAGTAACTTTTAGTCCCATGTAAATACCATGGTACTAAAATGCATATACTACAGTATAGACATCACTTACAAAAAGTATATTGTCCAAAAAATATATAGTAGTTTGCTATTCAAAAATCATATTCCATTGTATTTATGGCCAAGGTACTTCAAATAATTCCAAGGTATTACAATTATGGCACTGCGCTAAAACATGTAATGTGATGGTACATATTTATATAATATTTTATGATCACTACTTTCAACATACCCTGGTATTTACTTCCTAGTCACTTCAAGAAAAGATACTTTGGTAACACTTTCTATGAAGCCCACATTTATAATACATTATAAGGGTGTTTTTAAGGCATTATAATGAATGCATAATGCATTATAAAAAACCTTATAATGTGTTATATCGTCTTATGAATATTCATAAGAACAGTTTTAATGTATTATAATATTTACTTATTAGTGGTTATAGCTTTTAAGAGTATGATGATTTATAACACACAGTGAACATGTTGCATCCACTTAAGTTAATGGACTAAATTTCTCATAGTTATAATGTATTATAAGTCTCATATCTTGCCATCTTTCTTATGCTACTTTACTTAAAGCCATCAATGACCACTTATGAGTATAGTAATAATAATAGTAATATTTTTTTTCTCTCAAACAGCCATAAGATCAGATATCACATTTGCTTTGAACTATTTTTATTTTAATATCAGTTTGATTATTTTGATGGTACCCTTTAGACAGCTGTTGATAAGTACCTCTGCAACTACATGTCAACTAGCAGTCAGTGGAGTATTAGTAGTACAGTAGTGGTCAGAATTATTGGCACCCTTGGTAAATATGATCAAAGAAGGCTGTGAAAATTAATCTGCATTGTTAATCCTTTTGATCTTTTATTTAAAAAAAATCACAAAAATCTAACCTTTCATTGGATAATAAGAATTTAAAATGGGGGAAAATCTCATTATGAAATAAATGTTTTTCTCAAATACACGTTGGACACAATTATTGGTACCCCTAGAAATTCTTACGAGTAAAATATCTCTGAAGTATATTCCCATTCATATTCATGATTTCGAGCACTCCAGGGTGATTCTGAACATGACATTATCCAGCCATGGCTTCCTGTTTCACAGAAATATAAATAGGAGGGAAAACAAAGCCCAAATTCCCTTAATCATCCATCACAATGAGAAAAACCAAAGAATATATTTATGATGTGCAGCAAAAGATAACTGAGCTTCACAAATTAGTGAAGTGGCTTTAAGAAAAGAGCTAGATCAGTGAAAATTCCCATTTCCACCATCAGGGCAATAATTAAGAATTTCCAATCAACATAAAATGTTACAAAACTGCCTGGAAGAGGACGTGTGTCTATATTGTCCTAATGCACGGTCAGAAGGAGAGTTTGAGTGGCCAAAGACTCTCCAAGGACCACAGCTGGAGAATTGCAGAAAATAGTTGAGTCTTCAAATGGGACTGGCTTCTATGGTCAGATGAAACTAAAAAATGAGCTTTTTAGCAGCAAACACTCAAGATGGGTTTGGTGAACACAGGGAAAAAAGTACCCCAAGTGTACAATGAAATATACTGCTGTATTTTTGATGTTGTGGGCCTATATTTCTGCTGGAGGTCCTGGACATCTTGTTTAAACACGTGGCATCGTGGATTCTATCAAATACCAACAGATAAAAAATCAATAAGTGACTGACTCTGTTAGAAATCTTATAATGGGCCATGTTTGGATCTTCCAACCGTACAATAATACAAACACAAACCTCAAAAACAACACAAAAATGGGTCACTGAGCACAAAACCAAGCTTCTGCTATGGCCATTCCAGTCCTCTGACCTGAACCCTATAGAAAATGAGTGGGGTGAACTGAAGAGAAGAAGCACCAACATGGAGCTGGGAATCTAAAGGGTCTGGAGTGATTCTGGATGAAGGAATGGTCTCTGACCTCTTGTCAGGTGTTCTCTAACCTCATCAGGCATTATAGGAGAAAATTTAGAGCTGTTAAACTGGCAAATGGAGGTTTCAAAAAGTATTGAATAAAAGGGTGCTGTTAATTGTGGCCAATGTGTATTAGAGAAAAACATTTATTTCATAATGACATTTCCCCCCATTTTAAATTCTTATTATCCAATGAAAGGTTAGATTTTTGTGATTTTTTTCAATAAAAGATCAAAAGGATTAACAATTAACAAATTAATTTTCATAGCTTTCTTTGATCAAATTTACCAAGGGTGCCAATAATTCTGACCACTACTGTACTACTAATACTCCACTGACTGCTAGTTGACATGTAGTTGCAGAGGTACTTATCAACAGCTGTCTAAAGGGTACCATCAAAATAATCAAACTGATATTAAAATAAAAATAGTTCAAAGCAAATGTGTCATATTACACATTCATGATCTGATATCTGATCTTATGGCTGTTTGAGAGAAAAAAATATTACTATTATTATTACTATACTTATAAGTGGTCATTGATGGCTTTAAGTAAAGTAGCATAAGAAAAATGGCAAGATATGAGACTTATAATACATTATAACTATGAGAAATTTAATCCATTGTAACTTAAGTGGATGCAACATGTTCACTGTGTGTTATAAATCATCATACTCTTAAAAGCTATAACCACTAATAAGTGAATATTATAATACATTAAAACTGTTCTTATGAATATTCATAAGACAATATAACATGTTATAAGGTTTTTTATAATGCATTATGCATTCATTATAATGCCTTAAAACTACCCTTATAATGTATTATAAATATGGGCGTCATAGAAAGTGTTACCGATACTTTTATCCAAAACAACTTACAAAAGAGGAAGTAGGGCATACGCCAAAAATGAATGGTGCTATCTGTAACAGTTTCAGGCTTTATCCACCTTTATTTTAAAAGTGGAAGTAAGCTATTTTCTGTGAATGTGCAAGACCTCTGATTCATTAGCTGCTATAAGTAAACTAGAAGAATATCAAAGGGCTGTAAACAGTAATAATTTTGTGTTACAAACCATTGATAATAAATTAAAACAATATGGCAACAAGTTTTCAATAATCGAGCAGCATTAATTGTTTTTGTAAGCTAAAATAACTGGAAGCCAATTACACAGCAAGCCTTGCACAAATGGCCTGCTTTTACATTAAAAATAAGGTAGTTTCTTTCTCTCTCCAGCATGTAAAGAGTCTCATTATATGTTACAGTAAACTATGAGGAGTAGAATCAGGAGGGGCTTTTGACAGATGGCATATGGAGTGTTTGTATGTATATAGGGGGAGGAGACAGGCTTGTTTTAAAATAGACCGTAGCCCTGACTGGCCAGTGGACAGGGATTACATTAACCAGATCAGTACTTCCATGGGAAAGCAGAGGAAGTCACTGTGCCAGGACCCCACTGCCCTCTGCAGCTCATAAACACACATGTGTGCACACACTCTTCACAGAATTACACTAATGATTCTTTAGAGAGTTTTCAACATCAAGTTACATACAACAAGGCATGAGTATGGAAGTAAGAACGGAATGCATAATGCATACTAATTGCTGTAAACTATTGTGTACTCTTAATTTTCTAGTTTATTTTCTATATGCATTACATCTAATAGATTGGCAGAAAAGTGAAGCATACAACCAAAATGCATGGGCTACTTTATCCTATAATTCAATGCACAATGTTTTTTCCATTAATTTTAGAGGTTTGCAAATGAAAAGGTTAGTTTACACAAAAAAGAAAATTCTTTCATTATTTACTCACCCTCATGTCATTCCAAACCTGCATGACTTTGGAGCACAAAAGAAGATACTTAGAGAAATGTATTTTTATCCATTCAATGGAAGTCAAAGGTAAACCAAACTGTTAGGTTACCAGCATTCTTCAAAAAATCTTGTGTATGTGTGTGTGTGTTCTGCATAAGAAAAAACAGTACATTGGGAACAACATGAGGGTGAGTAAATGATGACATGAATCAATAAAGGATCAAAGTGAAAGTGAAAGTGAAAGTCGTGACGTATTGTCAAGTATGGTGACCCATACTCGAAATTGGTGCTCTGCATTTAACCCATCCAAGTGCACACACACAGCAGTGAGTAGTGAACAAACGCGCACACACACACAGTGAACACACACCCGGAGCAGTGGGCAGCCATTGCTCCAGCGCCCGGGGAGCAATTGGGGGTTCGGTGCCTTGCTCAAGGGCACCTCAGTCATGGTATCGAAGGCAGAGAGAGTGCTGTTTGCTCACAATCCCCACCTTCAATTCCTGCCGGTGCGAGAATCAAACCGGCAACCTTCAGGTTACAAGCCCGACTCCCTAATCATCAGGCCACGACTTCCCCAAAATCAAAAATCGAAAATCAAAAATCGTTTGCTGAATTATGAACTATAAGGTTCTTTAAAAAGGGCTTGAAATCTACAATTCTGTGGTCAGCTTTACTAGTATTGACCAAAACTATTTGTCTAAGTACCTGTTTGTTGTTTAAATATCTGAACTCATCCCTGTTTTTCTCTATTTTCCATTTGCACTCTCTCTTCTGAACACATTCTGTCTAAAACAGCGTGACCTCCATTTCCCCGTCTGGCTCGCGGGGTTTGCACAGCCCTCTACAATATTGCTTTTAAACGAGTTCCTATAAACAAACAATTACAAGAGAGGATGACTTATCTGCCTCAATGGCTTCACTATGGGGAAGCGTTTAATTTAAGATTTCACAGTCCCCTAGAAGAGAGGACAGGGGCCAAACGAAACATACATTCACTTTCCCAAGCCCTCTAGGAACACACACAGACTCAACAAGATATATATACAAACAGAAACGTTATGCCCATTCAAACTGAGGGGGAATGTGCAGTTTGTTCAGTTGCTAATAATATTAATAATAAAACACTATAGGCTGTAGGCTAGAAAAATACATGAATACTTGACAACACAAACAGAGGAAGATGATAATACAAAATAATCTGTACTCTCTCCGAACCTCAGTCTTTTGTATTTATGACATATAATAGTTCTTCTAAGCTGTAACTGCACCGGGCATTAATCTTTGTCACACGATTTATAGCTTATGGTAGCATGACCACATAGTAAATTAAAATATAGGTCAATTTGTGGCCTCCTATAGCCATTAAGTTTGAATGGCCACAGCAATAATATTACATTAATGGATGAGCGTGCGGACGGGAATACGAGGCCTGACAAGTGGACCCGATCAATAGATTTCAGGGTGAGTGGTGAGGTGCGGTCAACCTGAAAGTGAGTCTGAATGCTCCAGAGCCGCTGTGCAGTAATCACACTGCTGGGGGCCCGGCGCTCCAATGGACTCCACTGGAATGGTCTTCATAAAGAAAGGATGGGTAGGTGGAAGGAATCTGTTTAAGTGCACTCAGAGCTCCAGGTGGAAGAACTGTGTAACGGGGATCGAGTAGGGATGGCAAAAATACATTCATAGTTACCATCACATTTTGAATCAATGCTCAAAAAAATCTGAATCGGAGTTATCAGTAATTCCCTTAATGGACAAAAAAAGTAATTATTTACAAAATGCTTTTCTATCATTTTGAGGATGACAAAAGAAAGCGTTATGAACCGCCAAGGTCTTGAGTTCAGTTCTCTGAGAATACATAAACTGATACAAAAATGTGCAAGTCGTGTTGAATAAAAAACACTTGCTAAATGCATACATGTAGGTATTACAACAATGTAGCATTCCGTACTACTGCTTAAAATGTTTGTTTAATATTGCATACTGTTTCAATACACTATTTTAATTGAATATATTTACAGTATAGCACTGTGTGCAGCAAACGGTGTGCTAATATTTCATTCTGAACAAAGCCAGAGAAACACTGAAGAAAGAGAAGAAAATACGAGGGATACAGATCAAAAATTGTTGCATTAAGAAATAAAGATAAGGTGCATAAAATATCTCTATTGTCAGCTACTACTACTAGTACATACTACTTCATAGCTATTGCATTAACACTGCATTAATGTTAGTTATTGTTAACATACCTTGTTGTAAAGATGCTTCGTGAAAAACGTAAATGTATTAAACGTAAATGTATTAAATGTGTAATGAAATGTGTTAAATGTGTGTTAAATTAATATAAAACATACTTTTAAATCATATTATCATGACTAAGATCAGAAATCATGTTGCATGTTTCCATTCAGAGCTAGAAGAACAACAGATTATATTGTTATTGTTGCTTTCAAGTAAATATCAATGTATTTAAATCAATACTGTATAAGAACTTCTGATGAAGTACATACTTTTTGTTTGTGAGTATGTACTACGCCTTCGATTTTGTAGAGTTTTTTTTTTTTTACTGTTGAGTTACAGTACATGACATATTGACAACAACCACAGAAAAATAATTTACAAGAGTTTCAAGTTCAAATTCAACACAAAGGACAACATTCTACCTGTGGAATTTGAACAGTTTTAATATCCTGGAACAGTTATTTATAATGTTTCTGATTTTAGAATCAAATGGCTTCTATAGCGCCCTTGACCTCACAGGATAGCAAAATCTCTGGCACAGCTAGTCGTGTTAAGCATTGCTTGATCAAAGCCAAAATGATCGTACTTATCCATATAAAGTTAAACAGCAAAACAATGAAACAAATGACACAGCAGGATGACATCTAGCATTAATGGATATTTCATTGTTATGTTACAACAGTGAAAACAAAGGATTCATATTGCTCAGATGGTTCAAAAAATTCTTTATGCATATGCACACACATATGCCCTCATATAGAGTAACACGTCTGCCCCCGGCCTGTCCTTTTGTCCTGCTATTTTATTGTCCCGGATCCCCCTTGCGTCTGGTTACCCCCGCAGCATCTGCCAAGGCTGAGCCCATTGTCCCCTACCGTGTCACACAAACAGAGCTCAATTAGGAAGCCGTACTCTCTACAGCAACACTACCGTTTAAGCCTGTAGCCTGTCATAGCACCTGCCACACACATGTCCATCACTTTGAAGGCTCTGTAACCAAACTCCTCTTCAATTACACTGCACTAAAAATAGCATCTGTGGGTTTTACTGTGCCTGTAATGTTAGAAAGCATGTGGCATTAATTGTTAAACACTGTATTTGTGAATGTGCACACCCCCTGAAGGCCGACGGCCACTTAAGACAGGGTTTTGATACTCAATATGGTGAATGAATGAGTCAGTAGTCATTGACGAAAAAGTGTGTGAGTTTGACTTGCGGTGCATATTTTCTTGGGGCACCTACACACTATGCGTATTAGGGCTGGAATACCACACGATTTTTGAAAAATGAAACAGGCTTTAAAATACTTGCCTACTTTGTAAATGGTTACAAAAAAACTGTACATCTCTGAATTTCAGATTTTCAAGGTGTTCTGAACAAGCCAGTTTCTAGGAGATAAACAACAAATGAAAACAAAATCTTCTAAAATTGGCTCAAAATATCAAACATGTTTAATTTCCTCCTACTGGAGCTAAAGTAAGTCTGTTCCCATCAGTTCCTGTGAAATCTGTCAGTTCCAATCTGCAGACTGGATCTGATGTTCAGGTACAAACGTTGACTCCTCGAGACTATAATTTGGGGCAAAAATCTGGGAAAATCTTGTGTGGTGAACACTACACCTCTGTTGATTTCCCATGGAATGGTGGTTCCAAAAACTTCAAGGAAAAATTTAATGAAAATAGTCAAACAGACACTATTAAGTGCACCCACTAAGGTCCTCTATGGAATATTTTACTTACCCATAGGGAAGGATTTTCATGATCATGATGATTTTAATGATTCTTGCTTACACCATGTTCTAACTAGACACAACACCGCAACACACAATAAAAGGTATCTTTTCCATATTTCATCCTGACCAGCCACGACGGCAATATGCCGTATTACTATTTTAGAAACAGTTTCTATTTCTGCAAGAACAAACTAATTATTAAAATGATAAACTCAGGCACCGATTATGTGAGTTATTTAATGTTAAAAGTGTCTAAGTGAGTTTGAATATCCTTTTGCCTTACCATATTTGAAGCGTCAGTGAATATTTTACCTCTTTAGATCTTGAAACTAAAGAAACGTGAAGGTTAAAACTGTGAACTCAATGTGAACAAACAAGCATATTTCATGACAAAGATTGATTAATTTACTCAGTATGTATTTGTAATAATGTTAAAATACAGGTAGTTTAATATTTATTAATGTTTATGAAGTAGATTATGTAGCTTATCCGTTTCGTTGCAAGTGCAGTGTGCTTACAGAGAGACTTCTGACTGGCTGTGATATTTGATTGATTTTATCATGTCTCATAGCCGTGTCATGTGTGATGTGGACAGACAAATTACTTGTTGCTGGAATGTTACAGCATTGTGTCTGGTTAGGACACAGATTTAGAGTAGCTCTTACTGTGCTTAAAAAATGGAAAATTGGAAATTTTGTCTTCGCTTATATCCATCATGCCATCTCATCATGATTTCCTGAAGCACCAGAAATCCAGAAACCACATATGAATTTGGTTTACATTGGGTTTGATCAGACTACAAACAACTAAACAGATCTGATACTGCAAAGTATTTCCAATTCAGGTTTTTATTTGAAGTCTTAGATCTCAAACATGCATATTATTTATCAAATAAAAATGTGGACACTACTTATGAATGTATAATAATATACGAACTCTGTCGTGAACACAGAAACATTCAAGCACAAAACATTTTATGAAGAAAGAGAAAATGAGATGTACCTGCACGCATTGCACTGCCATTCATTCATCTTGTCATAACAATCTTGTCAAGGTGCATTTACATGCAAGGCCAAATTCTTGCAGTAAGCTGCAGTACATATAGGCCCTCAATGTTGACCTCTGACCTCCAGCTACTTTCATGTGTCAGGGTGCTATGAATAGTGCCGTTAATGGGTAAACGGGGTTGCCCTGAGCTTCAATGTAACCACTGACCTCATTAACTGGCACCATCAAATATCTATTTAAGCTTGTTTCACTGGGCCTTTTCAAATGCAACATTAACAATGGGAGACAAGAACGTTAGCAAAAGATGTGCTCCAATATGTTACGGCAATTTCAGTGGGTGAGTGATTAGGATGTAAAAGGCCTGGAAAAGTGAAAGTGACATCAAAGAGCTGCAAGCATCCGCATCAAAGAGTAAGAAACTTTAAAGCATCAAGGATTATGTCATATCTTTAAAACACTATTTAACATTTCAGCTCATAAAGTCTACATGAAAAAAAAAACACAATATTGTGGTGAATTGTTGTAAATTAAACCAACTAAATAAACCTTAAAATGTAGTTGATGAAAACATTATTTATTGAAATATTTTAGTTGTAATTTTAGTTAGTGAGTAATTTAGCTATTGCTATTGCTATTGGGGAGGTTCCTGTGAGGTTGCTATGGTTTTTCTGGATTACATACCACACACAAATTCATACTATATAGAATGCACTTTTTAATGGTTGCAAAGTAATTTATATTATTAGACTTATGTGATTTCGAATGAGCCACTGAATATAGCTAGTTTCCAAGTTAATGCTTACTAATATGCCATTTGTGTTTATAACCACCAACACATGGAACAGCAAAAAGGAAATGTTTGTATCAAAGTTTTGGATGCCAAAGTTTGCTAAATTAGTATTGAACAAATAGTGGCATAGATGCAGTTCTTTCTGCAGTTTCGCAGAAAGTAAATTTTCTAATTCTTTGTTCACTGCCTGGTCAATGATAAAGTGACTATTAGCTTGAAAAAATGTTAAGGTTACAATTATGCAGATAAGAAACTGAAATCATCTATAACTCTAATCATTAATTTTTCCAGAAAATGCTGCTGCTTCCAAAGTCAGCAGAACTTAGTATGGGGAGCGTATCCCAAGACTTCCGCCAAAAAATATAAATATACAGTTTTTGAGTTAATGGTGAACCTGTTCCTCCAGAATGATGAAAACATCCTTGCTAAGCACTATTCAAATACTAACTAACTAACTAACTAACTAAATTAATTAATAAATAAATAAATGCTACTATACATTAAATATATACTGTATATATTGGAACTATAATACCTTTGTACAGGTTTTATAAGTTATGAAGTGAAGAGGGGGACATGGATAAGGAAATTTCACAAACTCATGTTGGCCAAGTAAACAGCATGGCTAAAAGAGTTCTGATGTAGACTGCAGTGTTACTGCATATTGTAACACATTATTAGAGTAATAAATCCATGTAACAGCCGAATCCACTGCTCAGTATAAGTTAAAAGCCATGCACAACGCAAGACCAAAACCCAATATCCGTCATATTCAATGCAACCATCAGATTGTGATTTTAACCAGGTCATAAGCATAGACACTTATGAAATAGCAATTATCTTGTCACTGACAGCGCTACCCTTAATCTGCTCACAAACTTTTTGGCTTAAGAACTGTAGCTAATTAACCACACACACAAAAACAAGAATGCATTTAAATATTGATTGTCACACACACATTGTGCTCAACCACCAAGCTTGAGTGTTATGTGTGTGTGCGAGTATGATTATGAATATTTTAGGAGCACATTTAACACGGTGAAGCCACACAGCCTCGGAGAGGGATTTGAGCCCACTCATCAGCTAATGACCCTGGGCGCTTCCAGCAAACCTCTTCATATTTTAAAGAAAGTCGATAACACAAGCAGCCCAGTCAGCAGCATTAAGATTCATACAGACGCCACGGGACCTGAAAAAAATTAATAACACGCGTGCCTAACAATCCATCCTGTGATTTAGAGCAGGACTGAACCCCTCTGCTCAAGATGCAAAGTGGTAATGAAAACACATCCAAGATGAATTCTGAACACGCTTTTGGCGCTTTACCTTCACACGTGGAGAAAAACAAACACTGTAGTCTCTTTTCTAAACTATGCTAGTCAGTTGCAAATAGCTCTTGATTTTATCTATCTGTGATTAGTTTTAAATTTAATAAATTACATTTTTATAAAAAGTGTGTCGAGGGTTTGCTGGCTTGCTCACAATTTTTTTGTGCAAATACTTGTACTGATTTGTTTGCTTGTCCTGCAACATCAGGTGATAAAAACAAGCTAAAAAAATTTGGCATTCGTTGAACAAAGTACTCAAGCTATATCTACCACTCACATTTTATTTTCATGAGGACATCACTACATCCATTTAACAAATGAATAACAATCAGAACTATAGAGTCTGTTAAAGTCTGTTATCAAGCTAGTCACCAATGTCCAAGAAGGAATTGCTAAAAAAAGTGCAAAAACCCTGAGACAAAAACACACAACCTGAGGAAAATTAAAAAAAGATGGAGCTCTCTTTCATTCTTTCTAGCTTATCTCCTATTCAAAGTTTGCCCTCAGACACATGCAGTCGCAGCATCATCTCTACAGCAAAGCTGGGCCACCCTCCCAGAGAGGCTAGACAACATATGGTACTGTCTCTCAACACAGAGTGGTGTGACAGTCTCACACAAAGAGAGAGAGACAGAATAAGAGGAAACGACAGACAGAAGTGCCTGGCTACGAGAGGTTAGAGAAGGGGAAATAAGAACCTGCTGTATGAGGAAGTGTGGCTTTGGTGATTTATTCATTCATTCATTCAGCTCATGGCCACATCCCAGCACTCTACTTCATCCTGATAGAAGTTAATGCATCTTTAGTCTCACAGAGCAAGACTTTTGACTATTGGCACAAAGTATGGTCCACACTGCATATTATTCAGGCAAAAAAAAAAAAAAAGAAAAAAAAAAAAAAGAATGGTAACGATATTGATCATGATAACTATAAAACTTTAACAATAGCTCTAATTCTATGAGACCAGAGAAGTCCAAACTACAACTAAATAACAACACAAAGGAACAATATAATTGGAAGCACCTTCAGAATAAAACACCAAATCAACGATCACAGTTTGGTCTTTTCCAAAGTTCCACACTGAGGGCCCTATTTTAACGATCTAAGCGCATGGTCTAAAGCGCATGGCACAAGTGCATTCAGGGCATGTCCGAATCCACTTTTGCTTGTTTAACGACGGGAAAACGGTCAGCGCGCCCGGGCGCATGGTCTAAATGGGCTGTCCCTATTCTCTTAATGAGTAATGGGTGTTTTTTGGGCGTAACGTGCAATAAACCAATCAGAGTCTCATCTCCCATTCCCTTTAAGAGCGAGTTGCGCTCGCGCCATGGCAGATTCACTATTTAAAACGGTGGAATTTTAAGGCGCACAGACTAAACGCGTCTCCAGAGAGCAAACGTATCTGCTCATGCGCAAGCAAATAGGTAGGCTAATTCTGATACATGCAATGACTATCCATTATGACATGTATGACATTTTTATATTTATGTAGCCTACACAATAATATTCTTTTACACTGTAATCCTTTCATTTTTAATATTTGGCATGTTTGTGTGCTGCTGCGCGTCCCTGTGTGTAATAAGCAAAGTGAACGCGTGTTGTGGACCCGCCCAGAGGCGCATTTTCTACTAACACGCTCTTTAAATAACAAAAAAACAAAACAAAAACTGCACCATTGACATTAGACTTTAGACCAGGTTTGAGTTGGTCTATGGCCCAGTCTATTTTCAGTTCCTCAAAATAGCAACACGCTGACAATGCGCCTGAACACACCTATTTTTTAGACCAGCACGTCCATGGACGCACAAATGGGTGCAAATGTATTTGTTATTTAAACAACGTGGCGCAGGACGGGAAAATGAGAACTGCGTCGGGCTGAAACTAGCAAAAACACTTGCGCCGCGCCTTGCGCTACATTGCGCCAGGTGTATGATAGGGCCCTAAGTTTACAGTGTGCATCAAACTTTTTACAAGTTCCTGATTTTGTTGTGCACATTTCATAATATCATTGCATTGTATTCCAAAGAAAAAAAAGCCTTTGTAATCTTTTGTCTGTAATAACATGTTTCCCCTCTGAAGTGACATTTTTTTGTTTGTTTTTTTGGGTGACAATACTAACAATCTTTCAACAAAAAATGTTGAAAATTACTAAAAAGTCATTTATTAATCCATAAAATTGGTCAAGAACTCTGGAAACTCTGCAACAGTGAGAATTATGTTCTCATCCGCCACCTTCTTTAACCACATGCTGTTTGATTGGTTGTGATTAAAATCACCTCTGACTGATCAATGACACATGGTAGCCATGAAAATATGGTAGCCAAACCTACAGTCTAGTGACTGTGCATGACAAATCATCATTGATTTTCATGCACAAGCTTGGTATGTGGTGCCGGGATAAGATCCGCCTGTGTTCTGCCATCTCTCTCCAAATGCAAATGAAGTATGAACATCTGATTACTACATGATGTGCAAAAACAGCCCCAAAACATCCTTACAACATTTCCAAACAAACCTCCAGGAGCTTTTGTTGCGGTGACCTACAGAACTAGTGCAAGTCTAAAGAGAACATGCTGCCTGGAAGTTGGATTGGGAAAGCCCTGATTGTCTCTCCTGTGCAGTAATTTCCGTTGCCTTGAAAGAAAGCAAAGAGAAAACAGAGTGGATCAATAACTCATTAGAGGGAGACTATCAGTAAACTGGAGTGCCATGAGGACGGTAATGGCCAGCAGAGACTGACTGTGAAATACCACTGCAGGGCAGAGCAAACAGCCCAATCTGTATTTCAAGTATTGGTCCTCAGCAAAACAGACATTTGTGATGAATATGATTAGTGGCTCGGTATGAGGTTTCTTATACTTAGGTCAGATCCTTAAACTTCAGCACAAAACATAATTTTTCTCACACCATTTGTCATACAGACATTACTCCTCAAATTATGTGGTTTATTGAAAAGAAATTTGCTATAATGTTCCTCAGGAATTAGACCACCATAGACTTTCAAACTAGAACTTTGTGCGCTCCAGTATCAAGTCCAGCTGGTCTGGCACAGTTTATGTGAACACTGTTACTTATTACAGTTAATGTTAACATAATCTGTTCATAATCACAGAATTGAACCACTGTTGATGACAAATAATTTGCATCTTTGCATGCTCCTGGTCATAGTAATATAGCATTATTGTAATAGTTGCAAGTCTCCAAACAAATTGCCTTTGCATATCTTGCAATAAATCTATGGCAGACAAACACAAGTCAAAGTGACAAAAACATGAATAAAACAGTGATACTGACATTTCATCCTGAGGCGTTAACTAGTTACAGTGGTAAACAG
Source organism: Spinibarbus caldwelli (assembly GCA_039654775.1). Lineage (NCBI taxonomy): Eukaryota > Metazoa > Chordata > Actinopteri > Cypriniformes > Cyprinidae > Spinibarbus > Spinibarbus caldwelli. Next base: position 38,938,440 of record CM077220.1, read on the forward strand.
CTGCTGCTAGAATTTACAGTGGTATTAACATTGATGATATAAATATACCAGAACTCAGAAGTACTCTGAGCAAAGAAACCAAGGGGACAGAGCAAGGAGGTTGGAATCAAACTTGTAATGGGACAAATTTTGAAAACAGCTAAGCTTAAGGAAAGACTTGGGGCTTGGAACACAATATTTTAGGGGTGGGCAAAGAAAGTCATTGCAACTGCACAGTAAGTTGTTAACAACCACTCAGCAACACCCTAGGACTGCGGCAGCTGTTTTGCACAGGCAGGCACCACTCATATTTTGGTTAGTAAATGTTTTTCAAAGTTCTGAAATTTCTGTTTTCCATCTGTATTGAAATCAAGTTTGAGCCTCAGTCAGATTGAGAACTGTTTCTGTAATTCTATCTTGCTGCATCAGCTGAACACCAGCATGGGGCCCCATATGTGCATCTCACACTCTGCTCCCAGTGGGCACAAGCTTTGGGCACCGATACTGTCCACACATCTGCTTGGCTGCCAACAGTGCCAGCTTCCACTTCCATTGCCATGGTTATTGGGGAAGCCCTGCTCCTTCCTCTCCATATGGGCTGGCTAATGCAGATAATGTTAGAGGTCTGCTACACGACCTGAGCCCGTCAGGACCCGACAAACTGTTTTGTTTCAGGCTGAAGTCAGTTTTCACATTTTACTTCAGGTTTGTGATTGATGAATATAATGATATATATAATTCTATAGAATACACAAGTCAGATCACAGGGCCTTGTTTATGGTCTAGATTTGGGCTTAATTTTAGTTTTAAATCACACTCCTGACAAAATAAGAGTAAACAAGATTGATATATAATGTACATTGTTTCTCATTTATTCTCACACAGTGCCCTAACCAGACAAAGTGAGACATGCTTCTAATGCAATTAACAATTTATCTTTCAACACCAAACGCAAAACTGGAACGCAATGTGACTCAATTGCAGCCAATCAGAATATATTTCATGTTCACCATACAGTTTTAAGGTGCAACATTTTAGACTAATGAGATTTCACTGAGGGACTACCCCATAGAATTCCATTAAAAATTCATATTTCTGCTGATCCACAAATAACACAATTACCATCAATGCTCATACACCCCAAGAACCAAAATGTCAAACCATGCCAGCACAGTTGAACTGTTTTCAAAGCAGAATAACTCCAGTGTATGAGTCCTGAAGGCCAACCCTGTTCCTGACATATGCTCTGGGAAGAGGGTAGACTAGAGTCAGGTCCAGTGTCATGTCTGCAGTGTGCTTTTCCCTGTCCCGCATGGTGAGGATCGCTTATCCCCCTGCAACTGCACATATGCTCGGGACATGGAACAGTTGGACGTGGCCGTGGGCTAAACTGGGTCAGGCTGGCACAGATGGAGCTAAACTCCCAGTGGGTCACCAGAAGCTGAACAAAAAGAGAACTGCTGTCTTTGAATCTTGACAGATATAATCTGTCTCCATTGAAAAACACCTAAAAACAAAACCTGTAAAGAAAATTTAATCCAATCTAGCTCGCATGGCTCTGTGGATGTCAGGGCTTAGAACATAACGGGTGTTTACTTCACTTAAAATCAAAGCCTGACATGTTTTTGTCAAAAGTGCTGCTTGATGTAGTCTTAGCTGCTCCACTTTGATGTAAGTACACCCTCCCTGTCCCTCTTAAATAGAGCAGAGTTCATTGTTTTATTAAAAGGCTGTGATGTCTTAGATCCTCTGGAGGTTTTGCAACTTTTGCAAAATTTAAAGAACATGACAGTTACCCCTGGAGATACCAAATGATGCTTTCCAAATGAGGAAAGCTTGTAGCTGTTTAAAAGCGCTGATATGTGCTGAACCACAGTCATGGGGAAAATCCTAGCAAATCAGACATGGGAAGACCTCATGGTACATGTTTTAAGTATCAGTCCAGTGTAAACCACACATTTTGGTACAGATGGAGAGCAGCATTAGGGAAGCTCGACAGTGAATTCTGTATTTCATACTCAATACAACAATGTTACAAACGTTAAACATGGAACATAACAAGGCCCAGCAGAGAACCTTGGGGAACTCATATGGAATAATCCAGTAAAGGTGAGTCTTTCTTTCATATATTGTTGTCAACAAATTCCTTGAAGCTTTTTAAGTAATACAAGAAAAAGGTTTCTTCTCAGTCTTTCATGGCATGTTGACAAAGAATTGCCAAAAACAGTTTCCTGTAGTTTCTTTTATAATAGAGTACAATGGTTTCCATGAGATAATGTTATGAACTTCCTCCAGAGACCAGATGCCCAGCGTTGAATAAAGTAAGCCCAGATGCAGACTTGTCCTCCTGTATACAAATTGTCCAAGTATGCAAAGCATTTGTTTGTGTGCCATGAGTCTAGCATGTGTTTACACAACTGTATCTCTTGGAAAGAAGTCAAGTTTGCAGCTGCAGCACCAAATAATTCATTGCCCGCTCCGCGCCCAGGAGAAGCCACAGGTAGTTGATGAAGTGGCAGTGCCAAGCATCCCAACTGGCATAGACAAAGCGCAGCTGCTGAGAGTCAACGCAGCCAGATGCCGCCGTCAACGTGCCATGTGTTCTAAGAGGGGCAAGAGGGGGAGAGTGAGGCGCTTGCCAAGGCATTCTCATCTGGTGCCAACCTGACACATGTTTTTGGAACACCCCTTGATTTCTGTTCCCCACTCACTCTCCAAATCTTTCAAAAAAGAGGGGGTGACTCTCTTCTCCCACAGTTTCCTGGGCCAACCAAATGGGGAGCTGGCGCCCACTGCCGGACATGTTACCTGCTAACACCGTGACTGAGACGATACCAAGCTGGCGGACAGCCATTGCAGCTACGCGTCAAATATATGCTCACCGGGTTGACTTCTGCTCACCGGTCATCCCTTTGGTCTTCTTTCCAAACCAATCGGATTGTTGATCAGCGGATATGTTTGAAGAGCAGCTGGAATTTCAAAATTCATACCAAAAGCATGCTGGGATCCAACCCTGGTTCTGTTAAAAAGAAAATCATTGAATTCCTCATGAAAGAAGAAGCACGTCTATCGAAACACCTACATCACGTGCAATGCAAAGTGCCAATAATCAATGATCCGTTTAAGGCATTTAAAGCCTTAAGAAGAGTGTTCTCGCTTCCAGCTCTTTCTGTGGTGGTGAATGGATCCTTCGTTGACGATACTACTTCTCAAACTGGAGGGGAGATTCTCAGACAAAGCTTTCAGTTTGCAGGAACATGCCATCCCTATTTACCACGGAGGGGTTTAGGGAAGTGAGAACTTTTTGAATGAGTGCCATGTCTGAACAATTCTTATTTGAGGCCCGCGACTGCCAGCTGGTGGCTAAGTGTGCCCGTGCTGTGAGCTGATGCCAAAACCAGTTGGCATGATGAAGCTTGGGTGAGAACAGTGTGATGGCAAAATACAAGCTTAGATGTCAATACTCACCAACTTCAGTCCATCTGCCTGCCTCATCCTATTTTTATACTAGTTTTATGTATATGTAAGTGTTTGACTTTTTTCGCAAAAATATATGTTTTTATAACTGTATTGTTTTTAATTCATTGTGTTGTTATCATTTCAAATATATCTAAATGTTACATGAAAGCGAATGCCAGCATTTCTAATTGATGACATCCATATCACTAAAACAAGATATTCTATATTTCTTGTCTATTTTGAAAACCAAGATAATGTTGTGGTTAATGTATTTTTCCCTTATTTATAATCGAACCTAAGTTAAATGCTAAAATAAAATCTGAAGATACTGTTGTGGTTTCCAAAATACAAAGCTCTTTGATAACACACAAGAAAGAGGTCCGAGTCAAGAGCGTGGTACATAAAGGTTCCGTTTTTCTTCGATTTCCACACGGATGAATTTAAACGGCGCACCGCATCCAGAATGACTTTCGGTAAGAAACGTATTACTCTGCTTGAGTGTTTGAGGAAGGTCTTATAGTTCTGCTACGATTTTATGCATTGCGAGCTCAGAAAACGTTATAAAGTCTAACCTTTCGAGTTGTCCACAACAGGGAGTCTTCAGAAGTGTAAGAAATGTGGGATAACATGTATGGAGACTACTTGAATTGAACTGTTGTTTTAAGATTGACTTTTATTATGTTTGTGTCTCAGGTTGGGTTCCCCATTGTTGAAGGAATCCTCAAAATTAATGAATGAATAATAAAGGAAAATGTAATAAAAATAATAATTTATCATTTTTTGTGTAATAATATTTTTCCCCTAAAATTCTGTAATGGGTTCCTCTGACCTTATCAAGTAATGTGACAAGGGGAAAAGAAAACAATATCTTAAATTCAGTTTTTAAGGAATCACAGGAAATTCTCAAAGAAAGAGTTTGTACTGTTAAAAGAGGCTTGGGAAAGAAATGTGTTTTTGAGGCTTGGGATATCTGAGACCCCCATATATATATATATATACACACACACACACACACACACACACACACACATATATATATACACACACACACACACACACACATATATATATATATATATATATATACACACACACACATATATATATATATATATATACACACACACACACACGCATATATATATATATATATATACACACACACACACACACACATATATATATATATATATACACACACACACACACATATATATATATATACACACACACACACACACACACACGTTTTGTGCTGAAATTTAAGGATTTGTCAACCTAAGTATAAGGAACCTCATACAAACTTATTTTATACAAAACATAACATGAACATGCTCAAAATGCTTGAGCACTGACAGATTTGTGTTTTGCCACAACTTCCTGGATTCCTGTATTTCCAATGAAAAACTGAAAAAGGGATTTTTGAAAATTTGCAGAATGACTTGTAGTTTGGAAGCGTAAATTAGAATAGGATAAAAACAAAAATAAATAAATAAATTCAGTAATGTTTCAGAAAGAAATACAGCCTTTAATATACTTATTTATACACACTTTAATGAAGAAAACTTTAATAAAAAAAAAAAGTTTAATAAAAAAAAAATGCAATTTTTATTTATTTAATTTTACTGACATAAGTAGGTAAATAAAAAAGTAGCTATTTACTGTATTTATGAAAGGTCCAGCGAAAATGCTGACATGACATGTAAAAATCTTTAATGTTGAGACTTGTGTCGTAAGTAATGCCTTTTAATTGTCTTATTGAAAAACTGGGTATTTTTAATCCTTGTTTTCATTTATATACACTGTATATCAATATCAATATTTACTTTTGTTTCATTTTGTATTCCCAAGTTTAGACAGATGACAAAGATTGTGGGCAGCTCCTGTGCAATCCTACGCTATGCTGTCCTTACGCACCGTCTCCATCTGGAGCTGCTCTTCAAGTTGGTCTCACTGTAGGGGAGGCAGAAGAGCCCTGAAGTGGCTGCTGGGAAATGTCGAGCAGAGAACATTCGTGTCATCCAACCTAAAAAGCTCTCTAGCTGTAGGCAGAGCTGCTCCTGTTTTCTCCAGAGCTTCTGCGTATGGAGACAATGTGGCCATTACAGATCACAGCGGGAGCCACACCTACCGCTCCCTCTACAAAAACAGCAAAAGCCTGGCGGGGCTCATTACTAAAGCACTCACCTGTCAATCAGGAGACCTGCAGGGCAAGCGTATTTCATTCCTGTGTGCCAATGATGCTTCCTACACTGTGGCGCAGTGGGCGGCCTGGATGTGTGGCGGCATAGCTGTGCCCCTCTACAGGAAGCATCCTCCAAGTGAGCTGGAATATGTCATCTTAGACTCCCAGAGCTCGCTGCTGGTAGCCGGACAACCTTTCATGGATACCCTTGAGCCCTTGGCCCAGAAACTAGGGCTGCCCTGCCTACAGCTGCCCACCACGTCTAGCCTAGATACTCTACAGTCTGAGGACACGCAGATGCTGCCTGAGGAGAACATCTCAGACTGGGCAGAGAGGCCAGCCATGCTCATCTACACCAGCGGCACCACAGGCAGACCGAAAGGAGTGCTTCACACTCACAGCAGCCTGCAGGCCATGGTAAATGAGTATTTATTTCTTTAAATATATATGTATTCTCACAAATAGGACACATGAAAAATGTTTCAACCTTAAATAGTGATGTTGACTATGTCCTGTGATTTTTTTTTTTTTTTTTTCTTTTCTTTTTTTTTTTTTTTTTTTCCATGGATGCTTCTATTTTGGCAGAAGAGCAAAGCATTTAAAAAGTTGGTTATTAAATTATTTTTAGATGTAAAATCAGATTAGATAAGCCACATTTGAAGCTGTTTGGAAATAAAATTTGCTAACAATTTTCAATTTTCACTTGCTATATATATATATATATATATATATATATATATATATATATATATATATATATATATATATATATATATATATATATATATATATATTAATATACTGTATATATATACTGTGTATATATATATGTGTGTGGCTTATCTAATCTGATTTTAAATAATAATAATAAATCTCATAGCTATGTCTAGGGAACAGAACATTAATAAAATAGCTATATTAAGGCCAAAATAGCTTTACTTTTACTTTTTACTTTTACATGCCTGATGTGGCTCTATTTTTATTTTTATTTATATTTTTTAAATTGTTTAAACTTCTGTAAACATTCAGCGTAACAGTTGCAGGGGGATGATTATTTATTCATTCATGGGGGGGATTGGGAAAGGTCTGCGATCCGGGACTCGAACTCAGGAGACCCGAAGCGTAACGGCACTATATGGCCACAAAGTTATTGGTGCTAACGCCAGTGTTTTTCTTATCAACATTATTCGAAATATCTTCTTTTGTGTTTCGCAGAAGAAAGAAAATCATACAGGTTTGGAACGACATGAGGCTGAGTAAATGATAACAAAAGTAATGATTAATGTGTGTTAACATTAGTGTAATGCAAAGCCTATAATGGCTTTTTGAATTTTTCCAATAATATCATCTAAACCAAAAACATGCTGCACAACATTGGATATATTCATGATACATTCATGACACAATATAATCAAATGAGAATATCAGGAGTTTCACCTACTCCGATATTGGAAGAATTGTTACATTGGTATTATTTAGCCGACAACTCTTTTAGTGTGAGATGAATAATAGAAGCTGAATTAGGTTTGATGAGAGCTGTAGCTGTGGAATGAGAACCCCTCCCTCCCCTGATGTCATTGCGTTCTTTTACTTTTGTTCCACTTCGCCTCTCTGAATAATCATTCTGATTGTTTCATTTCATGGGCCACTCAAGGCACTGGGGTTTTTTTCCAGCAAAAATTGACCTGCATTTCCAATAGGGTGGAAAATTAGATCACTCTCAATTAAGGGGGAGCCTCTTCGGACAAGCTCAAGTGCCTGTGTTTCACAAACACTGGACAGAGCTGCCACTGGTCAACTCTTTATCATTCTCACCACTCCCCGCTGTTAGATACAGTGGTGAGTAATCTAATTTTAAAACTCTTTAAGCTAAATTTTAATAGTTTTGTTTTTATTTTTTTTATATACAAATGTCAAGTCAAGTCAAGTCAAGTCAAGTCACCATTATTTATATAGCGCTTTTTACAATGCAGATTGGGTCAAAGCAGCTTTACAGTATTAAACAGGGAAACAGTGTGTCAAAATACTGTTCCGGTCTCCTCTGGCCAGAAAAAAAACAGCAGTTTAATTCATTCATTAATTAAATGTATTTTTCAAAATCCATACATTTTAGCTAATTTAATTAAGAATTTATAGAATAATTAGGTCTTCCCTGTCATAGAGTATGGGGTTTTCCTTAACATTTACAATGGACCCTTTTCACAAGACTGTGGTAATGCGTTTCATCAGTTATCAGCATCGTATGTCCTCGAAAGTTTTTTTATATTTTTATTTTTTTTAAAAAGTATACATTTATGGCACTATACTTTGTATTATCACCTTTGCATCAAATTACAAAAAACTGGTTAACGCCAGTGTGAGGATGTTTCTATTACAGCGTCTATGGGAGGTGCGATGAATTTGACATCATTCTCTCTTCTGACTGCCGTTATCAGTCTCTCAGTTTTTTTCCTTTTTTTGAAAGTTGTGAAAACACTATCATGGAGTTTTTCTTTTGCTATTTGAACAAATGGGAATGCAAAAACTATTTTTTTGTGGTACTCTCCAATTCACTGCTCTCGAAGTTAACCCAACTATGACGACTTCTGCTGCTGAGAAAAACGGAAATGTGAAAAAGGTCCGTTGTGGTGAACTGAATTGTTTTGTTTGTGTGCATATGAGGAATTACTGTGTGGAGGTTGTTTACCAACTGAAAGGTCATTTTTTTCATTTTAAAATAATAATTGTATTAATAATTAATGAAAATAATGGTTTAATTTTATATTAAATGAAGACAGTACTGTCCATAGATATCCGAGCAATTTGGAAAGAAAAGTAATCAATTGTTGTTTTGTGTGTGTGTATGTGTGTGTGTGTGGGTGTGTGTGGGTGTGTGTGTGTGTGTGTGTGTGTGTGTGTGTGTGTGTGTGTGTGTGTGTGTGTGTGTGTGTGTGTGTGGGTGGGTGTGTGTGTGTGTGTGCGCATTTTTGTGACAAATGAGGACATAAATTTGTGTAATGACATGGGTATTACATAGGTATTACAAGGAGAAGGTGACTTATGAGGACATTACCCCATGTCCCCATTTTTCAAAAGGCTTATAAATCATACAGAGTGAGTTTTTTTGAGAAAGTAAAAATGCAGAAAGTTTCCTGTAAGGGGTAGGGTTAGGTGTAGGGTTGGTGTAGGGCATTAGCACATACAGTTTGTACAGTATAAAAACCATTACGCATATGAATGTCCCAACAAGGATAGCGAAACATGTGAGTGTGTGTTGTGTGTGTGTGTGTGTGTGTGTGTCACTTTGATCAATCAGTGATCAAAGTGATGGTGTACATGCAAAATATGGAATGGCAGCTAAGATAAATTGCTCTTTAGTTCTGTGCAGTATCTTCATTAAGTAATAAAGAAACATCATCATTATTAGGGACTTTGTTGAGGCAAATATGCATTTCATGTCAGATTCTCTTTTGATTTACCACAATCATGCAAAACAAAATAAGAAATGAAATTCATCCTGTAAATAACTATAAATGTAATAGACAGGTGAATTTTAATCAAAGTTTGATTATAGGTTATGACACAAATGTAGATAACCTGATGAATAACACCCAAAGCAATAGGGCATTGGGGTTGAGTGTACACGTTACAACCTAATTCAGGACTGCGTGATTGTGCGTGCATGCACCAGCCCAGCTGCACGTGGTAAATAATCATGTTCATGCTACAGCACAATGAGAACTGAAGAGCTGCTTGTGAGCATCACTCAGTCCATTTTAACACAAACAGTTAATATTAATTCACATTGCTGATTTAAAGGTTTTGAGCACAATGGCTTTGGCCTGTTTCTGTGTGCCCAGTGTGATTGTCCCATGCTTCAAACACATGGACCATGAAAACACTCACAAGTACGTGTAGGTCAAAATCTCCTTTTCTTCTCTTGTAGGTTCAGGGTTTGGTCTCAGAGTGGGCTTGGAATAAAGATGATGTCATCCTGCACACGCTGCCCCTTCACCATGTGCATGGCATTGTAAACAAACTGATGTGCCCACTCTGGGTGGGTGCTACCTGCATCATGCTGCCAGAGTTCACTGCTCAGAAGGTACAGTTCTTCCACTAGCCACATCATTATCACATCACATCACAGTTCCTTCATATAACATATGTGACCCTGGACCACAAAACCAGTCTTAAGTCGCTGGGGTATATTTGTAGCAATAGCTAAAAATACATTGTATGGGTCAAAATTATCGATTTTTCTTTTATGCCAAAAATCATTAGGATATTAAGTAAAGATCATGTTCCATGATGATATTTTGTAAATTTCTTACCGTAAATGTATCAAAACTTCATTTTTGATTAGTAATATGCATTGCTAAGAACTTCATTTGGACAACTTTAAAGGCGATTTTCTCAATATTTAGATTTTTTTGCACCCTCAGATTCCAGATTTTCAAATAGTAGTATCTCGGCCAAATATTGTCCTATCCTAACAATCCATACATCAATGGAAAGATTATTTTTTCAGCTTTCAGATGATGTATAAATCTCAATTTCATAAAATTGACACTTAAGACTGGTTTTGTCGTCCAGGGTCACATATAGATCCTAAAACTGTTGACTTAAAAGTCACATTTAAAGTGACCTGAAAATCATTGAATGAGAAATCAAAGTGCATTTTATATAAATCAATTTTTGTCACGCTTTATATTAGGTGGTCTTAACTACTATGTACTTAACCATTTGAGACAATATACTTATATATGTTGATGCTGTTTAATTGCATTTAAAATATATTTAATTAACATTTGTAGTTACACTGTTAACTTTACCTTCAACTGTAACCCAACTCTTACCCCAAAACATAACTTTAATCCCTATAATCCAAAACCTAACCCTGTCCTTACTCTTAAACATAACCATAGCTCAAACTCTTTAGCTGTAAATGTGGGAATTATTCAGAACAACATGAAGTTACACAATGTATCCGTAGACTTGTAGATATGTAATGTTAGTACATAGTAGTTAAGGCCACTTAATATAAAATGTGACCAAACTTTTAAATTATACACCATAGATAGACTGTTCAAAATAAAGACAAAAAGTATTGTGACACTAGTTGTCAAACATGAGTGGAACATTTAATGTGATGAACTACATCTGTTCTGTTAGAACACCTGTGTGAACTGACTGAACTTCATATGTCTATTAAAAATTGACTGGTTGGCTAAGTGTCGCTCAGAAAACTGTTAGAAAAGTTATTTCTGAGAAAGGTCATACATAATTTGTTTACAGATGGCATTTGGTTTGATATTCGGTTATATAATGCAATGACGGTCATACTTTTATTTGTGTAAATGGTAACAGTTTATTTTTGGGTCTCTTAGTTGCTTATTAGCATGCATATTACTAGAATATTAGCCATTTATTAGTAGTAATTAAGCACTTATTAATGCCTTATTCTACATGACCTTATTCTACATCCCTAATCCTACCCAATACCTAAACTTAACAACTACCTTACTAACTATTAATAAGCAGCAAATTAGGAATTTATTGAGGGAAAAGTCGTAGTTGTGTATAAGTGTTCCCTATTCTAAAGTGTTACTGTATAAATTTTATATATACAAATACTTTTGTAGCTGCTGCATGCATAGCATCTTATTACTGTAGTATTACAGTTTTTACAGTTATATGGTAACTGTCATGACCAAAAATTATTACTAATGAACCCAGTAATGATAGCAAGTGTAAATAAATATCCTGGGTCATTTACTACTTGACTTATATGTGTCACATTTGTAACATACCTTCGATATGCACTCATCCCTTTGGACACTTTGGACACAGAAATACACTATAATAGTTTATATTAATACAGTACACTTGAGGGCTGTTAACACAGGGTGTCCGCGGGTCCTTAAAAAGTCTTAAAATGTCTTAAATAATGTTTTCCTAATAAAAGGCCTTTTAAAAGTCTTAAAATGTCTTAAATTCAGATTCGATAGATCTTAAATATTTTTGGTCACATTACCCCTAAAATATCTTCAGTCTGATGGACCTGTTTATAATAATTGGACAGACCGAAGTTTTCTTTTTTCTTAAATAAATAAATAATTTATTTATTTATTTTATTTTTTTCTTGACCAACCGGACAAATATCCTGATTAAAACATAATAGTGACAAAAAATAACCATCGAAGCATTGAAACGCTAGAATGATTCTTCTAAATTTATTAGTCTACATTCAATGTAAACAGCAGTTGATAATGGATAGTGTTTCTGGTATCAAGGTCGCGCTGTTGAGGCTCACTGCCTGTCTCTTTGTGAGACTTCAAAACGAATGAGCACAACAGCACACAAAGAAACTCAGAAAATTCAAAATGTTTAGTTTATTCATAACATGATATCGTTAGGTAACATACCATGACAAGTGAGCTATTTTGCTGAATATTCTCACGACGCAAAAAAAACCCAAAAACACCTAACGTTACAGAGTGAAATCTAGACTAGTGCACGTGCGTAGTTAGAGTGTGCTCTTTCACTATATGATTCAGTCTATTAAAATACATTTAGAATGATCACAAAATTCAAGACATGGGTGCAGAAATTGTATATATTTATACCACTTCATATAGTTAATCAATTTCACACGAAGAGTGTGGTTTTTTCTGATGATTACAAAATGTTATATTGATTTTTTTACAACAGTTCAATAAATGAAGTTAATTAAGAGACTTATGTTTTAGACACCATATTGCCTATTTTTGCACTATTTCGACAACAAAAAATAATTCCAAACACAGCCACAGCACTGTTTTGCGTCTCTGAGCAACATGCTGAATGAATCAACTGTTTAAATTATTCGGTTCAATTGCAATGACTCACTTATTAACAGTGACTTGCTGCCACCTACTGGCGGTTTTAATTTCACATTTAAAGTATCTTTTTTATTATTTAAATAATTTCAAATGTCAGTATTCAACGTTTTGTTTAATACATAAAAACATTTTTGCATCTGTAAAACAAATAGGCCTTTGTAAAGGTAAATAACAATATGCAGATTTAAGTATGGAAAAGCTGATAGAACACTGAAAATATTGCTTCAGAATAAATTGTTTACACCACCAAAAATCTCGGTGATGCGGTGCTTTTGTGGGGATATTTTGTATGGAATATTGTCTGCTGATATGAAAAGTTCACTGTATCGTAGTAATAAATATCATTTATTACAGCGATGATGTTTTCTTTTCTTTTTACGTTAAACACATTAAATATTACGTATGTGTTTGTAATATAATGTGTATTTCAATTGCAGGTTTAGGTCTTAAATTTCATACAAGGTGGTATTAAAAAGGTCTTAAATTTAACTTGTTCATGTCTGTAGAAACCCTGTAACACCTGAAATAGTTAACCCAGAAAATAGTTAACCCTTCGCTTAACCCTGTGTTATCGTTGTTCTAAACCCCAGGTAAAGCTACATTTTACACCTGTAATTTAAAAGTGGTGTTAGCACTGCTTTTTACCTGGAGTTATAAAACCCTACAGTGTGAAACAACGTGGTGTCAAAATGTTAGGGCTAGATGCTTAGCATCAGACAGCCAATCATGTGCCTCCTATTCATGTGCTTTGGACTAGAGCCCTGCGTGGGACTGTTTTCTTAAACCTGCACCCACCCGCTCCCGCTGAATTTCTGACCAGGACCGCCTGCTCTCACAACCTGCGTGTTCCACTTCCGCCTGTGCCCGCAATTTTTGTGTCCACTCCCGCCCGCTCGCATAGACTTCTCTCAGAAGTTCTCTCAGAACTTGTGAAAAATGTACACAAATACTCAGACTAAATATTCGTTCGTTAACATCCAGAATAACAGGCTTTAAACATGATTTTGTTTAAATAAGATGAAGTAATGCTAAACCAAAGCACCACACACGACAAAAACATTGGGTATTTTTTTATTAGCGTTATAAAACAGCGAGATTTGCGCTGGGTCCCGCGGGAGCCCAAACTCAATGCAGCCCTCTACTTTGGACACACAGTGCCTTATATAAACAGTTGTTTCAGTGTTTGAGAGGAAAAATGTCAAATGCTGAAAAAAAAAAAAAATACAAGAACTGAAGAAGAGATTGTTTCATTCTTACCTTTTTAGTCAGAAAAGCCCATTCAGAAGTTTGTATTATAATATAAAGATGTGCAATGCCAGAGTGTCATTAATTTGCTATGTTTCCATCCAAAGTTGCGAATTTAACTTTTGAGCAAAACTGGAATATTGCAAATTTGCAAATAAAGCACTGTTTCCATCTGTGAGACAAAGACGAAAAATTTGTCACTTCCTGATAAACTGGAGCCAAATATCATTAAGAAAAAGGTAATTGGCGGCAATAGGAGAAGCCACTGTGAGTCTTTTTCATATGTAATAAATTATTTGTGCCTCAGAACAAGCATACGAAGCATGTGGTCATGTTATCTTGCTTTCGTAAGACAGATACCTGCTGCTTGGAAATGCAGTCGTGAAAGATAAAAACTCAAGCATTTCAGAATGACCAAAACAACATTTCAGATGCTGTGCAATGAGATCAGTCCACTGGTTAGTCTAGTTGTGCTGCCCCATTGCACAAAGTCACGTGTTTCCATCGTAGTTTATGTGCATATTTTCTTAGCGGATAAAACGTTTGAGCATTGGCAATTTTGCTATCACACAAGGCCTCCAATACAAGACCAAAGCTCATCGACCAAGTAAAGCAATCCCACCTCAAAAGAATAGTTTAGACAATTTTTAAAAAAAAAACAAAAAAAAAAAAACTAATTGCTTGTCATCTTTAACTTGATGACAAGCTTCACAATTGTGCTTTAAACCATTCAGCTTTCTTGCCGGGTAGGCTTAAATTACTGTACATTACTATAAATGTGTTTTCCATTTGTTTTTGAAAACTGTGGATTGAGTCAAAAGTGTCTGTGGTGATCGACAGCATGCCACAGATGCAATATATAGACATTAAGTTGTAAATAATTCCACAAAGCCATTTTATTTGTTCCATTATGCACTCACAGCGGAAGTCGTGCTGCAAGCATCAGTGTCTGCCCGGCTCCCCTGGGGAGGAACTCATGAGACCTGCACAATGAAGTTGTGTGTAGCAGGGTAGAGGAGGCTGCTGATCACCCTTATCGGGTACTTGTCAGAGGGATGCGCTAATTGTAGCCGTGTTGCTGTGTGCCAGCGCTGCAGGCGTCAATACCAGGACTCAGGAACTGACAGGCTCTGGTTCAGACCTCTGTGTGTATGTGTGTGTGTGTGTGTGTAAAAGACAGCGCGGACTGTCACAGCGAGCGCAGAGTTTGCATGATGGATTGCCCAGTGTAGCTTTGTATCTGGCCACGCCAACTCTCGGTAAAGGCTTTAGAAGCAGATCAATGGATGGCGTGACATTGAGGAATGATCCGCGTTTTGTAAAGGGAGGGGGCTTACGGCAGCGAGCGAGCAAGCGGAAGGGCTTTAAGGTCCAGGAAAATTTAATGGGAGTCAAGGATCTGATTGACAAGAAAGGTCTGGAGAGGACACAACAGAGAATAAAGACATTCAGGACAGAAAAGTAACACTCTCTGTTTTCCACAGATATGACCTTGAACGCACATGTTAAAAAACAAACACCTTCTTTGAGGGATCAAACGCTTTCTTCACCACAAGGGTTTTATTATTTACAACATGCGGTTCAGTAATTTTTAATGAAGCAGAAAAATCGATATTTGAGCCACCATTACTTTGGCTTGGAGTTGTTTGAGTGATGAGCGCACATCTCTGTTCTGGTGGGAGCAAAACATGTGTGTAGATGAATTTATTGTGGTATGAATGCATTAGACAGCCTGCAGTCATAGACTCTACTATTATTAATGATGGGATGTAAAAGGTTATCCATCATGTGATGGTGTAGGACGGGTGTTTTCTACGTGTATGTTGCTCATTATTGGATTTCGGTGTGTGATAGTGTGAGATTGGGCATGTACAGTTTTGCAGATACATTTGCGTTGAAAGAAAAACCACATTAAAGACCCTGTGATATTAAAATTGGAGTTTTGTAGCTTTCAGTGTTAGCTCTGAAACATCTCTGTGCTAGTGTACTTTTAAACATTGACAACAAAAACCTTTTAGCAGACACCTTTAGAAAAAGTGATCCAAAATTTTAGAAAATGAATTAAAAGTCTTATAAGAGCCTTAGTACATTTTTCACCCCAAGATAATGCTCTCTTGAATGTCACTTTCCATTAATTTCACTTGCCATTAAGCAAGTCTGTGATCATAGTTTTGCCAGGTTAATGTGTAAACTAAAGACTGTTGTCCATAGTAAAAGGACAAGTCCATTCATGTATGTCCTACCCCATCTTATTTCTCATTCATAATTCATAAACACTGGAAACCTTGTGTTTGTTTATTTAATTTTTTATTTTATTTTATTTTTTTTTTTTTGAACTTTTGCTATATGTAGCGATCAACAAGGGAATTTGGAAAATTTGAAATAGAGATGCACCAATCGACTGTCCAGGGACAGGAATCAGTTGATTTTCCACATGATCGGCCCCGAGCCAAGAACACACTACACAACTGAATGAATCAGCCGTTTGAATTAATCGGTTGAATGAATGACTAAATGACTCGCTCAGTAAAACAGTCATTTGCTGCCACCTACTGGTGGTTTGGTTTTATATTAATCTTATAACATTATTTATGTATTTGCAGTTTTCCAGTGTAAATGTATAAGGCACTTTCAGATGCAACCTCAGTTTGTTTATACTGATTTCATTTGAATGGTAACAACTCTACAGTTTCTTATTATTCTGATTTAATTGAAACAATGCAAAAATTTGATGTGGAAGATGACACATACATTTAATTAGGTTAGGGGAAAAATGCCCATTTATAAACATAGTGGGCAATGACATCTGTTTTGTTATATACAGCAACTAATTTCTACCTCTTTCCAGTCACAGAGCACTTTATTTTGAGAGTTGTTTAAACCTGCAGTTTGTAAGTTTTGCCTCTTTGTCGCCATCTCTGTTTGAAAACCTGGAATTGCAGCTTTTTGCAGAATTATCTTCCTTGTGTGGGGTTGTGATTTGGCACAGCTCCAGCGCGGATGAATCTAATGTTTTGATGTGTGGCAGTCAGTCACCGCACCGGTGTGGATATTTACTGTACTTCCCAATCACAGATTCTAGCCTATGTCTTGGAATATATGACCCAAATAAGAATTTTCACCATATATCGCCATCTGAACAAGTAAGTAACAAGTCTGCCATGTTTGTTCTGACCAACTGAGGAAAAAAGCATTACCATAAATCGCGCTACCAATGGTGATTTAATCTAAAGATCGGTTAGCTCATATCACATTAAACCGTGCAAATTATTATTATTGTTATACATTATTCATCAAATTATTAATGTTAACAACATCAGCATTGCGTGACTATGAGTATAGTGTGTATTAGCATGTAGATTTAAATTTCTGTACAGTCTAAACTAATTGTCATACCATTTCATATTAAGAAATTCTTTTAACCCAAAAAGCAAACTATGCTCCCTTCGAACTGGTTTTCTTTAAAATACAAATCTTGTGTAATCCCAGGCTATCTGTAATCAGAAGCATGTTTAAAACTGGAATATAATTTAATTTCATTCACATGTGTTTCATAAACACATAATCCTTTCTGGATCACAATCCGCCATCAAAATGATACATTTAATTATTCTAGCTGCTGTGAGAAAAGGCTATAAATGATCCGCCACCTGCAGGATCCGCACATGCCATAGCCTACTAGCCGGGACAACTTCTTTATGTTTACAGAAGTGACGTAATGACGCAGTGCCATTCTCGAATTTCCCACGAAAACCAACCCGTACCACTCAAATTAGAAAACATTTTTATAAGCTTACCGTTGTGAACCATGCTAAAGTAAGGCGATAGTTTTGAACACTGGCTGGTTATGTACTTGCTCAAATATTGATTTCGGATCATTTTTAACCAAAAAAAAGTTACTGACTGCAGCTTTAAGTGAGAGAACATCAGTAGCTTAGCACAGATTGGGGGAAATTGTAATATTTAATAATTTATTTTATTATGTAAATATTTTTTTTGTATTGAAAAAATGTAGATATTTGTTTGTAGATGCTTTCAATTATAGTTCTTAGAAAGAAAATCGAAATTGGCAAAAATAGGTATCGGCAGGTCACACTTACAAAAAAAATAACATCGGAATCGCCTAAGAAATTTGCAATAGGAGCATCTGTAATTTGAAAGAAAAGCCTACTGCACCTGCCAAAATGTGCTGTTACACTGTCTATGCAGTATGCAGTGAGCTTGACTTGACCTTCAGTCGCACATCGCAAAGTACTTGACTTGACCTTTCATTTTCAGTGCAATGAATGAACAGCTAAAAGTTGCACTCCTCTTTTTTTTTTTTTTTTTTTTTTTTTTTTTTGCTACTTGCAGCTTTATGTAATTCATTTGTTACCAGTTTCAGAAACTTTGGGTATTTTGTTATATGTTTTTTTTTCTTCAGCTAAAAAATTAATTGGCTGAAGTCTGCAAAACAATTTGACAAGTTAAATTTATTTTGATAGCTTATTGTCAGGAATGTCTCCAGACAAAATGAGCCAGATTTTATGTGAATTTGATGAGCAGTCTGTGCACGACAAGTTTACACACATACATAGTGTACTTTGAAATAAACAATATGGAAGTACAAACAAATTCATTCAATTCTTTGTTGGGGGGCTAATGAAATGAAAAAAAAGAAACTAGAGCAACTTGGGTACCAGAGTGGAGAGGAGAGATGGGATTTTGATGATAAAAGAAGTGTCACTCTGTGTGTGTGTGTGTGTGTGTGTGTGTTGGTGGGGGGGTTGATGGAGAGAGTGCGAGACAGCAGGAATGATAAGAGCATGGAGGTACTGAAGCAGGAAATAATGAAATGGAGAGAGAGAGAGAGGACGGGGGGAGATGTGTGCCTCCCAGGGGGGACAGAGCCAAGGAGAATCTGTCGTTCACCTTCAATTAATTCACGCGTTTCTCCCACTGTGTTCTGAAGGTGCAGCCAGGCGTGCCGCCCGACTGCGAGACTGTGTGTGTGCCTGTGCAAGATGAAAAAGACAGAATTGTTATATTGTAACTTTTATGTGTGAATTGTACACATTTATGTTTGATCATCCATTGTACCACCTTTCATTCTCATGTGTTTGTATGTCGTACAATGAAAGTATGTGACTGAAATGAGAGAGTTAGTGAGTAAAGTTAGATGCTCTGTAATTGATTTTTGTGCCTGCATGAGAAGTGTGTTTATATCGGCAGTTATGCTGCTTGTCTACTTGCATCTGTTTCCGTCTGACAGACTGGGATGAGTGTGGGTGTGTGTGGCGGGGATTGGGTCTGCCGTCCTTCACTATGCTTCACGCAACACATTCATCAAAAGCAGAGAAACGCTGTAAAAGCCCAGTGTGTCCTGCACAGTCCACTCTTCACTCTGACCTCAATAGTAGCTCTACAGGGAATCTGAACTGTTTCTTTTCTGCTGTGAATCACACTGACCTTTACAAATCTATACTCGATTTTCCTTTTTTTAACAGCAGTCCTCCAGTCGACAACCTTTCCCCCCAAGCTTATACAGTCACCAAGACAAATAACACTGGGGATGCACAATTAGTGGCTTAATCAGTATCTGTAGTGTTTTTTTTTTGTTTGTTTGTTTGTTTGTTTTTTCCTGTAATTAACCGTAACTGTCTGATTAGACTGGAAGCAAATATTTTTTTGGTTATAGAAGTATATTTTTCTATTCTACATTTAAATGTTTTGATGTCTGATTTCACCCACTGTGAGCTAAGTGGATCTGTAAAAGCTAGAGAAAATATTTTTTAGTATTCCCATTCATCTCAGTGGCAGCTGGCAACATCCTGCAATCTTTTCTCAATTCTGAGGTTTTTTTTTTGTTTTTTTTTTTGACCTACTGGATATTTTTTATTGATATTTGCATTTCACTCAGTTATAATAGTTATCATTCATTGTGAGAAATGGCTATCTTTTATAATAATAATAATAATAATAATAATAATAATAATTGTTGTAGGCTATTGAGTTCACTATTATTGTAACACATAAATAATGCAAAAAATTCTGTGTATATCAGCTATTTAACACAATATTTATATATAATCTGTTATAAAAAAAAGTGTCTTTTAATAGCCTTCCAGAAAAACTGAGAGATGCTTTTTGCCACCAGATAGTGTAGTTGCAGTATCTTACGTCAAACTGCTGATGCTAACCAGCCCAACTTTACAATGGTAGAACATTCAGTGTTAAAATAAAAATAATTATTGGTTAATGAATTGGCCAACATTTATATATCAGTACACACCTACAGTATTAAAACACGCTGAAATTATTATTTGCAAATTAGGCTAATTTATTTTCTGTTATATTTATATATAACTGTTCAGTTAGACCTTTGGTTGATAATGCTTGAATGCTGATTTTTTTGTTTGGTTTTGCTGTGTTTCAGGTTTGGGAGCAGTTGATCGGTTCGAAGTCCCCCATGGTGAATGTATTTATGGCAGTTCCCACCATCTACTCTAAACTCATTGAATATTATGACCAACACTTTACTCAACCTCGAGTCCAAGACTTCATCAGAGCTGTGTGCAAAGAGAGAATAAGGTACCATCCTCTCTTTTTCTCTTTTAAAACACCACAGTAATTTAGCTAGAATCCTGACTCACAGCTTCTGTCTTCAGATGCAACCAGCCAGAGCATCCCCCACAAAATTCTCTTTTACTCTTCAGTAAACCTACATCAAAGAGAAGCCTTCAAACCTTTATTTGGCTCAGTCGCGTAAGCTTCTGTGTACTTTACCTCAGGGTCAAATGGCGAAACAAGACTTTTTGAAGAAAACAACCAATGCATAATTTCCAACTTAAAAAAAAAAAAGTGTGGAAAATTAAATAATGGCCAATTCTCTCTTTCTTTCTCTCAGGTTGATGGTGTCTGGTTCTGCTGCTCTTCCACAGCCTGTCCTGGAGCGTTGGGCAGAGATCACAGGTCATGTGCTGCTGGAGCGCTACGGCATGACTGAGATTGGCATGGCACTGTCAAATCCACTTAAGGGGCCACGTGTACCTGGTACTGCATCACTTCATAAATGTGACTACCAACAACAATAACAGCAAATATGTGTACACTTGACAATGGTATACCATATTTCATCACCAATACAGAAGTTCAGCAAAAGATTCTGAAAGCTTGTTTGAAGAAGGTCCTATATTTATATTTTATGGCTTTACAGTTAGCAATTTAAGAACTATGCAATATTATTACAAATACTTTTAGTGAAAATCTGATATTGAAACTGCTCTAGTTCTTGAAATTACTTACTGAAAAGCCAGTATCTATATAAAAAAAAATAATAAATAATGCTATCAAATTTACATTTAACTTTATTTTGTGTTTTGTCTTTTTTGGCCAGTAAATCATACTCAAAATATGACTGTAGGGAGGCAGAAAGACAGTCTGTAACTATAAATGTACAAAAGCATACAAAATAACTGTCGATTAACTTTTTTTTGGATGCGGATAGAGTGTTAACATGATTAACATGATTTTGTGTGACAATAACAGCTACATAATGCATCTAGTTTATCTTTTTTTCTTCATTTTATGATGGATGGATGGAAACTAGCGTTAAAGTGTAATACTGCTACCTACTTTGTGAAGTATTAACTAGATGGGCGCTTGATTACCAGATTACTGAGTTACTGGCACTGAAATATTTATGATTATCATATGTGTGGTATTAATATTATGATATCAGTATTTTAAATTTTAAGAAATCATGGTTATCTTCAATACCAGTATATCGACAGCCCGAGTAAGAACCATAGTATTTTGGTTGTTAACTATGGTTACCATGTTAAATGTTTGCCGTATAAAGTAAGTGAATTAAAATCTGACCAATCAACTGCCATTTAGATGAATGTGAATATGAGCGATGGATAGCTTTTTTTTTTGGTATTATATACCGCTTCCTTCTGCCAGACTCTGAAATAGAGCTAGTTTAAATCTTTATAATCATCTTGGCTTTGTTACTTTTTCTTCTACTGATGTTTAGCCCTAATGCTTCATCTCTATATCAGTATTTTTTTTTCTCAGACAGTTTACGATGGCAAGTTGTCACAGATCAACCTCCGTTCTGAAGTAGTTTGTTTGTCTTTCTTTCGTCTGCGTTTTGTTGTTTACATGTGATTATCTTCTGAGAAACTCTCCATGGGTCTTTCTGAGTGCTGTAGCACTGATCAAACTGCTCCTGTCAACTTCCTTTTAGTGTCAGAATCAAAGCACTTTCAGTGCTCTTCTTGCAATTTCTTGCATTGCTCTGGGTGTCTGAGGATTGTTTTGTTCACCTTTCGACACGTGTTTGTGAGTGAAGGTGCTAACGTGGCTGTCAAAGGCGGCTTTTGTGCCGTGTTGTTTTATTAGTGAAGAGTTCGGAGCAAAAATAGTCTGAAGTTAATGCTCAGAGGTGATGATTAAGAGGATTTTGCCACTGTTAACATTTCCTGCTCGGCCCCATGAGACGCCTGCGTGAGGCTGTCTAATTCAAAAGTAGGTTGAAGTCGATCAATATTAGTCACAGGGTTGACTGTGATCACCAGAGGAGACACCCATGAATTATGATGAGTTTGATCTAATGTGTGTGGCAGTGTGAACCAAATCATAGTTGAATCTTTGTTGTAACAGAACGTTGATGCTTTAAAGCTCCAAACTGAGATTAAAAAGTCTCTTGAAGAAATGGTTTGGATTTTCTTTTCAGTCAGTTCAGGAAATAATGTGATTCTTGATTTTACCAATTTTAAAAAAGCACTCAACTGTTCTAGTTGAATTAAATTGTAATATTTTAAGACCTATATTGCAAATGTTAATTATAAAAATGGATAGTATCAGCTATGATATAAAACACGTTTATCTAGCCACTGTGCATATCACTGTGTAGCACCCATAAGCCAGCTATTCAACTTAGTGAGGGTTTATATATTCTAGCAGAAGAGTGACACATCTTAATTAATTGTACTTAATAATTAATTCAATTTCTTGTTAATATCTTTATGTAGTAATTGTATCATAAAGACACAAAAGAATTACATGGCGTGGTGTACAAATATACAAAACAAATTTTCAGCTTTCATTTTAAAACACAACCAAGAGAGCTTGTTTTTATAAATAGATGTTATTTATAAATATTTATATTGATTTCCATGCATTTTCAAACCTTCATCTCTCTTTTACTCTTTCATTTGAGCAATTTCTGTTGTAATTCCTCCACATCAAATTCTCCACCTCTATTTTCTTACCATGACTCACTTTCTGCACTCTGTTTCTATCTGTTTTCAAATTAATTTTGGTGTGCTTTATTGGCGTGACAGAAACTGCATTTGTATTACCAAAGCTTACCATAGCTGAATACAATGAGAAATGTTACAAAATAAGTTAAATAAAGAAGTAAAATTGTGCAACTGGAGTAAACGAGTAAGTTAAATAAATAAATGTCTGTAGGGCAACATAAAATGACATGCATAAATTGTCCCGAATAAATAAACTATTTAACAAGCGATAATAAATTATGGAAGTTCAGCTACTACATTCTACTGTTATTTTTTTGTACTTAGGATGTGATACAGATATGAAGACTACATCAATGCCCTAGCAACCACCCAGAACACCCTATAGCTTTGAATTTAGCACAGGCAAACACCACTGACATTTTCAAGAAAATGTTGAAATCTAGTTAAACAAGCCATTCATCCAAATAAATCTAATTGTGCCACTAGTTGTAATACACATAAGTTCTTTTTCTTTCTGTATTGTACTAGCGAGGTGCTGCCACTCCCTATGGTGGCACAGTGTGGATTGCTGTGCGAAAGGCTTTGAATAAAACATGAATGTGTGTGTGTGTGTGTGTGTGTGTGTCCCCTCTGTTTTAATGAGGGCTTGTGATGGGCAGAGGGACTGGAGTCTTGTTAATGG
Organism: Spinibarbus caldwelli; assembly: GCA_039654775.1. NCBI lineage: Eukaryota > Metazoa > Chordata > Actinopteri > Cypriniformes > Cyprinidae > Spinibarbus > Spinibarbus caldwelli. Next base: position 38,962,098 of record CM077220.1, read on the forward strand.
TTTCTTAAAGCAGTCTGGGAGCTATTGTGTCCTTTTCTCATTTTGTGACAGGAATGCTGCTACAGGGACAACCACATTCCAGTATATACGTACTTGCATGCAATCATATCCCAGTGGATACCGTGCATAGACCTCAAATCAGCCCCCATCTCATTTATATTCACACTCAAGCCCCTAATGGTCAGATTCCACCTATGTGTGTATATAGGAGTAAGACATCTCTTCAGCTCTTTACATTGCAGACAGAGTGTATTTTTTAGTCAGACAGTTTTACAGTAGGCTGACATTTTTCCTCCAAACACTACTATGTTTGAGATGCTAAAACATTGATTTTTGAACTAATTGATTTTTAAACTAAAAGAATTTAAGTATTATTTCTCCCAGAATCCAAAATTAAATAAAAGTTGGCCATTACTTTTCTTAGGAATTGCTATATAATTAATTATTTACATTGCAATAAGAACATGGTAAACCAATAGTTGACTGCATAAAAGCCACCACAATAAAAGAAAATATAAGACAAGAAGTTGTATTTAATAAAATTGCCTGTGTGTGTTTTTCCAGGTGCTGTTGGAGTGCCTCTGCCAGGAGTGGAAGTGCGTATCATGATGACAAACTCCACCAATGCTATTATTGCTGAGGGCAACAGCAAAGGAACCAGGGTATCTATAGGAGGGCTCTGTTTTTTTCCTATAGAAAATAAGTATTCCTGTCCACCTTTTTCCTACGACCCATGTTGTACATCTCATGCAGTCAAACTGGTTGATAAAGATTATTTGTAGCACAAATAACATTATTTGTAGCCTATTAATTGAAATGATTTGTTTCAGTCATTCAGCCATGAGTGGAAGTTCCCCAAACCGGAAGTGCTACTCATAATTTAAAATGCAGTAAACTTTTACAGAAGAAGGTGGATGGTCATTCACTAAGTGTATGTGCACAGTCACACCTTGTGCATAAAACCTATACAAATGTTCTCACAGAAAAAAAAATCAAGATTAAACTATAAGTAAGCATTTAAATTTATGAAAATATAAGATTAAATTTGTATTTACTGTACGTACACAGTTATTAATGAACAAGACCTACTGACTTTGTACTCCTTTGAGTCTCTAGACTTATGTGTGTGTTTTTTTTTTTTGTTTTTTTCTTAGGTGAAGGCTGGTTTGGAGGGGAAGGAGGGTGAGCTGTTGGTTCGAGGTTCTTCTCTCTTTCAGAAGTACTGGAACAAACCTCAGGAGACAGCAGACACCTTCACTGAGGACGGATGGTTCAAAACCGGTATTGCTCTCACACTTACTTTATGCTTGTCTGTTATGATACTACATATACAATATAGGGGAGCATGTCTACACACTGTGCATAGGTGAGACTGTGTGTTCTGTGGGACACGCTCAGGTGGAGCTGTATGAAGTTTTGACTGTCTGTCTGAATAAAGTGCAAGATAAATCAAAGAAACTAGCAAAAAGATAATGAGAGATAAAAGGAGAACTAAAAGGAGAACATGGGGTAAACGTACCTATTAAGCTCACCAAAATCTACATTGAGACATTTTTAGTGCACAAGATATTGTTTTTAGTACAAGAAGTTGTTAAGATAAAATATTAATCTCTCACACAAAAATACATAATTTTATTTTAAATGACAAAAGCATTTTGATGAAGATATACATCATTAAATGCAAAAAGTCTGGCTGTGCTTAATTTGTGTACTCTTTAAGCACACCCCTGTTCCCATTAAGCTCACATCATGTTTTATTAAAAATTCTTGTTTATTTTAAACAACCTTTTTTAAAGAATAATTGAAAAATATTTTATTTGAAGGTACAAAGTCAATCAAAAAAAAAGTCTGTAGATTTTAGCTGACATATCTAATAGAAAATCACGTATAGTGTATGATGGTCATAGACTCTGCTTTAGCTTCAGACTATGATTCCATCCAGTCGGAGGAGATCAAACATGTTTGATATTTTTAGCCAATTTTAGAACGCATATTGTTCTCATTTGTCACATGTTTCTGTTCGAGTTTGATGTGATCGGAAGGAATTTAAAGTCTGGTAGTGTATGATCCTCAGTCGTTTAGTGTATGATGCCCAGTTTTCCTTTGTGACTGTTTACAATACTATTGTACTATTATAAGTCTGTAAGTGTACGATGCCTGGTGTTTTAAAAATCTGTTCACATTTTAAAAGTCGTGTAGTGTATTCCAGCCTTTAGTTGTTTTTGTTTTTTTCTGGACAGATACGACAGGTTTCTGATGGCTTCTTCTTTGTAGAGATGACATGCCTCTTTCATCTTTGGGCATAAACATTAGTTGTCTAGATTTTGTCATCTTAAAGCTGAGAAAATAAGTTATTAACCATTTTATAAAGATAAACCTAAAGTGACAACCATCAGTTTATATTTAAAGTCTGTTTTTGAAGTATTTATATAGACGTTCAGTGTGGAAAAGCTCAAAGGGGGCACACTGAGCTTAATGGGAGCAGCAACAATTTTTAATAAATTTCATGTAATATTTATAAAAATGACAATATTTTGCAAAATAAATAATCTAGGTCACGTATTAAGTTCATACATATTTTATTTTGAACAACTATTATTGACAATATCTATGAAATTGTACTTTTTCTTATTGATGTCACACTGAAGCTGTGTGATTTTCATAGTAGTGTACCCTTTAGGCTCACCTTAAAATAATATGAAATCTTTAAAAATTACAGCAGTGTAAAACCACAGACCAACAATAAACTGTAAATTTATAATATTATGGATGTAAAAACACAAGCCAGTAATGCCTGTAAAGTAATATATTAGCGTAGCACACAATCTTATACAGCTAGTCAGCTAACTGTGTTCTGTAGCATCTGCGCTATGTTGCTAAAACTATCTTTTGGATCTAATGTAATTATTTCCCACATCCAAGTTCCAGGTTATAATATGCAAAAGTCTAAACATTAATCTCTTAATTTTACAATAAGTAGTGAAACTTACCCAAAATAAAGGTTTAAGCATCTAAAAAATGCACATTTAAGGGGCTCCTGTTTTGGTGAAAGTTTTTAGACAGCTTTGAAATTATAGGAGGTATATAGTAACAAATGCATCAATTGGTTAAGACATCAAGTAGGATAATAAATTATTTTTTCTTTTTATAATCTGATCTCAAAAATGTGAAGTGTGCTTAATGGGTACATGAGCTTAATAGGTACGTTTACCCTAATGGTCCAGTTTGCTACCATAAAAGCAGGACATAAAATTAAAAGAATTGTTTGCTCAAGAATGAAAATTCTGTCATCATTTATTATTGATTTTTCTTTTATGCAACAGAAAATGAGATAAGAATACATATATAATATATTGGGGTGTAATGGTTCACAAAATTCACGGTTCGGTTCAATACGACACAGTGGTGTCACGGTTCGGTACGTTTTCGATATGGGGGGCAGGGCAATTGGTTATGTCGCAATGTTGGAAATATTTCTGTTTTAATCCATGAAGGCGACCCAATGGATATCACACAAGCAAGCGTTTGCACCAGGGTTTGCACATGTGCAAATTTTGCGAAAAATTTATGCCGGTGAACATCTTAATCTCAGTCAATTCACTCTAAGCAGAAAGTGAAAGTAAAAACGGAATGACGGAGTAATGACGGAACTTTTGGCATCTGACGCCGCATATTCTCTCAGAGACAAAGAGAGATGAATCTACTTCAACATATGCTGATAATGGTATAGCCTATAGCAGTTTTAATTTATTTCCTTAATATTTCTCTTGTGGCCCGTACATAGTGAAAAAAAAAGAAACGTATTTTGTGTTAAACAGGTTGTTTGAAAGTCAGTGCTTGAAATAAAAGCTTTTTATTTCATTGATATTTATTGATGACTGCAGTGTTAATATTTTAATTATAGGACTATAATTCATTGTATAATTCATTCCATCATAGCCTATAGCCTAATAAGCCTGTTTTAAAAGACCTTTTTTAAAAACTTTTTAATTGAGGAGTAAATATAGCCTAATCAGCGCATCAGTTATGTGGTAATTATTGCTGGGGAAATTAATTGTACTTTTAATTTAATAATAAAAGTAACTTCATAATAATAATAGGCCTAATAAAAATAAGAATGTAACAGGCCTACATTAATTAGAAATGCCAAATTAAACTTAAGATTGCCAATAATTGATGTTTTTGACAATATCTCTGGCTATCGTCGATACAAGATCATCGTCTTTCGACGCACCCCAACAAGGGGAGGTTATCATGGGGCAGACAGCACGTTGGCTGTTACGTCGTTTGTACTGCGTTGTTGAGCGCAGTGGCACTGATATTTCACACACTTTAAGCTTTTATTTTCCAAACGTAATAGGATTAGTCCAACAAATCGTTCGGTTTGTAATGCGTACCGAACCGAAAGCCTCGTACCGAACGGTTCAATACGAATATGCGTATCGTATATTGTGTATATATATATATATATATATATATATATATATATATATATATATATATATATATATATATATATATATATATATATATATATATATATATAATATAAAATCCGAATTCCTGAAAATGTTGGAACGTTTTTTAAATTTGAATAAAATGAAAACTAAAAGACTTTCAAATCACTTGAGCCAATATTTTATTCACAATAGAACATAGAGAATATAACAAATGTCTAAACAGAGAAATTTTACACTTTTATCCACTAAATGAGCTCATTTCAAATTTGATGCCTGCTACAGGTCTCAAAAAAGTTGGCACGGGGGTAACAAAGGGCTGAAAAAGCAAGAAATTTTTAAAAGATTCAGCTGGGAGAACATCTAGCAACTAATTAAGTTAATTGACATCAGGTCTGTATCATGATTAGCTATAAAAGGGATGTCATAGGCTGCATTTACACTGCATGGTTCAAGTGACCCAATTCCGATTTTTTTTCCTCACATGTGGTACAGATCGGAAATGGCCCACAACCATGTAAGCAGGAAAAAAATCGGTTTCAGGCCTCATTCATATGTGAAAATGAATCAGATATGAATCGGATACATGTATTTGCGCCTGCCGTGTAAGCGGACAAATCGGATATTCTCCTGTAAATGCGACTCCTGCGTCATTGAAAAGTGAGTTTTTTTTTTTTTTTTTTTTAAACATTTCTTGGTACAGACATACCTGACCTGTAACAAATGAAACATCTCTAGTTGAGTAGCAGAGTATTAATTTCATTCGTTTGTGTTAAATAAAGGGCGATCTGACGCTGAAATGTGTTGCTTTTGAAATCACGCTGAGTGCTATATTTATGTGTGTGTGTGTGTGTGTGTGTGTGTGTGTGTGTGTATATATATATATATATATATATATATATATATATATATATATATATATATATATATATATATATTAGGGCTGTCAAAGTTAATTCGTTAACGCAAATTCATTTTAACGGCACTAATTTTATTAACGCGAGAGTAACGCAGTGCGCATTTTCTGATTGACCTGTGGCCTAGCCCGTAGTTGGAGAAATGGAGATGCTGACAGTGTTGCCAACATAGCGACTTTTCAGACCCCTTTAGCAACTTTTTTGTTTTTTTTCAAAAAGCACCTAGCGACCAATCTTTAGGGTTTGCCCAAACCTTATTTAGTTTCTGAGACTCGATGGTACTGCCGCACGTGCGCGAGGTCTCTCTTTCCTGCTGCGCACACACGTCTCTCTCTCTTTCTCTCTCTCTGCGTCTGCTTTGTTCAGCGAGCGGCTGAGAGGACCAGCGCTTTCAGTTAAAACAGATATTATGTTGCTTCTCTAATTTAACATGCAAGTATAGCTGAAATCACAGCACAGCTATTGTGTTTATCTTATGTGTAGCCTATTAGATTTCATCACACGACGGCTCGATTATGGGCTAAATCAGATTTTTTGTGCAGATTAACATCTTGGAAGGGAGAACCGGTTATTTAGTCTTAATGGGTCGCGTTTCAGTCACACAAGCTTGTTTAAGTAAATTGCTCAGTGCAAAGAAAGAGAAGTAATGGGAACCTAGTATTTCTATGTTCTTTTTTCATGTGTCTAATAGACTTGAACAAGTTCTTTGAAAAACATCTATGACCTTTGAAACATGTCTAGTCTTCATGCTCTGTTAACTATAGTTTCACTGGTAACACTTTATTTTAGTGCTGTCAATCGATTAAAAAATTTAATCGCGTTAATCACAGTCATGGACTGTGATTAATCATGATTAATCACAAATTTAAAATACTAGGATTTACCTGTAAATGTGTTGAAATAAAGAAATGCATGACAAACTAGTTTAAGGAAACAGAACCTTTCACACTTCCACCAGGTATGAGACATAATCCTTATTATTCTTTTATCATTATTCATTTGTTTTTATTCAGCCATTATCCGCCTTTATACTGGCAATAAAACGTTTACCAAGCCACATTGCTTCAATCCCAGTATACATTTACCCAACTATTATCAAAAGTATTTCTAAATGAATACAACAAAACAATTTCTTGCGACCTTACGTGAAGTATTATGACAAAATAAACGCATTATGAAGAATAATTGGACCTGTTCTGCAGGTGCATTAGAGCTAATATTAGCATCATGCTTCATAAGACAATTTATGAGATTAATAGTACACTTTTACTCAGAACTCACTTCAAACCACCATCGAGTGTTTGTAATAACTTCCTTTTGCGATCACATGTGGAATTTGGTCGTTTACTGTTAAAATATTCTATTTATAGCCTTTTATATCGCTGCACAAATTAGCATTTCAGATGTACACATTCATCTCAAGAAAATCACATACAAACCATATCCTATCATAATCGTGTGTTTATTATCTTGTAAAATCTATAGTGGCTATTGTCATGTTTATTTCTGCTGTGTAAAAGCCTTAACGTGTATGCTCTGGCTGAAACTCACATTGTTTGTGATGTTACAACCGCCTCTCTGTTCTTAAGTTGCCAGGGATACATTCCAAGTATAACACATTAGTAACAGGATCTATTTTAATTTTCATTTGTCTATATACACTTTGGGCGGCTGTGGTACAATATAAAAGTAGCCCAAAAAAACCGCAACCCACGGCTCTGTAATTTTTCCCGCGACTGTATTTTCAAAATAGCCCACGCCCACTTGTGCCGCTACCATAGCAACACTGGTTCGCTGTACCCTCATCACACACCATAGATAACCTTCCGCGCTGCGATGATGGGAAGAAGTTGGGGTCAAATATTATCACATGATTAATTTGCGTTAAAAAATATTAACGCATTAATTTTTTTTTTGATTAATCGCATGCGTTAACGCGTTAACGTTGACACCCCTGCTTTATTTTAAAGGGGTCATCGGATGCCCATTTTACACAAGCTAATATGATTCTTTAGGGTCTTAATGAAAAGTCTATAACATACTTTGGTTAAAAATTCTCAATGGTAGTGTAAAAAACACCTTTTTAAACCTGTCAAAATCAGCTCTGTTTTCAGCATGCTATTCTAGTCCATGTTGCTTTAAATTCTAGTGAGTTCTGCTGACTCCGCCCCTCTCTTCCGTGGAGTGATGAGCAGACCATAGATATGTGTAGATTCCCTATTCGACCGCTCCAGATATGTTGACGTGTCAGCCATCTCGCATTCACCATAATAATCAATCAATGAATATTCAAAGATATACAAGCATATAACTTGCTGTTGTAGACGCACACAGTCAATGTGCTCAAAGATTCGCAGACCGTTCCAAAAATGGCAGATGGCTTACGTATCGCGGCCCATAGAAACAGTCCATAATGAGGCATCTAGGTATATCTATGGAGCATACTAATCTTCAGCCACAAAACTGGCTAACTAGCACATTATTAGGAAAGGCAATTTGCAAAGATTCATAAAAACCCTTATACTCACTTCTTCTGTAGATGAAGCTGGATCACGGATGATTCGAGTGAACGTAGATGAATTTAGGCAGATCAGGGATCGGCGCATTCAATTCAAAGCGAAAGTAACGTTAATCCTCTGCGTCTTCAGCTGCTCAGATGTCTGGAGTAAATGATGACTGCTGTATTCATTATTGCATCCAACAACAGAACACCTCAATCGCTTAATCAGAGACATCCTCTCCATCGGAGGCGGCAGTGTTACCAACTAATTTTCATAGAAAGTTGCTAAAGGAAGGTCGATTTGTTGTTGTTTTTTTGTTTGTTTTGTTTTGTTTTTGTTTTTTTTTAATTGCAAAACTTGGAGAAACATACAGAACAGGGAAACAAGACATGAACACATTCCCACAGAGAACAATCATAAAAATAAAGACAGAAAAAGAACATTCTGCATTTGCTTACATCAAATTATGGAAATTATCTATACAGAAAAGTGCAAAAATAAAATTACATCATTTTAGAAAAGCTGTCATAGTGCATCAGAAATGTGGCACTCTTTTTGTTATTTATAAGTCTAATAGATGAAACAAGAGAATCAAATTCAGAAAGAAAAAGGGGGAAAGACAAAGCAGATTTAAGCCATTTTTGCTTATGAATGAAGAATTTTGCATTCAAAATAAGAAAATTAACAACAAATTCAGCAGGTAATTGCTTTGGATTTTCATAATAAATAATAACATCTTTGAGCACAAAAGTATGGGTCACATTTGTAAGGTTAGAAACATAGGTGCTTAAGTCAACCCATAATTTGTTGGTAACACCACAATCAAAAAACAAGTGGGCAGCTGTTTCCTCAACAAAACCACAAAACGAGCAAGACTCATCAACATCAGAATATTTAGAAATAAACAAATTAACAGGATAAATTTTATAAAGGATTTTATAATGAATCTCCTTAACTTTGTTAGATATACAAAATTTACTTGGCAAAAGCCAGGCCTTACTCCAATTTATATTTATATAAATTGTACTGGAACCCCAGTAGAATTTCCCTCTTGGAATAATCTTTCTCTATATCTGAAATATTTTGCAAATATGTTTGTTATTGCATTTCCGAAACCATTTCCAAGTTGGTCAAATATCTTATTTGGAATAAAACCACAGTGACATTGGATTTGTCACACTCCCTGTGGAACGTGGAGACAAGGAAACAAGGACAGGAAACAGGAAAACCCAAATAAGGACATGGAAACACTGGGAGCACGTGGAAACACAAGACACAGGGACAGAAGTCTGACAGGATTCTTAAGGCATCTTATCAACCAATTTACTTTAAAGGTGTTTACAGTATCTGCGAAGTCCAAAAAATCAAGGCCACCTTCGCTTCTTTATGAATTAGCAAGCACTTCTCTTTTTAATTTGTAAGGTCTATTTTTCCAGATAAAATCCAAAAGTATTTTATTAATTTCCTTTATAACTTTATCATTGACAAACAAAGAAAGAGCAGAATATACAAAGTGAGAGAGCACTTCAAACTTAGATAAAAAACTCTAGCATATAATGAAAGATCTCTCTGAAGCCAGATGTTAAATATCTGTTTGTTTTTTTGTTTTTTTTTGTTTTTTTTGTTTGTTTTTTCATTTTATCAAAAAAGTTTAAATGATGTCTACTGATTGAATTTTTAGTGATATGAATTTCTAAATATTTTACACTTTTTTTTTTTTTTTTTTTTTTTAACTGGGATACCTCCTAAGAATATATCATCCAATATCATGAACTGACATAATTTCACATTTCGAAGTATTAAGTTTTAGACCTGAGGCACATGAAAATTGTTCAACCAATTCCAGAGCTTTTGGTAACTGATTTTTGTCCTCCAAAAACAGCGTAGTGTCATCAGCTAGCTGCGCAATTTTGATCTCCCTGTCAAATACTGAAATTCCTTTCAAATTATCATCTTGGTTAATTCTTAGACAGAGTAACTCTGTGGCTAAAAGAAATAAAAATGGGGAGATTGGACAGCCCTGTCTGACTCCACAATATATGTTAAACATTTTAGAAGTGTCAGAGTTCACAATCACTGAGCTGTTAATACCTGTATAAAACATGGTTACAGTCTCTATAAATGATTTACCAAATCCAAATAATTCTAGAGTACGAAAAAGAAATTTGTGTTCTATGGAGTCAAAAGCTTTATGAAAGTCAAGAAAGAGAATGAGACCATCGGAATGAATTAGATCTGAATAATCCAACAAGTCCAGTACTAATCTTATGTTGTTAGAAATGTGACGGCCCTTCATGAAACCAGATTGAGATTCTGAAATAATATTGCCTAAACCATAACTTAATCTTTTTGCATATACAGAGGCTAATATTTTATCATCTAATGTTAAAAAAGAAATAGGTCGCCAGTTATCGATTACCAAAGGATCCTTGTCTGGCTTAGGCATAAGAGAGATGACTCCCTGTTTCATAGTAGCAGTCATATCTCCCTGACTGATGCATTCCTCATACATATGAAATAAAGGCAATTTAATAAACTCCCAAAAATGGAGATAAAATTAAACTGAAAGCCCATCGATCCCAGGGGATTTACCTTTTTTCATTTTATGTAGAGCTTGCTTGATTTCATCGACTGATAAAGGAGAATCACAAATTTGACTATACTCTAGATCGTTAACTTTAATATGGTGTTTAATTAAGTCAATAAATAGGTATAAAGATTGCTATAGAATTTAGCAACAAAATCTGATATTACTTTTTGGTCTTTGGAAATGACTCCATCAATATTAAGTGCAGAAAGAGTTTTCCTCTGACCATTTCTTTTTTCCAGGGCAAAAAAAATAGCTAGAATTTCTTTCCCCCTCCTCCAGCCATTTTGCACGAGATCTTGTATATGCACCTTTAGCCAAATCTAAATAGACGTCATCAAGCTCCAAATTTAACCTTTTTATTTCTAAATTCTCCTCTTCTGTAATATTACTTTTAGCTAGTAATGCATTAAGTTTATTAACCAACTCTGGATCAGTTTGATGTTTACTCTTTTTTTAATTTATTTACTTCTTTTAACTACTATATACAGTGGGTACGGAAAGTATTCAGACCCCCTTCACTTTTTTAAATTTTGTTATGTTGCAGCCTGATACTACAATTGTTTAAATTCTTTTTTTTTTCTCATTAATCTACACTCTGTACCTCATAATGATGAAGTGAAAACAGAATTTTAGAAATGTCTGTAAATTTATTAAAAAGAAAAAACTGAAATATCACATTTACATAAGTATTCAGACCCTTTGCAACAACACTTGAAATTTCGCTCAGGTGCCTCCCATGTCTCTTGATCATTGCAGAGATGTTTCTACACCTTGATTGGAGTCCGCCTGTGGTAAATTAAATTGATTGGACATGATTTGGAAAGGCACACACCTCTCTGTAAAAGGCCTCACAGCTGATAATGCATATCAGAGCGGAAACCAAGCCACGAGGTCAAAGGAACTGCCTGCAGAGCTCAGACACAGGGTTGTATTGAGGCACAGATCTGAGGAAGGCTACAAAAAAAATTCTGCTGCACTGAAGGTTCCCAAGAGCACAGTGGCTTCCATAATTCTCAAATGGAAGAAGTTTGGCACAACCAGGACTCTTCCAAGAGCTGGTCCCCAGCCAAACTGAGCAATTGATGGAGAAGGGGCTTGTCTAGATTGGTGATCAAGAACCTGGTGGTCACTCTAGTTGAGCTCCATGATCATATATGCAGATGGGAGAAACCTACAGAAGGACAAACATCACTGCAACACTCCACCGATCTGGGCTTTATGGGAGTGTGGCCAAACTCAATCCTCTCCTCAGTGAAGACACATGAAAACACACTTGGAATTTGCAATAAAGCACCTAAAGGACCCTCAGACTCTGAGAAACAAGATTACCTGGTCTGATGAACCTCAATTCTAAGCATCATGTTTGAAGGAAACCGGCTCTTCTCATCACCTGCAGAGTACCATCCCAAAAGAAAAGTGTGCTGGTAGCAGCCTCATGCTGTTGGGCTGTTTTTCAGCGGCAGGGACTGAGGAACTCATCAGAGTAGAAGAAAAGCTCAATGCACAAAAATATTGAGATAGCCTTAATGAAAACCCAGTCCAGGGCATTCAAAACCTCAGACTGGGCCGAAGGTTCACCTTCTAACATGACAATGACCCTAAGCACACAGCCAAGGCAACACAGGAGTGGCTTAGGGACAACTCTGTGAATGTCCTAGAGTGACCCAGCCAAAGCCCTGACTTGAACCCTATCGAACATCTCTGGAGAGACCTGAAAAAGGCTGTCAACAGACGGTTCCCATCCAACCTGACCGAGCTTGAGAGGATTTGCAAAGAAGAATGGCAGAAATTCCCCCAATCCAGTTGTGCAAAGCTTGTTGCGTCATACCCAAAAAGACTCGAGGCTGTAATTGCTGCCAAAGGTGCTTCAACTAAGTACTGAGTAAAGGGTCTGAATACTTATGTAAATGTGATATTTCAGTTTTTTCTTTTTAATAAATTTACAAACATTTCTAAAATTCTGTTTTCACTTTGTCATTATAAAGGACAGAGTGTAGAGTAATGAGAAAAAAAAAAGAATTTAAACAATTGTAGTATCAGACTGCAACATAACAAAATTGAAAAAAGTGAAAGGGGTCTGAATACTTTCCGTACCCACTGTATCTAGCTTTATATTTAAAGAACTCCCATGTTTTTTTTTTTTTATTTTTTTTTTTTGTAATCTCCATTTAAGTCAGTGAATAATTCTTTGATAGGCTTGATGATACTATCATTAAATTTGATCTTTTAACAAGGTATTATTAAGTTTCCGATAGCCCCTGAGTCTCGGATTATCATAGATGTCATTCATCTTTATACAAACTAATTTATGATCTGATAAGGGGGCAATGGTGTGAGAAATATATTTTACGTAACTGAGGATAGAAGACGAAATTAAAAATAAATCAATCCTAGATCTAAGAGATAAAGTTTTTTTTGACCAGGTAAAATCCTTCGTATAAGGATTAAAGAACCGCCATGCATCAGTCAGGGAGAGATCCGTGCAAAGAGAAAAAATTTAATCATTATTCAATCCGCCATCAAGTCTAGGGGAGTATCTATCCAGATAATCATCCATACATTCATTGAAGTCTCTTCCTAGAATAAAAGACGCATCAGTATATTTTTATTTTAAATTCCTAAGTTTATCCACTAGATAAGAGAACATTACTCTGTTAGATGCCCGAGAGTTGTGACCATATACACAGTAAGTTATGAAGGTGGCATTATATTGTTTGATTACAGCAATAACCCATCTGCCTTCATCAGAACTCAAAGTTTCTAAAACAGTTCCTTTAAAACGGTGTAACATAATAGCAGTCCCAGCCGAGTGATTGCTGCCATGACTAAAGAAAATTGAGTTTCCCCATTGATTCCTCCGAAACTTAGCATCCGTTTCCCCTGAGTGAATTTCTTGAAGAAAGATAAGATCAGCCGCACTTCTTTTACAAAATAAAAAAATAGCTTTTCTTTTCACACTGTCCCGGAAACCTCGAACATTCAACGTTACAACAGACAAAGATTTGAACTTGTACTCCATAAGAAGAACCACCAAACAATTTAAACAAAAACAACAAAAGAATAGCTTTCTTTAGTTTTACCCTAAATGTAAAGTGAGAGGTGGTTAATAACCTATAAAATATATTGACTTCAAGATGAAAAACAATTAAAGAAAAAAGTCAAGGTTAATATTAAGGTTGACAACAATTAAGGAGGATCAAACATAAAGAATTTCCATGTTACACACAACTTAAAAGAGTTTTTATGCAGATAGTGTTGTTAACCGTTTTACACGTTTTAGAGCATTGTGTGAGAGAGGTATCCAGTGCAGTCAGTAACTCAGCTTAGGTAACATCTGAGTAGAAGACTTGCTTCCCATCAATCAAAGCAAAAGAGCTGCGGAAGCTTGCTCTCTTACCCTCCTCGCGTGCCTTCTTCACGAGAGGCCATAGCTTGTCCCGCGCAGCTGCTCTATCGTCAGGAGACAGAGGCTCCGAAAGATGCAGTCTGTTTTCAGTTAGAAATTTGCAGCCTTTGGCAGCACCCCAAATCATGTCACGGATGCGACGCAGTGAGAAGAGGATTATGATCAATCTAGCCTTACCATCCACTCGTTTCGATCCCAGACGGTGAACGATATCGACACGGTCTTGTAGCCCGTCTCCGATTCCAGGAGCGATCTTCTCTAGTATGTTAAGCACCACGTTTCGAACATCCTCTCCATCTTTTTCCGCAACACAATGCAACTTTAGACACCATCTCCAACTGTAACGGCTAAATTACTGTACACTTGCTTTCAATGATTTGTTTTCCTTTCTCAAAGCATGGGCCTCTGATTCCAGATGATTAAGAGTCTCTTTATGAACGCCGACATCCACAATGAGCTGTTGCACCGTCGCTGTCAGACTCTTGATTTGTTTCGAGGTTGCTTCGGTGGTAGTTTCGATCGCTGAAATCTTTTGAAAAGTCTTGTCATGCTTTAAAGCCAGCTCGCGTATTGCAGCCAAGACCTCCTCATTAGTATTTCCACTAACGTTAGAATCCGCGCGTTTCGATTTTTTCACTGCTGGCTCCTGAGGAGTATCAGAAAGGGCAACGACAACAACCTCATTATCAAAGTCTGGACATGTGTCAAACCATTGTGATTCCGTATCTCGCTGAAACTTCAGTCCAGTGCATAAAGATGTCAAAAGGGAACTATATGACTTTTTCGCTACTACATCGCTGCCATCTTGGCCCGAAACATGAGGTTGATTTGTTGCTAAAAGTTGCTAAATGACGTTATGATGTCATTGCGCATCATTGCATAATCACGACGCAAAATTGTCACAACATCAAATCTCAGCAAAAAACTATATTTTATATAATTTAATTTAGATTTGTTTGTAAAATAATATGCAAAATATAATATTAAAATATAAATAACTGTATTTTTAAATACATTGAATTATTGAACACTTACACATTTTTGAATTATTACAATTCAAGTTTTTTTTTTTTAATAGCTACTTAACTAGTAATACTACACATTCTCAACAATTATGCTTTAAGCAGTGTATTAGTAGTTAGTTAGTATGCTACACTCTAAGAAAAGTCTGTAAAAATAGGGCACAATCTACTATGTTAATATGAAATAATTTTCCATATTGTTTTTTTACCTGCATTTTAAATTACACATTGTGTTTTCGGGTTACAGGGTTATAATGGATAATGTCCTGGAAAATTACTAGTATCTTTTCCATTTTTCTTACAGTGTACTAACTGATCAACAATCGCAGGTACAAGCTACTAACAAAGTGTATCATAAATGAACAATTATTAAATTATTATTATTATTATTATTATTATTATTATTATTATTATTATTAAATTGAACAATTGCAAATAGCAGTAACTCAATTCACGTGATGTGTGTACTGCTAGGCATCTTTGGTTTCCTCTTTTTGTGTAATTTGGATGGAAAATGTGTGCCTTTTTATTGTCACTTATCAAAAGTTGCTAAAAGTTGCCAAATAAATTTTAAAAATTGCTAAATTTGTTGATGGGTGCTTTTGGAAAAAATAGTTGCTAGGGTAGTCTGAAAAGTTGCTAAATTTAGCAACAAAATTGCTAAGTTTGCAACACTGGGAGGCGGACAGCTCTCAGCTCACTCAGGGCGAGTCTAAGGTAAGACGGCGTTGTCAGTCAACTATCGTGGGAGGGGCCTGTACAGAACTATGTCATTCTGACAGGGCTCTCAGAACAGCCTGATTTGAGAAAGGGGATTTTAAAATAAGGATTAAAAAAAAAAAAAACACTGGGTGGATTTTTATCATTATAGGATGGATGTGTACACACACTTCCAACACACATTTATGTTCAAACAACTTGAAAAGTGAATTTTGCATCCGATGACCCCTTTAAGGTGTCATAATACAGCGTAATTGCCTAATTAAGTACTTAGTAGTAGCCATTGTACTTGCATGAAACAAAATGTACTTACCATGTAACTAAGTTATGGAACAGCATGTAATTACAGTTTGTAATTATGTAGATGTAACAGGCAGCTGCTGTTACACATATGTAACAGGCCGAGTCTGTTACACAGCTACTTGTACACTTAAGTACAATCCAGATACACTTTATTTTAAGTAGCTTATGCCTGTGTAATATTATGTAATTCTAATGTAATTAGAAATGTATTACATGTATTTAAGCTGTGTACTGGTGGGTTAAATCAAACTAAGGTGCTGCTGGATAAAGTGTACAGTATAGATACACATGAAGTACACTTAAGTACAATCTTGGTACACTTTTTTTAAGTAGCTTATGCCTGTGTAATATTATGTAATTCTAATGTAATTAGAAATGTATTACATGTATTTAAGCTGTGGGTGCAGCTGGATAAGGCGTACAGTATAGATACACATGCAGTACACTTAAGTACACTCTTGATACACTTTATTTTAAGTAGCTTAAATATATATATATATATATATATATATATATATATATATATATATATATATATATATATATATACAGTGCCCTCCATAAGTATTGGAACAGTAAAGACAAAATTGCTCTGTTGGCTGTGGAGTCAAGACATTTGGAAATATGATTAAAAGATGAATATGAGACAAAACTACAGAATGTCACATTTTATTATTAGCCGTTTCAACACATACATGTTTTACCAAATAAAAAGAACAGCACTTTTAGAGTTCATCCCACTCATTGATGTGAGCATAAGTATTGGGACAGTTGAACATAAGGCAGATATAAAAGATTAAATTATTTAGTTGCAGATCCCTTGCGCACAATCACAGCAGTGAGTCTGTGACCCATAGACATCACCAGACTGTTGGTCTCATCCTTTGAAATACTTTTCCCAGCCTTTAATGCAGCCAATTCCAGTTGTTGCTTGTTTTTGGGGAGTTTCTGCCTTTAATCTCCTCTTCAGTTGGTGAAATTCACGTTCAATCGGATTTAAATCTGGAGGTTGACTTGGGCAATCTAAGACTTTCCATTTATTTGCCCTTATAAATTCCTTGACTGAACTGGCAGGGTGTTTTGAGTCATTGTCGTGATGCAATATGAAGCACTTCCCAATGAATCTGGTGGCATTTTCTTGAATATTGGTAGGCAAGATGGTTTTGTACCCTTCCAAATTCATTCCGCTACTGTCATACATTAAGTCATCAGTAAAGTTGAGAGGGCCTGTTCCAGAGACAGCCATGCATGCCCATGCCATGACACCACCTCCACCATGCTTTACAGATGAGGCTGTATGCTTGGGATCATTTGCAGTTCCCTTTTTTTCTCCACATTTTTGCTTTCCCATCACTTAGATAAAGGTTCATCTTTGTCTCATCGGTCCATAAACACAGCTCCAAAACTCCAAAACTCTTCTGGCTCACCTTTGTGCTTTTTTGCAAACTCTAATCTTGCCTTTCTATTTTTGGTGCTGGTCAGAGGTTTGCATCTTGCTGTGTAGCATCTGTAATTCTGTGTCAAAGTCTCCTGAGGACAGTAGATTGTCAGAGCATCACCCCAGCTTTCTGGAAGTTGTTGGTGATTTTACAGACACGTCTTTTAGGGTTCATTTTCACAGCTTTTATGATTTGTCTGTTATCAACTACTGTTGTTTTCTCAGCCGATCAGGTAGTTGTTGGTTGCTGGTGTCGCTGGTGGTTTCCAAACTCTTGATTTCTCCATGCCCTTTGTTTTTGCTATAGCTCTAATTGACTTCCTCTTTTCTTTTAGTATCCAAATTTCTTGCTTTTCTCTCAAAGTCAGCTCCCTCATCTTCATCCTGGTTTGTGTGTGTCATCATTGAATGCAAGATTCAGAATACAGAAGTAATGGATATAACTGATACGACAAGTTCCCTGCTTTTAATATCTGAAGAATGCATGCAACAGGACACAGCTGATCACTTAGAAAGACCTGTTTGGCAACTGTTCCAATACTTATGCTAAGATCAGATAGGGGGATAAAACTCTAAAAGTGCTGAACTTCTTAGCTGGTAAAACATCTATATGTTGAATCACCCAATAATAAAATGTGGCATTCTGTAGTTTTGTCTCATATTCATATTTTAATCATATTTGTAAATGTCTTGACTCCACAGCCAACAGAGCAAATTTGTTTTTACTGTTCCAATACTTTTGGAGGGCACTATATATATATATATATATATATATATATATATATATATATATATATATATATATATATATATATATATATATAACTCGTGTGCCGTATTCATAATGTTCGGAATCTATAAAACCACTTTCTGTTTGCACCTGTGCACATTCAAACTAATGTCAAATCTAGTTCAACATGTGCCAGGTTTGATTGTGAAATATGATTTGAGAGCTGTGACAAAAAAATAAAAACAATAAAAAAAAAAATAAAAAAATTTAGCTTGAAATAAGTTTAATGAAATAAAAAAAAAGTTTATTTCTGAAATACTGAAATATTTTATTTTTAGTTTATAGGTAGTTGCCAAGGCACTTTATCATTTTCATTTATTTTAACTTGATGTACTGAAATATGAAAACTATATAGACATATAAAAAAACACTTATAAAATGACAAAAATGCAACAAAATTACAAAAACTTTCAAATTAAAATGAAAACAGAAAATAAAAACAAATTCCAAATAGTAATAAAAACGATGCTATTATTTCAGTGCTACTAAAATAATGCTGCTGCAGCATAAAATTTTGTTCCTTACAGAGAGCTATCTTATGGCTTATGGCAGAAAATTATAGAATATTAATATCATGGACAACTTTATGGCACTTTTTTATCTTTACACCCCATGCTTCTTGTATTCTTTTATCAGATAGGAAAGACTCTTAAAAATATATATGTGTTCTATATGAAAGAATGTTGACCATACATACCACCATGAATTTATAAATGACAGAACTATTCTTTTAATATAAATAGAATAAAAAAAATGTAAATAAAAATGTAAAGAAAAAGAGAGCAATTTGATGAGAGAGAAAGTGCAGGAGGCAGCAAGGACAGAGTTGCAGTGCTCCACGCTTCTGTCATACTCCATTACACAGCACCATCCCATAATAAGAGAGAGAGCAATCAGCTCAAAACACACCAGTCTGCAGCCTATGTGTGTGTGATTTCATTGTGGTGGTATGTATTCATATGGACAAAACAATTTCTGAAACAGACTATTTGCTTCTTGTTTATTAATATTTAGACTCTCACTAGTATTAATACAAATACTCACAGTACTAATGATATAATGTTACCAAATTTTGTCTGTTGGTATAAAGTGCATAAAGAGCCCCCTACTGTGAAATAGATGATTAAGCATGATAAAAAGATATAAAATGACACATTGTAGTTTGTTTTGTTAATTTGATTTTTAAGGGCAGGTGAATTGAAACCAGTGATACCACAATAATGAGCCGTCTAGGGTTTCTGGTTATTATTTTTCTTCCACTTAATTCACATAATAATGAATCCTCTGAATATCAGTTACTTACCCTCATGTCATTCCAAATCTTCTTTTCATCTTCAAAACAGAAATTAAGATTTTTAATGACACCTGATAGATTTTCGTCCCTCAACTGAAGGTTGATTCAACCAAAACTTTCAAGCTCCAGAAAGAGCATAAAGGCATCATAAAAGTAATCCACCTGACTATCCACATGATTATTTTACTCAGTGTGCAAAAAAAAGTCACTTTTGCATAGATCTCTGACACACATTCACAAAAGATCCATGACACGTGCGTTGTGTCAAATTGGTATGAGACCGCCATCCTAGCATTGATGGGAGTTGAAAATTTTGCAGATGATCTACTGACAATGAGCAAATTAAAGAACACAGAAAGCCAGCTCATTTCCATAATGACCAATGCAATCTAGAATCTACCAAGAGCAGCACAATTTAGCAACTATCGCAGCCATGTCAAGCGCAAAATGGGTTAAGACATGCTTATTTTGGGTCTTAAATAATGGTGCAAATACCAGTAAACTGATTACCGCAAACCATAGTAAATCACTTTGCAAGTTTTATTGAAATACTTTCCTCCCATTAATTTTGTGTCTGAAAGAGAAACTTCTACAAATACAGATGCAATAAGGTCAACTGCAAAAATATCAATATCCATGCCTTTTCATCTAATTTTTAGTAAATTACGACAGTGTTTTTTTCATTGGCACAGACCATTAGTAAATCTGGCCCTAAATTTCTATCATCTTGTATTGCATAAGACTAACATTTTGGGCAGTTATTGAAGGTTGTCACTGAAACACTTTTGCAGTGAATGTGTTTTACTGTAGTGTAACAACCCCCCTCACCTCTCCAAAAAAAACTTGTCGACCTCACTAATCGTCTAGTCAGTTGATGAACAATTAATCGACCATCCTGCCCATCCCTAATAAGAAACTTCCTTCTCATTTCCTTTTCACATGCAACCTTAAAAAAAAGACTGCTCTTCTTGTTCTTCCCGAGTTTGCTGGATGTTGCAGTCCATCTGCTCAACCTCACATTTCATCATCACACTCTCAGAGAGAGAGATAGAGCAGATCAATGTGTCCCGCGTCTGCCCGGCTATGTCTCTAATAGTGTAAGTGTGGCTGCAGGCTGTGACTGGCACCTCTATAGATCATCTGTCACCCTTTCTACAGCGCTCACTTTCTGCCAATCCTCATGCTCGTTCTTCCCATTGATTTTCATGCGTGCCTTTATGTTCCCTCTCTCTTCCTCTCCCTCCTCCTTCTCTTCCATATCTCTCTTGCTCTTTTGTTGTTTCTGTGAATCTCAGGCTGTTGGATACTCTATCAGCAGTCCCCCCCCCCCCCCCCCCCCCCCTCCCCCTCACACACACACACACACACACAGACCCTCATTAACTCTGGTTGAAGGTCATTAGGATTTCGTAATAAATATCTGGGATCATTATCTGGCCCTGGTTTTTGCTTTACTCTCTGTAAGTGAAATATTAACTCTGTAGACTGCTATTCATCTTTTTTTGTCACCTGACTCACTAGTCTTGCCAGATGTTTTACTATCAGCTTAAAGTCTGGTCCACATGCAGGTTATTCTGCCCAAGAACTGTCAATTTAGGCAGGAAGAGAGTGCCTGACCAACATAATAACATATAACGACATAAATGGATCTGTTTTAACATTATTATTTAAAACTATATTAAAGTGCTTGTCATATTTGTGTGCAATGTATATCAGATGGTCTGTGAACTCTCTGTGGTCAACTGAAGTTCAGACTTGTCTGTCTCTGGTTATATGTTGTATAGTTTTCACCAGTGATACTATAGTAACATCCCACATGCTGTAAACAACCATTTTATTTTTTTTCTAACACACAAACTGTAGGAAAAGAATCAAGTGAAAAGTGAGAACAATAGAAAAGAAATGAAGAAAGATAAGCAGGCTGAGGTGATGCCCTCTTCTCTAGCAGGACAGCTCTTTCCTGGAATGAATTACGCTCTGGGAAACAATAAATAAAAATAAATAAATAAGACAAGGCTGCGCACAGAGAAGCATTAGCAATTTTCCAAATGCTGCGCACACATAGTTATGAATAATGGAGGCATGCTAAAAGTCGGGTGCGCTCGGGTAAGCACTGGTTAGGGAATGCACATTAGCCCAGCTGCTCGTAAATAACAGGAGCGAGGTGGTAACGGGGTTGACTCCCGAGCATCGGAGCGCTGGACAGAATGTTAACTAGCTGTTTCACTTTCTCTCTCCACTATGGCTGTTCGGAGATCAGATTGTAGACATTTATTAATGGTATATGGAAGAGTATGCATGTTTTATTTGGTTTGTTCTGTGCATCATTGTTTTCAATCTGCTGGGCGGCCAGTTCATCACCCAGCGCTGTTTTCAAACGATCCCAGCCATCGCTTGATCACATGAAGCATTCAGTCATCCCCCTCCCCATCTATTCCTCCTGACCCTTCTTTTGCTCATCCTTCTTTCTGACCTCCACGCTCAGGTCACACATCTGTCTTTCTCACTGACCTATCCAACACAATTTTCCAGTGGGAAGGTCATGAGTCCAATGAAGGCTCTGAAATGCACTACTGGACAAATGTTTGGAATAATAATAATGTATATGTGTATATATATATATTCTCCTGAGCCATACGCCTGCATGAAACTTGTGCTTGTAGATTTACACAGAAAAGTTTTGCATTAGATTATGTTGCATTAGTGAAACTGGATAAAGTGTTCATTGGATGAGTGCTGAATTTTCTGTTATAGAGTGTGGAGAACATTAGTTTTTAATTAATAAAAATAATGTACATTGGAATAATGTCCATTGGTTTCAATATGTCTTTCTTTGAGATCCCTAAAACAAGATTTGTTAGACTTCTCAAAGACTCAAAGTCTCGGAATGGTGTTCAATCTCCCAAAAAAAAAAAATAAATAAATAAAATATCAATCATTGGCCTCAACAAATCAATACAGTATTGTGATGTAAAATGTGGCAATATTTGAAACCCCCCTCATCCCTCCCTTTATCCTTTAACTTTCATATATTTTATACAGTATATCTCAGATTTTTCAAATTCATTTAATCTTGTTCTCATGAGCCATGAACTGCTAAGTAACCTGCTAAGAGGATTCTGTGAAGGTGACGTACATTTGTCATCTGTTGAAATGGGCCACATATTGAGTACAGGGACAATCACTCTTTCTTCTTTTTGAAGAGTAAAAGAATATCTGTCCCCAGTGCCATCACCCTGTTTTTGAGAGAGAGCACATTTGTTGGCAGATAGAGCGTTGCTGATTGTACTTTGCTTGACATTATGTGTGAGGAGTGAAAGGCAGTGAGAGGGAGAAGTGACCTTATTGTTGCTGTCACAGATGCTAGACAGCCATGTGCTATTTGAGGACACTTTAGCAGGCTCTGTTTTATAAAGCTGCCCTGCAAATTCACTGTCTGTGTAAATGCGTTTGCCTTGCTGTAAAATTAAGTCTTTTAAGGAAGTCTTTTTACAAAGATAAATATTTATTTTTTCTTTAAAATAATGTGCACTGATCATTCATTCACAATAATGCAAAGCTAAAAGAAGTAACAATGTCTTAGAGCACAACAAACATTGGTTGTCCTATTCCTGGCTGCAGGCACGTGCACACATAGACATAAAAGGGGGCTTGAGCACCTGCCCTTTTTCTTCCTCGAGAGAAAGTGCTCTTTTTTCTGGGCAGTTTTTTTTTTTTTTTTTAAATAAATGAATATATGTATATATGTGTGTGTTTCTGTTTGCGCACAGATTTCCCTGTCAAACAAATAGAAAAAAACAAAATATCAGATCAGGTCAGGAAATGTTGAGACTCTGTCGAGTTCCGATGCCTTTCTCCCTCCGCGTCTCAGCGCAGGCGCGCGCAGCACAGCAGTTTAGCACACATTGATCGGCACATGCGCATCACACAGGCAGAGAACCGCAGAAGTGAAGCCCTCCCTCCCTCTCCAGTTGTGTTTGTCTTGGTGTGGAGGTGAGTGGTGATAAACAAAAGACTAAGCTACCTGTGGCTCGAATTTACAGCTAATTATCCAAAAGACAAAAGGCAAATATAGTTAATTTGTCTTGCTAACATCCATGACTCATGAGAGAGCTACCATGTAAGTTAGCTGAAGTTTAGCTAAGGCAATAGGAAATCTAGTAGGTTAGACCAGTGTGCGTTCTTTCACTGCATGACTCAGTTTATTAAAATGCATTTAGATTTCATATAATTAATCAGTATCACGCGAAGACTGACGTTTTTATTTTTATTTTTTTTACATCAAAAAGCATCATGATTACAAATGTGATAATGATTTTATACAGCAGTTCAATAAACAAGAATTTAATATTAACACACATACGTTTTAGACACAATGTTGACTGTTTTTGCTCTATTTCACCAACAAATATAATTCCAACTTGCGTCTCTGAGCAACAGCTGTTTTGTTCCTGAATGAATCAACCATTTAAATGATTTGGTTCAGTCGCAATGACTCAATTATTAACAGTGACTTGCTGCCACCTACTGGCAGTTTTAATTTCACATTTAAAGTATCTTTTCGTTTTTTTTTTTGTTTGTTTTTTTTTTTTTTTTTAATAATTTCAAATATCAGTATTCAACGTTTAATGTTTAAAATATCAAAACAGTATTAATGCATTTGTAACTGCAGGTTAAATGCATTAATGTCCTGTATTAAACAGTGTGTAAATGCATCTAAATACCACTTCTAATGCAGCTTCTGTGTTTTCTCTGCATTGCAAAGATTCATTTTGTCAATACTGATTTAATTTGCTTGGTAACAGCCTAAATGACTTATTCTAATTGACTGATTCAATTTAAGAATTTGACTGAAAATATGACGCACACTCATGCAGGGCTTTATAAAGGTAAAAATGCCCATAAAAGGTAAAAAATCTATTTAAACTTATTGGAAAAGATTAATTTCTATCACTGCTGTGAACTGATCACCACAGAATATGCAGAATATCAAAAACTTTAGGAGTCAGCTGTCCACGGTAGTCCTTAAGATATCAGCACAATAACACACTTAGCAATATTGTCTATGATTATCGATAAAATCGCAGAAAATATTGATATATTTTTTGTCAATATCCCATACCCCTAATATATTTAACTTTTTGTTTTGGAAAAATAAATAAATAAATAAATATGAGAAGTGCCCTTTTTTCTACTTGAGCCCCTGCCCCTCAAAATGTCTGTGCACGTCCCTGCCTGGCTGTGTGTAGCACCTACAGCTCTGCACGTCATTCTGACAAACATACAGACACACACGCCCAAAAGCTACAGTAATTTCTGAGTCTGCCTTGTGCTTGTAGCAGTGGTCAGTTTGCAGTTTACTCTTGGTAAATGTGATTCTTGAGCATGAAATGTTGGCACTGCTCCTCAACAGCTCTGAGGTCTTCCTGGAGACATGTCCGCCCAGCTACCTACCCCATCCCACTGAGGGGCTGCCCTCAACAGCTCCTTGACCTAGTCTAATTTTTACACTTGTCCTGTCCTTCTGAGCTAGAGAGACCTGCTTTCATGTATTTGATTCAGATGGCCATGGTTCTGTAATGCTGGGATTTACAGGAGATGCACAGTAAAATAAAATAAAATAAAACACTTAAGAAGCAAAGACATGTTTTAATATTATCTTTGTGTTGTTGTTGTTTTTTTTTGTTTGTTTTTTTTTTGTTTTTTTTTATCACCCATCCATTTTGTTGTGCTAAAAGCAAGAAAAAAGCAGTTTGCCAGTGGGGTAACAAAACTAAACTCAATTCAAGACTGGAAGCTGGAATGAATCATTTCATTATGTATTTGAATGCTATAGCTTTATATAGTTATTATATAGATTCAAAACCTCCATGATATCCTAAAGTTTAGCTGTTATAAGATGCAAGCTGCACAATCAGTGCCATTAACATAAAGCAATTCCGCCCCCTCTCACTGAATCATATTATACAAATAAGATCACTCACCCAAGTGCAAAGCACTCGCTCGGGTATTAATTACTAAAATAAGACTATGGCTGTGTCCCAGTTGGCATACATTCTTTTCAAGATTAGAATTTGTGCATTCCAAATCACAGTGTGTTAAAAATAAAATGTGTGGATGAATACTATTTCCGGTGGTCTTTCAAAGTCTATCCTTACAATACTATTAGTGTTAATGTTACTCACAGTCCAACAACTGATGAAAAGTTGATGTGATTATTCTGTTTCGATTTTATTAGTTGTAGGCAAACAGGAATGTTTTTTAAGCGGACACCTGCATTGGTGCTTATAATGCCAGTATTAAATTAATTGTATTATTTCAAATAAGTTATTGTGTTAATTTTGAAAGCCCTAATTATACTCAAATATTAATTTAAATTATGGTCATCATTATCAGTATTACATTACAATAATATCCAAGTTGGCTGTGTTTCAATGAACAATGAATTAACCAAGCGCCTTTTCACAGTGGGGACCAAAATGAGATCTGAAACCACTTTCAAGGCCAGTGTGAATGCAATTTTGGTCCACTTCAAGCGGTATGAGTTTGATTCTTTTAAAGGAAGAGTACAGTAGAATTATGCAAATTTGATTGCAATTTAAGAGAAAAAAAAAGTTTAAGGATGATAAATGTCATTTGTGTTTTGTCAGTGCTTGTTTTGTTATTCATCCTCATTAGCCTTTCTGTGGAGCTGGAAGTGTTATAATGCTCTAAAATTCATGCATTAATATTCATGTAGTTGTGAGTGTTTACTGTATATCTGGTTACTTAACAGAGATTACTTTCCATCAGGCCCCACTTTAATCTACAACTCTTTCTGAGCTCTGCTTATATTGGAGGAAGACAGCACTTTATGTGCTGACTGTCAATATTATCCTTCATTGATCTAGTCTTTGATATGTTTTGTTCCTTTTTCATCTTAAAGAGCAATGCAGTATTACAAGCAAATCTTTAATACACTAACACGCTTTTATGCTGAAACCCTAATTGTTTTTCTTATGTCTGTTTGCATCTGTGTTAAAAACAAAATCATCTCAATCCAAATCTGGCAAAAAATCTGCAATCTGGTGCCAATGTTATTTAAAAAGTAAGATAAAAATACAAAATGTCTATCAAAAGCCTGTTGTATCATATTTGATACATAGGCCTACATTTTAACATAAGTTAAAGAGTAAATAGAGTAAATAAATAAATAAATGCTTTATATGGTTCTTTTTTCTTCTTCTTCTTTTTTCACTTTGGAATTTATATAAATATCCAACAGAAGATCAGTTCAAGTTTTACAAACCCAGAGAGCCTATGTTCCTCACCTCAGTTTTGCTTCCATGGCTGTCAGGGAATATAGAGTCATTCACACATGTTCAGGAGGAGCAGTGGAGCTCACAGCTTGTCAGAGTGCTGTGTTTGTTCACTGATGTGTAAGTGTGCTGGACGTGAAACATGGCCTCTGTCACACTGCCCTTTCCAGAGCTGTCAACCCCCTTCAGCCTCTCATGCAAGTATGTGTGTGTATATGATGTGTGTGTGCTGTATTGTTTTTGTTTACACCCTGAGCTTCCAGCAAAATAACCTATTTATGTTTGTTTAAGTGTTGGCATGTGCCAGGAACTTTTACAGATGTGTTTGTTGGCATGTTCATGTAAATCTTTTGTGTGTATGCAAAAATGACACGTTTTGTCCTGTTAAATCAAAGAGTTAAAAATCTAAACCAAGCACATTGGCTTTCTTATGTTCAAGCATCACCAAACCTCAGCTCACCATCTGAGATGACACTATATATGGAAATAATGTGAAGAATGACTTTGCTTTAAATGCATGAGTTGTCTGTGGGATGCTTTCTCCTCATTGCATCATGTGTTCGTACTTGTTTAGCATGCAACATGGCTGTGTTCACTTAAACACCTCAGCCAGACAGTGAGAAAAAAGAACTAGTGCAATAAAGCTTCTTATCATTTTAATTAGGAAAGCCGCTGGGCCGTAGCGCTTCTGCAGTGACTTCAGTAAACTGATGCCTTTGCTGCCACTGTGTTCATGGAGCGGTTCATATTAGCATTCGCACAATTACTCATTTTTACTAGTCGTCCAGAAAAGTTGTCATGTAGTTGACGGGTCATTGTTTACTTCATGTAAATGAATCACGACATGGTGTGAAGAATCAGAGGTCTTTGCTGTTAAATGTATAGATGTTAGAGAGAATGTCTATGTAACTGTGCTTGTGTTCTCATAAACAGTGTAAAATCAATCATTCAGTCTCATTAGCTTATAGTGTTTGTGAGCCTCTGGGAGACACTTGATTAGTTTCAAAGCAGTTTACAGGAATTTTGGCTTGTGAGTCAATGGCTTGACAGCATTAATTTATTAATACCTTAAAAATGCATTTCACATATACAATGACTTGGATACACTTCTTTTATTATGAGCATTGTTGAAAGGAGTGGGAAGATCAGCTCAAATAATAATGATTAATTGGCCTACTGTACTCTATAAATTCTTCAGTAAATAAGTTTCATTCAGAAAATTCCAATATTATTATAGAACTACATGTTGTTTAGGTAGCCAATGTCTATGGTAACATCCTAAACTGTAAAATGACTGTAAAAGCCACAATTTAAATAACTTTACAGTTCAAATATAAATAGTTTTGACATAAACAGTTTTAAAATTATAAACCTTACATTTTAGCCTTTAAACCATTTATTTATTTTTATTTTTTTAAAGAAAGGGGATGAGTCAAAATTGTAAAAGATATACATTTCATGTATAATTGATCTAAAAAATACTTATATGTGCATGAATCACATGAATCAGCTATTTCAATGTCAGAATGGCAAATTTTGCAGAAATGTCACAAATTTGTTGCAGAAATTTAATACATGTGTACACTCACATGTATTCATGGTGCAAGTAAAAGATGTTAGTTTTTACTTGATGATTACATCGCATGACATTTTTAGTCATTAAAATTAAACTTCTTTTGAATATGGCATAGAATTTTTTTCCCCCAATTTTTCTTTTAAAAAAATATTTTTCTACAATTTACACGCCATAATTTCAAAGCAACAAACAATTTGTCTGTCTTCACTGAACATGAAGATGCTGACATAATCACAGTCAAAAAAATTATTTTAAATAATTTTCGATAGAGGTGGTAGCATTTGTTTTATTTTTTTATTTATTTATTTTTTTAATAGCTGGTTAGAACACAATGTTATTCATATCCACAGACTCATCAACATCAACCTTCTTTTGCTTTTAATCATAGAAGAAAACCCTGACATGAGGGTTTAATACTTTCTGTGACCTTTGATCCCTCCCCAGGGGCATTATGGATTCTTAAAGAGGATAAAAACCTCTGTAAATTCTCTCCTCTCACACACCAACAGCTTATCTGTCCCCATGTCAAACATGTTCCTGGTTCATTTCCATGAGAAGGAAGCTACGCCGCTGTGACCATATTACACCTTGTGTTTGCAGATGGGGTTATTTTAAAGTGGGACGGGGCGAGTGTAAAAACACTCTTACTGCTGTTAACACCCAGCTACTTTTCCCCACCGCCTCCATCCCTTGTTCGCTCTCTTCGTCTCCTTCCACCCACCCGCTTCTCCTTCACCTCACCCCAGCCTATCACTGTGGAGCAGTGGTCTGTGAAGAAATTCCCAATATCTAAATTTACACACTGTATCAATCTTGTTTAATAGACTGGAAAGCTTATTGCTCCGGTGCTGGGCGGCAAGAGAGGGCAGCGCTGATAAATTGCGCCGTCCCTGCGACAGCCGCCCGTGATGTATAATGAAATATTTATGATTTATCCCAGCTAATAAACTGAAATGAAGAGCCTGATGTATGGGAACAGATGGGCCCTCTATTGATGCTGTGCTCCTCGCTGGAGATGGAGAGAGAGAGGGATGGTGGGAGAGAGGCAAAGAGAAAAAATGATGAAACACTGCACGTTGTAGAGCTTTGTTGAAAATTTATTGGAAAAAAAGGCAGTTGTTTTTCTATGTACACTGTGTACAAAAATTCTGACTAATATGGCAAGCATACTGGACTGACACTATCCACATCAGCCATGATTAATTTATTGCATTAGCAAAATTGTCCAATAACAGCCGGTTTTCTAAGTTAAAATAATTACATTTAGTCATGTGATCTTAATATATCTGCCCCCATGAAGTGGCCCACTCTATGTAAAGGCCCAGACACAGCAAATCAACATCAGATAATTAGCAGTGATGAAAGCCACCTCATGTCACCTGTTTCTTGGCCAAAAATTTGCATTTTCAATGCACCACATGACAGTCAGCCGACAAATAACACATACGTTCTGCACCTCCGTGAAAGGAAATAAACTCTCCAAACCAGCAGATGGCAATAGTCTGTATATGTAATTCAAATGGGGAAACCAGAAGAGCTAAGACTGCAGATATACAAATTGTACTTGCTTTCGATTTCTCGTACTTTCCGAGTTTCGTTTGCTAGCTTCCGTCAGTACCGTTTTTCTCCTCATGCACTGGTTCGCTAAGCTGACAGTCACAGTGATCTCTCTCACAAACGGACTCCACCACCGATTCAACATGCTCACTTTTCCAAAAAGCCACTGACGGGGGTGCAAGTAGTGCTAACAGTATGGACCACGTGGCCTGACATTGCCCGACAGCTGACCATTGTGTCTCAGCCTTTACATTTAAAGTGAGGTTTGAACTCTTACTGCCAGTATGGGCACCTCAGTTTAATTAGTTAAAGGAAGTATGAACGAAACTAGACATTTTCTAAAACAAAAAAGTGCATTTGCCTGTACCAAACTCCCCACTACAATGCTAGGGTATTATGGGTGTTGCAGAGGCATTGCTATGTAGTTCTTAAAGGGATAGTTCACCCAAAAATGAAAATTACCCAATGATGTACTCACCCTCAAGCCATCCTAGGTGTATATGACTTTCTTCTTTCAGATGAATACAATTGAAGTTTGTATTATTAAAAAATGTCCTGGCTCTTCCAAGCTTTATAATGGCAGTGAAAAAAAGTGCTACGCCTACGTCCTACGTCATCCGCTGGATCGCCACTCTCTTGTGAATGCGCATGTGACAGTTAGCAGAAGCTAGAGATTACTGTTTATAAAGTTTTAAATATGGATATTTTTCTTACACAAACGCATCGTTTCTATTCAGAAGGCCTTTAATTAACCCCCCTGAGCCGTGTGGAGTACTTTTTATGATGGATGGACGTATTTTTTTTTTGTGCTTCAAAATCTCAACCACAATTCAGTGCCATTATAAACCTTGAAAGAGTCAGGACATTTTTTAATCTAACTCCCATTGTATTCATCTGAAAGAAGAAAGTCATATACACCTAGGATGATTTGAGGGTGAGTAAATCAAGCAGTAATTTTGCTGCTGGAAATTTGTGCTCTGCATTTAACCCATCTAAGTGAACACACAGCAGTGAGTAGTGAACATACACACACCCCCACACATGGAGCAGTTGGCCCGGGGAGCAGTTGGGAGTTCAGTGCCTTGCTCAAGGTTCTCACCTCAGTTGTGGTATTGAGGGTGGAAGACAGCGCTGGACATTCACTCCCCTCACCGACAATTCCCTGCCGGACCTGAGACTCGAACCCACGAACTTTGGGTTATAAGTCCGACTCTCTATCCATTAGGCCACGACTGCCCCAGGAGCTGATCATGGGGCCAACTTAACCACCCCCTCCCACACACACTCATACACTATAACCTATGACATATAATCCTTAACCTTCACACACCTCACACACAGGCACTCTTGTTTCTCAACTCCCCTTCGCCACAGCTGGGGCTTAGCACTCAATGATGATCCATGCTGGACATCCAACACCTTTGCCCAATGTTCTTTCCTCCTTTTCTTTCACACTCAGTCACTCACCTGCTATGACCTATTTCCTGTCGGCTCCATGGTCCTGCCACAGCTAAGCCCCAACACTCGATGAGTAGTATCTTTGTCTCCGCTCTGCTAAAGAGATTGGAAGACATTCTGGCTTGTGAGGACTTGTACTTTTCAGACTCAGACTGAAAACTTTGGCCTTTCATCAAGTTGTGTGTTAAAGTGGAGGCTAACACCTTGTCCTAACCAGACACGTCATGATAAAGCAACAAGCTAATGGTTCCATCTTTTTGATGTTAATCTGATATTGTCCTAAACGGCAATGACTGCGACAAGCCATGTAAACTGATATGTCTACTTCCTTACTACATAGTATGCAAAAAGTAGTATGGCAGTTTAGTCCAAATATGCAGTATTCATAAAAAAATTGCGAAAACTTTGGACACTTATCTCATGGCTGTGGGAGAGGTGTTGTCATTTTTGTTAAATGGTGAGGTAAAACATTCTCTGTACTACTACTTTTGGATGCAGCTTATGACAGTATCCATAAATTGTTGCATAGGGCACACTCCGGTCTCTTGGACTTCAGAGACACATGCAAGCAAAGGCCACAAAACCACATTAATTTCAGAATTTGAGCCAGATTCTGTTTCAGATCCATATAGCTGTATATCCAAGTTTTGATTGGCTTTGCATTTGTCACTTTGTAGCACTCTTTCAGTGAGGAAACTTGATGCCGGAAACCTGCACCTGGTTTGGATAGGGTGCACCACACTGCTCCTGCTGCTGATGGCTGCAGTGTGTTTATGTGTTATGGGGTGGTAATTAAGCAGTCTCCAGCTGAGCAGCTCTGTGCAATTGGTTTTTAAGATTGCAAGCAGAAGATCTTGAGCCTGACTACAGGCTATTATTAGAGCTCAGCAGAGGACAACATGCAGCAACCAATCACACACACACACACACAGCTGTAGCAGGAGGATGTAGACTATACAGCCGTTTGCATCACTGTTTGAGCCCCATATGGACTCTTCAGCGATTAATAGAGGCGCAGACCCCTATTAAACCGGAGAGTGGTTTGGAGGCAGGTGTAACTCGAAGCGATCTCTGACCGCTCTGGATGCTCTTTTAGGTGACACTGCACTCTACAGAGATGGCGTGTACTGGATCATGGGCCGCACATCAGTGGACATCATCAAGAGCGGAGGATATAAGATTAGTGCGCTAGATGTGGAGAGACATCTGCTAGCCCACCCAGATATCACAGGTACACAAGCACTCACACAAATACACATGTACATATGGACAAGGGAATAAATATGCACTGTTTCTTCTTTGCTTTAGATGTGGCTGTGATTGGTGCTCCAGACCCCACCTGGGGTCAGAAGGTCACTGCAGTTGTGCAGCTGAGGAAGGGGAAGACTTTGACTCTGTCACAGCTAAAGGCCTGGGCCAGGTAACTCATATCCTCACTGAAACAGACTTTAGTTTAGAATAAGTTCGTCCACACTGCAGTTTATTCAGCCCATTAAGGGGCTGTTCACACAGAACAAATTCTTACATTTAATGTGAGACATGCTGAGAAAGAGTAAAAAAAGGGGTCTTGAGATGCTTTTTATGAGGCACGGACCATTGAAAATATTTGAAATAATAGTATAATAATGAATGCCAAACACCATATTTGAAGGTACTATCAAGATACAACAACTATTAATTGATGATATTTGATCTTTTTTTTTTTTTTGTAATACTTTCCCCACTCCCCAGTCTTGCCTGATTGGTAAAAAGTTTTGAAATGAGGAGAGATGCATAAAACTTAACTTACCACATGTATATTAATAACATAACAATCCCAGCAGTCCTGACTGATTTTCTCAAAGGCAAGATTTATTAAATAGGTGCTAGCTAGGGCTGGACGATAAAACAATAACGATAATTATCACAATATATTTTTCCCTCGATAGAGCGATAACATGTTCTATTAATGTTTGATGTAATGTTTATGCACCAAAGGGGGAACGAAACAATGTTAAAACCAATGAAACAGCGCCAACAAACACGAGAAATATTGTGCCATGATCAATCGTGTTAGAAGGCTTTTCCATGGATTTACAATGGATTTACTGTAGTAACACCGACTGCACCATGGTATTGTGGCAGAAATATGGGATATACAATATGGAATTTTATTATATTAGTAATGTTGACATGTTTTAAAGGAGTAATGGTTGTTACTAAACTATAGCATTTGTGCATTTGTATTTATATTACATGTATTTAGGCTACTGTTTTTCATCCAAATACCATAGAACCCATATAGTTACATTTTACAATAGTAGTGAGGTGGTATGTGTGGTTTTATATTTGGTTATCATGATTGTGTGATACTACAGATGATGAATGGTTAATTTGGTTAAAGAGAGTCCTAACGCAAACAGCTAGAATATTTACATTTTACCCTATAAATATGAGGTTGTTACAGTTTTTACAGATGTTACTGTTTTTGTTAATGAACATAAGTTTACATAAACATCATGCCATCAGTAGTTTAAAACCTGTGAAACTGTCTGGTTACAACTATCACTCGGGAGAAGAAATGTGCCTTTAAACTTGAAAGAAATCAATTTTGACATTTATCGTGATAATTGAATATCGACTGACATGAAAAATATTATCATGATCATTTTTTTTTTAGAATTACCATTTATCACCAGTGCATTTGTTGCTCTGTCAACACTACTTTTTTGTTTTTTTTTGTAAAACTCATAGAACAGCTCACAAAAGCTGATACTAGTTTACATTGTACATCATTCTTCTTCTGCAGCTCCCCTAGAGGTCTGAATACGATATGACAAGACTAGAATTTTCTAGTGTCAATCAGCATCTAGCAAGACACACTTGAACTTACTCAAAAAAAATAGGCAGGTGATGAAATGTTGCTGAAATGCACCGGCAGCCTTGTTGCAAGTAGTTTATTGTGGAGCACAGCGGTGTGTTTGGAAGTGTTTTTTGGGCTTGCGTCAGCGTACGTGTAGCATGTTGAGTCAGACGTCGAGTTGGAATCCCTCAGGACATGCGTTAGACTCGAGAGGATTTTTAAAAGCCTCTGTATAAATAACAATAGACACACGTAGACACACTCATGGACAAGAACTCATTTAGGAGCATGCTGCAAGAACAGATGTGTTTTTGGTGGGAGAAGGGGCGGAGAAAGAAACCGATGATGGTGAGAAGAAAGAAACGGTGTCTAACGTGCTCTTTGCATGTTTATTTTATTCCTCATTCTCTCTCGCTTTTTTAAAATGTCACTTTTGTTGCCCAAATGTACCATTTTTGCCTGAACTCAAGTTCTGTCAGAAGACACATGTCCCTTTACAGGAAGTAGCTCAGGGCTTTTTCTTTCTCGATGTGTGCGTGAGCTCCATATGGTGTGGGGGTGTTGGAAGCAGTGCTGTGCCCTGCTGGTGCGTTGCTGCGTATGTTTTTTGCGGCGACCCTTCTGACCTATCCTAGCCCCTCCAGCACAGCCCAGCAAAGAGCAACATGCGCAGGGAAAGATGCTCACTCCCCAGCGCCGTAACTCCAACTGTCATCCTGTGTAATCGTCACTCTATATATGTCATAAGGCGTTGAAAGACAGGAGATGATGAGCTGAAAGTTACACAAGCACTGCACACAGACATGCAGGCAAAGAGAATGTGGCTACAGTAAAGAGCAGAATATTCCGGAGTGAGAAGTGCGTTCAAAATTTTCAAACCACTGCAGGGAAGCAAGAATAGAGAGGGAGTGAAAAGAGGAGGTATTAACAGAGAGACACCTTGCTGGAAGGGACTTTTATAGAAGAAAACAGAATAAAAAAAATCTTTTCGCACACACAAAAAAAAAACGTAAAATGATAAAGACTGCTCCAGGCCTGTACTGTAGACAACCGCAAGAGTTGGACAAGAGCGCAAAACATTTAATTAGCTCAACGCTCCACTCTGCCTTTTAGTATTTGTCTTTATTTCACGCTGATTTCATTGTTTGTGAAATTAATCGAATTCCATGTATCTGGCAGCGTTTTATACAACAGAAGTTCCAGCATAGAGGACGGCAGCTGCGTTAAAAGATATACACGAGGATTTTTGTCATTTTATGTATTTATGTGTGTATTTCACTTGTGACGTTTCACATCTGCACAAAGTCATTAGTGTCTTTGCTTTGCCTGAAGACATTTTCACCACATGTTCCATGTAAAACAACATGCAGCATTAAATTATGACACATCTTTATTTCCTTCCACTCCCAGAGGTGAATTTTATGAAGTTAAAAATCTGTTTTTTTTTTTTTTCGTTTTTTTTTTTTTCATGATTTTGCCATCTGCAAAAAGATTTCTTTCTTTGGTCCCGAAAAAGAAGCATGGTCTACATAAGTACATTTGTACAAATGCTTCAAGCTGCAAAAGCTTGATTTCATGTTTTGTTATAACACAATGCAAGTAAATGTTGCATTTTCAGGGGTTCTAGGCAGGTATTAGAGAAAATGCTTTGTTTGTTTCACAAAGTCACAAGCTCATCCATCACCAATAAATTACTTCAAACATCACCTTTGTGATGAATCTTAGTTTCTGATGGAATTGAAATTCTTCTCGTGTGACTCCTATACAACACTGAACACGTTTGATTGTTGTCTTAGCTAGCAGTGTTAATTTTGACAGCAAATTTTGATTTAGTTTTAGTCAGTCTTTTAACTAAAATGCCATTTAATTTTAGTCATATTTTAGTCATGTTAATTGTTTTAGTCTAGTTTTAGTTGACTAAATACAGTGCCCTCAACTAATATTGGAACCCTTGGTAAATATGAGCAAAGGCGGCTGTGAAAATAAATCTGCATTGTTTATCCTTTTTATCTTTCATTCAAAAAATTCACAAAACTTCAACCTATCATTGAAGTAAAACAATTGAAAGTGGGGGGGAAATCTCATTGTGAAGTAAATGCTTTCTCTAGTACATGTTGGCCACAATTATTGGCACCCAATTATTGCAGCATCCTTTTCCCAGGGTAACAGCTCTGAGTTTTCTCCTATAATGCCTGAAGAGTTTGGAGAACACCTGATAAGAGATCAGAGACCATTGTCTTCATACAGAATACAGACTTCATCCAGATCCTTCAGATTCACAGCTCCATGTTAGTACTTCTTCTCTTCAGTTCACCCCACTCATTTTCTGTAGGGTTCAGGTCAGAGGACATGGACAGCCATGGTAAAAGATTAATTTTGTGCTCAGTGACCCATTTTTGTGTTTATTTTGATGTTTGTTTAGGATTGTTGTCCTGGTGGAAGATCCAAACACGGTCCATTATAAGATTTCTAACAGAGGCAGGTTTTGATTTTTTTATCTGTTGGTATTTGATAGAATCCATGATGCCATGCATCTGAACAAGATGTTCTGGCAGAAAAACAATCCCACAACATTAAAGATCCAGCAGTATATTTAACCGTGGACATGGAGTACTTTTTTTTTATCCCTGTTTGTACTAAACTCATCTGGTGGGTTTGCCAGCAAAAAGCTCTTTTTTCAGTTTCATCTGACCATAGAAGCCAGTGCCATTTGAAGTTCCAGTCGTGTCTGATAACTGAATTTGCTGGAGTTTGTTTTTGGATGAGGGAGGAGAATTTTCCTTTGAAACCCTCCCGAACAACAAGTGAAAAACATTTATTTTATCATAGGGGTGACCCCGAATAGTCGACGATTCGATGCTTCGATAGGAGGAGCCTGATTTGACTCCCAATCTCACAGTCGAATATTTGCGGGGTGTTTTGATCATGCCATTTTGGCTGTATGGGGGTGCTCAATGTCTGATTTCACACAGAACTACCGGTTTTCTCCCAATAAGTTAATATACAGCCTATTAAGATAATGCTGTAAATAAGAATCTGAAAAGAAGGAAGCTTTAAATAAATATTTTAACATGCGTGAATAAATCCAACCACCCCTATAGATTTA
This sequence comes from Spinibarbus caldwelli, assembly GCA_039654775.1. Lineage (NCBI taxonomy): Eukaryota > Metazoa > Chordata > Actinopteri > Cypriniformes > Cyprinidae > Spinibarbus > Spinibarbus caldwelli. Next base: position 38,999,373 of record CM077220.1, read on the forward strand.
AGTTTCACTTTCCATAACCCATGACCGACAGAGGAGCATCTTTGCGGCAGGGATTTAAATCTTTAACAAGACTCAATTCCAAGACTGGATTTTTTCGATCAGGTAGGGTACAAGTGATTTCAGACACATCAGAAACATTTCATTTATAAGATGCATTTGGTTGAGTTGCGCTGCAGTAAGCGCTTCATTGTAGCCTACTACACGGTGATTATCTCTTCAGTGCGCAGCGCGAGCACTACAAACAGCAATGCATAATATTAATAACTATGACTGGGACTGTCATTATAATGAGAACACTAATATCATAAAACGCTGCGAATTTTTAGAGTTTAGTTTTCTGTTTCTGCACGTTGTTGTGAGAAGAACGCGTCCATAAAATGAGTTTAGAGTCGAGCAGAGCAGATACGTTCACTTATGCATTCGGGGGATTTTGTGCAGATAGCCTATAAGTCGTAATATCAGTGTTATGTTGTATAAATAACGAAGCGTATTCTATGTGAGATAAATAAGTTAAATCCCATTGATTATAAACCTGCTATCAAATGCTTCATTCTACTGGTCATCTTCAGCACGCACAGCTCAAAACAGAAATTCAGAAGATTAATAACTACTGTCATTTACATAACGTTATAATGAGAGCACTATTGTAAGAAATGTTGTGAATTCTTAGGGTTTCGGTTACGTTTAATGTTAACTATCTTTTAATCAAAACATGAAGCATTATCTGCGAGGCGTCCGTTACACCTTTTCCCTGTGTGTTAACGTCAGTAATTATTACTGTGGAATGTAATGTATTTTGGCCCCGCCCCCAAACATATGATTCGACTATCAGTCGACTATCGGCAAGATTTGAAAATTCCGATTCGACTATGAAAATCCTTAGTCGGGGACACCCCTATTTCATCATGAGATTTTTCTCCCCACTTTCAATTGTTTTACTTTAGTGATAGGTTAGAATTTTGTGAATTTTTTGAGTGAAAGATCAAAAGGATAAACAATGTAGATTTATTTTCACAGCCGCCTTTGCTCATATTTAGCAAGGCTGCCTATATTAGCTGAGGGCATAGGTTTTCAGTTGACTAAGGTCCACAGTAGATTTACACGACTAAAATCTAATGGATTTAGTTAAATTGCAATGTGTTAATTAAGCATTTCTCCAGAATTTCTATTATATAGCTTATTATATATTCTTGGAGAAATGGTAATATGAATTATTAAGGTTTGAACGTGCAATATAGACTTAGATTTAATTGTTATGACATAACGTTTTTATCTTAAAACCACTTCTCATAATGAAACAAGCATACTGTCTAGATTAGGGCTGTCAGTTTAATGCATTAACTTAATTAATTAGTTATGAAAAATTACGCGATTAAAATATTTTAATGCAGTTAACACACTGGCCCCACCCCCAGACCTGTACATCATCTTACATTTCATACAGTTGACTGTTGACAAATATGATGCTGGGCAACATCTCCATAAATACAGTTATGCCCTAAAATTCAAGATATTGGGGCAAAAATGCTCCTGTATGAGTTTTTTTCTCATGTTTATATCATATGATAAGCGATATTACACGAGCAGTGAGAGCAATTGCACGAGTGCTGTTTTTGTCTCTAATATAACAAGTTTAAATGTGATTTTATATAACAGTTCAGTTGAAGATAATATTTTGTTTTGCCAACAAAAATATTACCTATAAAGCCACAGAAGAATTGTTGTGCATCTCCGAGCAATGCAGCGGTGTTTATTTTCTGAATGAATCTGCATTTTGAATGAATCGTGTGAATCAATGATTCAAAGAACCATTCATAAAGTGAGCCGTTTACTTCATTCCTGAATGAATCAGCTGTTTGAATGAATTGAATGAAAGACTCATAAAGATATTTACCGCCACTTGCTGGCAGTTTTAGTTTCTTATTTAGAATATTATTTCATTAAAAAAACAAACAAACAAACAAAAAAACTGTAAAGGGATAGGTCACCCAAAAAAAAATTATGATGTCATCATTTAGACTCAAACCTGAATGACTTACTTTTGTGGAACATAAAAGAAACTGTTTTGAAGACTGTTGGTAACAAAGCTGTTTTGGTTACAAATTACTTCCATTGCATGAACAAAAAAAAAAAAAAAAACCCTGAGATGTTTCTCAAATTATCTTCTATGTTCCATAGTTTATCTTAGGCCATTGTAGCCTGAACGCTTATGTGTAATAAATTTTACATTGAATCAAATAAGATATTTCTTTCTAAAGCTACTACTTGTAATGTCTACGTTCTCATTTAACACAAAAATAGCATTTAATGATCTTTTGGGGGTATTTTCACAACCATATGTAATTTGTGATTAATTAGATTAATTAATCGACACATTATGTAATTAATTAGATAAAAAATTTCAATCGTCTGACAGCCCTAGTCTAGATTAATCCTTATTAAAGCTACTAAAGTGATTCAGTCAAGAGCAGTGAGTGGTTTTCTTTTTCTTTTTTGTTTGATTAACATTAAAGGGGTCATATGATGTTGCTAAAAAGAACATTATTTTGTGTATTTAATGTAATGCAATGTGTTTACGTGGTTCGAGGTTCAAAAAACATTATTTTCCACATACTGTACGTTATTGTTGCTCCTCTATGCTCCACCATTCTGAAACGCGTCGATTTTTACAAAGCTCATCGTTCTGAGAAGTGAGGTGTGCTCTGATTGGCCAGCTATCCAGTGCATTGTGATTGGCAAATGTTATGCCCCTTACCATGTTATGATGCCGTGTCCCGGCGCAATGAGTCTAAAACAATAAAACCCACTATAAACGAGGCATTTATTGCCTTCAGTGAGGACATAATTACTGATTATAATGACTCATACGGTCTTTTTACACTTTGCGCCGCGTAAATATAACACCATTTCTGAATTTGTGATCGGAGAAACGCCAAACAAGCACTACTCTACACTGCTCAAAACTCACATTTGAATAGTCAGTAGCAAATTGTTTAAATATCGAAACATACTTACAGGCTGTGAGTCAGAAGCACCAGACTGTCCTTGCGACGTTGGAATTGCCTCACTTTATAGTGTTCACAGCCATTCATAGTGTTCACATTGTAGGCTACTCTCTCCCAGGTTCAGGAAACAGTCCTCTGTAAAATGCGCTGCAAACACTTGAATATTTGCGTTGTATTGTTCTGGAACAGTGTTGTAAATATAATTTAAAGATGCAATAGGTGATTGTCTTCAGAAACATTTTTTGTTATGCTGGTTGAAAGTCTCTTCACATCCCGATAGCAATCATTAAGTTAAGTGGTCTAAATGTATTTATATATTCTGTGGAAGTCGTAGGACCAATAAATGTCCGTCCAATCAAAACGCTCGGTCCGAGCATTTTAATTTGCTTTTCTACCTGCCTGTCAACGCATGTATTAGCATACCTCTGCGCACCCTGTTCGCGCAGACAGGTTACGTCATCAGCGCGATCACGCACGCTGTGCAGACAGAGCGAGAATGGCAGGCAAACATCAACAACCCGATCTTCCTTCCTGGTATTGTAGTACTTTTACTAACTGTACTATAAAGTTTTCTGACCGGTGAATGACTCAGGATGTAGCCCAGCACGGTTCCCAATTCTAGTCTTCGCACCCCCACTCTGCATATTTTGCATGTCTTGCTTAGTTAACACACCTGATTCAGATAACCAGCTCGTTAGAAGAGAGCTACGTGCATGAACTGTGTTCCGATTGACATGCTTCCTACACAGTTTGCTCCCTAATCCCTGAGGAGGGGAAATCCATTGAAGTTTACTTCACTTCGGAACATTCATTCACAGATTTGCACTGCGCAGCGTCTTCACACACAGACGAAACTTACTAGAGAAGTGTGAAGTGTGACATAATGTACCTCTATAAATAAATACTATTTAAATTTATGTCTCGCACATTTTAATGACCTTTTTATGGAAAATATACGCTCGCTTCGAACTGGAATCATGGCGGAATATCTGGTGATGTCCACTTCGCAGGGCACTTATATGACTTACGGTCGAATAGAACAAACATCACACATGATAAGAGATACATATGAAATGTGCAGAGCCGGGGGGAGGACTGGGATTGGGAACCGCTGATGTTGTCTCTGTCAGAGCTCTGTTATTCTGGTCTGTGAGCATATATGTGTTCAGGAGGCGTGGCTTTGGACGGTGATTGCAGGGAGGGTGGGACGTTCGCGTTCAGTGCTATCAGGCTAAAGTTAGCATTTTCCAAGATCTCCTATTGCACCTTTAACCACTGATTTCTAGTTGTGTACTCATTTGGAAGGCCAAACAAAGTACTTTCGCTTTCACAACGAAACTCTTTTCGTCTCCACGACATGGTGGTGGCAACAACAATACTACAGACAGAATAAAAGTTATGCCCTCTTTCATTGCGTATAGGTTTGGGCGGTGTTATGCAAATCTTCCCACACCGTGACATAGACATGTGGGGGCATGTTTGAATGAGCCGTTTTAGGGGGGCGTGGCAGAGTCTTAACTTTTATAAAGAATATCTCTTTGAGGTTTGAGACTTTAATCTTTGCAACTTTACAGATATATATGCACAAACAGCTTGTAACACTCCAAAGACAAAGGAAAACATGAAATCGCATCATATGACCCCTTTAAGGACACAGGCAGTAGCAGGTATATTAGGCTGCTGTCACTTTAAGACCGAATGCATGGATCCACTATACTAATACACGTTCAATATTTTTCCAACTGTTCATGTTCACTTAAGACACAGCAAACATTTAATAATACTCAACAAAAAACTGACATTTTGACATAATTTTGTTTGTTATTGACAAAAAGATTTTTTTCATAGTTTTGTCATTCAAAACTTCTTTTCATTTAGTTACAGTCTCATTTTCGTTGAAAAAAACTGTTGCTGAAAAAAAAACTATTATGAAAATTATGTGTCAACTAAACTAACACTGTTAGCTAGGATGTATATCACCATCTGCCGTGAGCTTACCCAGGATCTCATTGGGGACCATCTAATAAACAACAATTGCGAAAGAACAACTGAAATCCACGATTTCTTATTTTCTTAAGTTGATCTTCTCTTTTGGTTTCTTCTTTCAGAGAGCACATGGCTCCATACACCATTCCCACTGGGCTGATCCTGGTGGAAGACATGCCCAGAAACCAGATGGGCAAGGTGAATAAGAAGGACCTTCTTCGCCAGTTTTTCCCTACTCGTTCTGATTGAACCATATCTGATCCAAGATCAGTCTTCAGAGAGATTTGAGTTTTAAAAGAACTGTGTCTGGATCTGATCTTTGAAAGAAAGGAGATTGTGATGTCTCCTCACTGAACAGTAGATGGCAGCATGACTGATTAGAAGTGTCCACAAATATACTTGATTTCTGTGGTGTTTTATTTAGCAGGTTATAGATGAAATTTAAAAAATATGTTTTAAATGTAATCTATATTTAAAATAAAACAATGGTAATAATCTGAATTGATTAAACTGGAGAAAATTTGACAATGTACACATTTTAAAACACTGAAGATGTTAAAGCAGCAGCATGTCTATTTAAAATGAATTACATATTTTTGTAATGAAATTTTGAAATAAACTAATTTATTTGGATCAGTGATGTTCTCTTCATGTGATATCAAGTGTTTGTGTGCATATGTGTGTGTGTGTTTGCAGCTGTGTGTACACAGGTGTGCGTTCAGGCCCAAAGGCGGTGTGGGATTGTGAAGAAGGAAGTGATTACAGCACAGATGGGTCCTCTCTTCTGTCGTCCCCTCTGTTTTACTGATAAGCCCATTGTATTGGTCCATGAGAGAACAAGTGTAGTGGTTTCTTGACGAATCTCTGTTAGGAATCCCTTACTGTCTTATCCTATGAATCTCAGGTGAGTCTATAGGTGTGCATTTCAGCGCTGTATACCATTGGTTGAACAAGAAGTTGGCATGTTGGATTGCTCAAATGCAATGTTTTCATTTTTCTGGGAAATCTATATAATGGCTTACTTGCAGTTTCTTACTTTAAATATTACCATGCTTTTCTCCAAAATTCAGTTTAATTTGATCTAAATCATCAAATGAGATGTTATGGTGCCTTGGACATCCAGTTGAAAAGGGTTGCATATCTGTTCTGATCTGGTCCCGTACAATAGTGGGAAACAATGCTGAATGAAATGCAACTAAGCATATCATCACAGATAATTAGGAAAGCAAAATAAACGGCTTTTCAGCTTCCCAAATCTTTTGTTGCTGACGTCAAAGGATCTGCATCCAAACAAACTTGACAGTATTTTAGTATTTATATTCATCTCTCACTTTGGTAGTATAGCTAACCAAATTAGGCAGATTCCAACACAGGCAGTTCAATAAGATGCCCTCATCCTCAAAAACTTAAAACATTACATAATGTTTGTTGTGCCAACCACAAGTGGCATGAAACCTTTGAAATTCAGAAGACATCCCCTTGTGAAAAAAGGGCACTTTAGCATACTTATTATGGAAATGCATGATGATAATATTTATACATTTCAGTGTTTGAATAAGGATATTTTGGTTTACTTTAGTGCAATTTCTGCACTATTGAACCACTACTACAACTCACTATGCAGCTTTCTTCTGTTTCAGACGCACCCAGAGTGTGTCTCCTTCTAAGTGTTTGTGACTTTGGAAGTTATTGTGTATAAATTAACTTACAGTGTAGCAGTTGCCCTATAATAAATCACCACAATTACTCAGAGCGTCAGCAGCAGCACTGAGCCAGAGAGCTCACAACGTGGCTCGAACCATCCAGAGAGAAAGACTGACAGAGACACTGACGGACGGACTCCCTCAGGCTGGGCTCTGGAAATATAAGTCAGCCCCACCAGCAGAGGGTGGGGATTTGAGAAGATACAGAGGCAAAATAGATGTTGAATGAACAGAGGCAACCAAGCGGGAAAAAAGAGAGAAGGAAAGAGCCCCCGCTCCATCCCTCCTCCGCCTGCAGTCACCAGAGAGCTGATTAAGAGAGCAGCTCTATCGATCTCTGGCCTGGCTGAGAAGGATGGATGTGCTGGGTGGGTTGCAGTGGCACTGGTGGATGGGCTGTGAGACATGCTGACAGGAGACTATAAAGGTGGCACGGCAAAGAGAAGAAAAGACGAACAATTGGATGTGGTGACAACACTGATGAGAGCAGGGTTGTGAAGATTGTTTTTGTGTATTTGCGGGGGGGTTGATCCCCAAGGCTCTAGAATGATAAAATGTCTGCAGCTCCAGTCAGACATACTAGAGTGCACAAACACACACACACACTTACAAACACCCCGGCTTGCATGGATGTCCACTCAAGCATGTTGTAGTGGGCTGTCTGCAGATGGATGCTTATTGGGCCGCTGGGCCCTGTGGGGGCCACAAGAGACAAGTCAAGAGAAACATTCGACTGGACTCTACTTCGTTACTACTGCGGTTATTTTATCACCAGCTTTCACACACAACGAGCAAAGAAATAAACAGTCCAGTACCACAACCAGGAGGTGAATAATAGGGAGGTTGGTGTGGAATTTACTTTGAAACTCAGAAATTACTAGTAAATTTCACAAATAATTGCAAAGAAATGGCAAGTAACACATTGAATTAATCATGAAATTTAGAAGAAAGACTAAAATAGTCTTGTTTCATTTACTATTTCAATATTTTTATAGTGCATATATACTAAACAGTTTTAATACTGCATTAGGAACTATTTTTCTAGTCAAGTCACCTTTATTTATATAGCGCTTTTAACAATACAGATTGTGTCAAAGCAACTAGAGAGTTTTCTAACAATAGTAGCAAAAGCTATTTCACAAATAAGCACATTTTCAGGTATAGATGCATGTAAACTGAAGTCACATAAAGGCTGAGGACAAAACCATAGAATGGTAGACTGCTCAAGAGATTCTTGTTTGTATCAGTATTGAATAAAAAAGCATTTACTGTCATTATTTCTTACTTATATATAGATAGTTGGCAAAAATACTATTCAGATGATCGAGGCAGGTGAGACTAACCTCAACAGACTGTGCCTCAAAAATTATCTGTAGAAGTTCCTTTAACACATTGACTTCCAGAGATATCCGGATGTTCTCAAATGATAAAAAACAGTTTGGTTTTTATGTTGTCTTTTTTATGCAGTGAAATCAAGGTGAGTCTGCCTTGTGTTTTTTATGTATTCTCTCTTTCTCTCAAATTTCACACAACTCAAACCACTACTGTCTGCACTCCACATCAAATTTCATTCGGACAATTCGGTAGGTATGTACCTTACCAGGTAATGAAAAAAATGCAAGGGACAGAAATATAATCTGTTTAAAGGGTTGTGCTGAGTGCCTCATTCAGCAACATTCAACACATCACTGAAAATGAAAACAGACATCATGGGACCTATTCATCTTTAAGACCTATTCAAGCCATAGAAAAGACTCTGTCTTTCCCTTAAAGGCTTGTTTTTATTTGCAACCAATTAAATATGGTGTTTACATTGAATGCATTGGTGTTTACATTGAACTCCATGCCAAAACACTTTGTGAGACACATAAGCAAGCCACAAGTGGAAAGACTACGATAAAGACAGGAGGGCATGCTAAGATGATATATAACACTACCTCAGACTTTTCAGTCATTTCAATCTTAAAATGTAAGAATGCATAAAATAATTGCATTGTTAAAGCTATAATTCGAATTTGAATATTTATTACATATAAATGATTACCAATTTTTCACAAATTTTTACACAATTTTGCTACTAATAATGTTTCATCAAAAAGTTAGTGTATCAAGGAGATAACAGTGTTAGTAAAATCTGAGATGTGATGCATGAGGAAAACTACACAACACTATATATATATTTTTTTTTATTATGCATCTTTTCCAATAAAGCTGCAATTCTGTCAAATTATGCAAAATTTTTGAAAAACAAAAGGGAATTTATTCTGAAAATCTGACAAATTTCCATCATTAATAAACATGTTATACTACAGTATGTATGCTATATGGTACTATACTCGATGAGAGGCTTGGTGGCAGGCTTCACATTATTTTTTAAATTGTGTTCTGGCCAAAAAGCATTTGCCCAATTCCACCCTGTACCTTCCAGCATTTAATTAATATGGTAATGAATACCAAAAAAAAAAAGAAAAAAGAAATTGTACAATGAACTTTTCTTGCCTTAAAAAGAGCTGCACTGTGCTGGTGATGCACTCATAGTGCACTGGGAAACTTTTTTATTACACTTATTTTATTACACAGTTATTGTTATTACTACAAGAAGGGTTGCAGTTTATTTTAAGGTGTCCTTAATTGTTACAGTGTAATTATACATTTAAGTTCTGAGTATTGACTACATGTACTTACTATATGCTTAGGGTTAGGATTAGCATTTGGCTTGGGGTTACTTGCATGTAATTATGCATAATTTATTGTTATTATAATAATAAGTACGTGTAACGCAGGGGTGTCCAAACTCGGTCCTGGAGGGCCGGTGTCCTGCAGAGTTTAGCTCCAACTTGCCACAAAACACCTGCCTGGAAGTTTCTAGTATGCCTAGTAAGAGCTTGATTAGCTTCAGGTGTGTTTTAATTAGGGTTAGAGCTAAACTCTGCAGGACACTGGCCCTCCAGGACCGAGTTTGGACACCCCTGATGTAACGTGTAACAAGGACACCATAAAATTAAGTGTTACCCAGGATTGTAAAATAAAGTGCTACCACATTATGAGATCAAAACATATGAAATAAAACATGCACAAATTAACTATTAAGTTCTATAATATGCATTTAGAAAATATATAAAGAGAATATTGATTCATGGTGACTTTAAAGAGACTACTGATTGACATAACTCTGTCCTAAGCCTTTATGCAATAGCAATTGTTCATTTGGCTTTATTACTGATCTGCCACTCCAGCTCAACATTTTTGAAAACGGCAAGATGAACACTGACTTATCATGTCCCAGCACTCATAATTTGGTGTGCTCAACAATAGATATGTACAAGGTCATGAGAGAATAAATAACAGGCAGGCTGGCTAAAGATCTATCATCCTGGACAACTATGGGCACCGTGGAGCGCGCCAGCTGACAGGATCATTAATAAAAACTGCTGGGATTGTGATCGATCGCTTTGATGGATGATCAGACGCACAGATACTATAAAACACCTGGCCATCACTCAAGGCAAGCTGCCAATCCACATGTCTCTTACTAAGAAACAAGCAGAGACACTGTATTAACAAAGGGCTGTAAATACCGAAAGAAAAGAAAAAGCAGGTATGATAAACATGAGGGGGGAAAAAAACATCCCTGTTAAAGAAAAACTGATCCAATCTTTAACCTTTACCCCATCCCTAACTAGATGATGGTTAACCCAAATCCTAAACCTAAATTCTGTTCCACGACCAGCAAGCAAGTTAATCTGAAAGCATGACTTACTTGCCGAAATCACAGACGCTGGTCTTGCTGGTCTTTGCATAGACACTATTATTCATGGCTGAAAAGCTGCTGGTTCAAGCCTTTAGCAATCATTGACTCCTTTGAACAAGGTAACTCCAGGATACTTGGAAATGCTTTGTATACATCTGCACTTTGCATTAAATGTTAGTGAAGACTGTTGACTGTTGTGTGTGTGTGTGTGTGTGTGTGTGTGTGTGCGTTTGATTGTAAGATTATCAGATGCGCAGGAGATCTGGAGGTAGATGCTGGTGTCAGCAGAAGTCTCTTATTCCCGCTCTGTAATGGGACACATTCATTATCGACCAGTTGCCCTGCTCAACAACCTGCATTGGTAATATTTATCTCCTTCTTCTCTCTTACACACTTTCTATCCTCCCTTACTCAGCATTTTATACCTGTTCTTCCTCTTTTGTGTCCATAAGCAGTAAGTGGTAGGAGGAGGGTGAAGGGGAGTCCCTGTCAGATGATATGTTGTATTGATATCAGTACACTGACCTCTGTTCCTTTCTGTCTAGATATGAATTGATTTTGTGTGGGGCTCTGTGACCTGAGTATCTGACTTCTCTTTGGTTTTACAGGAAAGGCCGGAGTTGGATACCATTTCAAACAATGGGTCTGTTCCAAAAAACTTGTGAAAAGTTAAGTGTTTCGTCCATGCCTGAATCCAAACTTAACTCATAAAAACTCTTTAAACTTTTAAAAAACATATGTTTTCTGCAGCAAGCATCTGTCCTCATTAAATGCAAAATGTTATCTGGTAAAAACACCAACAATGTGGGGTGGGATTTTGGACCAATGAAATTTTTCTGTGGGTAAGGCTACTCAGCATGAGACAAAGTTTCAGTCAGATTTTAGCCTTAGGGCTGGGGTTAATATCTCCAACATTCATATCAATCTAGAATGTTCCTTTGAATTTAGACAGAAGATATGGTTCTAGTTAAGGATATGGCGCTGGTAATAATCCCAAAACAGGTTCTGCCTAGATCAAACACATCATACCAGTCCAGAACAAAAACTCAAGTTGACTTTGCTGATGTTTTGAGAAACATTTTGCAAATTAATTTACCCTCCAATCACACACTCTCAGAAATAGAGGTAAAAAAGCTGTCACTGGGGCAGTACCTTTTAAAAAGGTGCTAATATGGACCATTTAGGTATTAATAAGTACACTTTAGGCACTAATATGTACATTTAAGTTACTAATATGCACCCTTTTGGGGTCAATAAGAATCAGAATCAGAATTAGCTTTATTCGCCAGGTGTGCGCAAACACACAAGGAATTTGTTGTGGTTGTTTTAAGGTGCTCCTGCTACATACATACATACACATCTGACATGAGAACAGAAAAAAAACATTTAAATAGTAAGACTTAACAATAAATAATATTAATGTGTATGAATCTGGAACAGTAGATTTATGTACAGATTTGTGCATTATGTACTCTATATACAGCTGTATAAATAAGAGATATGCATATGTATTTACATAATACTTGAGAAAGAGGCAATAATTAAAGATGTAGAATGAATTACAGAAATGAATTACAGAACACAGGTAATGCTTCATGTGTTAGCTGTTTAAGCTGGAGATGGCATGGGGGAAAAAAACTGTTTTTATGCCTAGATGTTCTAGTGCACAGAGATCTAAACCGTCTGCCTGAAGGGAGAAGTGCAAACAGGTTGTGGCCGGGGTGAGAGGGGTCTTTGATGATGTTACCTGTCCGTTTCTTCACTCTGGAGTTGTACAAGTCCTGAAGGCTGGGCAGGTGCACACCAATGATCTTTTCTGCTATCCTAACAGTCCGTTGCAGTCTTCTCATATCTGATATGCTGACTGACCCAAACCAGACAGTTGTAGAAGAGCACAGAACCGACTCAACAACAGCTGAGTAAAACTGTGTAATCTGCACCTGTGGCAGGTTGAAAAGTACAACCTCTGCTGGGCCTTTTTCACAATGGAGTCAATGTGAATGTCCCACTTCAGGTCCTGGGAGATGGTGGTTCCCTGAAGTCCACTATCATCTCCACAGTTTTGAGCGTGTTCAGCTCCAGGTTGTTGTGACTGCACCAGACAGCCAGCTGCTCAACCACTTGTCTGTAGGCAGACTCGTCGCCGTCCTGGATGAGGCCGATAAGTGTGGTGTCGTCTGCAAACTTCAGGAGCTTGACAGAGGTGTCTTTAGAGGTGCAGTCATTTAAGGTCATATAAGGTACAAAGGTGTACCATTTGAAAAGGTACCATCCAAGATAAACCTTTTATACCATTTTTTGTAGAGTGCACAGTTCAAGAGTAAGAATAATTGGACAGATTAAAACATTACTGCAATGTCTCAGAACATTGTGCCAAACAAAAAAAAAAAAAAATTGCTGGAAGTGGGATAATGCTCAATTTTTCTTAAACTTAAGGGGCGCTCATTGATACCAGTTAAATTCCTGGAACCTAGTATGAATTGCAGGATCCAACTGTCTCGGATAGCAACTCACTGGCTATGTTTACATGCAAACAAATAATGAGTTTATAATCGGATTGATGGCTCAGTTGCACTGAAAAGTCTTAATGTAAACACCTTGATTGTACTTGATCTGAAATTTTGATCTGATTAAAAGGGGTGTCATAGACCTTAAATTATCAGATTAACATAAAAATAAAATTTTAGCCATGTATCTGGTGATCATATGTACTCTTTTTCACAGACGTGTTCTGGCTGGGAATTCAAAATTTCCTAAAAGGTCTGGGTTTTGGCTTTGTTTTCCTATAGTTTTCAGTCATTACTGAAGGTAAGTTGACCAAAAGTGTCCAGGCATTGTACCTAATCAATGAATCATGGCATGTGAGAAGGTGGGAACTACAGAGAATGGTCAAAGTAATACAAATATGTGTGCATAGAATGTATGAGAACAACAATAGGAAAACAAAGCCAAAACCCGGACATCTTAGGTAATTTAGAAATCCTGACTAGGACGTCCGGGAAAAGAGGATGTAAGGTCACCCTTGTCACGATGCACAAACGAGGGATAAACGAGGAGACGAAGGTAAACTCAAAATATACAGTCTTTAATGAAATCCAAACGAGACAAGGCAAGACAAGGCAAGACAGGGCTGGGCAGACACACAGGAACACCGGGGCTAACAAGTAGACCAGTCGAAACTGAACAGAACAGGCAGGAACTAAATACACAATAATTAACACACACCTGAAAGAAATCATAAACAATCAGACTTGACAAGGACAGGAACAGGAAGGAACAAATATGGGCATGGAGGGCAACACATGACACACACGACATACATGACTGTGACATTACTCCCCCCTCCCGGAAGGGGGGGTGGGCGCTCTGGAACAGGAACAGGCGCCATGGCGGATCAGACATCACAGGAGGCCATGGCGGTGCAGGGAGCACAGGGCCCATGGTGGTGCAGGGATCTCCGGAGACCATGGCGGAGCTGGGAGCTCTGGAGGTCATGGCAGAGCTGGGAGTTCTGGAGGCCATGGCAGGTGGTCTTAATGGCCGTGGCCTCGGTCCCCTCAGCCGGAATTCCTTTGTACCCCCCATAACCAGAGAAGCCGCCTGCCCCAGACGAGTCTCCATAGACATGATATGACAGACTGGGTAAGTTAAAATGTTCCTGTGGACATGACTTTAAAAGGCCTTGACTCCGGTCAGGGGCTGGAGCCATCACTGAACTCTGGTAAGGCTGGAAACGGCACTCCTGGCCGTGACTGGGGAACTGGAGTCAACGGCGGTCAGCGGGCTTGAGTCAGCGGCGGCTGGTGGGCTTGAGTCAGCGACGGACGGCGCGCTTGGGTGAGCCGTGGACGGCGGCATGAATTTCCCCGCGAAGGGCGGGCTTGGGTGAGCCGCGGACGGTGACGTGGGTGAGCCGCGGAGAGCGACGTGAATTTCCCCGCGAACGACGGGCTTGGGTGAGCCGCGGACGGCGGCGTGAATTTCCTCGCGAACGGCGGGTTTGGGTGAGCCGCGGATGGCGGCGTGCTCGGGTGAGCGGTGAGCTGGTTCTTGAGGGATATCCCTGCGGACGGTGGGCTTGAGAGAGCCGCGGACGGTGGCATGAATTTCCCCGCAGACGGCAGGCTTGAGGGGCTCGCGGCCAGTGGACGAACGGCGATTTCTATTGCCGTGGGAAACAGGAACAAAACAAACTAAAAACTTTAAAAAACAAAACGAGGTGAAGGGGCGCAGCTTACTGTTTGGTTAGGTCTGGTCTTCTGTCACGGTACACAAGGAAGGATGGATAAACAAGGAGACGAAGGTAAACTCAAAACATACTTTAATGAAATCCAAACGAGACAAGGTCTTGCAAGACAGGGTTGGGCAGACACACAGGAACACCGGGGGCAACGAGTAGACCAGACAAAACTGAACAGAACAGGCAGGAACTAAATACACAATAATTAACACACACCTGAAAGAAATCATAAACAATCAGACCTGACGAGGACAGGAACAGGAAGGACCAAATATGGGCATGGAGGGAAACACATGACACACACAACATACATGACTGTGACAACCCTAGCCATGTAAACTGGTGACAGTGCTGCTAATTGTTGTCATGTAGTTAAATTATTGTTTAACTCCCCCCCCCAAAAAAATTCTTGTTTGCCTCACAAATTGTCCTTAGATGACGATACAGATGATCCCTATCTCTACCAGTTTCGAAAAGTACAGACACTATTTACTAAACACCACTGTATTTTCATATTATCCAATAGTAACTCACTGATTATCACTGTAGTTAATACTACATTATGATATAGCATAAATTAGTAAAGTGTAGTAAATACTATAATATACTACACTACAGTATTACTACAGTTTACTATAGTAAAAACTTAATTTTACTACCGTTTCGAACTCACTATAGTTAATACTAGAGTATGCTGTAGTATAAATTAACAAACTGTAGTAAATACTATTGAATACTACAGTGTACTACAATTTACTACAGTTTACTATAGTAAATACTACAGTTTACTACAGTATTTTCTCATGTGGGAGCTATGACTGGACACTGCGAATGCAATGAAATTTTGTACAGAACTGATGTAATCCACATTTAAATGAACATGCAAATCGAATTGTAAAGTTTATGGTATAACTTTCAGAATCTGGAATCAGATTGTATTCATTTGTATTGATTCATTTTAACACACTGTCTGCATTCATTGCACCACATTTTGTCATTTACTAATTTACATAATGCTGAGCTCAACTTTGTTGCATAGCTAGCAATTGCTGGAGATTTTTCATTGAACTTCCATTGAAAATTAATTATCTTGCATTGTCTTGTCTCTGCAAAACATTGTCAGTATGAACGACCATTAAGCCTCACTTAAATCAATCAGTCTACTTGTATAATTACACAACTGACAACAGCCACCAATCTGAGCTCATCAAGACCTGATCTGGTCTGAACACCGCCTGGCTCAGACACCGCTATCAAGTTAAAATCAAAAAAAGAGAAAGGGGTGGGCGGGGAAGGAAAAATCGATAAGAAGAAGCTAGCATTCTAATGCCTCGTTAATGGTCCGGAGTATTAATTATTCAGCTGAGGCCATTTTATCTGCTCGTTAAAGTGGCAGCTGGGAGGAGAAATATGCAGCATTGTACAACATGTCTAGGGTCATTACCAAACCTTTCTTCTCCTGTCTCTCTCTTTCTCACATACACACACACATTCCAAGATGACCTTATCTACTGAACCTCTTTATCGAGAGAACGTGCGAGTGAGAGTGTGAGCTGAATAAAAAATGCCAATGCTATCCAGATGCAGATCAGGCTATCATTGCGCCTCTCCCATCCAATCCATCAACCTCCAGTCCGTCTTGATAGCACGCAGGGGGAATTCAGATTCTTCCAGCTGGCCCACCGTGGCTCTTCGTCAGCGGCGTAAGCTCAGTGGAGGTGCGTGACACGATTCCTAATGACACTGCAGCAGGACTCTAGATCTCATTTGATTTATTTCTCCATCCATTACCACCACAACAACACACACACACTTCATCTTCCACCATCACTGTCATTATGACAACACAAAGTCAAATGTGCATGCATTGGGTTTTGCTCGTGTAGGATGGCGGTGTCAGGGAACATCTGTCAGACGCTGCCTTTGCCACATGGTATTAAAGTCAGGCTGGCCGGCCCATAGGCCCGTGCCTGCAGGGTACAATGGTATCTGCAGGTCCGCCTTCTTCTTTGTCTGGTTGGGCTGATGTGAAATCGGCTTGGAGCACTGGGGACGGTTGGGGGAGTTTTGGTGTTAAAGGCATCAAAGGGCTTGACAGAGTGTACCGGTCTGGATTCTGTCAGCTCCAGAGACCCATAATACCAGTTCTGTTTGACCCGTTTAATCTCACACATTTAGACTGTTTAAACTGTTTCAGTTCAGTTGAGATGCTGTCTATCTTACCATACAGGACAGATATCAATCAGGGTGCTTTTGTCAGTTCAGTCACAGATAGCCTCTTCTCTGTGTGTGTGTGTACCTGGTATACTAAATGTCCCCACAAGGATAGTAATACCAGTAATTTTTGACCTAGTGAGGACATTTTTTGGCCCCCATGAGGAAAACAGCTTATAAATCATATAGAATGAAGATTTTTTTTTTTTTTTGAGGGATAGGGTTAGGGTTAGGGATAGGAGATAGAAATGACAGTTTGTAAAGTATAAAAACCATTGACAGACTATGGACTATGCCCATAAAACCTGGAAACCTGTGTGTGTGCGTGTGTGTGGGTAGGTGTGGGTGTATGTGTGTTCTGGTATAAATGTTTTATGAGGACCCAAATGTGTGTAACAACATGGGTATTACAAAGTGAACATGGTTTATAAGGACGCTTACTCTGTCCTTGTAAACCAAATGGCTTGAAAACATACAAAAGGTTTTTTTTTTTGTTTTTTGTTTTTTTTTTTGCAATCTAAAAGTGCAGAATGCTTTGTGTGAGGGTAAGGGTATAGGGCAAAGGTTAGGGTAAGGTGATAGAAAATACAGTTTATACAGTATAAAAACTTTTACACCTGAATGTCCCCATAAAACATGGAAACCTCTCTGTGCGCGTGTGGTCCTGGTAAACCCTACAATATCCGAAATCCTTGTCATCGTGGGGACATTTTTGGGTCCTCATGAGGAAACAAGCTTATAAATTATACAGAATTATGTTTTTTGAAAATCTAAAAATGTACAAAGTTTACTGTGTACAGTGATAGGTTTAGGTTTAGGGTTGGTGTAAGGGTAGTTTGTACAGTATAAAAAACATTTTATTATAATTTTTAATATATTTATTATAATTTTTGAAATATTATTTTTGTGCTATTTAGTGTAATATGTCAAAAACATCATAAAAAGTTTTTGTACGTGAAGCCCTTAAGACCCATATGTAAATAATAAACTGATGCAGCATTTACGTCACGTTTTGGTTCGTAACTTCATGAAACATGCTCCGATTGTGGAAAATTGGACATCATTATTTACACCAGATTATCACGATTAAAATGTGTCCATTGTGTAATATAATCCAATAAGTCAATCACGAGATATTGCTCATGCAATTACGACACATAAAACCCCACAGGCACACAGATGCTAACTAAAACTAAAATGTAGCTATCACATGGCATTTTCGCTTATAACTTCATGAAACATGTATAGATTGTAGAAAATGGCACATCATTAATTAAAGTGGATGCTCCCGATTGAAATGAGTCCAAGATCAACATAATCCCATGCTTCAATCATGAGTTACTCTACATGAAAAAACGATTTAAAAAATCTACTGGGGCGACAAGGGCTAAACAAAAAAGGCTACCTTGGTTCCAAATGCTGTAACTTTTGATTTCTTTACGCGATCACCACAAAATTTGATCCAGATACAGCTCACATATAGAGGAACATCACCAAAAATTGTCCTCCTACCTTATTTCCTTCCAGAGTTACTGCATGTCAAATAAGAAAGATATGTAAAATTTCCCTTGAGCAAACTTTTATTTTTTGTCTTTTATCAGCAGTTTCTCATCATGAGAATGTCCAAATTTGAGATATATATATATATATACACATACACAGTGAGTACGGAAAGTATTCAGACCCCCTTAAATTTTTCACTCTTTGTTATATTGCAGCCATTTGCGAAAATCATTTAAGTTCATTTTTTTTCCTCATTAATGTACACACAGCACCCCATATACACAGAAAAACACAGAATTGTTGACATTTTTGCAGATTTATTAAAAAAGAAAAACTGAAATATCACATGGTCCTAAGTATTCAGACCCTTTGCTCAGTATTTAGTAGAAGCACCCTTTTGATCTAATACAGCCATGAGTCTTTTTGGGAAAGATGCAACAAGTTTTTCACACCTGGATTTGGGGATCCAGTTCTGTCAGGTTGGAAGGTAAATGTTGGTGGACAGCCAATTTTAGGTCTCTCCAGAGATGCTCAATTGGGTTTAAGTCAGGGCTCTGGCTGGGCCATTCAAGAACAGTCACGGAGTTGTTGTGAATCCACTCCTTCGTTATTTTAGCTGTGTGCTTAGGGTCATTGTCTTGTTGGAAGGTAAACCTTCGGCCCAGTCTGAGGTCCTGAGCACTCTGGAGAAGGTTTTCATCCAGGATATCCCTGTACTTGGCCGCATTCATCTTTCCCTCGATTGCAACCAGTCGTCCTGTCCCTGCAGCTGAAAAACACCACCACACCATGATGCTGCCACCACCATGCTTCACTGTTGGGACTGTATTGGACAGGTGATGAGCAGTGCCTGGTTTTCTCCACACATACCACTTAGAATTAAGGCCAAAAAGTTCTATCTTGGTCTCATCAGACCAGAGAATCTTATTTCTCACCATCTTGGAGTCCTCCATGCAGGCTTTCATGTGTCTTGCACTGAGGAGAGGTTTCCGTCGGGCCACTCTGCCATAAAGCTCCGACTGGTGGAGGGCTGCAGTGATGGTTGACTTTCTACAACTTTCTCCCATCTCCCGACTGCATCTCTGGAATTCAGCCACAGTGATCTTTGGGTTCTTCTTTACCTCTCTCACCAAGGCTCTTCTCCCCCGATAGCTCAGTTTGGCCGGACGGCCAGCTCTAGGAAGGGTTCTGGTCCTCCCAAACGTCTTCCATTTAAGGATTATGGAGGCCACTGTGCTCTTAGGAACCTTAAGTGCAGCAGAATTTTTTTTTGTAACCTTGGCCAGATCTGTGCCTTGCCACAATTCTGTCTCTGAGCTCTTCAGGCAGTTCCTTTGACCTCATGATTCTCATTTGCTGTGACATGCACTGTGAGCTGTAAGGTCTTAAATAGACAGGTGTGTGGCTTTCCTAATCAAGTCCAATCAGTATAATCAAACACAGCTGGACTCAAATGAAGGTGTAGAACCATCTCAAGGATGATCAGAAGAAATGAACAGCACCTGAGTTAAATATATGAGTGTCACAGCAAAAGGTCTGAATACTTAGGACCATGTGTTATTTTAGTTTTTCTTTTTTAATAAATCTGCAAAAATGTCAACAATTCTGTGTTTTTCTGTCAATATGGGGTGCTGTGTGTACATTAATGAGGAAAAAAAATGAACTTAAATGATTTTAGCAAATGGCTGCAATATAACAAAGAGTGAAAAATTTAAGGGGGTCTGAATACTTTCCGTACCCACTGTATATATATCAGATTTTATATATATATTATTTTTTTATGTAAAAAGTTTTCTTTCAAACAATACCAACCTTTTGACTCTCTTTGCTATAGTTTTGGAGTTACGAGACTTTACTTTTTTGAATTTTTTGTATTTTTTTTTTTTTTTTTTTTTTTAATGTGGTTGATATGTATAACAACTGAAAAGTTGCATGCATGATTTGAATACATTTTTACTCTACTTCTACCATCTTCTAACCTTCCACAGATCTCCTACTCCCTCTCTCTCTCTTCATATACCCTCTGTACTCTGTTCCCTCCCTCTCCTTATTTGCCCTCATCTTTCTCACAGGCTGAGGTATTTATCATCTTTATTCGAGGAGTTTGAGAGTTGTGGGTCGGCTGCAGTGTTGGGCTGATGAATGGGGTAGTCAGTGATGTGCAGCCACCTCAGGGGGCCAAACGAGACAGCTATTTAGTGACTGAACAAGACACATTGCTTTTCTTTTATTGTTTTCAAACTGCACAGAGGGAGATAAAACTCAGTCTGGGCAATAGGAACAGAAAAAAGGGAATATCTTGCAGGCAGACCCAGACATAGGAAATAGCCTCTGGATCCTCACTGTGTATACATACATACAGAGAGGCTGGAATATCTTGATTCATAGCTGTCCATTCTGTGAAAGCATGCTCTAGCTAAAAATTCAGTTGCCAGCAGTGTCCATTCATATGCAGTAATTTTTTCCTGAAAATTGACTGAAAAAAAATTCTGTCATCATACACTGTACATCTTAAAACAAAAGTCATATTCTTTTTACAACACACATTTCATTCAGCAAAGCGTGCAGTGATTGTGTATTGTGATAGGATATTAGCATGTTCATTTCTAAGTGCTTTACCCAGCAGGAGTCAGTCACGCTGTAGTTCATGTGCCAAAGGGCTGTACACTCTTGACAAAGGGTACTGTATATGTGAAATGGAATACCCATGTTCCGTTTGCTGCATACTACAGTATGTACTGTATGAAAAATAGTATGTGAAGAAATGTGAAACAATAACTTGCTAAATTTGGTCAGATTCATGCTACAATATTACAATATTAATATTTTTTATATCAATGCAATCAATGGTAAGAATGCTGATACACTCTCAGAAAAAAGTATGAAAGCTGTCACTTTTGAAAACATACATCTTTGTACTTATGGACTATGGTCCATGCTGGTACCTTAAAGGTATATAAGAGTACTTAAAGTGCACATTAGTATGTAAATGTACAAAAGTGTACCTTTTGAAAAGGTTAACGCCACAGTGACAGCTTTTGAAAAGAAAAAAAAAAAAGAATGTCAGTTAGCAGTGATGGATAGTAACTGATTATGTGTAATCTGTAATATGTAATTAGATTCCATTTTTTTTTTTTTTTTTTTTTTTTTTTTTTTTTTTATTATTACATGATACATGATAAACTTTTAAGGAGTGTTTTCTCAATATTGCAGCGTTGGATATCTAACCAACATCCCAATGTACACATATTAAGTATTATTTGAGTAGTCATTCAGTGATTTATTTAACCATGCATTCCTGTGTCTTTGGAAGGCTTTTGTCCTTCAAACACATTAAAATGCACAAATTAACACCATTTCTTATTTACATGTAAATTAATGCAGGGATTCCTAAACTTCTGTGATTCTTTATTTTCTTTGATGTAATATATTTATTTGAAGTACCCCCTGAGATGTGCAGTAGTTAATAATTAAGTCAATAATTTAACAACACATTTGCATGTTCACAGATCTCTGATGTTGATTAATAGTCACATGACATGCAGGTAAACAAATAAAATATTCTTTTTTTCTTGCAAATGTTTTATTTTAATTGTTTTTATATATATTTAATTTATTTTATTTTTAAAGATTTAATTAATTATTAAATTTTCTTCAAATTACGAAATCCTGACACAATCCTGAATCCTGGGAAATCCTGACACAATTTAATGTTTAATGCATTTCATGTTGTTGATTACAAAGAATGGAACATCTTTTCTTTATCTTTGTATTAATTTGATACAAGATATCTCAAATCAATGTGATAAATTTGGTCAAAAGTTATCTAAAAGTAGTCAGATTATATTATAAAATGTGTATGTGTATGTAAAATTGTAATAGATTATGTTATTAACTACAATTTTCATCATGTAATTTGTACTCAGTAACAGACTACAAATTGTAAGTAAAAGCCAGCCAGCACTGTGTCAGGTAGGATGGCAAACATATTCAAATATTGCATTATTGCATATTGCATTTATTCAAAGTACTAATGTTATTACTGCTTATTTCCTAAGCAGTATTTATCTTATCTGTATCGATCCTCCAGCAGTGGTAGTCAGAACAAATGTGGGCAGATGAATGTTCTTAGAGAACAGGAGAATGAGTAAAATTGAGATTTTCCAGAAAATAGAAAGGCTTTGAAAAATGGGCTAAAACATGTTTTGATGTAGTTGTAGTGGCAGAGAAAGAGAAAAGGAGGGAGACGGAGATGAGGTTAGGGAGGGGAGGGTAAGGGCACAGAGAGACGAGTGTAGGGGGCGACAGGAAAAAGACGGAGGCTGCCCATGTCCTCGCCTCTCCTTCCATACAGACGAGCATATGTGGGCTGACAAGCTGACATTGCCAGCGGAGTGTGTGGCACCAGGCAGGCATTAGTGTGTGTGTGTGTGTGTGTGTGTGTGTGTGTGTGCTGACATCCAGAAAACAGACAGCTGATGGCACAGATTAGCTTCAACCTTACTGGTAACTGTCAACCACCATCATTCCAGTGCTACTTACACACACATATCTCACCACTATGACCCCTGACACACACACACACACACACATACAAACAAACCCACTGCTGCAACACCTCACATAATGTAGGAGTAAGACCTTATGAATATGTATGAAAAATATCTGGTATATTTTGTGGATGTGGATGTGGCTGTACTATGGTGCAGTAATGTTATCAGATGGTAACACCGCTGCTGTTGGTTGCTGTCCTGACAATAATATGTTGTTCCAATTAATGGTTGATAAACACTGTTGCAACTTTTTTTTTTTTTTTTTTTTTTTTTTTACTGCTCACTTTATAAATAAGTAAATACAAATAAAAAATAGGGAGTAACCTTTTGTTAATTAGATGGCCCTGAGGTTGAGGTTGAGTCATTTTTGTTGCATTTTCCACAGATAGAAAAGAATGTAAATGTGTACATTTGTTAAAAGTGAATTGTTACATTAGACAATGGATTAAAATAGTAGAACTGAGGCATCGATTGAAATTCCACGTGGGTCTTTAATGCAGAATAAGTTGGGACAGGTTTCAACATCATATTAATAAATTTTTAATTAATTTTCAACACTCATTCAGAAAATGGGATGTTTTAACATTTCAACATCCAAAATGGAGTGTTTGGAAAATATTTTATTTGTAAACAAAAAATTCTTAGCTAAACATAAAGTAAAGATCCACTGAACTGGTTCCTTTCCATCATTTAAATTCATCAACGTTATGTGAGCGAGTAAACCTAAGTTGCTTCAGTCCAGTAATCTTGAAACATTAAAAACTATTTAAATATTATTCTTACATTTACTTTATAAATATCTTCAAGATCAAGATTTTAATGTAAAAATATATGTCTTGTAGAGTATAGCCCCAACTTGCCCCATACCATACCTGCCTGGAAGATTCTAGTATCCCTTGATTAGCTGCTTCAGATGAGTTTAATTGGTGTTGGAGCTCAAATTTGAAAGACAGTGGCCCTTCTAAAGCAGAACCGGATGTCCCTACTTTAACTCCTTTTATAATTGGTGTAGCATGAAAACGCTTGGCTTACTTTGACACTGTGATTGTGTGCACATGTGCTGGGGAGGAAGGTGTAGTGTAGGTTCCATTTTAAGTGAAACTGCTAAAGACATTGCAAATATTAATAGTAAGCCTATATGTTATCATGCTGAGTGACAATCGTTGTGATTTTTGTATAACTGTACAGAGTAAGCACTGTCCTGACTGTTAAGGCAGCAGGTTTGTTTTCCTACTGCACAGCTGCTGGTGGCCAGAGTACCATGGATAACTTCTCATAGAATGAATGTCCGTGGGTGCCGTCACGCAAGTTACGAAGTATTTGTAATTGGATATTTCTGTGTTAATGTTCAGTCGTTTATTTTTATGTGTGTATACACCAGCTGACATTTTCTGCTCTGCCAGCGGCTGTAGGAGGTATTTTGAGGAGAAAGGAAGACAGGGTGTCATCGACTGAGCTACAGACCGAGCCCTATTATCCTGGTCCGCGGTTCACAGCCGCAGTCAAGCAAGACGCTCCACGTGTCATCCACCCTCGCTTTAATTGGCAAAGCGTGCCAGTGCGGCTACCGTCTCCTCTAATTCAACCCATGTCCTTTCTTTCACCCTCAAGCAATCTGTCTGTGCACATTTGGGTTGGTGTATTTGAAATAAGTTTATTTTTTGGCAGGGTACGGGGACAGTTGGGTAATCTGACCTTGCTTGTCCAGATAAGCAGCAGCACAGGAGTGTCAGGCAGGAGAGGCTGTATTAGGACTGTGTGCGGGGAGCTCATTAAACAGGAAAAGAAGGCAAATCTGTCAAGTAACTCTTTTGTAAAATGCAATAAATTCACAAAATGGTAAAGGAGAAGATGGTTCTTAGAGCTGTGTGTGTGTGTGTGTGTGTGTGTGTGTGTGTGTGTGTGTGTGTGTGTGTATGTGAGCACGCTCTGAATGTGTGATGAGTCATGTTGTTTTGTAGTGAACACCCAAAGCCCCACAGCCAAAATGAGCCTTTGCACACACATCACTGCACTGCTACAGAGGAAAATATGAAAGAGAGAAAGACATGGGCAAAAGGGAATAGAGAAATTCTAGAAAGGTCTTGTGAATAGCTAATAAATCACACGCAGCAGATACGTCTGATGAATGATTGACACTTAAGGGAGCGGAGCGATACGGTCCTTATTTTGTCATATTCAAATTAATTCTTAAAATAAATCTCCAGCTCTGTAGGTTTGTGAGGAAGAGTTTGTTTTATAAACACAAAATCATGGAGAAAAATATGAAGCTACATATTGAGGCAAGTAGAATATTGCTGCTAGGCCTGTTTGCGCAGCCGCTTATGACCTCATGATGACCACCATCATGGTGTGATTTGTTTTTTTAAACATTGCATCAGTAAAAAGCTGTTTTTAGTTTAGACAACAAGACTTATTTAGCTCAAGCAAGCTCACTCAGTGCCTAATTTTATAGGCTAAAATATATTAAATTAATGATAATTGCACACACACAAAAAGCCTTAGGCCTATATATATAATTATATTAACTATTTGGTCAGTTTTATATATTGTTGTGTTTAATAATGTTCTTAAAATGTGTATTATAGAATATTCCACCCTGTTAAACCTATTCCATACTCTTCTCTCAATGGGTGGGAAAATTACGGTCTTAATTAAAAATATATATGTATGCGATATTGGGACATTGTGCTAAGGTCAATTGATGATCTTAAACTTTTAATGAATATGGACATGTCACATTTTAAACAAGATTTATTGAGATTTAATTCCTGAATTGTATAATATCCTGCATTAGATAATTGGTAAGAACAGTTTTCTGTAAACAAAAATATTTATTTTAAAATAAATATATTGAATAAAAGTTTATAAAATATTTAAGATGTATGTGACGGAAGAACACTGAACACTGCTTTATATGAATAGCAATCAAACTTTGATTTGTGAGGGGTGCTTTATAAACTGGTTGATGCTATTACTGGTAAAAATTATTTTCAAAATTTAACAAATGCACAAACGCTATATAGCTCATCCATATGGTTTGAATGGAATATATTGAGTGCACTAATGGTAATGGAGAACAGAGACAGGGAGGAACTGCAACCAGAGCTGCCAGTTAGTGAGTCAGACAGTACAACACTTCCATCTGCTGGCCACCGAATATAGCCATTTCTTATAATGGTGAATTAACTATATATACATCTATCTATCGATCTATCTCTACACACACACACACACACACACACACACACACACACCTATGTAGCTCAGGTAAAATCAATTTTAGAGCTGTAACTTCAGGCTAAAATTTGTTTTAGGAAATAATATTTAATATCTCAGCAAATAATATAGGGTTAATTCAGGTAAAGTGGGCCACTTTTTATTAAACTTGCGATTTAGATACCTGTTTTCTTTCTTTTCCTTTCTTTTCTTTTCTTTTCTTCTTTATTACATTTGTCAACTTTAAGTTCAAGTATATTTTTAAGTATACTTTATGTAGCAAGTATACAAATATCAGTGTACTAGTAGTATACTTGTAAGTGTACTATTTCAATACTCCTTGGGACTAAATTGGCCCACTTTCAAGTATATAAAAGTATACTTTTAAGTATACTTTACATATAACAGTAGTAAACTTTGAGTACACAACTAGTTTACATCAATGTTTTTAGCTTGTACTACAATTATACTAAAAGTGAACTTATAGGTATACTGATAGTTTACTAATTAAATACTTGTAGTAGCATTTTTAGTACACTTTGAAGTATAGTCTAAGTCAGGGATGGGCAACTTTGATAGTAACGAGGGCCAGCATTTTTTCTCCTTTATATCAAGGGGCCAGATTACTAATCCACGTCCACACACCTTTACACCGTCTAACTCAATTTCCTTTTTATTGAAGAAAATTAAAGTATAATTAATGTAATTTGTTTTTCAATAATTTATTAGCTATAAACTTGTGTAGTTATGCTAATTCAGAAGGGAAACTTTGTTGTCAGTTGACAGCAATATTACCCCAATAAGCCAATGTAAACATCTCAATTACAATGTCTGTAAATTTGCAACAAACAAATGTACAGAGGTCGTATTTTTTATTAGCGGCCTACAGAACATTATCAAAACAACAAGAGGACAGTTAAAAAGGACTTATTCAAAAAAAAAAAAAAAAAAAAAAAATATATATATATATATATATATATATATATATATATATATATATATATATATAGTTATTGCAATTGGTACCATAATATAACCAGGTATCTGCAGGATTTTTAAAATCAAATTTAAGCCATTTAAAGACCTTTTTAAGACCTGCACTTCACATTTCAGCCTTTAAACATTTTTTAAGAAAAGAATCAAAAGTATTAATTATTATATTAATTTAAACAATTATTATCAATCAATTATTATATTATATAACAAATATATCATAGTGTCTTAATTGTTTAGATTTTTATCATGCATTAGCTTCTTGTCGATCCATCGGTTCACATTTAACAAATATGTAGCAAAAATAGCAGACGGGGGCTTATTGAAAATGCATATTCGTTCTCTGCCAGCAGGTTTCACTTTCAGAACGCAGAATATAGCGGTTTCCCCGGTAACCGCAGAACACAAAGCAGCAGCGCCTGACTTTGAAACGTTCAGCGCTCATATTTATTCTGTGAAATCCTAGCCTTTTAAGTTTAATTGTCATATTAATCTATATAGCAATTCTTGTCTTTCCGTCCCCAAATTTAAGACCGCTAATAATTAAGACTTTTTGTACCAAGAGTTTTCATGGCCTTAAATTTAACAATTAAACTGAAGACTTTTTAAGGACCCGCAGAAACCCTAAGAACATAGTTCAGTGCAAACATTCCTGTCAGGCATTTAGCAAAAAGGTTTTGTTGACTATGCAACTTACCTTTCAAATCTGAGGCAAGTGCAACTCCGGCGTCCCCGTTGTTTGTGCGCAGTGGTGTGATTGCGATTTAAAAAAAAATACAGATTTCCAAACAATCCAAACATATGGGTATCCCCTTGAACTTGGTAAAAAGATCATCTGTTTACCATCTTGACTGGAAAATACTGCTTTCATGGTCAGTTTTTCATTTATTATTTGCTAATGTTAGAGTGCACGTTCTACAGCGCTGTAATTAATACGGGGAGCGGCTGGAAACTAGAGACCTCCCCTGGTTGGAGATAGTATTAACATCATAAACTGAAAGCAATCTTTACGTGACTATTCCAAATTTTTAAAATTTATCATCCGAGCAGGGGTGTGAAGTAACGAATTACAAATACTCACGTTACAGTAATTAAGTAGTTTTTATCGGTAATTGTACTTTTTTTGAGTAGTTTAAAAATTGTGTACTTTTACTTGAGTACATTTCAAGTGATGTATCGGTACTTTTACTCCGCTATTTTCCTCCGTTTGTGGTCGTTACATGCTTATTTTAATTTTATTTTTATCCGTCAACGTGATTGGATAGTAATAGGTCTCGTGACTTTCATCAAATCAAAGTGTGCCCAGCAGGCACCAGACGTCTATGTAACGTCAGGTTGACGTTGGACATGACGTCGGACAGACGTTGCATTTTGAAAATGAAAATCGGGTTGACGTCAATATTTGACGTCAATTTGACGTTGACTTAACGTTGGATTTTGGTTGCACAGCCTAAAAACAACAAAATCTCAACGTCAGCTGACGTCGGTATTGGACATCAATTTAACATTGACGTTGAATTTACGTTGAATTTTGGTCACCCGACATCGCAACCAACATTTAACCAAATATCAACATCTTATGACGTTGTGTGCCTGTTTTGTGCCTGCTGGGAGCGCGTGATGTTATAAAACTGCAGCTAGGTAATAAAGGTTTTTTTTTTAATTTTTTTTTTTATCCATTTTATACAATCTGCTTTCATTTAGCAAGTGCACTCGCGCATAGACAATTTTCAAGTTCAACACTTTTTGTTCCATTAGTTGTGGATGGTGCTGCAAAGAGATGTGTGTTTGCGCATGCGCGCGTGTGTTTTCTTTTGAAAAAGTTTCCCCAAAAATAATAAGCTATTTAATGCATTTTTTCCTTACAAATTGTATTGTCAGCATAACAATTCGAGTAAATGTGTAAAAGGTATGGCATGATGCCATCCTTCTAGAACAAAATGTGCATTTATGTTAAAATTGTAACATAAATTATCAAGTTTAGTTATTCTTATTTCTTTATTGCAAAACGCTAAAACTGGCACCGTTTTAGAGAGAAATGGGCTCTCATTTTAACCCATATCATGGTGTGTGATGCTGAACTATGAGTTTCTAATGGTGTTTGTATTTGCAGGGTCATTCTACAGAAACGTCCACTTTTGGTATGGCAAGATGTCTTAAAATTTAGTTATTTTTTAACATTTAAACTTAGACCACATTATTAGATTACCTTTTGACTTTATGAATACATATAAATGACAGCTTCATTGTTATTTTTTTTTTTAGCAATTATTTCAAGACCACATGTATCATTTTTTGTGACATACCAGTGACATACATAAGACCTGATATACTGATCTTCACTGGTGTTATCCATAAGGAAGGTAACACCAGTGACAGTAACACCAGTGACAATTTTCATGAAAAATGCATTTTTAAAAAATGTCTGCTGCAAGGTATCAAACCACATGTTGTCAATTATGGTATAATTGACACTAAATTAATTAGTTTAAACCATTTGTATTATAGTTTTTTTTACACTTCCCTAACAATAAATAGGTCATACCAGTGACGTCAACTGAAAGCTTCATATGAAATCATGAGATAAATGAGAAAATTTCTGATAACTGAAAAGAAACAGTGGACTAAACATGGGCCTTTTTTCATAGATCTTCAGGAAATAGGAAGGAGGAAGTCCAGTGATGTCATCAGTGTGATTTTTTTTTTTTTTTTTTTTTTTTTTTTGTTAAAAATAAAAGATTTTTGTTAAGCGGTAACACCAGTGACACAACTCCAGGGGACCACTGTTTTCATTATATTTTATAATATTTATTTGGCATTTTGTTTATTTTAATGCCATTTACATCATATATTTGATAGTTATGAATAGACTTTTGTATTTTAAATGGTATAAAATCCTGTTTTTGACCTCAAAATAAAGCACTTTCCCTCTGTACATGGCTGTGGGGACAAGCAGTTTTGTGGTACTTGGAATTTTATATAGTTAATAAATATATATATATATATATATATATATATATATATATATATATATATATATATGCCACATTGATGGCTCAGGAAGATGTAATTGTTCAAATAACATAGTGTTTCATTTTAAAATATTAAAAAATTGTAACCCTAATGTGTATTTCAATTGTAATATTTCTGTAAAGTCTAGGGACAGAAAAGTGGCCGTTTCTGTAGAATGACCCTGCACTGTTCTAAACATTAATATTTTATGTGCAACAACAACAGCATGCTGTCTCAGTGGCCTTACACATGATTTTAAATCTATTTTTTCAAACTTTATGATTTAAATGGGGATGATTATACTGAGAATAACTTTCATCTTTTCTTCAACTGAATACTGTTTCCGTGCTATTTTGATGTATTTTAAAGAGTTGGCAGTCAAAATTAAAACTGCTGGATGATAGATATTCTTCATTCTTTATTACAAACAAGATAATGTGAATTACAGTATGTACAACGTTTTTTTTAAAATGTATAAATTGCAGTGTACAGCGTTTATTATGAGGGGGTAGAATCCACAGCTCAGTACTCACTACTCAGTACTCATGAGTACTTTTAAATAGGCTACTCTTTTACTCTTACTCAAGTAGTTTTTTGGACAAGTACTTTTACTCTACTCAAACTACATTTTTTGGAAGATAATGGTACTTTTACTTGAGTATATTTTTTCAGTACTCTTTCCACCACTGCATCCGAGTCTAATATGATCCAGCGGGCCGTACTAAAAGACACTGCCAGTTGCCCATCCCTGGTATAAGTAAACTACTAGTTTAGTAGTTTTATACTGAAAGTATACTCATAATTTTTTTAAAAGTGAACTTTATGTCATACTTTAAGTATACTACTATGTCCCTATTAGGTATTAATTTGTATATATTTTGTTTTATGAATATCTGAACATACAAAACATCGAAAGGAAGAACAGGGTATCTGCTTGTAAACAGAAACATTTTATTCTAGCTTCATGCATTTCTTCATGCACACTTGAATGTGGGTAAGTTTCATAAATAAAAAATAAAGAAATAAACAACATTTTGAACAAAAAGCTGAAAAAAGACTATGAACTGGATTCAGAATGATAATCAAAACGTAGATGGAGTCGATCAACAGCCCAAAGCTTGACAGTCATTATTACCTCTTCATTGGTCGACATTTTATTCCAAAACGTCACACAGTTTTATGCTGTTTTATGTCTGATGATCATGTTAGATTACATGTGGAAGCATCTGTTGGTTTGGTTTCTTCTTCACTGTTTTTTGTTTTTTTTTTTGTTTTTTTTTTTTGGAAATTCTGAACAAAAGATGTGTACTAGCGTACTACCGTATAACAATGAAAACACAGATTCTAGGAGCACAAGTATAGCTCAAATATATTTAGACTTTTTCTAAGTATAAGTCAAGTATACAAACCCAAAAACATATAGCCGAGGCTATGAATAAAATTCACAGTCTAAAAAAAATTGACTGAGAGGAACATTTAAAATTGTAAATTGTAAAATGTAATATAGTAACTTTTTTCTGTCTGTTTTCTCTAAACACTATAAATGAGCTTACACAAAATCTTTACTTGTCACACAATTTCTGAAACCTGAAACTCAAATACCAGAACCACACATCAAATCTACAAAACCATACACTAATTCTCAGCCTTTGACTCAGTTTTCAATTTCATAAAACACTTTTTGCAAAACACAACACACAAAAATTTAACAGGAATTAATATTATAGCAAAGGTGTTTGCAAATGTTTGCTTTTGAGATGTTTGTGATATTTTGAATGCAGTGCTTCATTTTGCAAGAGATGTGAGGCATTTTGCATTTTGTGTGTGCAATTCTTGGATTTGTGTGTAAAGTTTTGAAAAAAAGAGGCAAAGTTCTGAAAATGTCTGTAAGCAGCTGAAAAAAACTGTAATACAATTATATAGATCAGTGCTGCACACTCATTTCTGCTTTCTAAACAAACAAAAAAAAAATCAAATATACATTACTAACAAAATAATCATTGAATGTCCATTTATTTAATAAATGTGAGTAGTTACAGTGAAGGTTCAAGGTGGCCCACTTTTTAACACATTCTGCAATAGTGGGCTGGTAATATTAACCACCTTACTTAACCTCTTAAGACCATGCGGCCTCATATGAGAATATTATATTTTAGTGAATTTCTCTAAGACTGTACATGCCACAGTTTTAAGTCTGGATGTCCTGTACAGAGCACATTCAGGGCTTTTCAGAGATACCAAATGATTGGATGTTTCACCATGACCACTCCCTCTCCTTGGTCTTCAAAAACGTCTGAAATTAATTGTGACACTCTTATGGAGATATGATAATATTTTGTAATAATCATTTAAATCTGTCTAATTTTTAAATTGTGTGTCAAAAATCAACATCTCAGGAAAATTTTATGGGGTTTCACATCAAAATATGACTTTCTGTTACGAAACAGGACGTTTATTTCATACATGTCCTCATATGAGGACACCGGGACTAAAAGCATGTTTATTACGCATTTTGGGAGACATAAAAAATGAATAGGGAAAGAAATTATATTTCAATATTCTATGAAATATTATATATTATTATGAAAATCTTGTCAATTATTACTCCCATTATTACATTTCTTTTTTCATTATGTTGCCCCAAAAACACATTAAAATGCAAATTAGATTTAGTTTATAGATACATTGTATATAATGAGAAAACCTGTTTATGGCCAAAAAAAAAAAAAAATCTTGAAAACTAAAAATGTATTGGTGATTTAAAAAATCAATTGTTTTTGCATATGCATGTTCATTCATGTCTTTTTATTTTTTTTAAAGAAATTGAATCCCGATGTCCTCTACCAAGGACATAGCATAAGTTATGAACAATGTAAAAACATATAAAAAAAAAAAATTATATATATATATATAATTTTTTTTTTCCTAAAACATTTTTCTCAGGTCTTAAGAGGTTAAATTTATTTTTTTTGCATTTTAATCCATGTTGTCTGCAGTAACAAATAATACAAGGACTGTCACAAGATGGAGATGGAGGTGACCACAATCACCAGGGTCATGCAGCCAAAACTGTTTTATCATTTAAAGAAATAGTGTTCCTTTAATTAGAGACCATTGTTATGCTCTGAGAGTGAAAGCCCATTGAGCACAATACAATCAAGCTTAAACAGCCCACTTTACCTGAATTCATCCTAATATATCAGCAAGAATGATTATGAATGCAGTAACTACACCAGCTGGGGAAAAAAAGAAAAAAAAAAAAAGTATAATGGGGAACTCATTTATCTTTAACTTTAACAGAAAATAAACTCTTTCAGACTCATTCACTTTGCTTGGGTTTATTTTTAATGACATTTCATTACTGTTTTTTTTTTTAAGCATAAATATATATGACCCTTAAAAACATAGTTATATACAAGACTTTGGCAGTGTAATCGTAAATCCTGATTACTCTATGAAGGATGCTGTTTACATTCAGTCTAAAGTTTGACTTTGAGGACATTTGTTCATTTTCAAAGTGTCAATGGTTGTACAATGTATTTTCTATTGTTTTTCATTATAATTTTATTTGATACTTGGAAAGTTACAGTCAACACAACATAATTCAAATTTCATATATACAAAGTAACCAATAACACAAAGGGAGGCTTAAATAGAAAAACAGCAGCTGATACCTACATACCTACACCTGCAGAGGGCGCCATTACAAGCAGTGTGAGGAGAAAACAGCTTTTAGATGCTGTTCAGATAATTAAGTAAAAGCTGTAGTAGGCATATGCAAACAATTTAATAACTATTTCACAAAAAAGGGATTTCGATCTTGTATGTGCATAGATGTTGGCTCCCATAAATTAAGAACGTCACTGACCTTTTGACACACTTCTAAATATATTCAGCATTGCAAATGCATTAGCATCTGCGGGCAATCCATAGAGAGGAAAAAATGATTAATAAGAAAATCTGCCGTGTCCAAGAAATGTGTGGAACCAATCTTTAGAAGAGACAAAAAGAGTGTGGGAACCAGTCTTTAGAGAGAGTTGAGTCAGCAATGGGCAGCAGAGACGTCTCTCTCTCTCTCTCTGAAGTGAAGGGTGGTTTTGTGTGGATGAAGGAACAGACTGGCTCCTGCCAGCTGCTGCCCAGTGTGACAGAGACAGGTGCTGTACATTCATCCCTCAACACACACACACACACACACACACACACACACACACACACACACACACACACATACACACACTACACATATTTGCTCATTTAGTTGACAAACCACCCATTTCTAGCATACTACAACCTAATCAGTTTTCTTTCAGTTGTCTTATTTCTTATATGCAGTAACCAAATGTTGCTATACACTCATTTTTATTTTCCCTGGTTAATACGGCTTCTTGGACTTAAACTGACAAAGCCTTCATAGAAATGCTCTATTCACAGCTTTTATAAGGTTTTAATTTAACAGGAGTCTTCACCGCATATGAGTGTATATATATGATTTTAAAAATACACTGCTGTAGGATGTGCTTTAAAACAATTGCTAGTAAATTTTGCAAATAATTACAAATAAACACCAATTACACTCTTAAAAATAAAGGTGCTTCAAAAGGTTCTTCAAGCGATGCCATAGAAGAACCATTTTTGGTTCCACAAAGAACCATTCAGTCAAAGGTTCTTTAAAGAACCATCTCTCTCTTACCTTTTTATAATCTGAAGAACCTTCTTTCACCACAAAGAACCTTTTGTGAAACAGAAAGGTTCTTCAGATGTTAAAAATTCTTTATGGAATCATTTAGACAAAAAGGTTCTTCTATGGCATCCTGAAGCACCTTTATTTTTAAGAGTGTAACACACTGAATTAAACACTGAATTAAATTTTGAAATATAAAGTCTGAAACAGCATTTTCTTTCTATTTACAACTTAGACTGAAATTGTATTGGTGTTTGGTGATGAGTTTTTGGCTCAAGATCTGCATTTAAAGTCACACCAGAGGTGTTCAGCTTGGATTAGGACTTGGCTTTCTGCAGACCAGTGAAGTTCTTCCACACTGACTAAATCAATCATTTCTTTTTGAACCTTGCCTTATACACAGAGGCATTGTCATGTTAGAATAGAAAAGGGTGCTGTCCAAACTGTTGCTATAAAATTAGAAGCACACAGTTCCCTAGAATATCATTATATGCTTAAACATTAAGATTTGTACTCATGGAAATTACTAAAGTAGTCAAACCTGTTCATTAGAAGGGGGTGACCCAATACTTTTGGCAATATAGTGTACATGCATATCTGCTATACACTCTGACTACTAGGACACTAATCATGCATTCATGAAGAATTTGGAAACATTCTGGACTGCACGCCTACCCCCAGCTGTCATATTTCAATTGCTACAGAGCGGGAAAAACAAAGAGCAAAGAAAAACAATCTGCGGGCCAGAGGTCTAGAGCCTGAGTGTCCAATCAAAACAGGAAGGGATCTACCCCGTCTTACAGCATCAAAGACCTCTTAGCACCAGCA
This sequence comes from Spinibarbus caldwelli, assembly GCA_039654775.1. Classification (NCBI taxonomy): domain Eukaryota; kingdom Metazoa; phylum Chordata; class Actinopteri; order Cypriniformes; family Cyprinidae; genus Spinibarbus; species Spinibarbus caldwelli. The sequence continues at coordinate 39,035,064 of CM077220.1, forward strand.
GTGGCGCGCATGTAAGATGAGCGGGACAAGCATCAAACTACAACATACAGTTCCTATTCAATTACACTTTTCCAGTTCTTGTTTTACCAGCCCTGTGCTTTTATATACATAACGATCTAGCCACTGACAATACCACATCATGCAATTATCCATGTTCCCTAGGCAATTATAACAATAGTATTAACATAATAATCAATTTAAAGGGATAGTTCACCCAAAAAACACCCTCAAATTGTTCCAAATCTGCATGAGCTTCTTCCTTCTGTTGACCACAAAAGAAGATATTTTGAAGGAAGTTGGTAACCAAATGGTTGATGGTACTTTTGACTTCACCACTGCGTCATATACTCCCTTGTGAAAAATAAGAACACTTTAGCATACTTTCAAAAAGAGTTCTTATATAGAAATAATATAATTGAAAATGATATACATCCGTGCGAAATGTTTTCAGACACTTAAAGGGATAGATCACCCAAAACTTAAAATGCTGTCATCATTTACTCACCCTCCACTGAAGAATGTTAGTAACCAAACTGTTGGTTACTTCCACAGTATTTATTATCAATTTTTATTATTATTTATTTATTTATTTATTTATTTCATTTTATGGAAGTCAGTGGCTACAGTTATAAGTCCCCATTAAGTCCCATGGAAAGCATGTTGGGAACTACAGTTTCAGTTACTGTATGTCACCATCAAAAAGTACTTGAGTGGTTCACATTATACATTATAAATTATACTAAAAGCAAAGAAATCATGTTTAGAAGAGAAACACAATTTTGATAGATCTGAAATAATATGCTATAATAAATCTGTGTTTTCCCATATTACTTAATATATTTCCTTAGACATAAGTCATGCCATGCTACTTAATATGGTCAATATAATATCTTTCATAATATCTCCATAAACAAAAGCTAAAAAAGCTATAATATAAAATTTGAATTTTCACCTGCAATAATAAAAAAAATGTTAGTCAGTGTTTAATTTAATGTGCTTACTATAAAGACTGTTATGTACTAACAAACAAACAAACAATAAATAAATAAATAAAAACTACAAAAATTATTATTATTAATAATAATAATAATAATAATAATAATAATAATAATTCTGGAGTGAGTAAAGCTAGTCTGTATATGTTCTGCACTTCAACACTCGAAATTACTATTTTAACAAAATTGTTTATTTGAGAAAAAAAAAATTATTCTGCATGGGGTGTAGTTTCTTTTTATTTATTTATTTATTTATTTTATTTTATTTTATTTTATTTTTTTATTTTTTTTTTTAGCTTTACCCAAACCGAATGAAGGTTTAAAGTGGAAATCATAATTTTCAAATAGTCGAACATAAAAAGGTTCTTTAAATAAATGACATAGCCAATACAGTTTTTTTTTTTTTTTTTTTTTCAGTGCAGGTACACTCTTAAAAATAAAGATCATTTTAAAATTTTAAAATTCTCCTATAAAGAACCTTCTGTGCAATTAAAAAAGTTCCATGAATTTTAAAGGTTCTTTATGGAACCACTGATGCCAATATAGAACCTTTATTTTTAAGAGTGTAGGCTAATACAGACCACCTTGACACAGATGCACATTTAAAAAAAAAAAAAAAAGTCTTAGGAAATTGTTTATTCAAGCACTAATTATCATGTTGTTTATTGTTTAGGATGGGTATTATGTGTCCTCCTTCAGTGTTCTGTTCTCTGTGTTCTCTTCATTGGAGGTATATAATTGTCACTGAATGGGTCATGGATTTTTGAACCTAGAAGTTGTGGGGTGTGTCCATGCCATGGGAGAGTGTTGTGGGGGCTGGGATCTCAGCCTCTTCAGGCGGCCCTGCACACATGTGCTGTCACTCAACCACCCTGCACAGACAACCCAGACTGAGAGACGAGGAACAAGAGCTTCTAGTAGCCTGGAGACGCCTGTGTCCCTGCCTCATTGCAAATTTTTCTTGGACACTGTTGTCCAAGTCTCCAGTGTTTTATCATTTGGCAGTGGTTTATTGTGTACAGTAAGGATCAAAAGCCAGATGATGAAGATGGTGGCGGTCCTGGGTGCTCTGCTGGCCGTTGTGTGTCAGGTGAGTTGAGCTTTACATATTAAGTGTATTCTGTGGATTTTAACTTCAGGCTCAGTGAACTCTAAGTTGCACAGTAAAATATATCAATGTTAATGTAATATTAAAAGAGATGATACAATCCAGCAATAAGCCCTGTGAGATTACTATTCAAGAACTATTTTTTTCCATTAGTAACAGGGGTCATAGGCACAGTCAAAATCACACTATAAATGATTTTTTGTGAAGAAACAAATAAATAAATAAAACAGGGATAATAGGAGCACATTTAAAAAGAAAATACTATTTCAGTTTTTCTACTTCAAAATGTCACGTTTAGTTTAATTTTGGAATTGTTTGTAAAATTAAATTTTTTTTTTCAGTGTACACATTAAAAATTATGAAATTTAATATTTAAATATAATAATCATTCAATAATGCATAATTATTCACTAAATAATATAATTAATTAGCCTAATTAGGCTGCACAAAGGCAACCTCACACATAATACAGAATTCAGCTGATCTCAGAAGTGTTTATCTGCATTTTACAATGGCTTTTATATTTTATATCATATATTTTATGTGGTACCTTCTCAAATTAAAACTCAATGACCACTTTTATTAACCTCAAATATTTTTTCCCCCAAACGTTTGCTGTAGATTGTCCACATTGTCTTTGATAATTATAACATGATTTGCTCAACACAATCAAATGCTAGAAACCTCAAACTAAAGTGAAGCTACTGTATGGTTTGCAATAGACAGCAGTTGTGGACTTGCATTGTGCTTTATTTATTTATTTTTTTAGCAATGCTATGTAATTTGATTAGCGTTAGTTTATCTTGTTTGCTAAAGATTCTTTGTTTAAGAAGTGGTTACAGTTTTGACCTTGGGGCACATCTGCTAAAATCATCTTTAGTGGTATTGTGTTTGTTAATTGATTGTTAACTTTGTCTTCAACTGGCTGAACTTTACTAGCCGTCAGATGTATTATATTGTTGGTGGAAATGAATGATCTAAACATGCGTCATTTCTGATGAATTGAACGATGACAGATAATGAATAATAAGAAGAGAAATACAGCTGGTTTTAACCTCGTTTGACATTACGTTTCAAGGCCCCCTTTGGTCTGTCTCTAGTGTAATCATGAAGACAACGAATGAGAATGCAAACAAAGTCACACTGCCGTAAATATTCGCCACAATCACTGATCAGAACTGTTTAGATTTGCAATGGGACACAGATTCTAAAATGAGAGATTTGTCCTGTAGTTGCCCTCATGGGCAAGCTTTCATCATGTTATACATAAACAGGAGAAAGGTTGCTAGTGGCCGCCATGTTATTTATGAGCAATTCAAGAACAATTGCTTCAAAGTTACTTAGGCTTCATGTTTAAAGGTTCTTTGGCCTTTTGATTTAATCCAACCCCTTTTCCAAAGCATTAGCAATTAGCATTAGAAAAATAACTCATTCATAACTCATTCTGTTTTCAGATGTGTTTCATTTAAGGTTTAGCTTTGTCTCAAACTTTTTGCCTAAAGTTCTTCAGGAGAAATATAAATAGACGGACAATACATGAAAAGTATTGAGCTATAAAAATGAATGTGGGTATCTCAGATAATTTAGTCTTTCTGTCATATTCAAATCTCTTTTGAAATCTTGCCACACCTTAAAACATTAAGACTTCTGAAATTTTACTAGGATATTACACTAAGGAGGAAAATGAAGACAAAATCTTTGAGATATGATTAGTATTTTTCTATTGGTGTAATTCTGTGATAAACAATTCTACCATATGTACATTTAATGTGTTTCCTTTCCTCAACTGATGTAACAATACAGAGAGAATGTGCAATACATTACGTATCATGGGGCAAAAAAAATGCCAGTGCATGCAAATGTTGGATTTGTAAGTTTCCTCCGAATCATTGTCTGATAACTTGATAGTTTTCTTTAATTCTGTTTATCAGTGCTGGTGATTCGTGGCTTTTTATGGCTCTGGACACATTGTTAATAGTTAATGTATTTCATGTAAGATAACTTAATTTGTTCAAATTCTCTGGTGATCAGGCAGGGAGTGCTAGGAATTCCCAAAGCTCATGTCCCAGGAGAGGCTTATGTCTCACTGAGAGTATAGTGGGGTGCATTGAGATTCACACATGCCTCTGGTGGTGTGGTCTTGATATGACAGTGCGCAGCTGTTACCAGATGCAAACTCAACCCCATTTGTCTTACATAGTAATCTTGGCTGCGGAAATAGGAGGCCAATGCTCCCAGGCCATGCAATGAGCGAAAAATTTGTTAATAAAGCAGCCAGTGTTGAGTTCATGCACCAGTCCAGCTGGTGATAGTCAGTCTAACTGGCAACTTTGGGTCTCTCTTAGTTGCAGACATTCTGATACCAGTTAATATTAAATATCTATGTCTACTGCTGCACCTTCCTTGTTTACCGTAATTCTAGATTAGGAAACCAAGATGGGACTGTGTTAACTGAACATTATTATTGTCATTGCCTGTTTAAATTAGCATGACATGACAGCATAGCCTGGTTATGAAGGTTCCATTTCTGACATGATCCTGGCTGACAGCAGGATCAGTTCTTGGAAAGAAAGAAAGAAAGAAAGAAAGAAAGAAAGAAAGAAAGAAAGAAAGAAAGAAAGAAAGAAAACAAGAAAAAAAGAAAGTGTATGCTACTTTATTGTATTGAATGTTCCCTTGTAGTATACTTCAAATATTAAAAGTATATTTTTAAAAAACTGTACTTGCAGATAATATAAATGAAATAAAAGGCCATTGAAGAAACTTAAGTACACTTTTAAGTAGTGCAATTTTTTATAATGTCAAATTAAAAGTTTTACTTTGAAGTACATTTAAATTATGTTTCAATAATCTTTTATCATTCTTTAAAGAAGTGCACTTATTTTGATGTGTTGACTAAAATACTAAAACATGCAGAGTACTTGATATTTATTTTAACTGTAGAATGATTTTAACATTACATTTTAAATATATTTCAAGTGTATTAAATTGCAACATCGTCATTACAATTGTGTAAGTACACATTACTTAAATACATGTCAAGTTTCCATAGAAATGACATTAAAGTATATTGTAGTTTAGAAGGATAGAAAGGGGTGACCTTAGACACAAGGCACCTACTGGACTTGGAATGACATGACAGAACGTGGCCACTTGTGTGACCCCTCCAACCTCTCATTCAGCCCAGCATTCTGTCATGCCATACTGTCTCTGAGACACACACAGGATCACACATCTCCACACCAGTTAGCCAAGATCAACAAAATGCCAAATTTGGGATCTAATCATACCATTCATCAAGAATCATGAGTTTAACATGTACATGCTGGTTTTTATCCACAAAGCTAATTTGAGTTTTATATACATATTTAAATTTATTTATCTTAAAAAAATTGCATAATTCATTGTACTCAACTATTTAGACATTTATGAATATAACTCAAAAAAGCACTAAAACTAGTTCAAAACTCTGTTGGACACACATGCTTAGGCCTAATGCGTTCCACACTCACTTAGTTTGTTCTCCTCCTCAGAAATGTAGCATATCTCATTCTGTTAGTCACGCCTGCACCATCAGTGCCATGGTTCGGACCAGCTGACCCTGCCATATGTCAGTGGAGCTTCAGGAATGCCTTACTCTGGTAAAAGTAGAGCTAAACTGGGTTAAATGTGACCCAGAGAGCAACAACTGTGGATTTTTCCCCCAGAGTACTAAAAGGCCCAAAATGATTACACTTTCTCTGACCTTCATATCATGAAATAAGTCTACGCTATGTTTTGGCAGATAACTGAATGAGAGGGTGGGGGTTGCCACAATGTCTGTGGTTGGCACCTGCTGTCTCTGGGGGTATTAGTATTTGGTTCAGACAGTAGGGTATTTTCAGCCCTGTGACAGATTAGTGCTTCCCTTGAGCAAATGTTTTCACATACAGCTCACATTGCTCAGGAGACACAATGGAGATCTCACGTATGTCTCTGATTCTGAACCGTTTTTTTTTTAAACATTGTTGAGATTTTAAGTAGAGAGATGTGAGATTACCGGGGCCTTTTTCTGAGGAGAAAGTTGTGTTCATTTACTCTCCATTTAATTTCATCCCATTGCTTCTCTCTGTAGGAAAAACAAATGTTTAATCTTTCCAGGTGGACAGTCTAGGAAGTTCAGAGAAGAATGCACAGACTAAAAAGCATTCATGCATAAGGTGAGGAAGTACATAAGCAGACCCTGGGTAAATGATAAGAGAAGTAACCAAATGTGCAGCTCTGTTAAAGACATCAAGAGACCTCCTGTAAATGCCACCCAGAACACTGACTTCCCACCAACACACACTTTGATCTTGGGGACTGAACCCCAACAGCTCAACTGAGGCCAACTGAAACTCGAATATCCAACCCAGATTTCTGCTGCTTGATATTATGTTAATATGTATGATAGAAATTATGACAATTAAATATACACAATAATGCTTAAAATAAATGGAAATGAAATTAGTTTACAATATTTACACAAAATTCACAAACAAAATTTTTGAAAACAGAAAAAGATTGACTGTAATTTTTGGAAGTGACACTAGTTGAAATGACCATTTCTATAAAGGTATTAATTCCGATAGTCGCAAAATAGCAAAATATTGGTTACCAGATTGAACGATACAGATCTATCACTAATTTGAACTGAACTGAATTCACCTAACTTGTCTTTCCATGTAAACATTTGCATGGTTATATATGTGTGTGCTCAGTTTAAAAATGTTCAAATAGTCAAAAAATGTGACTGTTGTTTGGGAGTCCTGAAATACAAGAGTAAACACCTTAGACTGAGTGTAATGTAGTACTACACTAGCAGAATGGAGAATTCAGGCTGCTCTAAGATTAGTGCACTCTAGCAGGGTCTGTGCATGCCTGTGATGTCCAGCATTCTGCATGGGCTGCTCAGAGGCATGCCTTCAGGAAACGGTTCCACCGCTGCGCCCATGAGGAAATCAAAGAACTATGACAGCCATCGCTGCTATTTAAGATTTTTATTTAGTGATGAATTAATAATGATTTGCATTCTTAAATGAGGTCTTCTTAGTCTTTTGTTCCTCAAATTTGTTACACAGGGTCCAAAATGAACACTTACAGAGCACCAAATGCACAAAAAAAAAAAGAAGAAAAAAAAAAAAAAGAATTGCCTTTGGTGAGTATTGGCCAGTTTATTAATTTTTTTTTTTTTTTTTTTTAGGAATTGCAGCATAGTGCAACAGAATGTACAAAACGATACTTTGGACCTTGTCCAACGTTTTCTTTTATTAAAAGTAAGTAAATAAATAAATAAAAATCACACCTTTTTCAAATTTGGGAAAAATAAATCATTAATCAATAATCATTTGAAATAAAATACCATTGAGAAAAAGAAAGTACACTTCAGCATACTTTTAAAAATATTACTTATGTAAATAATATACTTCAAACGAATATACTTAAGTACAAACTGAATGTAATATTTTTGGACACTTAATCACATTAATTGTAATGAAATAAAATGTATTATAGTTTAAATGTATATTAAATGTTGAACTTTAGATCATTTTTTGAACCCCTTAAGTATGTCTGAAGTATATTGTTATATGTAATGTCATAATTACTTCTAGTGTCTTTGAAATATGGTTAAACTGACAAGCATTTGGTAAACTAAAATATACTGTAATTTATACTGAAACATGAATATCATTTAATTATATTTGTAATTACAAAATTGCAATGAAGTTGCAATTTAGTACATTGAAAATATAATAATTTTAAATGTAATGATGAAAAACACACTATAGTTCAAATCATAATCAAGTAATTCATGTCCTTTGCACATAGTGTCATCAACACCAAAATAAGTGTATTTCTTCTCAATAAAATATTATTAAAACATGATTTATAATGTACTTTGCATTAAAACTTTTAATTTGACATTTTTACAAAGTGCTCAAAGTGTGTTAAACTGTGTTAAAATGTTTGTGAAACTGAGTCATTATATTATGTGAAAGTACACTTTTTTTAATATATACTTTTATGATTTGAAGTACACTGCAAGTGAGCATTTAAGTGCACTTCTTTTTCACAAGCGTATCCTAAATGTAATGAAACAAAGCAACATATACTTTCATGGATGTAGTATTAATAGAAATATTTATGGCTGGTAAATTTTAATTACATACTCACCAGTGACAGGTGTGGCAAACAGTTAATTTTAGACTCTGATGGTGCAGCTTATTACTCAAAGCCATTTGCACAATATTACTTCTCCTTGCATTCATCTTTGGCAAATGACTACAGTTACATAGTTCTTGTAGTTTCATAAATCAGGCTTGGTCCATAGTGAGAATTTTTCACTGTTTGACACACATTGTGTCAGTGTATGTGAGAATTCTGTCACCGTGTGTGGAATTTTGTCACTAAAGTACGTTTAGCAGCTGACCTCTGACCTCAGTCAGGTGCAGGCAAAAGAGAGTGTGTTTCAGAGTGACAGGCCTTGGGTGGCGAAAACTGAGCCTGTTTCCCTGCTAAACAGCTGCATGTGTGTGTGTGTGTGTGTGTGTGAGAGAGAGAGGGGAGTGTTGTGTGAGCCCTTTATTTTGGCTGAACATATCAATGCAGTCATTAGACCTCAATATATGATCGTGTTTATGTTTCTGAAAGAAAAAAGAGGTGAGAGAGAAAAAAAGAAACGTAAATTAGGTTCAATCCACTCCCACAGGCCTTCAAAGCACACTGGATTCCACATTAGAGACGCCATGAAAGATATCAGCTCCACACACTTTGTGAAAGCACTTTGAAGCTGGAAAAAGTGTCAGAACTGCAGTTGTACAATAAAATTACAATATTAACATATACAATCAAGGATTTATAGTAATCTAAATTAATGTGGTTATCAGGATTTCCTGCAATAGACCCCTAGAGGTTTGTGGTAGAAATGCAGGTTTGTGAGACTGTGAAAGTACCTACCCTTGTAACACTTTAAATCATACTTTTTCTTAAAAGTATGCAAATAATATCCTTTGAAAGAATTCACTGAATGTAATGTTTTAAGACACTTGACTGCATGTTATTTATTTATTACCTACTGATATTAAATGCAATTAGTTGAACTTAAGTGTTTTTTGACCCACTCAAGTAGCTACATCTGCATATGTAATTTCATAATTACTTCTATTGTCTTTAAAATATGGTTAAAGTGTACTGTAGAATGACAAGCATTTATTGTCATTTAAAATATTTTATTATGGTCAATTATAATTGTAATGACACAAAAAAAATTTAACTTTTAAATGCAATATCAACATACACTACAGTTAAAAGTACAGTATTTTACATGTCAAAATAAGTGTAGGCCTACATCAAAATAAATCTAAATCTAAAGTGGATCAGAAGTGCACCTTCAATGTCATTAAGCGCTTCTTTTACACAAGGGAATGCTGAATAAATCAAATTAAAATGCATCATTTAATGATTAATGTGTAAATGAATGTATAAAAGGCTTGCAAAATACTTAAGTCAGAATACAGAGGTACATTTGAGTCCTCAGTGGAGAAAGATTGCTTTTCATGACATCAGCCAGCAGGGCCATTATTTTTGCAATTTAGTGACATTAGTGCCACAGAAATGATTCAGATGTAGAAAGACTGGTGGATTGTGTGCATGTGTTTTGTTGCAGGTCAGCAGCAGCAGTCAGGTAACACAGAGCGGTCTGAACCCAGCTGTGCTGTACCCATGGAGACACAGGAGTGAAGGTCCACAGGTCAGGGTCAAGAGAGACTGGATCATTCCACCAATCAGAGTATCAGAAAACAGCAAGCAGGTCCCTGAAGATCTGGTCCAGGTAAACAAACAGCCCACCAGTAGTTGCTCAACATAGATCTGAAAAAGATACTGTGTAAAAAAAAAAAAATAAAAATAAATAAATAAAAATAACATTTTCAGAGTTCACTACTAGAGTATACTAATTGAAGCTATTTAAAGAGGTAATGTCTTTTTATGAATATAACTATCCAACGACATAATTTGTACTTTATTCGTCATATAATTCTGGTTTAGAACAATTACAAAAATATCACAAAGAATACATTTTTTATAATATATGCAATACAGCAAAATAAAAGAATTAGCAAGGCCGTGTAACACACACACACATCTGGTAAAACATGAAACATATCCTCACACTCTGTGAGTAGATATAAGCTGTTTACCATACGGCTGTAACACGTTCCATGTCCACTTTCACAGATCAAATCAGACAAGGTTTTCACCGGGGAGGTGATATACATGCTGGAGGGACCCGGGGTTGACCAGGACCCCAAAGGCCTCTTTGAAATTGATGAAAAAACAGGATGGATCAAGAGCAAAATGCCACTAGACAGGGAAAAACACAAGAGTTTTAAGGTAAACATGCCTGTTGGAATTGTGTTTTTATAATGAAGTCACGTACAGAGGGAAACAAAAGTCTGAGACCACTAGTGAAAATAGGATGTTTCTATTGCATTTTTCAGTGCAATTGTTCAGTTGCATTCAAACTGAACAATCGTGACCAAGAAATAGTTCAGAACAATATCCATTATTTGATATTTATATATTTTTTAAATCATTTTATGTTATAAGATTTCTTTCTTTCAAATTTTTCACAATTCTGATAGTTATTTCCACATTTACAGTATGGTCCCAGACTTATGAACCCCACTGTAGAGCTCACAGATAAGAGATTCAAAGCTGAAACTTCATGAATTATGTCATATATCTGAATAACTTTTATGTATAATATCCTCAGCTCAAAGCTTTTGCACTCTCCCCAAGTGGAGAGAGACTGGAAAGTCCCACCACCATTGAAATCTACGTTTTAGATCAAAATGACCACAGGCCTGAATTTACCCAGAAGGAGTTTGTCGGCACTATCCCAGAATTCTCTGTTCCAGGTAAGATATGCATGTACAACAGAGTTTAAAAAATTATTTTAATAAATAAAAAAAATATTTTATATAAAAGAAGAAAACACGGTCACAACAATGCAATGAATAGTTCATCCAAAAATTAAAATTATATAATCACCTTAATTTCCATTGAACCGTGTATGTTTTTCTTTCTTCTTCTCAAATTACATTATTTAGCAAAATGTCTAGGCTGCTCTATTCCATGTTCCACATCGCCTGTTCAAAATACATGCAAGAATCAATGAAGTTTATGCACAAAGCCCTCTTATTATTTGGTGTCAAGTGCACTGTATTTCTGGTTGTGAGTAAACAAAGATATCCTTGCATATCATAAATGTATCATGACCTCTTAAGGAGGACATGACTGTTTTTGTAAGTAACAACTTAGATTTTGTTCTATTCCTCACACAAAGCTATCTATTGATTTAGAAAACTTGGAACACATTACACAAGTCATACAGATCACTTTTATAGTACCTTCTGGTACTTCCTTTGCCCTTTTTGGATCTTGGCACTCAGGGTCACCATAGATTTTTGAGTGAACTGTCCCTTTATGTCAGGCAGTCAGACTACACATGCACAAACATAAGTATCATAACCGTGTTGTGTGGTTCTCTGTCATCAGGAACTTCAGTAATGCAGGTTACAGCGATAGATTCTGATGATCCAATGACAGAAAACGCAGCTCTGAGCTACTCCATCATTGGGCAAGAGAGTATCCCTCCTCACGGCATCAACAAGACCATGTTTGGCATTAACAACAAAACTGGAGTCATCTACACTCGAGATGTGGGACTAGACAGAGATGTGGGTTATTTTGTGTCTCAGAAATAAACAGCACAGACAAAAATACTGATTTCAAAGTCTGAACAAAGAAAGCAGTAACATGCCCTGATGTGTTGTCAGGTGGTGCAGTCCTTCAAGCTGACTCTGCAGGTGGCTGACATGTCTGGAATGGGCCTAACCTCCACAGGTCGTGCTATCATTCACATCTCTGACATTAACAACCATGCTCCGAAATTCCATCCTACCATGGTATGTAACAAAAAAATAAATAAAAAAACAATTGAAAACATGCACAGTCTGTGATGTTCACTTGATCATTGTTTTCTGAGTTCTTGATCCAATTCTGTGACTGCAGTACAACATGTATGCAATGGAGAACAACTACATCGCAGAGTTGGGCAGGGTCAATGCGACAGATAAGGACCAGAAAGGTGGAGATAACTGGAAGATTAAGTACAGCATTGTAAATCCTTCAGGGCACTTTGCCATCCGCACAGACCCAGTTTCCAACCAAGGCATCATTTCTGTGGTTAAGGTGAGATTACTTCAACAAATGTGGTAAATTTAAGACTGCAGCCATAGGACTATCAAAATCAGTTACTGGCCAATTTCAACTGGCAAACCAAGCTTTTCCCATTTTTAAAATAGATTTAATGTGAAACATTAAGGTTAAAATATTCATATTAAAGCCAGAAAACTTCAGGTTTGATTTTATGGGGACTTTAAGGCCAAGTATTCATCATTCATCCATTATTTTTGAAACAAAATAAATAAATAAAATAAAATGACATAACAAAAAATAGCACAAAAGAAAAGTATTTCTCAGCTGAACTCTGATTTGACAGTGTTAAACATGATACAATGATTTTACATTAAAAAAACTACATTATTAAAAACAATAAAATGCAATCTAAATGTGAGCCTAAATCAACATTTACATTTAGTAATTTATAGGACAATAGTTTAATTTACATAAAATGCAATAGTTCGAGGTTCCATCCCTCCTCTTTCTCATCAACCCATACCTCAGGAAACTGTGACTGTGTTTCATATTATTCGTACACTACATTTCAAATGCAATGTCTCTACTCTCTTGCAGCCTCTAGACTATGAATCCCAGGCAGAGTACCAGCTCATTGTCAAAGCAGAGAATGAAGTCAGGCTTAAAGCCCCATACGAACAAATACACAGTGCTACAGTCACCGTCAGAGTGATGAATGAGAACGAGGCCCCAATCTTCTATAAAAACCCCATTAAAGTGACTGTTGCAGAGTCCATTGTTCCCGGTACTGTCCTGGTCTCAGATATTGCTCATGATCCAGATAATGCCAAGCTAAGGTGAGCCTCACTTATCTGTACCATCATTCTACACACACTTTTATTCTGCACAGCACAATGAAGCTATGTAGGAGATTTTTTTGGATCAACATCCTTTGTTAGTCCTGGAACAGCATTCTTATCAAGCAACCATGTGCAAAACCCTTGAGCTTAAACTAATCATTAAAAAAAAAAAAAAAAAAGAATTGATTGATTGAAGCATGTTATTATTAACTCAAAACCTCATTTGATTGGTAGATTAATAACAATAATATTGATTCAGGAACATGACTATGTATACTTGTGTACTTAAGTGTAAAAAGTGCGCTTTTTAATAATGTCAAATTAAAAGTTTAAAGTACATTTTAAATCACTGATGATTTATTAATCGATTGTTATGCTTTAAATAAGTACATTTATTTTTATGTTGACTAACAAACTAAAGCACATGTAAAATACTTTTATAAATAATTTTAACTGTAGTGTGATATTTGATATTACGTTTAATGTTAATATATTTTAAATACCACATTTGTAATTTCAAATGTGTAATTAAGAATGCATTTAAATTCATGACATACAAGCTTCATTACAAATTACATTTAAGTATATTTTAGGATACATTAAATGTATTTAAATATACATTAAAATACATTTAAAAAATTGGTGTAGAAAACATTTTCACTCAGAAATGGTAAGAAATTTCACTATTACTTACAAAGAAATAGCAAGTAACATGCTAAATCAAACATGAAATTAGAAAGTAGAAACGTATAAAGACTGAAACTTTCTTGTAAAATGTACCCCAAAAATCTTTATTTGCAACTTTGAAAAATAATTTTGTAAATATTCAACAGCACTTTAACCATATTTCAAAGACAATAGCAGTTATGAAATAGACGCAAATATACACCTAAGTACTACTTTTCATGGGTTAAAAGCACTCTCAAGTTTAACTAATTCCATTTAATATCAGTTTAAAATATAAATACATTTTAGTTTAGTCGTAAGTAACATGCAGTTAATTGTCCCAAACACATTTCACACTTAAATATATTACAGTATATTAATTCTGTAATAAGTGCTCTTCTTTTTCACAAGGCAATGCTTACATACATTAATCCTTATGCACTGTATGTTCTAAATTTTATGTGTAGTGGCCTACTTAGGATTGTGATTTTTTTGTTCAGGTTTGAAATCATTCAGGATCCTGAGAGTTGGCTTGCAATTAACCATGCAACTGGACAAATCACAGCCAAGAGATCCTTCAACATCCGGTCTCCCCACGTCAGAAACAACATTTACTCTGCTATTGTGAAAGTCATAGATCAGGGTGAGCACCTCAGACCTGAAGACCAAAATAATAACAACAGAATAAAATATTTGATACTGTGACTATGCCGTCACAAAATGACCAGTGTGCCTTTGTTTTAATAAAAATGGTAATCATATGATAACTCTCTTTCCAGACGCTGATGGCATCTCTGCAACAGCTACACTGGAGGTAAATCTGTGGGAGACCAATGATTACCCACCAGAGCTTATACCCTTGAGTGGGACAGTGTGCAGTGATCGGGACAGAGATAAACTGGGCCTTCTGCTTAGTGCTGTGGATGAGGACATGTCCCCTCAAGCTGACCCCTTCACTTTTTACATTGCTGATCAAAATGTGGCTGCCAACTGGACCATCATAACTCTTAATGGTAAAACATTAGACATACATTTAATTTTTATATCTTTGTACCCTGCTAAAAACCAGCTTAGATTAGTATGAAAGTCCATGCTTTCCTGGTTGATCTGGGTGCTGGTTTGGTGCAGGTATACCTGGTGCACCAGAATAGTTATAGTGAGCTGGTTAAGCCAGTTAACCAGCATGGTCTTTCAGGTGGAAATGGTCAATCAAGGTTGATCTTAATTAACCAAGTAAGTCTTGGATAATCAAGCTAGCTAAGAAGCCAAGAGTGGAAACAGACTGGTTTATGCTGGTTTGGTACTTGTTTAGATGTTGAAGCTTGCTGATCAAGTAAGTTAAGAAGACTACTGCATTTTAAGGATTAGATTGCACATCATATTTAGAGAAAACCTTATAATCAAACACAACAAGCTGATGTTCAGGATTACTAGAAAGGCAGGTGAGTCTGATCAAGGTTGGATCTAAACTCTGCAGCAAAGTGGACCTCAAGGGCCAGAGTTGAGAACCCCTGCTTTAGAGCAAGGGTAGTTAACCCTACTCCTGGAGGGTAACCATCGTACAGAATTTAGCACTAACCTTGATCAAACTCACCTGCCTTTTACTTTCTAGCAGTTCTGACCTTGATTAGCTTATAATTTATATGAGTATGGCTGGAGCAAAACTCTGCAGGAAAGTGGACCTCAATGGTAGCTAACCCAGCTCTTTGAGGGCTACCATCCTCCAACCATAATCAAAAATATTTGAAGCTAATAAAAGTGCTCAGGATTACTTGAAAATAAGAGGCAGGTGTGTTGAAGAAAGGTTGGAAGTTAAGTCTGCAGGAGGATCGGTAGACCAATAGGAGAAATGTTGGCTACCCTTGCTTTAGAAACAGATTTCAGAGTGTCTACTATGATTTCTAAGACCCCTTGTTTCTGGATCTGTCTCTTTACATGTACATTACCAGAGACCCATGCAGTTCTCCAGCCACTGATAGACATAGAGAAAGGAGAATTCTCTATTCCTGTGGTCGTATCAGACTCTGGCTCCCCTTCCCTTTCCTCTAATGCTCTGGTCAACGTGACTGTGTGTCCCTGTGATAGTTTCGGTGACTGCAAGAGTTACACCGCAGCCATCTTTGGAACCAAAATGGGAATAAGCTTCATTGCCCTTATGATTATTATGGGATGCATTGCCCTTCTGTTGTGTAAGTAAACACTATATTTATGTGAACATGCATAAGCTGTAGTATATTGGTAGTAGATATACTTGAAATTTGTTCTAATAAAGCTTGTTTTTTTTTCAGTTCTGATTGTTCTTGCTGTGGCGGTGAAGGGCTGCACAAGGCAGAACATTAGAAAAGGAGAAGGTCTGCTGGTCGGAGCGTCTGATGATGACATCCGAGACAATGTCTTTCACTATGACGAGCAGGGAGGAGGAGAAGAGGATGAAGTAAGAACAATGACACAAAATTTAATACATTTTACATGTAGATACAGTGTATTTTGATCTAGTAATTTTTAGAAAGTGAATATGTAAAATATATTATGCAAAGATCATGCAGCATAGTAGACAGGAGCAGATGTGGAGAGTAACTTACAGGAAGAACATACTATGATTTATATGCAATTTGCACAGTATGCAATTCTGTATATACTGTACTGCAGAATAATCATATAACCTACTACATTTTTCAAAATGAATAGTAAACAACACAGCACACCAAAGACATTTTTTTCAAACAGCAGGATTAAAATAACGAATACCTTTTTTTTCTAAAATAAATAGACACTACTCGCTAAATTATATGCCTACATGATGTTGTGAGCTCATATGCAGTAAGCAGCGGTATTCCATTCATCATGGGATGAGCACTGAACATAGCTCCTGTCTGAGTCAAAGACTTTGATTTATCCTGGGGATTTTCCCCATATGACACATGGAACCTACAATGATAGACTGGACAGATGTATAGGGCCTCCTGTCCCACATTAAATGCAAAATCCTTGTGTTTTCATTGTACTCGTTCAGCAAATTATAATACAGTTGAATATTTGTTGGATTTTTTCTACTTTGAGGTGAAATGTTAAACTTCCTGAAATACCTAAAGCTGTTTCTCTCCTATAGGATGCATTTAATATTGATTTTCTGAGGAACCCAACTGATATGGTTCCTGCCCCAGCCTCATTTTTCCCACAAGACTGCGGCCTGCCCAGAGGAAAACAACCTCTAAGGAAAGATGCACCCCATAACCTACCTTCTCCTACATATCCACGCAAACCCCCCGGAGACCCAACAGATATAGAAGATTTCATCAATGTTGTAAGTGTTTTTTTTTTTTTTAAATAATTAAGAAACATTCTTGAATATTTGTGGGTAATTTTCAGATTTCCTTAGCATTTACTTTAAAAAGTTTAGTTGAATTTTCAAGACATTGGGAGACCACGGCAAGCATATTCCAATATATTTATTTATTATCCGCAGTCCTACAAAAGAAGTAATACTTGCAAAATATTTATCATTACTATTCCTCAATAAGTGCTATTTTTACTCTAAGTTTGGAATTGATATTTAAAAATTTAACAGCTAAATCAGTAAATTCTAGTATCGTTTTAAGTATTACACTTTTTTTTCAAGAAAAAAAAAAAAAATCTACATTAGTAAAAGAATTGAATCAAAGGCAAATATAAAACTTTTTATGGCCCTTAAAATGTAATGAATGTACACATATTCTCTGATATTCTGATACAAAAAAAAAAACTTTGCTATGCAATTACCAATGAAAATCAAATGCACTTTTTTCTCACTTTTTCTGCTTCAACTCAACAGGGGCTGGACGCTGCTGACAATGACCCTAACGTCCCACCATACGATACAGCGCTGATCTATGACTATGAGGGCGATGGGTCGGTAGCAGGCAGCCTTAGCTCTATCGCTTCCATAGGCTCAGACGGTGACCAGGACTATGACTACCTCAATAACTGGGGACCACGGTTTAAAAAACTGGCTAACATGTACGACCCACGTTAGGCACCAGACTGATTCTTTTGTTCAATATGTTCGGATACTCTCATTCATGTATGTCCTTCAAAACCCCATGCAAATCAAATCTCCCATCTTTAATATGAGAGAGTGCTCATGATGTAAGGACGAGGGGGCGGATTACATTATTGATATTCCCCAATGATCAGTGTAAAGGTCATCAGTGTCAAAAAGAGACTGCGCACACGGTCTTTTTCCTTTCCTTCATGGATCAGTGAACTATTTCAACATGCTGATGTGACAGGTGCTTACTGTGGGCCAGTGTGCAAATGGCTCACATTGTGAAAGCACCAACTGAAGGGAGGAACCGTGTGTTAGTGCATACTGATTAGACATGGTGCAAAAAGAGATGCCTTGTTCATAAACCATGCGTCATGTTCTTGAGGGATTATTTTAGCTGATGACCAATACAGAGGTTTGCTGAGCATGTGGGGTACACAGGAAGAATAATTCATCCAAAAAAGAAATTTATATTCATAAATTGACATTTACTTATAACCATCATTCTAAACCCATATGATTTTCTTTCATCTATTGAACACAGAAGGATGTTTTATATGTTGGTAAACTTCAGAGCTGCTCTTTTCTACAAAAAAAAAGATATTGTCAAATATGGTGCATCAAGTTACACAGTGCCAAATTTGAATAGTAGGAACACTAAAGGACACTGGTTTTAGCATATAAAGATAACAGTGAAAGCACCAATGAGAAATTTTCAATCTTATGTGATTTAAAAAAACAAAACAACAACAACAAAAAAACATGTTTGAGTCAGTACAGGTGATTTGAATGCTAATGTATGGTATTAAATGGATATAAAGAGAAAGTGAAAAAAAGAAATTATTTGTTACTCACTGGTATGTAAATATCCCTCATGTTTTCTGTCCTTGGAAACCTTTAGTTGTATGGAAAACAGCAGCTCCAAAATTAAATATTCTTGTGTATTTCAATGAAAGAAAGTTGTATTCCTATAAAAAATGCATTAATTGTTCAATATCTATTTTTAAGACAGATTTGAGTGATAAAATGATTTTTTAAAACTTGAGGTCTTTTGATCAATTGTTCTTATTCTTTTTATACATGATTAGTATCTTGTGTAATATTTGTGCTTGTTATACTATTTTTGCTTGCCTGCAGTTAAACAAAGACATTTAAAGAGCCTTAATATTAGGAATAATTATCATTTTCATATGCAGCATATTAACAGTTTGCCAAATGAATGATGCCTTAAAAGTATATATTCTTGCTTTCCCCTCAAGAACACAAGTTTTTCTTAATTACATAATGCCTATTGTAATAATTTTGTTAGTTTCTGTGTTTCTCAGTTTTAAACTACATAGTTTTGTTTTTAATATTTATTTCATAATAAAATGTGAAATGTTGTTGTCATTTTTTCTTTTAGTTACGAATAAAAGATTGGAATAATACCAGTCTGTATTTTCAGTAAAGAGAGACAGTTATTTATTTTGCAGTGGTATGTTTGGCCATTTATTTTCTTTTTTTTATAAAGTCAAAATAATAATAAAAAAACATTGTCATCTGCCAAAAACATTTACAATCAATCTAATTGGTAAAATTAAAAAAAAAAAAAAACTCTTTGACATTCAACACATTTTTTTACATAATTTATTGCATATGTTGCAGAATCTCCACTGACATCACAAGATGACTTCAGACATACCACTGGCAATGCTCATCTGGTCTAACAAACCAGTTTCTTAGCCAACTAAGAGCTGATCTGTATGGTCTGGAAAGAAGCTCAAAAAGCACAACTACTGTTTTAAAAACAGTACATTTCATGAACTTCTCAAAGGAGGTATCTAGTACTCTTTAAGAGAGAGCTACCTTATTGAGAAAAACACTTTAAATTTTACTCTTTAATGCTTGATTGATGCTTGTAAGTTGTTGTTTGTCCTAAAGACATTTAAAATATAATTACTGGTCAATGATCACCCTAAACCAAGCACATACTTTGCCATTATTTTTCAGTCAAGCAGAGCAGAACAGAGCTGGAACATCAAGGGCAAGAACAGCATTTTTTTCCCTTAAAAGCACAATTTTGAAAATCAGACCGATCCTCAAAGGCAGCCGCTCCACTCTTGAAATTCCAAGTGTGCCCATTAAAGGCTGTTTACACGTGAATGTGACAGTGTGTGTTGTGGAGCTCACGCTGGACTCAGGTTTATGTCATCATCTTTGTCTTTGTGGAGGGGTCTCTGGGGTCTGCGTGGCTCATCTTCACCAGTGTCCTGCTTGTCTCTTTCAGCCTCCACCCAGCTTTGAGGGGCAATCATCTTTTTGGGTCCAAATGGAGGAGGTCCCAGCAAAGCCTCAATGTCATCGTAGTTGACCACCTCCCTCTCCAGCAGGGTATTAGCCAGCTGAAAATCACAGCAAACAACAACAATGCATAAAGTCACCATGCAAGCCAAAAAAAAAAACACAAAAAAAGGCTATGCTATGAGGATTTTCTACCTAGCTTGCCGAAAGCCAACCGAAAAAACAAAAAACAAAAACAAAACAAAACAAAAAAAAACCACTAACTGAAGATATTTAATTTGACCATTTTTAGCTTCTGTAATATGTGATGTCATTTCTACTTTGGCTCACAATTCAACAAAAAGAAAACACTCATTTTGGCATTTTTTCATCAATGTAGGTTTAAATGCGAGAACATAAACTTCTAAATTACGATTTATAATGTATTATTTATTCAAAATTGAATATGACCTCATATTCTTTAGTACATATTTATTGAGAGGTCCAAAATAGGTTTGTAGGCTTAAAGTCTTTTATGTAAATGAGAATGTAACGAAGTGAGAGTGTATTATGAGTATAAAATAAGAGAAAATGAGATATTACTGAATCAGCAAAGATAATTTGGAGCCACATTTATAAAATATTCTTAAGAAAAAAAATTCTCTTCTTATTTTCTAACTTTTGTTAAACGTATTTTGCATTCCCAAAAACGTTTCTTAAGAATGATATCTTTTTTTGATATCTTTTTTTGAACATCTAAAGCTTAAATCTTAAAAAAACAAAACAAAAAACATTAGAATTCCTAAAAAAACAGTCTGTTGTTGGTTGGTTGTCTGAATGTTTTTGTACAATAACACTATTTGAAAAGTATTTGCACATAACACTAATTACATTTAATACATCACTATTACTAGGGATGTGCAGGACTACTCTGAAGTGACACTACTAATGTAAACAATGATCAGTCATGATTGTGTCTTGACTTTCGCCTGAATATTAAATGTATTAACAACTCTACAAAAACAATTCTTTTTAATTCTACAACTGAGATTTTTGGCAGTATTCAGCACTTATGATATTGTGCATACACCGGATGTGTTCACTCTAGCAAAGTAACTATTTAAAATACAGAGCTCATTAAAAAAAAAAAAAGAAGAAAAAAAAGAAAAAAAAAAAAAAGAAAAATAAATTCTGAACTTCCTTCAAGCCAGTCATGATGAAAATAGTATGCATGCTTATGATTATCTGCATGCCAAAAACAGAGTCTTTAAAGTGTTTTTCATTGAGTTGATCAGCGAGTCTTCAGCAAGCTCCACCATACAAACAGGTAACCCAAAGCCTGCCATTTTCTTCTTAAGAAAACAAAAGATCTCGAAAATATTTGAGAACTTCCTTAGAAGAATTTGAGACTCTCTTCAAGAACTACAATTAGGAACATTTTTATGAATGTCTTAGAATTTATCTTTAGAAATTTCTTAACTTCTTTCTTAGGAAGATTTTCACGATTTTAGATCTTACCAAAATAAGTTTGTCTCTGTTGTCCAAGAGCAATTTCTCTGTGTGCCTGTAGGCCTTTGCTATTAGCATCTTAGCTTCCTGAACATGAGAGAAAAGAACAAATAAATAACCACACACACACACACACACACACACACGATAACTGATATTTAACACCCACACAAGCCTCTGTAAAATCACATCACCTATGCCACACCAGTACAACAATAAACAGGCTAGTATGTTCTTTCACCCACATGGTCCATCTGCTGTTGGAGTCCTTGGCTGAATGGTCTCCGTCCAATACCACCCTGATCTTCAGAATCTGGGAAGGACACCTGGCCCACACTGGCAACCATGCCATACTGCTTCACCATGGAGTAGGCCACGCGGGTCACCTTCCTCAGGTCATCCTGAGCACCTACAATGAGTTTCTCAGTTATCTGGTGTCTAATACTACATATAAATATTTATGAGGTCAGGTCCGCATCTGTACTACAAGGTACACAATTGCTCCTAGCAAATAACTATTTCCTACTAGTTTATATGCATTCGTCCTCCAGGGGGCGCCTGAAAGCTACATTCAAATATTTTTCTCTCACTGGTGTCTCTCTCTACAGAACATAATAATTGAAAAATCATTAAAATCATTAAATAAACACCCTATTCTGTTATCACACTGTTTCATGCCAATTACTATTCTTTCTGCTGGTTCCGTTTCTCTAATATGTATTCATAATTCTCCTCTTGATGGTGTGTGTGTTATCATATTAGATGTTTATCAGTGTTTATATGTCATACCTGTGGTGACCTTATTGAAGGTGATGGCTTCAGAGGCTCGTCCACCTAAAGCCATACACATCCTCTCAAACAGCTGCTCTTTAGTAAATAAATACTGATCCTTTGGCAGGATCTGAGTAAAGCCCAAAGCAGCATTTGTTCTGGGAGCAATTGAAACCTGGAGAACAAGTCCACAGTTAAAAAAAAAAAAACAAAACAAAATACTAAAACTACTAAAAAAAGAACAAGAAAAAAAATATATAAAACACACACACGATATCTCAATGGATTCGGGTTATTTTCACATTTAACAATTTCAAATTGTAAACATTAATCACAAAGTGATTGCTATACAGTGTAGGGCTTATTTTAAATATTTACTAGCAATTTCGGAGTGAAAATCATTCCAAAATAGATTTTCACTCAGAAATTGCTAGTAAATATCAATAATAATTTTAAAGGAATAGCAAGTACCACACTGAATTAAACGTGAAATTTTGAAGCAGAGAGACTGAAATAGTATTTTTTTTTTTTTGTAAAACCTATTCCAGTAATCTTTGGTTTATTCACAACTCTCAATCCTTTTGTACAGTGAATCTGTCAAATTTGATATGGGATCTGGCATTACAACATGTTCACGATTGTCGCTGGATTCCTTTATCACTCTTCTGTTGCCTAAACCTGAACAGGCCTATAGGTAGTTCACATAAAAACGTAAATGCCAATATTTTTAACAACCAATATTTTTGCTCTGTCCCTCACGTTTTTTATTTTTTAGACTTCAGAACATAGCATAAAATTCACATAGACCACTTTTATAGTACTTTTTAGCTTAGCTTGCCGTTTACCTTCATGACAGCTTCGGTGTGTTCTAGCAGCCATCCCACTAAAGTATGACCAGACTCATGAAAAGCCACCACCCTCTGCTCTTCTTTAGATAAGATTTTACTCTTCTTCACACTCCCTACAATATCATACACAATGTGATCAACAAATACAACTGATTGTGTAGAAATCTGTTAATGCAATAGAGTAAGCTATTTTTAGCTCAACTGAATCTAGGAGCTGAATACCTGCGATGACTCTCTCCACAGCGTATTCAAAGTTAAAGGTGTCAATAGACTTGTAGCCCTCTCTGGCAGCATGAAGGGCAGCTTCATTGCAGATGTTGGCGATGTCTGCCCCTGGAAATATGAACAATGCACAAAGGGCAATTGTGGCAGGATGTGGTGTTAGGAGATAACACAGACAGTCAAAACAACACTCACCACTGAAGCCTGGTGTCAACTCTGCCAGACGCAGGGAGTAGAAGTCTGCCGGCTGAGTGAGCTTCAGGATCTTCAGGTGCTGCTCAAAGATTTCCTTTCTCTCCTAGAACACAATCACACGATCCTTCAGGAATCATTCTAGTATGCTGATTTGGTGCTCATTCATTAATAACAGTTCTTTTTATTATTAATGTTGAAATCAGTTGTGCCTAATATTTTTGTGATGCTTTTTTTTTTCAAGATTATTTGATGATTAGAAAGTTCAGGGAACAATATTTATTTGAAATTTTTGTAACATATGTCTATTTTCACTTTTGAACAATTTAATGCATCCTTGCTAAATTAAAGTATTATTATTATTTTATTTTTTATAAATGTTATTTACACCAAAATATTAAATGGTAATGTATCATGGTTTCCACAAATATATTAAACAGCAAAAAATTGTCAGCATTGATGATAATATAAAATGTTCTTGAGCACAAAATCAGCATACTAGACACAGAAGACTGGTATAATGGCTGTTGAAAATTCAACTTTGCCATCACAGGAACAAATTACATTTTAAAATATATTCAAATAGAAAACAGTTAAAAAAAATGTAACTGTTGTTTCAACTTTAATAACATTTAACGTTCATCACTGTTTTTACCATTTTTGTGATCAAATAAATTAAGCTTTGGTGAAAAAAATTTTGGAATGTAGTGTACATGTGTTTCTCTCAGGACAATTATTAGAATTTGCTTAGAAAAACGGCCCAATTCTCCATTACTAGATTGAAAGTCTCTAGAAAGAATGCAGAGAAGTGATTATGCAAATGTAATGCAGTGAGCGAATATACTTCACAATCAAAGTTATTCACACTTGGAACATCTGATAAGCAATCAAAAATCAAGAACTTAACCGGTCTATAGCTGCTATGTATATATCCCCAAAAAAGCATTTTGAACATTCATTACCTGAAGAGTTGGCAGGTCTATAAATATGTGCCTATCAAGTCTGCCTGGTCTCATAAGTGCATTGTCCAGAATGTCTGCCCGGTTAGTGGAGGCCAGGACAATCACATGATCTGTGGTACCCATTCCTTGAAAAGAGAGAAAGAAAATATGCTGATAATCTCAGAAGGTCACATGCTGATCATGTTAGCCAATACAGACATTTACTAAACTCAACTGAATAAATATGCAGTGCAGCATCAACTCAATAGTCTATTATAAAAAAGAATTCCTCAAATAAAAGTTAGGTAAGCACAGTCAAGGTTTTGCTGTTATCTTGTTATCATGGAAAACACTTCCAGGAGAAAAACCATGAAAACCACTGCATCCAGGAGAAAAAAAAAAAAATGAACTCATGCAAGATCTGAGGTGAATGATTTTGTTTTCCACTTCAGATAAATACTTTTCAAATTAATGTATTAAATTTTAAAATGTAACATTAACATGACTATAATTAAACACAGCCTTTAGCTTACATTTAAAGCAAAACATATATGTGAAAAAAGGGCTTAGATTTAGTTGACTAGTCTTGCAAATCCCTAATTATTACCATCCATCTCCACAAGTAGCTGGTTAAGGGTCTGCTCTTCCTCTGTGTTTGAGAAGCCAGACATGTTTGTGGACCGTTTCTTCCCCACAGCATCAATCTCATCGATGTAGACGATGCATGGCGCTCGAGCACGAGCCTCTTTGAAAAGACTTCTCACTCTTGCGGCACCAAGGCCTGGGTGGGGAGAGATCATTCAGATTTAAATATGAAGATGTTGCTATAGGACGATGAAATATACAGAGTTTATTGCACTGAATTACCTCCGATCACTTCCACAAACTCTGAACCTGCCATGGCAAGGAAGGGCACCTGAGCTTCTGTTGCCACTGCCTTGGCCAGCAGAGTTTTACCACAGCCAGGGGGCCCCAGGAGCAGAGAGCCCTTAGGTACCTTGGCCCCAAGCTGAAGGTATCTATCTGGATTCTTCAAAAAAAAAAAAAAAATAAATAAAAAAATAAAAAAAATAAAAAACAGATTATATGCAAAGAACTCTTTGTAACGTGTTCATGTATTACTGTGGCAGTAGCAATCCAAGTACTCAAGGGGGCGATAAAGTTATCTTCAAATGTCTGTACAAAAACTAGATGTGCTATTATTGAGATAACTAGATATACACATGTTGACAGTTAAATCTTTTGCTCTGCCATGACAGCAGCTGACCTGAAAGAGAAAACTGACTGTAGAAGAAGGTTAACACTTATTAAAGATTACTGTGATTATTATACTATAAAAATAATTGTACTAATAACAAGAACTATATAATTTTAAGCAACTCCAACAAATAAAAACAAATACATGCTCTACTCTACTCTTTAAAATGTGGAAGCTGACACTCAGTATGTTACTCACTTTGCAAAAAAAAAAAAAAAAGTTAGCATTTTTCTGTTTATCCATCTTTTTCTTCAACGTGGAAGTAAGCCTTATTAAGATAATACATTAAAATAATATGGTAAGACACCAATTTTCAATATCAAGCAGCAAAACAAACTGTTTTGTACAGCTAAAAATAGCTGGACGCAGATGAAACGGGAAGCTAGACCCATAGAATTTACAAATGGCCACACCCATTTTTACAGCAAGAAAAAGGTGGATATTTCAATATTCAAAGATTCAAGCATTAATCTCATAGCATTATTTATGGAATTGCAGTCTAAATAAACCTAAACCCAGATTTAGGTGCAGATTCTGTGGCACTTCTGTTGGTACTGATTTCAACTGATTGGTAACAATCTATCCACCTTTTTACTTTTCATTGCGGAAGTAAGCCATTTTCTGAGAATGTGCGAGACTTTGGGTTCATTAGCCGCTGTAGGGAAATAACGAGGAGGATAATAAATTGCAATAAACTGTAAAACTGTTTGCACTATAAACCAAAATTGTAAAATGTTCAAAATTAAGATAATACATTAATAATAGGGTAAGACACACCAGTTTGCAATATCAAGCAGCAAAACAAGCTGTTTTGTACAGTTAAAATTAGCTGGAAGCGGATGAAATCGGAAGCTAGACCCGTAAAATTTACAAATGGCCGTGCCTGCTCTTATGGAAAAATAAGGTGGATAGTGTTGCACTATTCTAACTAACAAGTTGTTGACTAAATGTAAGAATTTGACCTGATGCATACATCTAACAAAGACAGGAAAGAAATTGCCCTTATAAAAGGTAAAAATGCCTCTGGAAACCAGTTTAAGGGAGCATGAAAAAGTTTGTGTCACTGCTGTGAACTAACCACTGCACAGAATATGAAGAATATGAAAGTTTTGGGAGTCAGTAGTCCACGACAGGCCTAAACCAGCTGAAGCACCATCACAAAAACACAATCAGCAAAATATTGCCCAATTATTGTTACTGAAAAAAATGAAATATCAAGATCACACAACTCTAGTTTATGCTAATGGCTGTTACAGGGTACCCTTTTGCTGAGAATGCAACATTCTCACATAGCATTGTGAATTGCTCTCAGTAATGCAGCACCAAGTAAAACTGAGCATGAATAACTAGAAGATTTCACTGTAACATAAATGGAAATAAAGTTTTGGGTCTAACTTTCAGATGCCCTTACCTTTAGATAGTCCACAAACTCTTTGACTTCCATCTTGGCCTCGTGCATTCCCGCAACATCTTTGAAGCTTACACCTTTCCCAGATTTCCCATCGACAATAGTGAATTTAGCCATTTTTAACTGATTCTGGTGGAGCAGGCAGATTATTTGACATCAGAAAATATTTGAACTGTACAATTCTACAATGAATATAAATGAAGGAATCCTGACTTACAAAAGCGCTAAAGCCGCCATCTCTCCCGCCCATTCCTGCCAGTCGGAAGATGTACCAGAGAATTGCAACCCCAATGGCAGCCATACCGAGTGCATAAAGAGCACTGTGAAGGATAAGAAATTTATCTAGTGATACTTTGTTATGCCAACAGTCGATTTTAATCTTTTTCCAGCTTGCCAGGATTGTATACTCTGTGGAAGGTCCAAATTACTCACTTGCCAAAGAAGCCTGTGCGCTTGTAGGTCACTGGTATTCTGTCTCTGGTATCTATATTCAGCTCTTCCTCTGCTGCTCTAAGCTTCTCCTCAAACTTGTCAATATTGGCCACCTGCATTCGGTACATCAGGGCAAGTCTCTACAACAGACAACAGGAAATTAGTCAAACTGGATTTAATAGCAACAAAACAATAACAATTATTTTAAAATCAAATATGGGACTTGTATGTGAAATGACGTACAGGTCTGCCGAAGATGACTGCGCCAGGGTGAAGGTAGATCTCCACAATGTCACTCTCTGGAACCACCTGTACTCGTGACACCTCCCCTTTGGCCAACATTTCATTTACAAAATCATTCCAGGATATGTTCCCCCCACTGGTGTTGATGGAGTTGAGCAAGCTCATGACGACAGCGATAATAAAGAGTGTGCGCAGTCGTTCCCTATACATCTGGTCCTCCTGCTCTCGTCTCTTTTTCTCTTCTAGGGAGTAAACAATGAAGTAAAGTAAGCATGAATAATCTGGCATGAAAGTATATCTGCCTGATTGAATTACTTGTGTCTGATTGGTCAACAAATTGCATTTATTGACTGTTGTCCCATTCAACTTGATGTCCTACATAGCTGTGCCAATTACACGTCTGTCACTTTACTTCATGGTCTCTAAATAAAACAATTTAAACTCAAATCACCTGTAATCATGTAATAAGCAGGACAGTGTAGGAACATGTGATATACAATAAAACTATAATTGTCAATGACACTTGAGTATGTAGCTCACTTTGTAAAAAAACTAACAAAAATACACCTTCATTGCATTATCTTTTTAGTATAACCTACTGAAGTATTTGTAACGGCAATAAAAAATGAAAATAAAAAATGAAAAATACTGCATGTCTTTGAGCCACACATTAGTGTTTCGTTACTGCATTTTGTTGAATGAATTGATTGAGTGAATGATTGAATGATTCGATGACACAATCATAAAGATGGTCACTTGCTTCATCTCTGAATAAATCAGCTGTTTGAAACAAATCTTTTAAATGACTGATTCAATGACTCACTCATTAAGACAGGGACTTACATACAGTTGCAGTTTTATATTTAAAAATAAAATTATTTAAAACATTATTTTAAAACACTTCAGTCCCTTATTATTCGAGTTTGATTTATTGATTAAATGTAAGAATTCAACACAGATTTTTTTTAATATGAAATTTTTCATAAAGTTAAAAAAATGCCCTTATAAAAGGCAAAAAAATATTTTACAGGTATGGGCTTGCAGGTATGGGCCTGTGTGATTTCAGATGTCTTTTATGTTGGGATATGAAGTGAGGGCAGAACACTTATAATTATAACAAGATGGTCGAGAATAGAGGAGTAGAAACTGAAGTAGTGACAGACATTTTGCTCCGTATTGTGAGGCACATTCCAGTGTAGCAAATTATTGAAATAAAAGAAAGAAAGAAAGAAAGAAAAAAAAACAACTTGGTTCTATCTATAAGTTGTTGATTGGATTTAGAGATTTGGATGCTGCACTCAAATACAGAGGCAGATGGAAACAAGCTTGTCAGAGTGGGTTTAAGCAGGCTAAATGACTGGAGAAGTCCTGCGTGTGTCACCAGAGAGAAAATTACAAGTTTGTAGTTTTCACTGGAAGATCCAGTTATGATGTTTTCTTTAAAAATTATTAGGTCCTTTTATAAAATTAAAAATATAAAGATAAACCATTCAGAACAAGATGCATTTAGAAAGTAGTTTCAAAAATTCAGAAAATACCTTCATCCTCCTCTGGGGTCTTCCCTTTTTCACCTTCTTTCTTTTCATGTCTTCTGTTGGATGTGCTGAAATAGTGAGTAGTGCCTGACAGATGTGAAAACATATTTGCATTATGCTATGCAACATAATTCAGAAAAAGCATTAAGATTCAAAAACCAAACGTTCTGCATCACAACCCTGTCCAGCCAAAACAAAAAAACTTCATTACTTACTAAACTTCATACTTACCGAATAGTTTCCAAAGTTTCACAGGATTTGTGACCAATTTGTGGCGACAATGGAACTCAAGTCCAATAAGCCTCGGGATTAAAGGCTTTGTCAAAACGTTCTGTGAAACAATGGCAATTTGGTTAATCACCCAAGTAACATCAAGGTCATGCTCATGCATAATCATAGGGATTACATGCTATTATTATGATAAATCTGCTGTTTTCTCAATAAATAAATAATCTACCAACAGACTTGACTTATCATAGATAATGTACTCATTTAATTGTATTCAAAAATATCCTGTTCTACATTACATTAAACTGTATGTTCTATATAAACCGTATATATTAGCATTATATCAGCATTGGACATGGAGTGCAAGCTGCCCCACATATACTTAACATCACTCTGTTCGCAGGATGACAGATCAGACCTCTTTGCTCTAAACTTTAAATTAACAAAAATATTTGACATTATGCTTGGTCGACGTTTAATAGCCCACCTGAATGTGTCCTGATTTTAGACCTCGTTTGTTTGGAGTCACTAAAGGCAAGTATGAAGTCACATTGCTCTCCAGGAGTTTTCTGCAGGTTTGAAAACAGCTGAAACGAGACGATAGCGACCAAACCCGTTTGTCGTAACATTTGCTTCCGCGCTGCAAAAGAAGCGCTGCCATACTAAATGCTGGTTTATCGCGTCGCTTGGATCAGAAACATACTATACTATACCAAACCAAATGGCAGTCTTTAATGTGACCTCCCCAAGAGGTGCTACCACGCAGCTGTCATTGTGATTCTGCAGGTCTTATCCAACACAGCCAAAAATATAGCCGCTGTAAAACAACAAGCGCGTCTTCTGCTCGAATATAATCACAAACACACAGAACAAATAAAATGCTTAAATACAAAACTGGCTTAAATTATACAATTACAAAGCTGTACCGACTACTAAAGCCGTGAACTTTAATGATGTTTACCTTGCGGGCTTGAAAAACATGTCTGTTCAACTTTCACCTTCGGAATCAGCCAATCAGAACGGAAACTGCTTGAAAGAGGGCTGACGGGAAATGTAGTTCTTTTTGCACGTTTATGAAACCCGAAAACTACAAACAGTTCTAGTTGGGCATGCGCAAAGACAACGTCTGTAATCTAATGTTTAAAATGTAGTTATTGTGGAAAAATAAATATAATCTAGCTATAGCGCAGAAATATAGGCAAAATAAATTATATCCATATCTATATATCTTAATAATGATTAATATGTCGCACTAGTCAGCTTTTTGTCGAAGTAAGATTTTACACGTCTGGCATTCTTGTTTGCACTTGCAGGTATGGGCCTGTGTGATTTCAGATGTCTTTTATGTTGGGATACGAAGTGAGGGCAGAACACTTGAGTATATAACAAGATGGTCGAGGAGGATATATCTCAGACAGCTAGTTTAGGCTCTTTTCAATAGAGGGAGCCATTGCGTTATTCTGATCGCAAGAAATTGGTGTTACAGTCCCTGAGGCTTGTGACGTCAAATCGAAATTAAAACAAAAACCAAAACATCTAACATACACTGTGTTGCCACCTTAGCAATTTTGTTGCTAAATTTAGCCGCTTTTCAGACTACCCTAGCAACTTTTTCTTCCAAAAGCACCTAGCAACAAATTTAGCTATTTTTAACATTTATTTGGCAACTTTTGATAAGTGACTCAGACAATAAAAAGGCACACATTTTCCATCCAAATTACACAAAATGTGGTTGTTAGTAGCTTGTACCTGCGTTTGTTGATCAGTTAGTACACTGTAAGAAAAATGGAAAAGATACTAGTAATTTTCCAGGACATTATCCATTATCACCCTGTAACCTGAAAACACAATGCGTAATTTAAAATACAGATAAAAAAAAAAAACAATACGGAAAATTCTTTCATATTAACATAGTAGATTGTGCCCTATTTTTACAGACGTTTCATAGAGTGTAGCATACTAGCTACTAATACACTGCTTAAAGCCAAAGACTATAGAAATCCTTGAAAGGACTTTGTTAAAGCATAATTTTTGAGAATGTGTAGTATTACTAGTTTACTAGCTATTAAAAAAACTTAAATTGTAATAATTAAAAAAATGTGTAAGTGTTCAAATAATTCATTGTATTTAAAAATAGTTATTTATATTTTAATATTATATTATGCATATTATTTTACAAACAGATCTAAATTAACATAAACATATATTTTGCTGAGGTTTGATGTTGTGAGTGACAATTTTGCATCTTGATTACGGAATGACGTCATCGCGCAATGGCATCACAACGTCATTTAGCAATTTTTTATTTATTTTATTTTATTTATTTATTTTTTTGTCTCCATTTAGCAACTTTTAGCAAAAAATCGACCTTCCTTTAGCAACTTCCCGCGAAAATTAGTCGGCAACAATGAACATACATTTACCAGACAACAGTCAGAGAAAGCAAATCCTGCTCTGGCTGATGATCTCGCAATCCGTCACAGCAATAAACGGCTGTTTCAGATCAGTCTGAATTAAAACGCGATAAGGAAAAACAATTCTGGCACCCTCTTCACTCGTAACATAAAAAATCAAACAGCTTTACTACATATACCCAAGCAGGCTCTCCATTTTCCTCTTACCCAAATGGAGCTCGCAAAAACATGCCACTGTCTCCGCCATTACGGCTCGAGGTCGCCAAAGAAAACAACGTGGAATCCTCCCTAGAAAGAGCCACAATGGCGCCAGTTTCACCGTTGCAACGGGGAACAAACAGTGACCGCCCATACGCGTCAGCCTATCACAGTCCG
The DNA here is from genome assembly GCA_039654775.1 of Spinibarbus caldwelli. Taxonomy (NCBI): domain Eukaryota; kingdom Metazoa; phylum Chordata; class Actinopteri; order Cypriniformes; family Cyprinidae; genus Spinibarbus; species Spinibarbus caldwelli. Next base: position 39,067,570 of record CM077220.1, read on the forward strand.
CGTATCAACGCCTCGCGTCCGCTCTTCGTCAGCGCGAGTCAAAGGCCGAGCGAAACGGTTCGGAAGGAGTCGGACGTAGAGGATTAACTTGAAGCGGAATTTTATTTTTACACCTGAAATCAAGCCAAATCAACAAACTTAACGTTACTGAGACCCATGGACTTTTTAAAGGGACGGATGGAGAGTGTATAACCCCTTCTCTTACCAGTTTATCGGAGCCCTGAGAGATTTTAATCATCGCATTTTTGGAGGAGGTAATCAGTGATTAGCTTAGCACGCTGGCGCGAGCGCGGACTGAGATGAGCGTCGCGCGCCTCGGATGTTCCCGCATCGGAGCTTGCTGAAGCAGAAGGCCTCAAATGGGAAAAACAAGCATCGGAAGGGAATACCAAGTATAATTTTGTAGATGTAGCTCACGTTTTGAAGAAGGTAAGCAAATTTAAATCGCTCTTTACTCTTTTAAAAGCCATTTGTTGTCGGGAAAACGTCTGTACGTCCTCTCAGGCGTCGACTTTAACGTTTAGCCCGCTAACGGCTTTAGCCCTGTTGCTAACGGGAGTTTGTTTCCCTCCCCCACCCTGAAGTCGAGGAAATGTTTGCGTATTGCTCAAAATATATGCATTTTGTCAGAGTGTGCACCTTTATTCATTCCTATGGGTTGTATAGATCTATAATAATGAAGGTCTGCAATAACTGAAGCTGAGCGTGTGAAGCTGGAGAAATGAAAATAATCCTCTTCATGTTGTCGTTCTCTCTCTGGGAATCGGATATTGCCAGACGGGCTCAGCTGCCCTGCAGAAATCAGCCACTGGGATGGGCAGCTTAATATATGTATGTTTCAAGGGCACATATGGGAGGAAATATTGTTGTCTCCACACTGATTTTATGTGCTGAAGTAGCTGCAGGGATTATGGAAATTCAGAATAAGCTCTATAATAAAAATGTACGTTGGGTTATCAGTGCAGTTTTCAGACTATAAATACTAGATCACTGCAACGCTCTCAGTTCTCAGTTTTTTTATGAGATTGGTCATATTATGATGGCAACAGCAAATCAGTTTTGGTTTTCTTTTCTCATGTTGAATTTGTTTCCTGGCGAAAAAAAGAAAAACACTGTTTCATAGTATAATAGCCTAAAGATTTCACTCTAGATTCATTAAGGCAGATTCAGTGGGGTTTCTCAATGCAAACCTGTATTCTTAATGTTGCTAACCATTCTCTGTATTAAATCTTGCTGTTGATTTGGAACAGCAGACCTGAACTTCACTGTTTCTTATGTGGAGAGCAGAGGCTCTGAAAACACATTTTGTGAAGGCTGCATGTGGATGTGACCTGTCTACGTTCTTGTTTAGAAATTATGTGGTGTGATTGTTTGCTTCGTCAAGGAGCTGCATTGAAGCAAGACCTTACAATACTTCTTTAAAAGGTGATCTGAAGGATAGAGAGGGAATCTATGAAAGTTTGTGATGAAGTAAACAGAGCTGGTGTTGGTGCAGTGGAAGAACACTGCGGCGGTGTTGGGGCGTTAGCACACTCTCTCTCCCTCTCTTCACATACTCTGCTGCCACTTTACATCCCTCCCTTCCTCACTTTTGTTTATTTCTTCTGAGCTCAACTTTTACGCAGCGACATTGTAAAATACACTTTCCTGTTTCACCCCATAAGAAAACTCAGTTGACTTATGGCACTTGTAGACTGTTTACCAGAAGGTGGTTTAAGAGCACTAATCAGGATTTAGCTAAAGTATGATCCGTAGGTGTTAGTCTCAGGTTGTCAGGCCTGTTTGTCTACCCAATTCTTGTATTTCGAGAGTCGTCCTCATAGTTTGGCAGAGAGAGGAAATGGACTTTTGGTTGGGGTGTGGGGTCAGGAATGCTGTTACTGGGAGCTTCAGAAAGCATTTCCTTTCTTTGATGGCACGCTCAACCGTAATTATTTGCTTTGTCTCACTCAGCGTAGCCTTTTGAAAGCTAATTCTGTCCAGTTGAACTCATAGAGTGCCTTAAAGATCCTGTGGTTGGAGATTAAATATCATATAAGGTATGACATTGCTGTTGTAAATGTCATCATTTATGGTGTGAAAGCATTTTAGTGGGTTTGAAACAAAACCATGCTTTGCTCGGTCATCATGAGAATTATGACACATTTAGGTCTGCAGAGACATGCATTTTTTGACCCAGCGTTCCTCATTGCATGGCTTTTTTCAGTCTTACTGTTTGCAAATATAATCAGTTCTTTAAGGACAGTATATTAACAATCACTATCTATCACTAAACTGATTGTAAGTCTTTTGTAAACGTATAGAATATGCTTCCAGGCCAGTTGGTTTGTGGGTGTCTAATAGTTTGGAGGCAGCTGTTGTTTTAGTGATTTGGTTATTGCTAGTCAGTGGCTCCATGATCTGCTGATACTTGGAGGTTTTAGGGTTCCCACACCAGGGACTATCGTGGAATGACTCTTCTCTGAGCCATTTCCAGGCCTGGGAAAATATTTAGAGTCATATTTCTGTAGTTTTATTTATTTTGTAAAGTATTTTAGTTATTCGTTAGGACATTTCTGGAAATCTTATTTAGGAATGGGTGTCAATAACCAAGTTACAATACATATTATAATAATGAGTTGGCAATACGTATTGTGGTATCCATCATTACTGACCCAATTTTCTCCTTAGCAGATTATTGAGTAACAGCTGTTTATTGAATACTGTTTACAGGGCCATTGCTAAATAACAGAGTAGTACCTCTATGTTATACACATTTTTCAGATATGGAAGTTCTCAATAACAGTACATGCAGGTAGTGGTGTAGGTTTCATCTGAACATTGGGAATTCTCGCACTAGGTACAATATTCTGCTTGGTTTATTTCTTGAATCTTCTAATCCCAGAAATTGTGGTGCACTTACTGTAGTAAATTCTAAAAAAAAAAATTTTTGAAAGTGAAAAGCTTCTCTCAAAAACTGAAAAATAGAGATACTAGTGCTGGGTGGTATACCGGTTCATACCGAATACCGGTGTTTATTTTTCTTATGATATGAATTTTTAAAATACCGCAATACCGGTGTCATTTAAATAACGTTCAGAACGCGACACTGTTTGAGAGGGGTCTCTTTTCACTGTTGCATTGTGGCGAGGACACAGCTGTATGTGTTACTAAGCGTGAAAGTTCTGAAGCTGTAGAACGTGATGACAGAAGAACTCATCCACATCATCCACCGCCCGCTGCCATCAGCTCCCGCATCTCACACACACGAGCGCGACTTTAGCACTATATTTAGCAACTTTCAGACCCTTTTTAAGCGGCTTTTTTCCATAGAATATACAAACTGACAAACCTAGCGACTTTTTTTTGGATAAACCTTAGCTATGGTTCAGTTGGAAGATGTCGCCAGTGCTGCCCCGAGAGCGCGAGATCTGACTCTGCTGGCGCAGTGTCGCCTCTCTCTGCGTCTGTTCTGTGCAGTGAGCGGCAGAGAAGCACCGCATTCAGCTGGCCGGACCGCAGCAGACTCGTCAGTAAATGAGCACAAAACAGTGTTTCCAAGCACCTGCCGCTAACTGACTGTTTGGAATTATAAATATGAGCATAGTTCATCTGTTAATATTATGCACTTTTTTGTTTGTTGGTATTTTTATTTTAATATTTATTTATTTATTTTTTTGTTACTCAGACGCAGGCAATGAGCTGCATGAGACAAAAAAGTAATATAGCCAAAACCACCGCATAGCCACTCTTTAGTGTAACATTAGATGCATGTTGATTTTATCAGACGATGTCTCGAATATAAATGAGTGAATCCTGGTTTACATGTATTAATGGGTCGTGTTTAGTCACTATTTAGTGCAGAATTTTTCCTACAATATTCGCTCATCATGACAGTAAAATAGGGCATTCTAAGTCAATCTACTGCAGTTTTTCCTCTCTCAATCAGTAGAAAATGTGGTTAACACCCGGTCATGCATGAAAAAAATAAATATCCTCATATACCGTGAAACCGGTCTAATTTTTAAAAATACCGTGATATTAATTTTTGGTCATACCGCCCAGCACTAAGAGATACAACTACTATTTCAACATTTCCAGCTTATGTTTTCCCATTAAAACAGGAAAAAAGATGTACTATCCAAAGCTCAGACATTTTTAATGCGGAACAGAGGCTGCAATGTAGCGCATTTATTCAAGAGCCAAAATCTTAGACAGTTGTAGATGTTTGGATTTGTTATAGTTCATCACTGAGATGGCAGATTTAGTAACAGTAAAAAGCACACGAAGCCTCGTGAATGGATACAGACTTGCTGCAGTATGCTTTTCTTTGAACGGAATATTGCACTGGAGATCTCTAAACTTCAACTTGCTTGTTGTAAACATCAGTGTTTTTAAACATCAGTGGAGAGAGAGCATTTGTGCATGGTTGCCATGTTGGGAAAGTAAATTATAATACTGGGCAGAGCTACATCTCTGGCAAATTCAGTTGCTTTTGGGTCATATTAATCCTTGTTGTAGCCTACATATTGTATTCTGTTCATTAATTTTGAAAACTTTGCACTTTTATACTCCATTTTAAATGCAGTTTTTGTATTGATACAGAAGCAATATCTATTCTTGTATCAGCATGGAGTATGTGATGAGATGTTGTCACATCAATGTATTGAACATAGCTCTAGTCTTATTGGAGATATTAATACACTGTGTATAAGTGTTTAATCTATACAAAAAAGGATTGGAGGATTGGCACCTGGCACAAATGGAAATTTGATTTGACCTAAAAGTTAAAATCCTTATCCAGAAATAGGGCTGCACGATATATTGTTTCAGCATCGATATCGCGATGTGCACATCCGCGATAGTCACATCGCAGGATGTGCGGTGTTTAGTATACTGATCGTTATATTTATACTAGGGCTGGGTAAAAATATCGATATCTTGATATTAATCGATTCTCATTTTTACGGAACGATATCGATTCTTAAATCCCAAGAATCGATTATTCTAGCCTGTTTTCAGTTAATGGATGGAATGTTGAAGGGCACCTCCCATCCAATATATCGCAATAAGCATTGTGCTTTGGTACTTTTAATATGAAACAAAGTCTCATATTTCAAATTCTGCATTGTATTGCAGTATTCAAACAATAAATGTCATTTTGGCACTGTTTAATGTGGAGTGACAGATCACTTTAGTGCCACGTGAACCGATCATCTCCTCCACATTAATACCAGTTTCAGCACAAAATAAACATGACTAAACATCCGAAGGTAAGTTAAAAGAAAGAGTACAATTTTACAATCCGTATCCTGTCTCATGTAATTGCTCAATCAGTGTTTCAGCCATGCAAAGACGTCAATATAACAGCTTGTAAATAATGTCACGTAATGTTAGGGCTGCAACAAACGATTATTTTGATAATCGATTAATCTAACAATTAGGGATGCATCGATCTGATACTCAGGATCGGTATCAGCTCCGATACGGTGATTTTCTGCGGATCAGGTATCGGTCAGAAGAGACCGATCCAAAACCGATATTGTGCGTATACTATTCTGTGTTATTGTTGAGCCCCACGAAAGGCACAAAAACATTATAAAGCACCATAAAGTTTTCGTGCACTATATTTCAAGTGTTCTGAAGCTGTTCCATAGTTTTGTCTGAGGTACAGATGAATATTTAAGTCGTTAAATTCAAGTTCAGGTAAACTCTTCTCTCCGCTGCGGCTGTCTGTCATCCTCCATTCAGCGTCAAACTGCGTGTCGCCTTTGGTTACGACAGTCAAACTCTCTTCAAGAGCGCACAGTAACTGAGGTTTAAAACTGCTAAAAGAAAAGGATCAATAAACTAACGCACAGATTTAATACACTACGCATCAATTTCTTTTCCCTTTGTACTTTGAACTTTTCTGTGCGGACTCGGAGGGCTGCGCACCCTGCGCGCTGTGACTCCGTGTCGCTTCAAGCGCATCATTCTGTCCACGGGATGCGCATAAACGCTTTGTGCCGCTCTGTACTGTAGCCTTTCGTTTTATAATACTTTTGGGCAATGAAAGATTATTAATAGTCTTTTTTGTTCTGTCCTATCTATCATATGTTGCTGCCTTCATTACTGTGCTATAGATTTAAAAGAAAGGAAGTCGTGGCCTAATGGTTAGAGAGTTGGGCTTGTAACCTGAAGGTTGCCGGTTCGATTCTCAACCTAATAACTGGTTGGGCCACCCTTAGCAGCAACAACTGCAATCAAGCGTTTGCGATAACTTGCAATGAGTCTTACAGCGCTGTGGAGGAATTTTGGCCCACTCATATTTGCAGAATTGTTGTAATTCAGCCACATTGGAGGGTTTTCGAGCATGAACCGCCTTTTTAAGGTCATGCCACAGCATCTCAATAGGATTCAGGTCAGGACTTTGACTAGGCCACTCCAAAGTCTTCATTTTGTTTTTCTTCAGCCATTCAGAGGTGGACTTGCTGGTGTGTTTTGGATCATTGTCCTGCTGCAGAACCCAAGTTCGCTTCAGCTTGAGGTCACGAACAGATGGCCGGACATTGTCTTTCAGGATTTTTTGGTAGACAGCAGAATTCATGGTTCCATTTATCACAGCAAGTCTTCCAGGTCCTGAAGCAGCAAAACAGCCCCAGACCATCACACTACCACCACCATAGTTTAGTGTTGGTATGATGTTCTTTTTCTGAAATGCTGTTACTTTTACGTGAAATGTAATGGGACACACACCTTCCAAAAAGTTCAACTTTTGTCTCGTCAGTCCACAGAGTATTTTCCCAAAAGTCTTGGGGATCATCAAGATGTTTTCTGGCAAAACTGAGACGAGCCTTTGTTCTTTTTGCTCAGCAGCGGTTTTCGGCTTGGAACTCTGCCATGCAAGCCATTTTTGCCCAGTCTCTTTCTTATGGTGGAGTCATGAACACTGACCTTAACTGAAGCAAGTGAGGCCTGCAGTTCTTTGGATGTTGTTCTGGGGTCTTTTGTGACCTCTTGGAGGAGTCGTCACTGCATTCTTGGGGTAATTTTGGTCGGCTGGCCACTCCTGGGAAGGTTCACCGCTGTTCCATGTTTTCGCCATTTGTGGATAATGGCTCTCACTGTGGTTTGCTGGAGTCCCAAACACTTTTTCACACAGGGCCAAGTGGGTTTGGATTTTGTTTTCCCTTCATAAAAAAAAAAACCTTCATTTAAAAACTGCATGTTGTGTTTACTTGTGTTATATTTGATTTAATATTTAAATTTGTTTGATGATCTGAAACATTGAAGTGTGACAAACATGCAAAAAAAAAAAAAAAAAATCAGGAAGGGGGCCAACAATTTTTCACACTACTGTATGTAAGTGTGTGTGTATGTAAATATATATAATATATATATTAGATAGATATATAGATAGATGCATAGATACACATAGATATAGATATACATATAGATATAGAGATATAGATATACATATAGATATAGAGATATAGCTAGATAGATATATGTATCAGGGCTTGACATTAAGCATTCTCATGTGGTTGTCCTTCGGACAAGTAAATTTGTCATTTACTTGTCCGAGTATAAAAGTTACTTGCCCGTAGAGAATTTTATTTTTTTTTTTAATAAATATATATAAATATAATTATTTATTGTAGTTATACAAAACACATTTAGTTTTAGTTAGATTTTTCTTTTTAAATAAAATAATAAAGTGTGATAACAGTTATATTTTAAAATAAAAAGGGAATGTTAATTACAAATATAGTTATTTTACATTAAACTTAAAAATAAAATGCTAATATTTACTACTACTTTTTTATATATGAATTTTCAAACTTAAATTTTTAATTTTTTAATTAGTTCAATTTAATCAGACAAATAGTATAGTAAGATATTTGGGCTGTTACCAAACAAATGAAATCAGTATCAACAAAATTTATCTTTGCAATGTAGGAAACACAGAAGCTGCATCTGAAGTGAAATAGATATATTTACCAACTGTTAATGCAGCTCTGAGGGACATGGAATGCTTTAATCTGCAGCTACAAATGAATGAATAAATGTTTTGATTCATAAAACGTTGAATACTGATATTTGAAATTATTTTAAAAATGAAAAGATACTTTAAATGTGAAATTAAAACCACCAGTAGGTGGCATCAAGTCACTGTTTATAAGTGATTCATTGCGATTGAACCGAGTCATTTAAACGGTTGATTCATTCAGGCACGAAATGCCGTCATGTTGCTCAGAGACACAAAACAGTGCTTTGGCTGTGTATGGAATTATTTTTGTTGGTGAAACAGAGCAGAAACAGGCAATATGGTGTCTAAAACGTAAGTCTCTTAATGTTAACTTCTTGTTTATTGAACTGTTGCATAAAATCACATTTGTAATCATGATGGTTTTTGGAGCAAAAAAAAAAAAAAAAATGGCGCTCGATCTTCGTGTGAAACTATATGAAATTGTATAAATATATAAATTTTTTTGCCCCCATATCTTGAATTTTCTGATCATTCTTCATGCATTGTAATACTGAATCATGCAGTGAAAGAACGCACTCGCACGTGAGCTAGGCTAACCTAGACGACTTTACATAATGTATGCGTGCACTCTGTAGGTGTGTTTTGTTTGATTCTTTCAATACACTTGTTAAAACAACAATTACGAAATTATCGCAAACTATATATATCGCACACCTCTATAACAAAGGCTATATCATAAATAAAGGCAGTCATTACTGTTTTTGGTATTGACTTTTTCAAGTTACTTGTCCGATTGGGTTGCTGCGGTTGTTGCATTCCTCTGCAGTTATGCTCGTCAGTAGTGCAGTATTGCGATATTTCGGTTATCACGACAGCCCTAGACACCAGCACTCCAGGACCGAAGTTGCCCATCCCTGGCTTAGGTGAAAGTAAACAATTGAGAAAGAAAATGCAGTGTTTCCCATACATTGATTTATTTTTGGCGGCCCGCCACAATATCAAAACTGACCACCACAAATAGATTTTTTCAAAAAGCTTTGACTTCGTTGAATAAACATGAGCACTGCACATTTCAAAATCAAAACACGGTGCGGGTGTTTTTATTAGAGCCCGACTATTAGGGGCTACTGAGGCGTGGAGGGTGGCGTTCGAGAGGGCTCCTCGAGCTGAAGGGATCCCCCGAATTTGGTAGAGATCCGCTGCCGCGTTCGCGAAATAATGACATCAGCCAACACTTTAGCTTCAGTAAAGAGGTCTCTTGTTCAGGCTGCAGCATTCAAGCGTTGTCTTATTCGACCGTAAGTGCCCTGCGAAGTGGACTTCACATGATATTCTGCCATGATTCCAGTTCCAAGGGAACGCATAAGTTACATTCAAAGGGCATTAAAGTGCTCGAGATGTGAATTTAAATTGTATTTATTTACAGTGGTATATTATGTCACACTTCACACTTCTCTAGTAAGTTTCATCTGTGTGTGAAGACAGTAGCGCAAATCCGTGAATGAATGTTCTGAAGTGAAATAAACTTCAACGGAATAAAGTTGAATGGAATTTAATTGAAATAAAGTTAAATAAACTTCATCTTTACTGTTCAGTGCACTGATGTCATACTCATTTTGGATAATAAAGTTTGTTAAATTGTAAATTTCCCTGCCTCCATTACACATCTTTGTCACGTCGTAAGTGTTTGATCACCACATTTGAGTGATCATTGCAATAAATGTGTTTATATTCTGTTTATGTATATGCTATATTATTCTATATATAGTTCTAGGCAAACGTTTGGACACAGGAATGGGAAAGTGTCCAAACTTTTGACTGGTACTGTACTATAATATACACAAAGAATATCGGCCGATATATCGATATCGGCTTTTGTTAAGCTCTAATATCGGTATCGGAATCGGCCCCCAAAAAACCCATATCGGTCGGGCTCTAGTTTTTATATCACTGTATTTCTGAAGGAAACCGACTGTCTTCAGAAAATTTTGGATGTCATGTTCATTTCATCTTGCATGTAATGCCTGATAAAGCGGCGGAGCAGAGCGCTGCTTTGTGTACAGCCATTACTGTGGAAACCTCTATTTCTCCGCACTGTAATTCTATTCTCCTGCTGGCAGAGAATGAATTTGCATATATGCCACCACAAATAGAATCCAAGTCTGTGGGAAACACTGAAATGGATGTGTAACAGTATATTGGTTCACAGCAGTTTAATGTTCCTGAGGCTTTCTGTGTCATGAATGTTAATCAAACAACAAAACACATAGAGAAAAATCAATTTTGTAGCTTTAACACAGATTTGTTAATTTAATTTATACAGTGAAGACTATGCAGTGTTATTTTACATTAGATAATTAAATTTCTGTACCTGAATACTGTTAGACTTACCTGAAAAATATAAAGCACTGTTTATTTTATTTGTATCTTTGTTCTATTATATTTATCTTATGTTCTTAATTTATTTTCTTTGCTGATTTACTCACCTACAAAAAAATACCCCAAACATTGTTTTTGTTTTTTACCAAATAGAGCTATTCAAGTCATCTAGTAATATTTCTTTCTTTCTTTCTTTCTTTCTTTCTTTCGCAGAAAAACAAAATATCGCTATGTGAGGTTTTTTTTTTGTTTGTTTGTTTTTTTTTGTTTGTTTGTTTTTTTCACAATACTGTGCAGCCCTATCCATAAATGACTTGGAATTCTTAGAAATGTAGAGGAAGTGGTGTGGAAACTCAGGAGATGTATTGCTGAGGCCCCATCAGGGGTCTAATGTAGTGATTTTGTGCTGTTTTTATGTCTTTAACCCTGCATGCGTTCAGATGAGGTTGAACTCTTATCTGAAATGTTGGCATATTTCACCAATAGGGCGGCAACAAGTAATGATGATAAAAAATAAATTCCATTATAAATTTAATCAGGTTGTGCATGGAAAACCTCCTACAGTCACATCATTTTATGGCTGTGACTAAAACAATTTTATGAAAAAAGCATAGCCGAAAAAAAGCCAAGTTCACAGAGTGAGCTTTTGTGGGAAATGTGCACAATTCAAGTGGTCAAAAATATGACAATGCTGCTTAAAACATGTGGCTTGCCCTGTTGCTTAATGGATTTGAGACATGTTTCCCAAGCGCATAACTTACATTTGACAGTTATTTCTTCTCTGTAAATAGTAGAATTTCATACAAGTATTTCCATTCTGCAGGAAGACTCATCCTGACGGCAAGCGAGTCTTTGCTAAAAGGGTCATAGTTTACGATTTCACCTTTTTAACTTTAACTAGTGTGTAATGTGGCTGTTTGATCATAAGGCTTACAACAGATAGCTGGTAGGGACTTTAACAAGCTACTTCCTGGGTTAGTGACATCACAAACCCTAAAATTTACATAAACCCTGCCCCCTGGAACACACAACAAAAGGGGGTGGGGCCATGTTGGGCTGCTTTAGTGAAGAGGAAGAGTTGTTGTAGTAGAGTATAGTATAAAGTATTGCTTTTATGCTTGTTTAGCTACAGGCACGCTAAATGTGGTTCTGTGTTTGATTTGGCCACTGTAGTAAAGCCATGGCTAGTCTTCGTAATGGGCTCATAGTTCTGATGACAAATATTTGAACACGCTCGTTCTACTAAGATAAAACTAATGGTGCTATACAGTCAGTATTAGCGATCACTGTAGATCTGCAGTCTGTAATCAAATAGCCTAATCCAGGGGTGGGCAAACTTTTTGACTCGAGGGCCACATCAAGTTTTCCACATTAAGTGAGGGGCTGCATAATATGTTTGACGCATGAGGCTTTGATGTTGTTTTTTTTTTTTTTTTTTTTAATTGTAAATGGACACTCACTATACTACTGTACTGTAGGCCTATGTATACTTGTACATACATGGCAGTTCTATTCTTGTACCATATCTACCTATTTTTTATGAGCACTTTATGACATAGATAAGTTGCATTGGTGTAGCCTACAAGTCGATTGATGTGTAAGACACATTTTATCATTTCATTCAGAAATAATGTAAAATAAACAAAATGTTTAGAAACATTAGAAACATGTATATTCCCCACACTCCACAAAAAATCCTGCAAATTTAACAGTGTTTAGAACAGAAGAAAGAATGAAAATATAAGTAAAAAGCAAACACAAATTATAATGGCATTCACTATAAGCATATGATAAACTCCCAGCCTAAAAGCAAAAGCGAAACTGAAACTAGTGCGTGGTTGCTAGAAAATGCACAAAACAAACTCACTTGCCTTTTCTCGTTCATTATCAATCCTAATGTGCACGCTTTGCGCTTGACCTTGATTGCTTTCACCTTGGAAATCGCAGCACGTTTCAGAAAAAGAAAGCGTATATTTGCAAGATAACGACACATTATTTCCATTTTTTTCCCCACGAAATTACAGTACCTCTGAGCAGGAGGATGACATTTGTTCTGATAATGCTGAACATTTTAAGCATTTTTAAAACAGTACCAATACATGGCACTTTTCAAAACAAATGAACACTTTCATTTTTAAAACAAGTACCTTATTTACAATGGTGCCAGTTTTGTAGGGTATATATTTTGACTTTTTATTTTGTATTTGCTGTGCGGCTTGAACACGGCAAAATAGACTAGGGGCCTATCTTTAGCGAAGTGGCGCTTAGAGCCGCTTCTGAAACGTGCCGCTGCATGGCTGGTGTAAACATAAGCACTGACTCGAGTCGCCGTGATCAGCTCCTGTGGCCGCGTCTGAGCGGCGCTACGGTGTAAATCAGAGGTTATATGCACTACAGGCTACAGCGCCATCTATTGGATTTTACTGATATTGCACCAAATTAGCTATTTTGGACCAACTGCCTCATGGGCTGGATGAAACCGCCTGTAGTTTTCCCACTTCTGCAGATTCGTATCATTTGAAAAAATCCCTCACGGTCCGCCACAGGAGTGATAGCGGGCCGCAGATGGCCCGCAGGCCGTAGTTTGGACACCCCTGGCCTAATCCCTTCAGAACAGTAGTAAACTTTGCTACTAATGCTTTAGTAAGGATAAAACCAAATATCAAAATACAACACAAACAGCTGTAGCATTTACAAATAACAGCGTATCTAAAAAAAAAAATAAAATAAAATGAGACTGCTACAAAAAAAACCCATACCATTCTGAAATGTCCTGTAAGAGTCGTGTTTGCATAGGTTCTGCTCAATCCTCTTCACTAATATTCTCTGACTTGGGCTCAAATTGAAAAGACAACATTGACACCATTGTTTACAATACACTTGGAGCGCATGCAACTACCCGTTATGGTAAGAGGTGTGACGTTTCCGGACAACGTGCACTAGGTGGTTAGCGAATCACAACACACTGGGAAAAGTGGTGTAGAATAAAGTTAAAATATGTGAGAAATAATGCTTTTTTTTTTTTTTTTTTAAATGAAGCATGAACACATCACAGTGCAATAAACATAATCAAGCCTTCGAAAAAACTCGGTAGACCACCCCTTTAAACTTCACAGATTTCAATGAATGAGCGCTGACACCTGCATGTGCATCAAACAGTCAGAAGTGGAAACAGAAAGGAAGTGCAATTAATGTTGAATGCCAAAATATTCATTTTGTTAAAATATTTTTTTTGGAGCCCTACTCAGTGAATATTGATGTAATCTTATTTCCCCACTGTTGAAAATGCTATTGGTGCTGTTATAGTATGAGCCAGTACTCACATGACATTATTGTGTGCTGGTTTCCTTCGGCTTTCCCCTTCCTCATTGCATAGCGTTAGTGTCTGTAAACAGGAACACTCACTCTCCTCTCTCACGTTTCACTTCTCTCCTGCGGTGTAAATGTTTTATAGCCCCCTCCATACTCCTTGGACAGCCAGATGCCATATAAACCCCTTTGAAACACTCTCTCCCTATGGCAACACACAAATGCACAAACTCAGACAATGCTGAATGGCATCCACCCACAAACACCTGGGAGAGGGCACTTGATTTTGGGGTTTAAAGGTTTTCTCAGCCTGATGCCTCTTCTCTTGGGCACAGGTTGTGCTTCCACTGCAGTGCGTTTGATAACATTTCTCCCCAAGTCTCATACATCAAAGGAGACACTTCTTTCTCCCCTGCTCTCTTCTTTGCCACATTTCTTCTCTCTGTATATTATCACTCAGTGGTTTCTTTTGATCTTTCAGTATCAGCTCTTATGAACTGAGGCTTATCTCTTAAACCTGTGTGTAGGTGCGATAGTATGGTCTTAGTACGGTACTGTTATATCATATGTTAGCTTCATAATACAACAAAATATTTCCTTTCCTGTAAATGTTATGTGTAGTAATTTATTTATAATGAATTTAAGGTTGCAAATGACAAAAGATATTTGTTTAGCAAATCTACCATTAGTCAAATGACAGTATAAAATTTTCAGCTAAAGCTTTTATCACAGTGTTTAATTTAAGATTTAGGTTCACTGATTTTCAGTCAGATTTGTATTGTTTTTCTGTGTTACCTGCACCATGATATCCCTAATATTTTGTGAAAACTACATATCAAACTTCCACCTCACTCATAGATTACGTGCATTACGGGTGTTGTTTTTCCTTTTTTTAAATTTTTTTTTTATTTATTAATTTATTTTATTTTCTCTAGTCATGTAGGACCAATTTTAAAAAAAATAAAAACACATTTGTACTGTGTAGACAGCTAATGTTTATTAAAACCACATCTTGCTAGGAGTGAATTACCCCTTTAAGTTACAAAAACTTATTGTCTTAAAAACAATTTTAAAGGCACACAGAATTAAGATTTTCTCACCATATGCTGTCCCAGATATATATGGCTTTTTCTTCTGTGGAACACAAAACGGAGATTTGTAGAAATAGAATCTATCTACAGGATTTTTCCTGGGTCAAAAAAGGTCTTCGGTGGTGGTCATCCACACACACACACAGTAAAAAGTACCCTACCCACGTGATCTGCGAACCCTATACTGACGATAACTAAAATAAATGCAAAGAAACAGTTTGTGATTTTTTTTTTTAATTATATTCATGAAAGAAAAAAACAGCCACTGTCAGGGAATATAGTAATACTGGCTTTCATATTTTTGTGAGATAGGGTCCTTTGCTAGACCTCACAATTGTAATCATATCAATATTGAAAAAGCATTTAAAATTAGCATTAAAATGTTTATATTTAACTAGTAGTCTAATTTTCTAGCATTCATCTGAATGAAATTAGCAGCTGGCTAACAAATTGCTTTGTGGCTGGTTTCACCTCACTCAGTCTAAACTAAATGATGTTATGGGTAATTTACTACACATTGTCATATAGATAACCTGAAATTACAGTGGATTATTAAGGCTAAATCTTAATAATAACAACAACAATAATAATTATAATTATTATTATTATTATTATTATTATTATAATATTATAATATTATATAATATTAATATTATAATAATATTGTTAAGGTAAAATCTTTTTCTTTTGTTGAAAATGTGTTTTATGTTAGTTGCATGTGCGAAATGCTTGTCAGAGAAGATATAGATACTTTTTTCACAATTCACACCACCGGTAATTCAGTAAAAAAATAAATAAATAAAGAAAGAAATCTCCGAATGCGCCGCAGGAAACATGGATTCAGTCTTCTCAGACAGTTAGGGCCTGTTTACACCTGATCACTTTATGCGTTTTGTCAGATCAGATATCCATCTGATTTGTTACACTTGGCCACATAAAAAAATGGATATAAATCTGATCCTGAATTAAGCCTACCGCACTATCACGTCAAAGAAATCAACAGATACGCAACAGATAAATATGCATTTTATTCATTACCAAGATCGAAGATCACAACAGCAGAGAGAGTGGCATCAGCATTGGAAAGATAAGTTACTTTAAGTTTAATTCACGTCGGCTTGCTGGCTATATCCGCGGCGATGTGTGTAGCATTAGCGCTGTCATCTGACTATTACATGTCATATAGCCTATAACACACTCTCACACATTTGGGAGGAATAAAATGCACACGTGGTTTCAACAACCAGATGCATTTACACTTGTCCAGTTTAGTCTGGAATGCGTCCCAGACATAAGCGGTTTGAGCGATCAGATTTAAATCCGTCTCGAAAGCGTTTCTAATTCGGAGGACTGGTCTTTTCACGATCGGACCACAGAAAACGCAGGTGTAAACCAGGTGTAAGTGACCAGGTGTAAACAGGCCCAGAGAGAGTGCTTTCTGCTCTTTCTCTCCCTCAGTTAACATCCACGCTATCACAAGAGCAGCAGTCATTTACATCAATTTTCGTTTTGGAGGCCGCCAAAAAATTTTCAATGCAGGACAAACCCTGTATCTACATCTGTTTGAAAAAAATGTAGATACTAGTGACAAGCAGTGTCAAAAACAGAAGGTTGTGCAGACTGTTTTGTTTACGGAGTAGTTACGTTATTTCTTTTCTCTAAGTGCCACCTACTGTAATTTGTATTTTCTTTCAGCTGGGCTCCTTTGCTCCTTTTGCCATGCTTATCATTTTTTGGGTTGTTTACATAAGAGTATGCATGCTTACAGTGTTAAACTAAACCAGTTGATGGAAAACACATTCTATAAATGTAGATATGTAGAATTATTCACGTTATTTTAAAATGCCTACATTAACCATACAGTGCATGTTCAATACAAACTTATATCGTATTACAGAATACTGGTATATGTCCATCTACCTTCAAAATCATAAGAGTATGGTGTTACAATTTGTTGTTTACACTTAAGTTGTAATGGATATGAAAGAGGTGAAACTTGCTGTTACTGATGGTGTTCTTGATGATTTCAGTTTTTACCCTGTTGATCAAGTGAAATTCAGCTCTAAATAAGCTGTATATGGATGCTGATGGCAGGGGAGGCAGAAGATTCACTTGTGTGGGCAGATGTGACTTAAGTCGGGGAGGGGGTTGGGCAGCAGGAGACAGCGGTTGTTTTGATTGGATGTGCTGAGGGCTGAGTAATACATTATCCTTATAAGCGGCACGGGCTGTTTTTAGCTTACTGTTTAACAGCAGATACTAGTCTTCAGTTGCAGAGATGTTGTATCAGACCTATGCTGTTTAGTGTTTTGATTCTGGCATTTTTTGATATAGAAATGGTTTTCTCAATCGTATTTTGAGTTCTCTGGAATCAGCCACTACCTTTGTGTCCTGTTGCACCATCTCTCAAACATATCATAGGACCATGAATTTCATTCACCATCGCTGCTTTCAGGATCGCATTTGCTCAGGTTTACATGGGGCCATTTTCTAAATTGAAGAGCACTTCCTGCGGGCTGCTGGCTGCCGCTCGGCTCTTCTTGTGATGTGTGGGGGTGGGGAAGCGTGGCTCGGCTGAATCTCAATGACTGGGCCCTTTAACAGAACTATCCTTTTGATGGGGCAGCTGCAGCCATTCAATCGGCCTATTTACATTGAAATGCAGGGACAGGAAGGGGGGAGGGCCGAAGCCTGTGCGTGACTGAAAAGCATACCTAACCAAAGACCAAAGAGAGGAGGTCCACTGCGGGGCTCTGACACCTCTTTGTTTTCGGCAGCCCTGGTGCCTAGTGCATTGCACAAAGGCTTTAAGAACCCTACTTTGACCACTGCGCTCATTTCCACTACTCAGCTTTTTACATTTCTTTCACACAGACTGTCTGTGGTCTGTCTGTCGGCACCTTTGAAATGGTCACTGAAAGAGACATTTAACGCACACGTCTGTTTAAATAAATAACTTGCCTAAAATTCTATTGAGATTTTTATCATTTACTTACATGTGTGTCCTTTCAACCTGTATGCTGGTGTTGTTTTTATTTATTTTATTTTTTTTAGCAGAACTTTGAAGGATTTTAAAGAATATTTACGCAGCACTACACCAATTTCCATGTCTTCTGAAGCTGTACTATACCTTTTTGTGGGAAACTCTTTGAAATTGAATCAATTATTCACTAAAAATCTCTTCCTCTGACAAAAGATATGGAACAGGAAATTAAAAGTGATGGATAACACCAGGTTCAACACAAATGATGGCATAGCACACTTTTTGTCATGTGTTATAATGTGATGAGCTCCTTAGAATATGTGGAAAGGAGAATGAGATTTGTGAGATGCAGCAGAAGGCTGGAGTATCAGTCTATATCAACCTAAATTTTGGTCGGTTCCTCATCAAAAACTGTCATATGGCTTTATGAGACATGGAATATAGTGCATTTGTAGTCTATTTATGTGGCTTTCATGGTAGATTTTCAGTATTTTTGGAACAAGTCATGGTTACTATAAAAAAAAAAAACTGCATGGGGATTCTTCAAAAATTTTGTTTCATGAAAATAACCAGCAATTGAAGTAGCTAGTACATTTTTTTTTTTTTTTTTTTTTTTTTCTCGCCAGAATTTTGACGTGTGTGTAACAAATTAGCTTCACCTCATTTGATTGCGTAGCTAAACATAAGAAACATCAGTCAATTAATTTTTTTTTATTTTTTTTGTTTTATTTTTTTATGGTAGTTACAACTAAATGTGGCAACCATAAGTCATTGAATGAGTGTATTTTTTATTACTTTATTTTAATTTTCTTAAAGGGGTCATCGGATGCTAGGGGTGGGCGCTATACCGGTATTAACGTGACTTTTTTAAAATTATGTATTATGTTGTGCCATGATATGGATTTTGCTATACCGTGGATACTGTTACAGATTCATGGATTTCATTGGATGCACAGACAAAGATTTTTTTTTTCCCTGCAGTCACTACTGCGTCATCAGAGAGAGAGAGGTGACCTGCTCAGTGCTGCCAACTTAGCGACTTTGTCGCTAGATTTAGCGACTTTTCAGACACCCTTAGTGACTTTTTTCCAAAAAAGCGCCTAGCGACTTCTTGGACAAACCTTATTTAGTCTCTGAGACCCGCCTGTACTGCTGCGCGAGCACGAGATCTTGTTTTCCCAGCGCGCACACACCTCTCTCTGCGTCTGATCTGTTCAGTGAGCGGCTGAGAGGAGCAGCACTTTCAGTTTTAAAATAGATATTCTGTCTCTTCTAACTCTATTTTACATGCAAATATAACCAAAATCACAGCACAGCCATTGTCTATATCTTATTTGTATTTGATTTAATCAGACGACGGCTCGATTATAAATCAGGATTTTAATACAGATTAACATCTTGTGAGGGAGAGCTGGTTAGTATTAATGGGCCGCGTTTCAGTCACTATTTCATATTAATCCTGTTTTCTGACAACAGAAACAGTAAAATATATCAATGAAAACAGTTATATTGAGAATTTGGCTGCATTAAAATACAGTATGTGACCACAGAGAGGCAAGATAATATGATGCACTGACATCATGAATATGCTAATTAGCTTATAACGTCATCTAGCGACTTTTCAGGCTGGCTTTAGCTACTTTCCATTGAAAGAAGTTGGCAACACTGGACCCGCTTGATCGAAGGGCTGCAACTAACAATTATTTTGATAATCGATTAGTTGGCAGATTATTTTTCTGATTAATCTGATAAAAAGGTAAATTTTCTTTTTTTATTTTATTGACAAAAACACTTCCACATTCTGCCCAATGTACTTCAAACAAACGTGCCAACTGAATGCTATGAAAACATACAGTGCTTAAAAATTTATTAGACCACCTATCATAATAAAGAGAAAACACAAATATTTTAGGAATCTGTCAAAAAATTGTTTAAATCTAAAAATATTATTGTCATTTATTGGGCACATAACAAACTGAAACAACTAAATATTTATTGACATAATAAAAAAAATAACCTCTTGCCTTTCATAACAGCATGCATTCTTGCTGGCATTGTTTAGCTACTTTTTGACTGTAATTGGGTATCTAAAAAAAATCTTTCATAGATCTTTCATTCTTTCATAGATAACAGAAATAATTATATTGTAGCATTAGAAATAGCCTACTGTTACTAAAGGCCTTACGCATATCGGAGGACTAACCAATACAGATAAAAAAATTAAAAAAAAAGATTTTAGTAAACATCCTGTAAAAGGCGGCTATGAAGCATCTGATATTTATATTCAGACAACTATACACGGTTTTCCCTTTACAGTTCCTTCTCTCATAAAATACGTGCACTACATGTTGACTTAAACCTTAATTTAACGTCCAACAACAGATATTTCAGCACAATTAATGTTTTTGCGCTGAATATTAATCCCTCTCTGATACGCGTTCACGCGCCCGCTGCGCTCGCGCTAATTCAGTAAAGATTTAAACTTAACACAGATCGTCAGGACGGAACTTTATGCAAAAATGGAAATGCTCACGTGAATTTGTGACATTTACAGATAAGGATATGACCGTAAACTGAACGTTTTTGCGCTGAGGACACAGACGTATCTGTGATAGGTGTGTTAGCGAATAGAATTGCCACTTCTGCATTACTTCAGTCTGCATTCCAATTTATAATATTCAAATTTACAACAGCTCTTTCCACGCCCTCATAAATGAGTTCATGCACTCATTCCTATCAGACGTGCAGTCAGTGTTCTATAGGCACAGTCATGGCACACAACACGCAGTGAAAATATGTGCTCAACTCCTCCTTAGTCTCTACATCAATCTCTGTTCAGTGGAATCTAAAAATGTATTCGCCAGATTAAGTCATTGTTGAATGCTCTTTAGCATGTATATGATGAAATAATTCTTTAAAAAAAAATGCTGCCTGTTTTTGTTTTGTAAGGGGTGAGTGATTTTCCACTGCTCCTTGTTGGGACAGGTTTGGTAAGGTTGTCATCCTAAACCCTGAGGGCCTTTCTCTTCCTTTTGCTGCTGGGTTGCAAAAGTGAGTCGCAGATTGTTTTGAACCCAAATACTTGTGACTTCCTGGTGCAACAGCACACAAAACCAGTTTGTGGTTACATGACAGTATTTTTCAATAGCAGCATGCTACTGTGCCCATCTGCCATCTTAACAGCCTTTGGGTGAGCTTCAGATTTGAATGCTCAGTTTCAGCCTGATGCAGCTATTTATGCTGCATGTTATATTTAAAGGAATAGTTCACCCCAAAATTAACTGTTTCACACTTGAGTGTTGCATTTTTCCTTTTCCTGTGGAACACAAAACCACGATCTAGTAGAATGCCTATGCTGCTGTTTTTAAACCATGTAATTGGGCAGTAACTCAGATTGTCAAGCTCCAAAAATGCCTTAAAAGCACCTCAAGACACGGGATGCCAGGTTTGATGTCACTGACAATGAACAGCATTTGTCACATTTGTTTGCATTGGCTATTGTTTGCAATTGCCAATGAGATTTCAGCGTTTTCATCGAGTAAGTTTTTGGGCTTTTTCTAGAACAAAGCTATCCTATAGGCTAGCTTCAAAAAAATTAATGACTAGGAAAGTAGATATTAGTTGTGTTGTGTTTAGGGATGTCAACAATTAAAGGGGTCAAATGACGTTGCTAAAAACATTATTTTGTGTATTTGGTGTAATGTAGGGCTGAAACGATTCCTCAAGTAACTCGAATACAAAAAAGTCATTGAGGCAAATTCTTGTGCTTCGAAGAATCGTTTTAGTCCATTTACTAGGGATGCACTGAATTTTCGGCCGCTGAAAATATATGCCGCGCCGCCCAGCAGTGTTCAGCTTTCACTCTCATCACTGCGCTGCGTGACGCTCCGTTCAGTATTCCTCTCTATCAATGTGCATTCTGCTCATTTACCGCTCATGCTCATGAAAAGCTAAGTCCGCTCAAATAACGCACCGACAATAAATTTCTATGTAGTATACTTGTTCCTGTTTGCAGTAGCGTTACTGTGCTGTGACATGCTGAAGGACAGCTGTACTGGGCAACGCTGGTCAAATCTCTGCTCTGCTCACATGCGCTGATAATAATAGCTTTGGTAGGATTTTTATATTTTTACACATTTACTTGATATTTCTGTACACAGAATCATTTCTATTCATTTCCCACTGATTTACGCGATCTGATGAGCATTAACTGGGGGAAGTCATGGCCTAATGGTTAGAGAGTTGGGCTTGTAACCTGAAGGTTGCCGGTT
The DNA here is from genome assembly GCA_039654775.1 of Spinibarbus caldwelli. Lineage (NCBI taxonomy): Eukaryota > Metazoa > Chordata > Actinopteri > Cypriniformes > Cyprinidae > Spinibarbus > Spinibarbus caldwelli. The sequence goes on from CM077220.1 coordinate 39,089,554, forward strand.
CGATTCTCACACCGGCAGGAATTGAAGGTGGGGATTGTGAATGAACAGCACTCTCTCTGCCTTCAATACCATGACTGAGGTGCCCTTGAGCAAGGCACCGAACCCCCAATTGCTCCCCGGGCGCTGGAGCAATGGCTGCCCACTGCTCCGGGTGTGTGTTCACGGTGTGTGTGCGCGTGTTTGTTCACTATTCACTGCTGTATGTGTGCACTTGGATGGGTTAAATGCAGAGCACCAATTTCGAGTATGGGTCACCATACTTGACAATACGTCACTTTCACTTTCACTTCATATTACGCGATCATATCTCTGTATGAATGAATGACAGAGACGCGCATTTTCCTTTACCACACACACACTGAAGCGCGCGTGACGCTCGCGGTGATTTCAGCGTCTGCCGTCTCAATGAGGACATCATTGAGAACATCTCCAGAACTGCTCTGAGAGTCACCTCATGAGCGTTTCACCGTTTCATTTGAGTAAAATTAGCGTCATATCATATTCACACAGAAATTTAAAGGTATTCACGGCAACCCGTCAAAATAAACGTCCGGTTTAATTTGAAGACGTTGCAGCAGAAATATATTACTATTGTTCAGAAGAATGTACAAACTAGTACTACTACTAAAATTATGAAACTTTATTTTTAAAGGAATGATCACACAACATTTCTTCCATGTTTTAATAGTAAATCCCCTTTGTTTGCCAAAAAGTTTAATTTTCAATAATTTAAAGTTAAATAAAATGAATGTTTATGCCTTCATTTGATAACCAGATACACAACAGAATTTCTGAGGAAAAATAAAACATTTCATAAGGCTATTTTAAGAATAAATAACAATAAAACATTAGATGAGAGAAAATAAAACACAACTTTATAGTTGTCATTTTCTTTAATCATAGCTATAATTATAATAACATCTAAAATATGTTGCGTGTAAAAAGTGTTTGTTTCAGCCACTTGAAGGGTGGGTACATTCTTCATATACATCTGGGGCCGTATGTATAAAGCCGCTCAGAGTAAAATTTTAGTCTTAAGTGTGTCAAAATTCTAAGAATGACGTAATTTTACTCTCATTCCTAGACTTAAGAATAAGAGTGATTTCATAAAGGTTCCTAAGTGTTAAGACTAGGTCTCAGCTCCTAAATTATTTAAGAGAGCTGGAGAGGTCTCCTAAGCTAGTTAGGAGTAGCAAGATGGCAGCAAAGAGGAGGCGACACACACTTTCCAATGAAGATACACTCTCAGAAATAAAGGTACAAAAGCTGTCACTGGGGCGGTACCTTTTCAAAAGGTACACTTTTGTACCTATTAGGTACAAATATGTACTTTTTGAAAAGGTACCGCCCCAGTGACAGCTTTTGTACCTTTATTTCTGAGAGTGTGATGTATTGGAGTTACAGTATATGATGATATGGAGTTGATAAAACGATACAAACTTGATCGTTATGATAGTCAGCTTTTTTTGTAACTGACAAAGAGAGAAATTTAATAACTTCTTCCACTCTACAAATCATTGCTCTAACTGCAGAAATGAAAGTAGTAATACAGTTTTTTTTTTTTTTTTTTTTTGGCTGGAAAATTGGAAAACTGCAGCTAGGGTCTTACATATTGTGGCACTAACCCCACAAAACACAACAGTGGCCAAAAGTGATGTGTGGGTTTTTAATTTATTTATTTTTTATTATTACACATTCACTTAAACCATTAAAATACAAAGGACAAAAAAAAAAAAAAAAAAAAAACACTGACCAGTGTTGCCAACTGCTTTCAATTGAAAGTAGCTAAAACTGGTCACTTAATGTTGCTAGATGACCTCATAAAGGTGAGTTCATTGATCTATATTTATATTTATATTCTGTAGATCAGTGAACTCGCCTTCATGACTTCATGGGAGAGTCTCTGAATGTAGATAAGGTTTGTCCAAGAAATTGATTTTGTTGCTAGGCTTTAAAAAAAAAAAAAAAGTCTCTAAAGGGGTGAGGAAGTCACTAAATCTAGAGATAAAATCACTAAATTGGCAACATTGGCACACTAACTACAATATAAGTTATTAACATTTCGTTGGTCCTCTTGTTTTTGCATGTGTTCATAATTTCTTTGAATGACAGCATGGCCGAAAATTATGAGCACACAATTAGGCATGTTTCATTGCATTATTATCACAAATAAAACAACTGACTCTAAGCAACTATGCAATATGCTTACAAAATCTTGAACTTTTTTTTTTTTTTTTAAATTAAAGGTGAAGATGTCAAATTTCCTAGGCTGGACATCACTTTTGTCCACTACTATATGGCAGTTTATTGACTTTCCAACTGACCGCCAAACCATATTGCAAAGTTAAGCCACTTTTTTGAGGATTGTGGGCTTTCCTGGAATTGTTGGAGCCATTGATGGAACTCATGTTCACATCATTGCTCCAACTCTAAACAAAGAGACATACCAACAATATTAAAATATTTCAGTGTCTTAATTAAATTATTTTAATGTAGTTACATTAAATGATAGGTGTTGTGCTGCTGTGGCTTTATTTAACTAAAATAAGGGAATGAATTAAATCCTAGGAACGAATTCTTTATTCATGGCCACAAAATCTTTCATTTCCCCCCGCATGTTTACCACAGTAAGAGATGCGAAAACAGTGATTAAAAGTGAACAACAATAAAATAAACCTGCGAAATTAGAGGGTGAGATGGCAAGGATTTGGGAAAAGAAACAATAAATAAATATTATTAAATTACTGGAAACTCGTGACCAACCGGCAGAACAGAACATAAAGTGGCGTATGGCTTTAAATGTACAGGTATCGAACAGCATAAATGGAAACTGTGTGCCTCACATGTCCTGAAAAGTGAAGCTGCGGGCTCTTTGATCACCCCCTGGTGGCTGGCTGCAGTACATGTAATAAACACCGCCCTCTCCATGTAAACGAATGGGACTTGAGTCGAAATAAAAAAATAAATTACACTTCCAATACAGTTTTCCGAAATATGGTTTTGGTTATTTAAGGTAGTTGTTATCATGCTGATATATGTTCAATTGCTAATTTTTGTTGTAAGTTTGATTATTGCTAGTAATTTGATGCTATAAAAACGGGGCGTGTCATTATGGTTGATTGGGTCTGTGGGAGTTTGGGCGGGAGTTTGATTTCGCGGCTCCACCTCACGACACTACTGTGCAGACTCTGGCTCCAAACGAATCTCTACTGTGCAGACTCGGGCTCCAAATAACGTCATTTTCTCAAGATGGCAACAGCCATATTGAGATGAATTGGCTTCAATTTCCTATAGTGGAAGGAAGTGGAGACGCGTCGTTCATCTTTTTTTACAGTCTATGATGCAAACGCATGGTCACAATGTAACATTTGCCTGCTAACCCATTATTTCTCTTAGGTTAAACAAAGCTTTGTACCTCACTTGTCATACTCGCATTAAAATGTTTCATGTGAGCAGCAGTGTTTTCCGTAGCACTGCCGATAGAAGCGGTTCTCTGACCGTGCGGCGCAACCCCATGAGCTGGAGTTACGTTTGGGATCATTTTATTTTAAATGCCATTAATGTCAGTTGCAAACATTGCGATTGTGTTTTAAAATACAACGAGTACAATGAAACCATTTAAAGAGATGCGTTCAGCAGTCTCTTTGACGGGATCTGAAACAGCCAACAAAGTAAAATGATCCGTACTACGCCGCACTCTCTTCATTTTATCAAATGATCATAATCACATCTATTCATTTTACAGTCCTGCTACTAGCCTTTTATTTAGACTAAAACCCCTTTAATTCGGGCGAGAAAGCCTGCGTTTTGAGTGGCATTTGCACATCCTGTCATGCCGGTGAATATATGCCACTGCAGTAGTCGCATTTCGCATTATTAAGGTTAATGATTAATCGATTAATTGATTGTTAATTTAAACGATGATCGATCATGGAAATGATCGAAAATTGACATCCCCAGTTGTGTTGTGTCATAGTAATCACTGGTCATTTTTCAGAAAGAGGATTTAATGAGTTGTTAAAAGTGAATTCTAATTCTTCCTGTTCACATCTACTGTGTGCTGATTACAGAAGCTTTTTGTAGTGCTGTAGCTGCCATTCTTTTCAGGAGAAGCAGGTTTTTGACAGAAGGCCCTATAGAGTGTTTGTGTACTGCTACCACTGTCGAATGCACTGCCCATAATAGAATCCACGTGTTTTTCCAGTGCCAAACTCCCACATCGCTCTGTAGCTTTTAATAGAAGCACACTTGTCTTCTGTGTGTGAAGCAGAGATTGTTTTCACTGTGCATGGGCCTTCATTTTAGTTCAGCTGCTCTTGTGGTTTTCTGTGGTAGGTAGGGCTGCACGATTATGACAAAAATCATAATTGTTGATTATTCCCTTGAGGTTGTAATTGCGATTAATAACAACAATTATTTTGAACAGATTTATGCCACATTTTGAAGCTGCATGCCATATTTTTATATAAAATATATATTAAAAAAAAAAAAGGCTGAAAACACTCTTCCTGAACTTTTATTGCTTTTCTATAGCATTGAGTCTCAAATGTAAGCTATACATTGGTTTGGTTTCTTCTTTAAACAAAAAAAGGTAAAATTATGCATGGTATAATAATGTTATACTAAAACTAAAAGGAAAAAGAAAAAATGGTTTACTTAAGCTGTATATTTCATTTACAATTAAACAGACAAAATTTCAAATTACAGTAACATTTTACAGTACAATTTATATTATCAGGGCTCCAGACTGACATTCGAAGCAGTGGCACCAGCACCTGATTTGGTAGCGCTGAACATGTAATGTTACAAACTTTGTCTCTTAGAAATGCACATTAGAACAGGAGCTTGAGTTCAAAGTAGCAGCAGCTTGAGTTGGGATGCAGATGTACATTTGACCGTACCATTGTGAAAACTGTAACAGCCTCATCTTTTATACATAGCCAAAAGTACAGCACCTCATTACCATGGTAAAAAAAGTAGCCTAACTAATATGATTTCTATGGTGTTTGCATTGAAAAACAGTAGCCTAAAGACATTAAGTCAATTACAAATCCACATCAACTGATAGAATAATTAACAAAATAATGTAATTATATTCCATTACTCCTTTAACATATTTAGTATATTAATAATTTAATAATACTCAAAATGAATATCCTACTTTTCTGCCACCGTACCATTGTTACCGTTAGTGTTACTACAGTAAAACAATGGTAAATGTAGGTGATTTGTGGATTGAAACGTCTTCTAACTGGATCGTTGTTGCACTGTTTCTGCTACTTTCTGGATCAGTGTTGATGAGTATAACAGCTCCGATTTATTTTACTTTTATTTATTTATCTTACTGGATTTCACAGCGTTGTTTAGTGCGTGATCGTGACTGGCCACTGTAATAAACCCATACGCTCTAAGCTCGCGCTGCGCTGTTTTCTTTTGAGGTGACCGGATAAAAGGTCCGTGTGGCGCGCAGTTCAAACTAGGAATGTGCAGGACTAGTCGACTAAACGGTACAGCTCCTGCTAGTCGACGATGAAATCAATAGTCGATTACATGAGAGAGAGAAAAAACATTGTCATTCAAATGACCATCATTTTAATGTTTCTTTTAAAACATTTTAAATAAGTTAAAATATAACTTTTGAAAAAGAATATACATCAAAATATTTACAGGTGCATCTCAATAAATTAGAATGTCGTGGAAAAGTTCATTTATTTCAGTAATTCAACTCATTGGGCTTCCATACCACTTAAGCAGTAACTCAAATTGTGAAACTCATATATTAAATAAATTCAGTGCACACAGACTGAAGTAGTTGAAGTCTTTGGTTCTTTTAATTGTAATGTTTTTGCCTCACATTTAACAAAAACCCACCAATTCACTATCTCAACAAATTAGAATATGGTGACATGCCAATCAGCTAATCAACTCAAAACACCTGCAAAAGTTTCCTGAGCCTTCAAAATGGTCTCTCAGTTTGGTTCACTAGGCTACACAATCATGGGGAAGACTGCTGATCTGACAGTTGTCCAGAAGACAATCATTGACACCCTTCACAAGGAGGGTAAGCCACAAATATTCATTGCCAAAGAAGCTGGCTGTTCACAGAGTGCTGTATCCAAGCATGTTAACAGAAAGTTGAGTGGAAGGAAAAAGTGTGGAAGAAAAAGATGCACAATCAGCCGAGAGAACCGCAGCCTTATGAGGATTGTCAAGCAAAATCGATTCAAGAATTTGGGTGAACTTCACAAGGAATGGACTGAGACTGGGGTCAAGGCATCAAGAGCCACCACACACAGACGTGCCAAGGAATTTGGCTACAGTTGTCATATTCCTCTTGTTATGCCACTCCTGAACCACAGACAACGTCAGAGGCGTCTTACCTGGGCTAAGGAGAAGAAGAACTGGACTGTTGCCCAGTGGTCCAAAGTCCTCTTTTCAGATGAGAGCAAGTTTTGTATTTCATTTGGAAACCAAGGTCCTAGAGTCTGGAGGAAGGGTGGAGAAGCTCATAGCCCAAGTTGCTTGAAGTCCAGTGTTAAGTTTCCACAGTCTGTGATGATTTGGGGTGCAATGTCTTCTACTGGTATTGGGTCCATTGTGTTTTTTGAAAACCAAAGAAAACCAAAGTCACTGCACCCGTTTACCAAGAAATTTTGGAGCACTTCATGCTTCCTTCTGCTGACCAGCTTTTTGAAGACATTTTCCAGCAGGATTTGGCACCTGCCCACACTGCCAAAAGCACCAAAAATTGGTTAAATGACCATAGTGTTGGTGTGCTTGACTGGCCAGCAAACTGACCAGACCTGAACCCCATAGAGAATCTATGGGGTATTGTCAAGAGGAAAATGAGAAACAAGAGACCAAAAAAATGCAGATGAGCTGAAGGCCACTGTCAAAGAAACCTGGGCTTCCATACCACTTCAGCAGTGCCACAAACTGATCACCCCCATGCCACGCCGAATTGAGGCAGTAATTAAAGCAAAAGAAACCCCTACAAAGTATTGAGTACATATACAGTAAATGAACATACTTTCCAGAAGGCGAATCCACTAAGTTTTTTATTATTATTATTATTATTATTATTATTATTGGTCTTATGAAGTATTCTAATTTGTTGAGATAGTAAATTGGTGGGTTTTTGTTAAATGTGAGCCAAAATCATCACAATTAAAAGAACCAAAGACTTAAACTACTTCAGTCTGTGTGCATTGAATTTATTTAATACATGAGTTTCACAATTTGAGTTGAATTTCTGAAATGAACTTTTCCACGACATTCCAATTTATTGAGATGCATCTGTAAATATATAAACATTTTTAAAAGCATATCTGGGCGGAAACTAAATTTTTATCTCAGACCTCGCATGCGTTTTCTTTATGTCAGTTGCAGCGAGCTCGAAATGACCACGTGAAGAACCAGCAAGGTGTGGAATTATTTTGAATTAGAAGGAAACGGAAAGGTTTTGTGTAAACTGTGTAATGTCAAATTGGCTTACAATAACTCTACTGGAGCGATGCGTAATCATATTCAATACAGGCATGTATGCGTTAGCTTGGAGGCTAGCCAAAGCCAGCAAATGTCAATCATGTCATACACGACAATCCGCCGCTGTGGTCCGCGATCTCATCCACGCTATCTATTCCTCTAAACAAAGACCCATTTCGGTGGTGCGGGATTTCCAGGCTCTTTTCGAAACTGTCTGCTTGCTTGTAATTATCTCTCTGCGTGTCTGTGACTTCAGTTCCTGCCGAGCGCGGTTTTATTTCAAGTGCAGAATTGCCTCTAGTCCCGTCTTCAGCCAGACCACGTTAACATGTTAAATTCACTGAACAAATGCGCATGGTCTGAGTAAGTGAAACAAGCATTGTTTTGTTTTTAGACAATATAGCCAACATGAAGTACATTTTATAAAAGGTGTTTTAATGCTATTCCTTGATAAACTTTCCTGTTGTTTTTGACTTTTTAATATGTTAGCTAATATGAAAATGAAGAATTCTGTCAGTGTATTGATTGATTTTCCATTTCTGCATTGCTCCAGCCGATCTGAATAAATAAGCTATTCACTGGTTTGTTGAGTGTATGCTCTTCCTTTTTTTTTTTTTTCTGTTTAACGACCGCCTAAAATTAAATGATAACGCGAGGCAAGCATATGGCATAATCGTGACCTATTTTTAGCAGAATTCATTGAGAGAATTGAAAGTGTGATTCAAAGATTAAGTATTTCAAGTGTAGGCTGTTATATAGACACGCACAGTTTTTTCTTTTGCCATTTTTTGGGGGTTTCTAGCTTTTAGACTAGTCGACTAGTTGGATACAAAACTTCCGTTTAAACGACAGTCAAATTAGTCGCAGCGCATATCCCTAGTTCAAACGAGTACCGCTGTTTTGTTCCGCTTTTGACACGTTTGGCGTTTAACATTATCTATCATGCGCAACAGAGACAACAACTATCAGTTAGACAAAATGTCTTTTATCCAGTGTGTTTGAGTTTGTTAAACCCCGCTCTGTAAACACCTCTTAAGCACACAGAATAATGCATGTGGGCATTTTTAATTGTTCATTTTTGTAATCACGTCTTTGAACGATTATGTAATCGTGGCATCCATAATCGTAATCGCGATTAGAAATTCGATTAATTGTGCAGCCCTAGTGGTAGGTACAAAGTATGAGTTGCAAAAGATCCTTTAATGTAGAAATCAGTTGTTTGTGCTGACAATTACAAAAATGCAATGTATGATGAACCACAGGACTTAACCCAGTTTGCACGGTTCACTGATAAGGACAGAATAATTATAATTTAGGAGCTTCCCCAGTACTTTCTGTCCATGTCTCTTGTATGGCTTTAATTTCTTGCACTTTTAGTGCACTTGTACCTGACTGTTTGAGTTGCTTGACTAAATTTGAAAGCTATTTAAAGCAACAACCGTTGCTTCATGATGAATATTTTACATAATGAATAATTCATTTGTGTGTAGGGGAATATTTTTTAAACAGCAGGGTTTAGCTCTGTCATGAAATCTTCCAGCATTTGCACATTAATATAATTTCATGTAGGTCATAGGGTTACCACGTTACCAAGATTTCAGTAGTTAATATATTCTCAATGCCAGTTGAGAATTCAACATGCTAAATAACTTAATAATAAAAACATACATTGATTTTTGTTTTTTGCAAGTAGTTAAATTAGTAAAAATAAAAGCGAGAGCTAGAACTGGGCGAATATTTTTTTTTTTTCCCCCTCCCTGATTTATTTATTTTTTTCAAATTTAATGTTTTGCCATGATTTTATGTTTTTAGAAATTGAGGAATCGCAATTTTGAAAAGAAATATTACCAAACATTAGAATTAGACGTTGACAATATGTCAATGATAACAGTAAAGAGAAAAGAACTATCCAACCACATGTCGGCACGCGTGAATAACTGCTCATGTGTAACGCACTCATATCGCTAGGCGCCATTCACACAAAATGCACTTTTGTGTTGACAAAGATGCAATGCGGGCAGTGGAATAGAAAAAACATGCAAGAAGATGGGAGTAAACTTCTTTTAACTTTTTAGAATGCCATTTCATGCATGAGACGCTGAAAGAGACGTGAGTGCAATAGTCAAACGCATCCATGTTTACATAGAAAAACAATGGGAAAGCAGCGCAAGTGAATAAAAATCCTGTAACTACTACTTTGTGTCTGATACTTCATGTTTACATCGTTACAGGCTGAAAACTGCTGTTTTTACATCATTTTGAATTTGAATTACCTTGACTTTTGAGTTTTTTTTTTTAAAGCATTTTCCTCGTATTATTGCTGAACATATATGTATAAGACAAGTTTGTACAAGATGTAGCCTATTTGTAGTTCATGCATCTTTTCTTCAAATATATTTAACAAGTGAGATTAACATTTACATCATGCTGACAACTTCGTGTGGTGCACTTGGAATAGAAAGTTCTTTAACTAGAGAGTTAATAAAGAAAGTTACTTGAATCATGTTGTAGTTATATTTTCAAGTTGACTATGTAAAAATCGTAAAAAATCGAGAATCAGTCAAACATTCTGGAAAAAAAAAAAAAAAAAATAAATAAATAAATCGAGATTTTCATGTTTTGCCATATTGCCCAGCCCTAGTAAGAGCTGTGAGTGGTTCTCTCTTCTTGTCATATTTGTTTTGCTTTATATCAGGAACATAATAGTCAACAACAGATCTTTTAATTTTTTTTATACAGTTCTTGTTTGTTCTGTTTGACTGTTTACATTAGTGTTGTATCTAGACTGGGGGTGGGCGATATGGCAAAAATATCATATCATGATTTTTTTTTTGAAAATCACGATTTCACGATTTTAGCACGATTCTTTGTCATGTTGGTTTTACTATTTTGTCTGAGCAGTACAGCCAAACTAATTCCCCTATTATAATGACAAAGCCTTCCAAGGTAACAAAATATAAAAAAGAATGGTGAATATTTAGGCCAAAGTGGGCGAAGATAAAAGTCTTTGTCATTATTTTATCTTTGTTATTAAGAAATAAGAACAAAGATACATGTTACAAATACACATAATATACAAGTAAAACAAACAGTGCTTTATTTTCAGGTACAGTAGGCATATTTAGCAGGAGCATTCAAGAAATTGAATGAACAAATATAAAAATAAAACACTATATAGGTTGATTTCTATTAAAGCAACTGTATTTTTTTCAGTCAAGAGTAGCGAGTTATTTTTTTTGTTTTTGGGTTTTTTTGTTTTAACATTTAAAGAATAAATTCTGTCATCTGTCTGTCGATTCTGTCATAGTGTTTATATTTATACCATCATTTACTCACTCAAAATTAGTTTTAAACCTGAATGAGTTTCTTTCTTCTGCTGAACATACATGCTAGTTTGAAGAATGTGGAAAAGTCTTTGTATTTTTTTTCCTACCATCAATTTCAATGTGGACCAGCAACTGTTTGGTTACCTACGTTTTTCAAAATATCATCTTTTGTGTTCAGCACAAGAAAGAAATTAATACAGGTTTGGGACAACATGTGAGTGAGTAAATGACAGAAATTAAATTTTAGGGTGAACTATCCCTTTAATGACAGTCGGCACCATGTTTAGATCTGCACACATCTAATATACAGGCATGCATCCGTTTTTCGCTCAACTATTTAGTTTCAATTTTGACATAACCAACTGAGTCTATATGTAAACCTTGTGTGTTTAGACAATATTAGCGCAAAAAATAACTTAGTTGAGTAATCAGGCGCTGTTAGACAGGCTTTTTAGTGTGCGCGCTTCAGGTGTACAGGCTCAGAAAAAGCGCACGTCAGTAGGGATGTCAAACATTTTAAAATCCTGCCAGTACTCGTTTTTCTTCAGTAGCGTAAGTACCGATGGTAATGTTACCGAAGGTAAAGCATACGTCTGGAAGTGTTTCAGTCGGTCCTCAAAGGGTATAGATAAAGAAAAACATTGCCTACAAGCACACAGAAGAACTAAATGTGGAAGATGGCGACGATATATGAATATGATTGTGTGAGATTTAAATGAGAGCATGCAGCTCTGAAAACACGAGCACTGCGCATGATCACGCGCACACAAAGTTGCGGTCTGTCTGACAGCTTGTTCATTTGTTGTGTATCCGTCAAACGTATTATCCTTATTCACATTAGTGGCTAATATTACTGGTTTAAATAATTGTTGTTTGTTAATGGTTTAAACAATAGATATTTTCGACCTGCCAGTATGTCAGTGAATTTAAAGAAATGCTTGCATTCAGAGTATAGGTGTGTGTGCATGTGTGTTTGTTTGTGTATTATTTGAAGGCCAAGTGCCACTAATGTTGTGTTTTTGTAATGTAAAATAAAGGAGTTAATGTTTATTAAGTATTATTTTTTTCCCATGGTATTGACTTGGTATCAAGTATCGTGTACTTTTAGTGGTATCGGTACCGACTACAAGATTTTTGGTATTGTGACATCCCTAGTATGGAGTTTGATACTTTTTAGGCACCGATCGAATTGCCTCGATACCATCGCGTATCGAAAAACGTCTTGTCGTTCAGTACCAAACTTCGATACTTAAGGGGTTATTCTCGTCAATGTCAGCCAATAAGCCTAGGTGTGTTTGACTAGAAGTGTGTTTTGAAAGTATACAGAGCAGTCTGCTCTCTATAGCTCTTGCAGTACTGTAATACACAGATTGGTCTGCCCAGCGCCACGTCAAGTTGAACACACCTACTAGTTTACACCTGTTACACACAGAGATGTGGCTCACACGTGAGGCCGTAGTGTGAAAGCTTCCCAACCCCCATAGATGTAAGGCTACATTTACACTGGTTCATTTTTGTTTTAAAATGAAAATGAAATATGAAATGTTATTTCCTCTGAGTCAGAACAGCACTCGTGGAAGAGAAAACGGGCAGACAGACAGCGCTGGATGCAGCTAATGCTCATCAGCAACTTAAATCAGTGGAAACTGAATAGAAATGATGATTCTGTCTGAGCTATTTGTTTTAAAACAAATATGCATAAGTGTAAATGTAGCCTAACAGATGTGAGAACCGAAAACTATTTGAACTTTAATAAAAGTATTTGCACTGATTTATTGTGTTGGTTACATTTTGTTCCTTTGTGCAGTGGCTGAGAAGATGAGTTTTTGAGTCTGTATAAACATCAACAAGCTGAAGTTTTTATTTTTTTTTTATTTTTTTAAAATGTTTTTTTTTTTTAGATAATGTAATTGTTAATGTAATGTTAAAATAGATTTATGGTATCAAAAGAAGTATCATCCAGGAACCGGTATCGAAGTCAAGGTATCTGTATCGGTATCAAAAATTTTGAATGATACCCAGCCCTAATCTAGACTAGCATTTTTGCCAGGATAATTAGCTGTTGGTGTTGGATAGGGTTACATTTGGTTTTTGTTTTTGTATAATTTGTTGTTTCCTAAATGACCTCTCGCAAAGACACTCCCTGTTCGTTACTGTTGCTATGTCCGATAAGCCATGGCGCTCTCAGGATCTCACACAGTGAAAAATACATCACAGAGCAAAGCGTGCACTGACAACAGCTGACAGACAAGACAGCACAGATTACTTTTGGTGTGAAAGAAAGTCTCAGCTTTCAAGTTTTGTCATTTAAGAAATTCAAACAGTAAATACTGTTTAAACGGCATGAGTAACAATCATCTCTTCCTCTTTACTAGTTATAGCACAAAATAAACACGAGTGAACATCAGAAGGTATCTTGTTTCAGCCGCCGAAAGTTGTCAATACACATAATTTTTCAAGTTCAAGTCCACCAACGTTAATCCACTCTCCTGTCTGGTTTGTCAGACAAAATGGCAGATTCTGCATTAAGATTGGTCAGATTGCCTGTCAGTCAAACTCCCCATGAAGGGTCAATTAAACCATTAAATTATTATTAAAGAAAGGTTATTAAAATTAAGGTAGTATAGGCTTAATTTTGGCTAACATATCGGCCCTTTAGGTGGAACTAATGCATAATATTGACTTCAGCACACCACCTCTTTTTGCATATTTTCTTAGTGAGGATGTGGTCTTTAAATGTCTCTTTACCATCACATTTCATACACCTCTGAAGTTAGACGTCCAAGTTTTTTTGAAAAAGTTTTTTTTATTTATTTTTTGCTGGTATTTCTGTTTGATCCAGTTTTTCAGTTATGTTGGCTAGGGATGAAACAATTAGACAACTTTATCGATAACGTCAACAATAAATTGTCAATATGTTTTTGTTGTCAAATAGTCATTTGATTCCTAATCTTAGAACCTGCAATAATGTGGTTTGACCAGTGTGGCACTGTAGCACAAGATTTTACATCAACCCTCCTGACTGCAGTCCAATAGAAGACACCAGTATAGTGTGGGAAAAATTTACACAACTATAAACAAAATAAAAAGCTGTCATGTAAAGGCCCTGATTCTCACTTTTTCATTCTTTGCTTATGGGTAAAAGGTTCAATATTTTCTGTATTTGCAAGCAGCGATGAACATCCCGACACTGCTGAGAGCAGCTTTTAGATGAGTATGGAAATTTGTGCTGCCGCTTTCTTCTCAAAATAAACGCAACAAAAATGACAGCGGTGAGAAAACAGCTGTTAAGAAAGCATTTGATCATAGAGATGTGAACGTTTACACAGGCTCTGCGATGGGCACTCTAGTAAGGTCATGTAACTTTTATAAAAATAATACTTTAAAGCAAGCAGCTTTAAGAATCAGCTCTAGAATAGAATCTGTGTAACTCATTATTTTAATTGATCACAGCCTACCAATTAATTGCTGAATTAATCAAAGGTTAGTTGATTATCAAAATTGCCGTTTGTTGCGTCCCTAATGTTGACTGTGTATTTTGAAAGTATTAGCCAGCTTCATTTCAGAATACATGTCCAGTTAATCTGATATATGGAGAAGAAAATTCCAACAACATTTCCTCATGCTTCCACCATGTTCCTTCTTTAAAGCTCTCTGTAGAATTGAGCCTGTTCTCATTTGAATTTTAGCGGCTGTATGAGGAGTTGATGTGCCCCAGGGTCATATTGATGATTACATATGCATGAATTCAGAAGAAATTACCCTTTCCTCTGCAGGGTGGAATTGTCAGCCAGCGTGATGGCCACTCTGAGAAGTGTACTACTTTATATTTAATTTGGATTTTACTGTCGAGGACATTTTTAGTCTGTCAGAATGCTTTCCAGCATATTGCCACTACAGTCTTGCTGATACTGTTTGTTTGTCAGAGAAACAGTGTGAATAAGTGAACTTGCTGTAATGATTTTGATCTGTGTAATGTTCATTTACATTTCATGATGGTGTGTCCTTTTGACCTCCATTTTTGTCTTGGGTCTCTGGCCAATACGAAAGGATGCTTGCTATCTCAATGCTGTTTTTGTGTTGCTTGTAGGTTTGGTGAAAATTATAATGAAGAGTCTGTATGCATTGACAGCCCATTCAAACGTGACTTATGTCCATGAGTACAGCTTTGGCTTGGCCTGTGTATTTCAGACTCTGAAAGAACCCTGAACTTAGCAATCTGATTCACATCTTCATTTATGTGTGCGTTTGTGTAGATAGCCATATTCCAGCGTTTATATGCTTGATTTGTTTTCCTATTGATGGGATTATTTCTGGTCTACACCACCCCTTGCATTATAATCAATTTCATTCAGATCGAGACTCTAAACTCCCTGAGTCATTCAGTCATCAATCTGATTTTGAACAGATTATTTTGGTGCATGTAAACATATCTACTGAGAAACTAGCATTACAAATGATTTAGTCATGCTGATATTTATTAGTAATGCTTACTAAAGCAACCCCTAACCCTAAATATTACACTTTATCCCATAACACCCACACAGTCGCTGCTTAAATTGAAGGAGGGACCTAAGCGTTATTATGAAACCAGAATATCTTAGTGACTTGTGCTCTTTTGACTTTGGGACATTAACAATCAAGCAGACCAGATCATCAGTCAATCAGGACATGGCGCGTTTACACTTGGCAACATCAACTGACTTGTCTATCCAGCACAATATTTAAATAAGTCTGCAGAGGATGGCCCCGGTGCAAAGTCGACATGAAGTGGTGGGTTTTCTTTTGAAAACCATTTTCAATCACAGGACATGTCTCACTACCATCTCTCTTCTGACAGTTTGGGAGAGAGGGGGCGGGGTTTTGTGACATCGACCTGCGAATGCAGACACGATGGCTGTATTGCGTTTACATTACATTGAGATCCGATCACAATGCGTCCTGACCTACTACCTCTGGACCAGGACACGCTGATCGGATAACATTCCGATCAGAAGCGCGTTTACAGTTGTTTTTTCAATGTGGACAACATCCGAATACAGTTGACATGTTAATGCTAAGTGTAAATGCATTAAGACATGAATTTCACTAACTAGATAAATAATCTTTTTTTTGCTTCACTGAAAATGTAAAAAAAAAAAAACATTTTGATCTTGATATTTTTGTGTAGCCAAGCATTAACATAATTGATCTCCATTGCTGTAGTGCTGTTCATTCAAGACCTAAAATGCCTTGACTAAAGGTCTAACCATATGCTATACTTGGATTTGATCACTCCGTTCCTTAGTGATGCAAGTGTATGAAATCACTGATTCTGTTGGTCCAGAACCATCACTGTTTGTCCCTGTTTGGCAGTCTGCCCCTGTGGTAGAGAGAAGCAGTCGCTCCTTTCAGGTAGACTTTGGTTCAAAGCACACATACACGCGCACACTTTCGCAACCTCCTTTCCACTGCCAGACTCATTTTCCCCTGCGTTAACTCGACCGTAATTCTGCCCAGCATTAATTCATGCATATCCACCTCTCCTGGGGAGACAGGTTTCCGATGAAGAATAAATGAGAAACTGGGGGAAAAGTGGAGTTTGGTGGTGGGTGGTGCAGTGCATGTCTGATGGGAGGGGATTGGATGTGACACAAGGGCCACGCAGAAGACGGTGGTCCTCTGAAATGTGACTGCCGGCCCACACGCTCCTGACACCTTTCGTTTCCCCCACTCATCAACTCCCATTACCTTGAGGCCCTGACCCGAGTTCTGCGTCACTATCTGCAATAGGACCAGAAGCCCCTCTCTGACCCAATTACTGTGAGCTTTTGATAGGCCCAGTTGATAGAGGAGAGCTGACGTGAGAAGATTATGTCTGCAGAAGCTGCTATACCTCTCTCCTGTTATTTACAAGCTGTGAATGTGAGCAAGGTTAAATGTGGAATATTTATCTGGGCTTCTACTTTGAGTGCCTAATGTAACACCTTGGCTGTTGAGCATTACTCTCTGGCTATGCTGACACTGTTACTACCTCTCTTTTTTTTTTGTCACTGGTCTGCATGCTGTGCCCGTGTTGTTGCACCACTCAATGCCTCTGCAGTTCCATTCATCCCTGAATCTTAAGTGTATTTAGACAGGAGCTTCAGAGTCTGGGGAATTTCACAAACCCCAGCCCACTCTCTGCTGTTTAACATAATGTGTGCTCACGCTTCAGATCTCCATCTTTTTGCATATTTTGAAAGCAGTAAGGTTTCAGGGATTTCTTTAGCTCTTTCTGTTATTCTTCCAAACGAGCATCCTTGCATCTGTTGCTTATGTAATGTGCATGGGTTGAGTGCTTTACAGAGGCAGAATTATGTTTAAAGTAGTCAACTCCAAGTGAGCACAAGGTAATTTTGGCTTGTATTTTAAAATCATCTTCCTCTTTGAATAGAGAAATCGTAACATAATGATTTGTAATGGCATTGGATATGTGCTTTACGTTGTTTGGTTAAAGCAGTGTGGCATGAGAGGCTGTGATAATGGGAATATTGTCATGCCTAAAGGATATCGTTACACTGTGTCCTTACTGTGAAGGCATTAGAACATTACTTCATAATTCACATACTTGCAATGTAATATTTTGTGCCTTTATTGCTTCAAGGAAACCCTTATAATACATGACTTTATTTTATATGCTGCTTTTATTGATTTTGGAAAGGAGTTGATGGTTGCCTTTGTACATGACCACAATGTTTTGTATACTAAAAAAATGTATCCTTGATTGCATTGCCACTTCATTGTGTAAAGCCTGTTATACTTTCCGCATGTGCAATCTGGACGCATACACGGACAGCGCGGACGCAGACTGCTTGTATTTATACTACCGAAAGTGTACGCTGGTGGTCCGCTCTGCGGACGTGTTCAACACATGCGCAGTAGATCGACTTGAACAGTAAACAAACATGTGAACAAACAATTGCCCAGCGCTATTGCACATCTGGCTGTCTTTATATTGTTTTATCAACGGAATGTAGAGGTGCGGATAGCGACGGACTTTTTCACACAGCCTGTGCATGCGCAGTTGATGTTTTTGTAGCCTACTGACTGCACGGTCACAAAAAAATGGGAGGCAAGCAGATGTCTGCGCAGAGCCTCCGCGCACACCCTCTGATGACAATTTATACATCACGCATACTATAGCGGACCCTAGCGGACTCGCGCACATGGAAAGTATAACACAGGCTTAAAGGGTTAGTTCACCCAAAAATGAAAATTAGCCTGTGTTTTACTCACCCTCAAAGCATCCTAGGTGTATGTGACTTTCTTCTTTAAGACGAATCCAATTGGAGTTATATTAAAAATTCTCCTGGCCCCTCCAAGCCTTTCAATGGGGAAAGCAGGTGTTTTTTGTCAACAGTTCAGAAGACGTGAAATAAAGTGCGCGCATCCGTAATAAAACGTTCCTTACACGGCTCCGGGAGTGAATAAATGTCTCATGTAGCGAATCCATGCATTTTTGTAAGATAAATATCCGTATTTCAAATGTAATAAACACTTTTTTTTTTTTTTTTTCTCAGTTCCGTTGACTGTCTTATGAGGAAGCAGTCCAGGCGGATGATGTAGGATGTCAGTGTTGCGTGATTAGTGACGAAAGCGGACAGAGAACAAAGCAAAACGCCGGTCACGAATTAGAAGCACAAAACGAGGATTTGTAATGAAAAATGTTGGAGGATTTCGATATAAGCCAAGAAGAGACTGGTTTTCCTTTGCTCCTGCATATCTCAGAGGCACGCGCATGACGCCTATGTCCTACGTCATCTGCCTGGCTTCCGCGTTACGCACAACAGTCAGCGGAAGTGAGAAAAAAGTGTTTATTACATCTGAAATATGGATATTTATCTTACAAAAATGCATAGATTCATGATTTTTATTACTATTAAAAAAAAAATCAAAATGACGGTGAGGGACGGTGCCGCGGTGGGCAAGTGACGTAATCGGTGTTGCGGCTTAACACCGGTATCACAGCCAACACCGTCTATCGCAGCAAGCCTAATTGAGTGGCCATGTAAAGTTGCTACTACATACATCTTTCAGATGAAAAGTCATATTTGAGGTCGATGAATGATAGGTGAGTGTTTGGATGTCCGACCCGAGTACTGTATTACCACATAGACCAGCCGTTAACAATCTGTCCGTCACGGACTGCGTCATTCACAACCAGCCGCACCAAAGCAAACAGGAGGAGAGCATAAAGAGACTGGGCAACAAGAATTGAGTTCAGAATTAAAATATACAGTTTATAGTTTATTTATATAAAAGGTATATTTGTGTATAAAGTCGGGTATCATTACTATTCCTGGTCCCGCCCACTCCCGCTGACATTTTTTCCTGTCCCATCCCAATCACGTGATTCGTAGCGATTTTGTTTCCCATCCCACGGGATTCCCGTGACCCGTGGGACTCTTGAAAAAATGTCAGCCTTTAATTCAGACTTGCAAGTTCGACTCGGGAGTGCGCACTCCTGAGGATGGGAGAACACAAGTCCGGTAATTCTGCAAATGGAACAGCAGCGTACTTGATAACGTCAGTCAGCTCGCCTAAGTTATCTAACGTTACACTGTATTACAATACGACGAAATACGATATCAAACACCACTGCCTCTTTTTGTTTTCATGTAAACATATTAATAGCCTCAAAAGTGTAGTTCAGGGAACATGCATTACAGTGAAACAAAATATTATATCAAACAGCGTTGCCTCTTTTCTGTTTCATTTAAAATATTAATATCCACAAAAATGTGGTTCATGCAATGCGTACACGCATTACAATAAAACGAAATGATATCACACACCACTACCTTTTCG
The DNA here is from genome assembly GCA_039654775.1 of Spinibarbus caldwelli. Lineage (NCBI taxonomy): Eukaryota > Metazoa > Chordata > Actinopteri > Cypriniformes > Cyprinidae > Spinibarbus > Spinibarbus caldwelli. The sequence goes on from CM077220.1 coordinate 39,109,194, forward strand.
TTTTCTTCAAAATATAAAACACAACCCTCTTCGTTTTCATTTTAAAAATATAAAACACATAAAACATTAATATGTGGTTTAGGTAATATGTGCACACATACTCTGATTCACTGTATGTATAATAAAATGAAATATGACAAGCACAACTCTGCCTTTTTTGTTAAATGTCAGTTTTAATGAACAATAACAGCCCTTATAAAAGTATAAGTATAAAATATTTTATAGACTTGTGTAATAGGAAATAAAGACAAAAGCAAACAATTCAGTCACGTTAAAGTAAGCGTTGTATTACGATTAATTAAATAAATAATTTATGAAACATAACTTTGTGCTCAGCCAAAACGATATGACCTGGAAGAAATAATAGACTCATGAGACCAAAGATTTAGATATACCCAAAACGAATTTTACCTCATGTTTAACCACTACAGAGACATCAGAGCCAGCGGCAAGTGTCAGAAGGACTAGCCGCGGTGAGGCTGCTCTCAGCGGATACATGAGCACTGAGCACCCGCTGATCGCGTGGAGCTCGCGTCTCCGAAATCGGCGAAGCAAATTTTCAGATAGGCTCTATCTTTATAAATAAATCGCAGATTTGAGTTTTAACCCAATCCAAACCCTAACCATATAGTCAGAAGTACTTAATTGTATAACTAGACAGTAATAAGGACACCTTTAAATAAAGCGTAACCTAGAATCTTTTGGTATCATGCAACTCCAATCTCCCGGCCAAATTAACATGAATAACAACACGCAAACACAAGTGACTTTGTGTGGTGAAAGCCAGAAATGGTTTCTGACTTGGTCGAGCTCAGGGAGAGGGGGGATGGGGACGGCCCAACAGTCCATCTGGCATACACATACAGCTCAGCTCTGCTCCAGCCTACACTGCTGCAAACGTGCCAATCAATGAGAAGAGAAATTACAAAACAGGAGCCACTGAAGACGCAAAGAATCAGTGATAATGAACCATGAAGAGTGTATGGATAAAATATGAAATGTGTTATATGACAAAACTGCAGAAGAGGCGGCTCAGCGAATTGAGAATCTGCACCATTCCTGACACAGTTTCCAGTGCTGTTTCTACAGCATAGCCGTGCTTGGCTCAAACACTCTCCTGTTGTCAAGGCAACTGTTTCTCTGGACCAGAGGGGAAAAAAAAAAAAAACCTCCCACATTCCTAGAAATTTAAATATACGGCCTAATCTTGTGATTTATCTTCAATGCCTATAGAAGTATAACATTGGATTTCTATAAATGACTAATTGTGTAACTTTGATTTAACAGTCAAGCATATATGAGAAACAAGTGCATGAATCCAACATTTCAACACATAGGACACTATCCTGACAAAAGTCCTAGGCCGTTTCTCAATATGCGTTCTTGTCTGTACTTGCGTTCTTGTGGACTTGTGAAACATCATCAGTCGTTGCCCAAGTACTGTTCCAATTCAAAGTTCACATCTAGCCAAGTACAGTTCAAATCACCGGATGTGTTCTTGCTCCACCCCTTTTATCAAGCATGCATCCAGAGGTGACTTGTGCAAACTTGAGGCAGCCAGGTATCCCAGAATGCATTTCGCACCAATCAGCGAGCGTTAATGGCAGAGGGGGAAACCGCAAAATTTTCAAAATATTACTGTTATTGTGTCATGAAATGCCATTCTAAGAGTATTTCAGTCGAGAATGTAGTTGTTTAGTTGCATGTAATTATGCATAATTTACTGTTAATATAAGAAGTTATGTAACAGACAAGAGCAAAATGTTGTAGTACAAATTTCTGTAGTAGATACCAGTGAAATTTCATGATATGTATTCCAATTTCAATAGCACTTAATAACATAAATAAATAAATAAATTAAAGTTCATTATTAGGCTGCATTTACACTACAGTGTTTAATTCATGGGTCCAGTATCTTTTTGTTTTCCAGTGCTCAATGCTAAGGATTTTTTTTAAGCAGCTCAGTTGGGCCAGTGGTTCAGATTTTTACTTGCACTGCCAAGTTTTCACTTGCCCCACTACAAAAAAAAAAAAAAAACCTTTTTAACCTATTTAAACTGTCAAAGCCATAGAAACATTCTTTTTCTGTCACTGTTTAACAAACTTTCATTGCTGTCTTTTTGGTGTGCTTTGTACCAGATCATTTTATTAAGACAAATGTATTCACAGCTTTCAGTAAGGTCAACGCATCTAAACGCATATAACCTAGGGGTGGCCAATATGACCCAAATCTCACATGGCGCAATTATTAATTGGATTTAATGACATTTCGTGATAATAAGCTATTATGTTATAAGCTATATAAGGTATATTAAGCTGCAATGTATGCTGTAATGTTCACTAAAAATATAATCAGCTGTCAGGGCTCTAGATTCATTCTTCCCACTGGTCGCTCTTTTGCGACTAACTTTCTCAGTTGGTCGCAATTTTTATTTATTCATTTATTTTTTGCTACAACATTTGATTAATCAATGCATGCTGATGAACTTTTATCATAGTTCATAGTTGTTCAATATTCAACCCGTTCTTTTTCATCAGTATTTGTGATTTTAAATTTTGTGAACAGGAATTCCTCTTTTCGTGCACTTTCACTTTCAAATTCGCATTTTTGGTGTCACGTTTTACAAGAAAAGATAATTGTCTGTTTTGCTTATATATCTATACACTTTTAGGACTAAAACAAAAGATGGATTCATTGTTATTCTTAATTAAAAAGCACAACAACAATAAAACAGTATGCTACAATGACAAACTATAGCTTACATAACCTTTATTAACATAAACGAATAAGACGAGGCATGGCATAGGATACATCACATGCTGTATTATATACCGACTAATAAATTACAGAATGTTTAGCAAACACTGAGGAATCAAATAAATAATAATAAATTCATAACGTAACGTGAGATAAAAAGTAAAGATGACAAGCTTTTCAAAACGAAAACAAAAAGTAAAACTAAACTGGCTGTCGCTAACAGGACTTGCGTGTTTTTTAAATTTATTTATTATTTTTTTTCCACAAGAATACCAGGATGTTCACCATCTCTGGTTTAAGAAGCGGTCTTTTACTTTAGTTTGAAAACCAAATCCTCCGTTGCGCTCCGTCCGCGGCGCCTACCTTCGCGCTCGTGCTGATGCTGCTAGTATAAACCAGGCTCTACCCACGAAGCGCTCAGGCTGAAAGCGCCTCTTCATGTGATCAGTGAAATCTGACTCCTGCTACAATGTGCCGTGGCTTTGCAGCGCGCTGTATGAAGCAGACGCTTTGGAGCAGCGCAGATCATGCACTCGCACAAATGTGACCACGTCAAAACTCGCACGTTCTCAAAATATTGTCGTAGGCTAGAGCCCTGGCTGTTTATGTGATCATGGGGATTTTCAGGTCATTTTGTGTGCATTTGACATTACAAGCATATTAAGTCACAAAAAATAATTGGTTTTGCTATTGGCATGCTGTGTTTGTGGACAGAAATAGTCTTTCAGACAGTGTGGATTTTTTTCCTTCTCATTACATTATTGTGCTTGAACATTTAAACTGACAAGCCTTAAAAACACATGGTAAACTTTTGTGAACTGTCCTGTTTTTCATGCATGTAGTGCCCTGCATTCACTTCAGGCAAGCTGACTGTGCGCTACAACCAATTTGACTGTCGTTTAAACGGAAGTTTTGTATCCGACTAGTCGACTAGTCTAAAAGCTAGAAACCCCCAAAAAATGGCAAAAGAAAAAAACTATGCGTGTGTCTATATAACAGCCTACACTTGAAATACTTAATCTTTGAATCACACTGTCAAATCCCTCAATGGATTCTGTTAAAAATAGGTCACGATTATGCCGTATGCTTGCCTCGCGTAATCTTAATTTAATTTTAGGTGGTCGTTAAACAGAAAAAAAGGAAGAGCGTACACTCAACATAAACCAGTGAACAGCTTATTTATTCAGATCGGCTGGAGCAATTCAGAAATGGAAAATCAATCAATAGACTGACAGAATTCTTCATTTTCATCTAATGTTAGGCAACATATTAAAACAAGTCAAAAACAATAGGAAATTTTATCAAGGAATAGCATTAAAACGGCTTTTATAAATGTACTTCATGTTGGCTGTATTGTCTAAAAACAAAACAATGCTCGTTGTACTTATTCAGACCATGCGCATTTGTTCAGTGATTTTAACATGTGAACGTGGTCTGGCGAAAGACGGTACTTGAGGCGATTCTGTACTTGAAAAAAAACAAAAAAACGCGCTCGGCAGGAGCTGAAGTCACAGCTCCTGCTGAGAGATAACTACAAGCAGAGAGATAACTACAAGCAAGCAGACAGTTTCGAAAAGAGCCTGGAAATCCCGCACCACCACCGAAGTGGGTCTTCGTTTAGAGGAATAGACGCGCGCATGGGATCGCGGACCGCAGCGGCAGGTTGTAGTGTATGACATGATTGACATTTGCTGGCTTTGGCTAGCCTCCAAGCTAACGCATACGTGCCTGTGTTGAATATGATTACGCATCACTCCAGTAGAGTTATTGTAAGCCAATTTGACATTACACAGTTTACACACAACTTTTCCGTTTCCTTCTAATTCAAAATAATCCCACACCTTGCTGGTTCTTCTTGTGGTCATTTTGAGCTTTCCGCAACTGACACGAAGAAAATGCATGCGAGGTCTGAGGTAAAAATGTAGTGTCCACCCAGATACGCTTTTAAAAATATTTATATATTTAAATATTTTGATGTGTATTCTTTTTCGAAAGTTTTATTTTAACTTATTTAAAACGTTTTAAATTAAACGTTAAAATGATGGTAATTTCAATGATAAAATCATGTTTTTTTTTTTTTTGTTTTTTTTTTTCTCTCGTGTAATCGACTATTGATTTCAGTGTCGACTAGCAGGAGCTCTACCGTTTAGTCGACTAGACCTGCACATCCCTGGTTTACAGTAATACCTTTCCAATGTTGAAACTTTGACCAAAAAAATCTAATTTGATTCTCTGTGAATACAGCCACGAGTATTCAAAATTAGCTGGCAGATTCAGGAGGACTGCTTAAAGGGTACATAACACACACAGTTTCACCCAATCTCTTGTTAATCTTGAGTACCTATAGAGTAGTACTGCAGCCTTCATATCTCCAAAAAGTCTTTAGTTTTATCATATTTATAAAAGAAAGTTACAGCTTTACGATTCTTTCCGAAAAAAGCAGAGCTCCTGGAGGCGTGCCGTGTGGGCGGAGCTAAAGAGCTAGCACTTGCGGCGACTGCAACAAAACAGACGTTTGATGCCGTTTCACTTACCGTCTGCAGTTCTGAATCATGACTGGGACCTTTTATAGCTGGGACTGCTCCATCTTTCAGTATCAAACAATGTGCAAATCCAGCGTCGAACTGGGCTTTGTTTAGAAAACATTCGTCAACAAACACATTTGAGAAACTCCGTTGCTGCCCCGGAGAAACAAACTGCATCCACTGTTTACGTAACACTTGGTTCTTTTGGGAAGCTGAACAAGGTTATCTTTCCCTTACAACCAAAAACACACTTCTTTAGAGACATTCTTCCTGAGCGAGTCCCGTTCAGTGCAGCTGAATGAAGCGTGTTGATGGGCGCTTGCACTTGCTCTCGCGCTGGTCAATGCGTGTGTGGGCGCGTGCTTCCAGGAGAAATGCCCATATAAAGAGTTCCACCCTCGTTTATGTCAAGAGCCAAAAAAAACTCTTCGAAACTTGGACTAACCCGGAAGTAGGGGTGTGCGATATGACGATTTTTGATCGTGGATGATAATGTCTCCACGATCTGCTTTTGGAGAAATATCGTAGTATCGTGCTTCAGTGCACATTCTGTTCATTGCAGTTCTGGCGCCTCCGTATCAATATACTGTACAACGCCACATACATTCACATCAGTGTTTACTCAGCGGTAGAGTTACTCTCACGGGACACTGCACTTATTTGTACAAAAGTACATTATTTGCATGTATTTTAAAGCCTTGCCGTTTAAACGTTTCATTCACGCGCTGGTCTGACGTGCGCTTTTTCTGAGCCCCATACACCTGAAGCGCGCGCACACTAAAAAGCCTGTCTAACAGCACCTGATTACTGAACTAAGTTATCTTTTGTGCTAATATTGTCAAAACACACAAGGTTTATGTATAGACTCAGCTGGTTATGTCTAAAATGAATGTAAACATTTCAGACAAACGGATGAGTGCCTGTATATTAGATGTGTGCAGGTCTTAGGGACAGAACTAAACATGCTGCCGACTGTCATTAAAGGAATAGTTCACCCTAAAATTTAATTTCTGTCATCATTTACTCACTCACATGTTGTCCCAAACCTGTATTAATTTCTTTCTTGTGCTGAACACAAAAGAAGATATTTTGAAGAATGTGGGTAACCAAACAGTTGCTGGTCCACATTGAATTTGATAGAAGGAAAAACATACTATGGAAGTCACTGTGGACCAGCAACTGTTTGGTTACCCACATTCTTCAAAATAGCATTCATGTTCAGCAGAAGAAAGAAACTCATTCAGGTTTAAAACTAATTTTGAGTGAGTAAATGATGGTATAAATATAAAACACTATGGCAGAATCGACAGACAAATGACAGAATTTGTATTCTTTAATGTTAAAACAAAAAAACGCAAAGAGAACAAAGTAACTCTCTATTTTTGACAGAAAATAATAATACAGCTGCTTTAATAGGAATCAATCCAGGGATCAACGCTAAGGATTTTTTCTACTTGCCCGGTCGGGCCAGTGGATCAAATTTTTACTTGCCCTGCCAACATTTTCACTGGCCCTGCCACAAAAAAATAAAATAGTTGCTGTTATCATCGTTTTTGATCTGTGTTATCTTGTATTCTAATAAATAAGCTTATATGACACCAATATTTTAGATATCAATTAAATTTTACAATTCTCTATTCCAATTTCAAAACCACAGCAAAAAATACTAGCCAAAAACAAACATAAATATAAAGTTTAAACATTATTAAAGACAAGTGACAGCCAGTAAATAAGAACAAATGAACAAATTACAAGTAATAGCACAAATAAACATAGGCCTATAGCACAAAGATAGAAATGAAATGATGCTTTAGGTTTTTATGTTTGTAGATGTTCAGGTACAGGAATTGAAAAATCACATATAAAATAACATTTGCATATTCTTCACTGTGTGTTGCACCTTGAATTTGCATAGTAATTTGAAATTAGAGGCAGCCGTTGCATTTTAATCATGGATTAATCCACAAAAAAAAAAAAAAACGTGCAATGTTTGATTTGTATTACTATATACTGTATAATATACTATATTATTATATTATTGTATAATTTCAAAATCTGAAGCAAAAACTGAACGACCCGTCTTTAGCTTTGTGAAATTATGCTAACGTTACATAAAACATCGGCATTAGAGGTCTGCAAGCCCGTCGGGTCCCGACGGGGCCCGACACGCTGAGTCCATTCGGGCCGGGCTCGGGCCTTTTTTTTTTTTTTTTTTTTTTTTTTTTTTTTTTTTACAGATCGGGCGCGGATCGCACTTGGGCTCATTTAGCTTATCTCCTTTTATTGTGCCCATATACGCGCAGAGCACACATGGCTACTGTATGAAATACTGATTATATTATAAATAGGCTATTATACATACGCAATACGCAAGGCATGCACGCTTTAGCATACAGGTGACAGTTGACCATGCAGAGCATCAGGGAGAAGTTGGAGCGCGGGGAGTTACTAAAAGTTCCCAATGCTTCAGGAAAAGCTGCATTTTGGATCATCCATGCATTTGATGATGATGACTCGCCGTCTCCTAATTGGATGCGCCTTTAGAGAGAAATGCATCTTTAGGGATTTTATAATGAAAGAGTTTTTGTTTTCAATTCAAATTATTTCATTAATTCAAAGCTTTCTATAGATACTATATTTATCAAGTCAGTAAGGCAAGTATTCACTGTGTTCCGGTTTTTCAGAAGCGTTCCTGCTCAAAACCGAAACAGTTTTTTTTCCCGTTATTTTATAAAAGCATGTTTTGTTGATATTTTGAGTGCACACAAATAAAAGTAGACCCTTTACAGTTCCGAACAATGTAGCCTATTACTCTTACCTTTATGAGCAAAAATGACAGCGTAATTTGAAATGTTTCCAATGCAAGTGATCGCTCTGGCGCGTGCTGTAAAGCGCGCTTCAGCTCTCCGCACAAACGACTAGATATGCGTCAGTGCACATTTATCTAGGTTAAGCATTTAAACTAACATTGTGGAGCTGTTTTATAACTATAAATTTAATTTTAGACAAGTCATGATGATTTGAGAAGGCTAAATTGATAAAACACAGGCTATGATCAACTCTGTCTGCCGCTGCTGCTTGGTCGTTACTTTAAAAAAAAAAAAAAACTTATATTTAACGAATGAAAAAAAAAATGCTCCCAACGTTTTTCTAAATTAACTTAATAAAATAACGTAACGAAATACAATCACTTTGCCATTTCATACAAAACTGAAGTATTTTAATATCAAGTTAGCTGAAACAGTAGTACAAGCCGTTTTGGGAGAAGGGGAAAAAAGACTAGCTCGGGTCGGACTCGGGCCAGTAATTCTGATGAGCTGTCGGACACGGGCCCGGGCTAGGGCCTGAGCGTCTCGGGGCAGTGCCGGGCTAGGGCCTGTATTTTAGGCCCGTGCAGGGCTCTAAATTCGGCATGAAACAGAAAGAGCAGATGGACTGAATGAGACGCAGTTTCACTCTCTGACAGCAGGCGGCACTCATGGAACAGTGATACAGCATTTCATTGGTTACCGCTGTAAACACAGCAGCACTGTGCATATTAACGCCAATTCAAATTCGTTATACGGAGACAAGATGAAAAGAAAAGCCCATTTCTGAAAACAGCCAGTTCCCCCCAGAAACGCATTCATTTGAAATTCAATATTTGGATTTTCTTCCTATATTTCACGCATTGTGAACAGAGATCTTGTTCTGCCTGCTAGTGCTACAGTATTTTCTCCTTATTGTGTTAGTCTTCATCGTCTCTGGCCTTTGTTAATGGCCGTTTACAGACTAATTATAATAAAAACGTAATATTTCCACACAAATGACATGTGGGAAAATGATTGCAGTGCAGTTTGTGTGCAAGCACGGAACAGAAGATGCTCTCAAATTAAACAAAAAATGTCAGGTCGATCGGTGCATCTTGTACTCCACTGTACTGTATAAATTCAATATAGATCAATCATTGTTAAAGTTACTTGTCAAGAGGGGTATTTTGTCATACTTTTGTATGTATTTGCCCGTTCAGGCGGGTCGTGCGTGTCAGAGACGCGGCTGTCTGTGCGCGCTCTGTTCACACAGAACAGAACACAGCGCGCAAGTACTGAAAGAAGTTGTCTTTTGCGCCCAAATGCTTTTTAAGCGCTTGAATTTTTAAATTAACAAGGCTTAAAAACGCATGCAAATGATAAAATTTCGTGACGACGCTGCAGTGGCCCGATCGGGCAAGTGACAAATCCGTCTACTGTCCTGAGCATCCTTCACGCCGGCCCTGGGCCATCAGACAGTCCTTATTGTCGAGCCCTGCAATCTATATAGTGTTTTATTTTTGGATTTATTCATTCAGTTTCTTGAATGCTCCTGCTAAATATGCTTATTGTACCTGAAAATGAAAATAAAGCACTATTTGTTTTATTTGTATATTATGTGTATTTGTAATGTGTATCTTTGTTCTTATTTTTAATAACAGATAAAATAACGACAAAGATTTTTTATCTTTGTCCACTTTGGCCTAAATATCCACCATTCTGTTTTTGTATTTTGTTACCTTGAAAGGCTTTGTCTTTATAACAGGGAAATTATTTTGGCTACACTGCTCAAACAAAATAGTAAAACTAACATGACAAAGAATCGTGATGAAATCGTGAAATCGTGATATTTCAAAAAAAAAAAAAAAAAATATCGTGATATGATATTTTTGCCATATCGCCCACCCCTACCCGGAAGTAAGATTTCTGTTACAGAAATACTCTCATACGTCCAAATTATTTTTTGAAACTTTGTCCATGCTTAGCATGAGAATCCAACTCTTTAACAGTATAAAAAACTCTGAATGCATGAAACAGCATTGTACCCCCCCATGGGATGGGACATGGAGTGGTTCCTACAGAGGCCAAGCTGATCAATAATGTAGATGTCTTCAAAGAGGAACAGAGATCAGCTTTGGCTACTGTATTACATGGCTTTTCACGGTCTCTGTCTCTTCCTCTTGCTGCTTAGGAGATAGTGTCAGGTTCCTCTGAAGGTGCATGGGACAGATAGGATGGCTGAATTTAATTTGCCTCGCTAAGATATTACAATAAACTGCTGTTGCTGATATTTGATGCCAGACTCTGCTTTCCGTCTCGTCAAACCATTGTTATGAATGTCTGCTTTCAAATGCTGATGAGAGACACTAGAGAAGCCTTATGCACACCTTCAGTTCCCAGTTTCCCTGAATAAGCTGGGTGTGCAAAGCATGCTTGTGTATTAGTTTTTTTCCATAACTTCTGTGTGCCCACTACTGTCCGCAGGTCCCCAGCTATTATGTGCATTCTGCTTTGTCTTCAGTATTCAGACAGGGCATCATGGCCGCAGTCAGACATGTAGTGAGATAAGAGAGGCAGTGTTATCCGACAAGAGAGGCACTTTGTGGCATAGGGCGGGGGGAGGGTAGCTCCCGCGGCCTGATTTCCCACATAAATGGAGCTGACTGAATTGTGGAAATGGTGGCGCTTCCTGTAATCCAATGCCCTGGGGAACAGCACAGAGAGTACGGGCTGCAAACAGAAGAGAGGTGGGATAAAGGATGGCTGTGCCCTCAGGCTTGCATTAAAGCACTCATCATCTCCTTAATCCCACAATGCCCATTGCCCCATATAGGTCTTTGGCCACGTTCACACAGCAGCAAAATACAGTTGTCAATCCTGTATTTGAGTCCTAAATATAATTCCGTTCACACACAGTACGGTTATTTACATGCGTGATAATCGTAAATTTTCAGGACTCGCAACCGCAGTCTCAGAAAACACGCACTGTGAACGGAACAGGACTGGACAACTAGTTATCTGTCATATCAAACAGTGCGAGAGAGAGCTTCGTGTTCTGCGCTTGACTCAAATGCTCCGCTCCCAACCCCACCCAAATATAAAAACTGCTGTCAGTTAATGAAGATTTGACGGAGGAGCTCGCGGTATGATTGGTATTGTGTCGTGTCAGAAGATTAGACTTTCAGTTACATTGACGTCGCCATCTTTGATTATTACTTTGATCACTGTCGCTATGGTTACTGGTAAGGAATACGGGCTTGACTCCTGTTGTACGTTCATTCAGACAGTATTCAAGACACTACTGTAAGCTGCTTTGTGAACGGGACATTTCGAGTCCTGTAAGTAAATGCGGTTGTCAATCCCAAAAACTGACAGTGTGAACGTAGTCTACGTGCTCACAAAAGCCACAGTTTCCGGCTACAGACCCACAACACAACAACAACCTGGACCAAAACAACATTTTTTCCCCCCACCCATGCAGCTGTTCTATATGCATGCTGCATATATAAAACTGATCCCTTCTTGCCTAGTTCTCTGCCTATGTGTAGCTTCAGTTGTTGCCTATCCTTGCATGAGATGCTTGTGGTTGAAGTACTTTAAATGTAATGTGATGTGGGGACAATTTTCGTCCTTTTCTCTGAGGACATTTCATTCTAAACACATCAAACATGCATTGTGGCTTTGAGTGCAGGAAATGCATTCTCTGTACAGCCGCTGACTCCATAGCATGTGGGAATGGTTTTGGTGATCTCAAGTTTGATTGCTATCGAGAGCATGTTGGCAGACATGTTTCCATGTGTTTATCTGCTCAGATGTGCTTTGAGGCCCTCTGCCAGCCATTTCCATCAGAACTACTAATGGACTAGACCACCTCAGATTTAACAGTGGTTTCTCTCACTTCGCTCTCTCTACCTCGCTCTGTGTGGGTGAATGTCACGAAACCCATTGAGAACATGCCTGGGTTATATTTTACACCCCACCCTTAATTGTCATTACATCATCTCATCTCCTTTTTGTTTGTTTGCTGTCATATATTAGCTTAACTATTTACTCTCTTGCAATAGAGTAAACGAATAAACGAATCTCTATATTGCAACGAATCTCGAATAAACTGTAATGGGAAGTAATGTACTTGGGACATTTTCTTTGTGCAATGTATGTTTAATGTTATTTATTTATTTTTATTTATTTATTTATTATATTTTTTCATGATATTTGGTCAAATGACTTGTTGTGAAGTTCGTTCTGGGTTGAATGAATATTCCAGGTTGAAAGTGAATGGACTTTGTCTTACTCTTTACAGGCTCTTGACAAAGCTCATTGAGGAGGTTAGTTTTGCAGGAGCCAATGGGTGTGTTTGTACGTGCTAAAAAGTGATGAAATATTAACTGAACCTTTACTGATCAGAGTACTTCATGTGCAGGCCTTCTATTATGTTTTAGTTGGTTGGTTTGTTATGGCGAGAACTCCTTAGGAGATTAATTGTTGAAGTCTTAAAGTTTTAATTTTGATTGAACATGGTAGTGTCTTTATATGAGGTACAGTCTTTAAATCAAATTTATCTTGATCATTTGAAATAAGGAATCGATATACTATAAAACATACTGTAACCCCAAACTTCCTCCCCAGCCTAAAATGATTGCTCTAAAATAAAGCAGCAAAAACTGCAGAAACTCAGTGTTCACCCAATCTTGTGCTGGTTTCTGATTGTTTCTGGCACCGTTCTACATATGAAGAGTTTATTTGCAAAAACAGATAACTCTGTTTTTTTTTTTTAATTTTTAAAAATCATGTTTTTTATGATGTTACCATGTTTTTGTTTTCTATTAGTTAGCTGTGTTTTTATAGTTTTTTTAACCTAATCAAAATAACCCAACTGCAGTTTGATTAAGATTAATTGGAATACACAATGAAAAAACATAATTTGAGAATTGTTAAAAACTGAGTTATCTGTTTTTGCAAATACAATGTTTCCCACAGGATTTTGTGAGACTTGTGGCGGCAGGTGACGTCACATTAATTTGCATATTTATGACGTCACTGCGTCAAGTTTGCGTTAAGACAAGTTTTGGCACTTCAGATCTGTTCTACTCTGAACTGTCACAGCGTCTGATAAAATCAATATACATCTAACTTACACTAAAAAGTGACTATATGTGGTGGTTTTGCCTATATTACTGTTTTGTCTCATTCAGCACACTGCCTGCGTCTGAGTAACAAACTAGGCACATTAACAGACGAATTATGTTCATATTTAAATGTCTAAACAGTCAGTAAGCGACAGGTGCTTGGAAACGCTGTTTTGTAAATGATTTATTGACGAGTCTGCTGCAGTACGGCCAACTGAATGCACTGCTTCTCTGCCGCTCACTGCACAGAACAGACGCAGAGAGAGGCGACACTGTGCCGGGAGAGTCAGACCTCATGCTCACGGGGCAGTACTGGAGACATCTTCCAACTGAACGAAAGCTAAGGTTTTTTTCAAAAAAGTCGCTAGGTTTGTCAGTATGTACCTTTTATGGAAAAAAAGCCGCTAAAAGGGTCTGAAAATTGCTAAATCGAGTTCTGAAGTAGCACTTGTGTGTGTGTGTGTGTGTGTGTGTGTGTGTGAGAGATGCGGGAGCTGATGGCAGTGGGCGGTGGGTATTTGTGGCGGTCAGTGTGGATATTGTGGCGGGCCGCCACAAATAAATCAATGTATGGGAAACACTGAAATGAACTCTTCATATCCTTTCAAAAGATTCCAGTGTTACAAGCAACTTTCATAACCCCCAGTAAAACCAGTGCTAGCCCTGCTTTTAAATTACGAGTATGAAAAGTACCTTTAACCAGGGTTAAAAGCGGGGTTTAGAATGACAATTACCCATAGTTGAGCTCAGTGGGAAAGCCCTAATGTTTATTTTTATCAGTGTAGCTTTTTTGTGCCACATTTGAGAGTGTTTTATGAACCTGTTATTACAGAGTAATTCAGACTTTGCAAAGAAACTGTTATTGAAGGATGGAGCAGCACAAACTATATTTGACCCAACTTTAAACCGGCAGCTTGTGAATAAATGGAGAAGAGTGTTGTTGCTCAGTTCACAATGTTTACACACTCTTAAAAGCCCAACGGCAAGTAAATTTCAGTGTGATTGTAGAGGTCAGAAAAAGATGGAAAGTAGTCATAGAAACCCAAATATGTTTTCCCCTGTCTCAAATCGAGCTGTTTGTCTTGTGACGTCACAAGATCGGAGGCCCCTCCCACGATTGTTGATTGACAGGAGCGTTTCAACACAGACCCGCCATTGTTGATACGCTGGAGCACAATGGCGTCTAAGCGATCGTGGTGTTCTGTTCTTGGGTGTAATAACGAACACAGCAGTCGTTTTGATGTTCCTAAATCATAACCGCTGAAGACGCAGTGGCTGAGTTTTGTTTTCGAAGGGAATAGTCCCCCACATCAACCTCGATTCTTTCATGTTTGCGCGAATCATTTCTCACCAGACTGCTTTATAAACGAGGGTCAGTTTAAAGCTGGTTTTGCCAAGAAGCTGCTCTTGAAAAAAGGATCGGTACCAACTATTCGTGTTCCTGCTGCACCTCCAGAAGTAGTGAGTGTAACGTTTTATTAACCTTTATAGTAATCTTTGCTAATCGCTTGCATGCTTCACCATGAATGTGGCTAGAGTTTACACTAACTTTCATTACGTGAAATCAAGTGTTCATTACGTGAAATCAAGTGTACATTACGGCATGTTTTCTATGTATGACGTTCTCAATATAATTCATAATCCCATGTTTGTAATGAACAACGCGTTATGGTTATTGTGTTATTATAAACTGTGTATGCTGTGGTAAAGTTAACGTGGTAACACAGAGCAGAGGGGCGGGGTGAGCAGAGCTCATGATCATATAAAGGCAAATGCACTGAAATGGCGTGCTGAACAGAGAGCTGTTTTTGACCAGGTAAAATGAGTGTTTTCTTACAATACTAACGAGAATTTTTAAAGTATATTACAAACTTTTCATTTAGACGCTAAAGAATCATTTTAACTTGTACAAAAATGGCATTATATGACCCCTTTAACCCCCTGGGGTCTGAGGTGATTTTGGGGCCCTTGAGATGTTTTGACATGCCCTGATATTTGTGCTTATTTCAGCTACTTCAAACATACTATTGACCAACATGTAATTTGTTTGTATTCAGCACAAACTGTGCTACAATAATATGTGACCCTGATAGATGTACATGTTTGCATTTTTTAGAAAAAAAAATATTGTGCGTGGTTAGTAAGTTTTGGGGGAAAAAATGTAGCTGAAATAAGGCCATAAAACCCACACTAAATAGTTCTGAATAAGACTTTTGAGTAATTAGTCTTGTAGCCTAGAATATTTACTTCAAAATTATGTGAAAATCATTCTGCTTACTCATTCACAGAAAACAATATATTGATTTAAATTTTTAAAGACATGTTTTGTGATTGAAAGCCAATATGCGAGGGAGTGGCAATGGCCCTGAATATTAAGTGATTCTCCCCTGAGAGACAAAGGGCCCTCCCCTAATGGCCTCTAATGGCCCATCAGTGTGACTGTGACTTTGAGGCAGGTAAGACAGAATGTGAGGAGACTGAAAAAATGGGTTGTTTAAATTATTTGTATTTTATTTACAACACAGTATAATCAAAACATACATAATGAAGGTCAAAGACACATTGTGCACACTGACCACAGAGATGTGAACAGACTTTGAGCCATTCCTGCAACAGATTCTGTCCAACAAGTGAAACAAGTAAATCATACCTGATATTTACGTGTGTTATTTAAGTGTTTCTGCTTCTTTCCATGGATTCAAGAAGAAAAAAAACATAATCAGTAGTCAAGGAGCTTGTTTTACCATAGAATATCAGTGTAGTTGAACATCTGATGTAGGTACAGCGCTCTCAGAGGAAAACAGTTTGAAGAAAGTCATCAGGATTCATCTGTGGTTCAGGTACCTGATTCACTAAAATACAAACAACCAAAAAAAAAAAAAAAAAAACATTTGTGAGCATGTTAATATCAGGAGCATCTGTAGGTTTTGTAGCCATAGACTCACGCATGCTTTGTATTATCATTAAAAAAAAAAAGACATTTTATATCTGAGAAACTAATTATTATTGTTTAGCATGTTATTAAAATCTATTTCTGAACAAAGTAGGCTATTAATAATAAACATGTTCTAAACATACTTAGACTCATAGCATTGATCATGTTACAGTGTACACTCATATTACTTTTATTGTTTTATATAGAGCGTGAAAACATCATCGCGCCGTAATCAATTTAAATACAATGAATTGCTTTTCATATTCAAAATGTTTTACTCGATTTCAAACATTGTAGTCAGGAATTATAGTTTGGGAAAAACCCAACTATGATTTTGTTGTCATATAGCCTAGTATGTATGGTTTTATAGTAGCCTATGATATGATTCTGTAGCCATAGACTCACACATGCTTTGTACTATAAAAAAGGATATTTTACATCTGAGAAACTAATTATTATTGTTTAGCATGTTATTAAAATCTATTTGTGAACAGAGTATTAATAATAAACATGGTCTAAACATTCTTAGATGCCTAGCATTCATCATGTTGTAGTTTGGGAACAACCTAACTAGTAAATGTTCTTGTTTATGTCACAATAACATGTTAACTAATGCAAAAAAGAAACATTACTTACTCATCAGATTGATCTCCTCTACTCGATGAAATCTTGTTCTTCTTTTGAGGGAAATCCAGCCTTTACTCAGCGCGTCTTCTTGCAGAAACGGACAGTAGCCGCGATGAACGAACTCCTCGCGCTTTGTTGGGCGTTTCCATGCGCACGTGTCTCACGTGGATATTTACATATGAACGGCGCGAGCCGCGAGGGGGCGGGATTGCATTAAAGATAATGAGTTAGACGGGAAAGACTGAACATCGTGTTGGTTTCATACGGATTACTTTATCACAGAATATTTGTTTTTGATAAGACTTACTTCATTTAAAAGTAGACACTTCAAGCTCTCTATAGATATAACTCCCATGTCTCCGTGTTGAGATTTCGCCGAGTTACAGTTCATTTTAGTGACGCGTTTCTAAAAGCAGCTCGCGGAGACGGCGAAGACAGAGAGCGTACCCTGTTTGTTTTCTTTATTTTCCAAAACCACAACATTTTGTTTTTATTGTGAGTGTACCCGAAAAAAATAGTTACTTCAAAGTTTCAATTGATGTATAACAATCTGTATGACCAAAATCGACGGAGTATTTTTAGTGTCTTTCACACTGATAAGAAAAAAAATGAGAGACGGCCGACCCCAGGGGGTTAATTATCAATAAAACCGTATTTGATTACTGCAATTTGATCAACTCAGGATAAATAAATACTGTCTAGCATAAAACACAGTTTTAAGTAACAGTTTTGTGTGCGCATAGCATGCAGAGCAGTTTCGTTTTGTGTGAAAAAAGAAAGCCCAGAGCAGAAAAGGCAGAAAGCCGGGAGGTTTTAAAAGAGTGCTAAGGGAATTATATAAATGAATATATGAATGAATTATATGAATGTGCCTCTGAAGGTTCTGTTTTCAGAAAAGATTTGATGGCATTTTGTTTGGCATCATCTTCACTCCATCTAATACCTAAAGTGTTCTTAATCGCAATGCTGCTTTGTCCACAGAAGTTACAGGAAACAGCTGTAATTCTACTGTTCCATGAGTGCCACCTGCTGTATGACAGTGGATTTACAGAGAGTTACATTTTACATTCAGGTTGCGAGCAGTTTTTGACTGTCCAAAAACAGACCGAATTTGTATGCCCTGCTGTAAATTTTGACTGGTTGATGAAAAACAAGCTTATGTGGATTCAACACATTTAAACAATTTGGATAAGGCATTTAGAATTATTTATGGAGCAGATAAAATACATATAATCATTTATTAATCAGTTATCATTTTGACTTAACCCTTTTCTTTGTTTAAAGGCTGAAATGTGAGCTTTACCATTTTATGAAACCTTTTCAAAGTTTTATTTGAACATTTCATACATATTAGGGATGCAACAATACCATTTTTTCAGATCCGATCCAGAAAATTCTGAGTATCGGCTGAATCCAATCCGATACCAGTGCATTTTTTTTTTTTTTGGTTTGTTTTTGTAAATCAATGTATAATTTCTATACTTGTGTGTGTTGACTAGGCTTGCTGCAATAGACGGTGTTGGCGGTGATACCGGTGTTAAGCCGCAACAATGGTATGTCACTTGCCCACCGCGGCACCGTCCCCCACCATCGTTTAGATTTTTTTATAGTAATAAAAATCATTTAGTTCAGTTAGAGAACAGACAATTAAAAACTGAACGTGGCAGCTCAATACAGCGTGCCGAACGACCGGTGGGGAAATTTCCTCACCGTCACAACCCTAGTGTTGACCTGATCGTCACTCTTTTGTATGTTAAACACAATCTACTAAATATAGACAACTTAATTTTAATGAAAAATAACAAATGAAAAAATATATCATCATAATCTGTGGCAAAAAATACTATTATAAACTAGGTTAGTAGATAATTTAGCAGCAAATTTATTCTAGAAAAATCATGAGTGCACAATTTTATAAAATCGAAACATTTAGTGAAATAACATTTATTTAGTGGGGAACAAATAAAAGTGAATAAGTTTAGGACTAAATTTGGTAAAATGTTACACATTGCTCTTTGTATTTTTGTAAAATACATTAATGAAAACAAGTAAATGTATTTATATATAAAGACGGAGCAGTCTGCTTTCTTCTCTCGCGGTACTGTAATACACCAATTGGTCTGCACAGTCTAACACACCTACTAGTTTACATACACACGTGAGGTTGTAGTGTGAAAGTGTCCCAATCCCCAAAGATTTAAGGCTACATTTACACTGGTGCGTTTTTGTTTTAAAATGAAAACGTTCCTCGTCCATGGCATTTCCACTGCATTACAGAAAAGATCTCTGTCCATATTACATGACCGAAAGTGCGTTTCGTGACCATTCATGCACACTGTAGCATCATGCTACATAAGACGACAAATAAGATTCATATTCTGCTTTTACTCAAAACTCTGTTTAAACCACCATCGAGTGTTTGTAATAACTTCTGATTGCTGTCTAATGTGTGTTTTGGCCATGTAATGTTGCTGAAATATGTTACCTCTGAGTCAGAACAGCGATCATGGAAGAGAGAACACAGGCAGACAGCGCTGGAAGCAGCTAATGCTGATCAGTAAATTAGTGGAAAATTAATCATTTAATTTAATAATTTAAATATAATACTTGGTGAATCTATTTATTTGTCAATAGTTTTTGAACATTTCCAGCACATTTTAACAATACCGTGATAATACTGATAACTGATAATTTTGGTCACTATAATCGTGATAATAAATTTTTATACCGTTACATCTCTACTCTTTTGAAAGAACTTTCATTTAGTGTTTTGCTCTTTAAACAACACAAACAACTGAAGATAAATTTATATAAAAAAAAAAATTATAAAAAGTATATAAATGTTGTTGTTGTTGTTGTTGTTGTTGTTGTTATTTTTATTATTATTTTTATTTATTTATTTATTTTTTTAGTGTGGACATGATTTTGCCCTTCTGGAATTATTTGGATTTGAAAAGTGACCATTTCATATCATAATGGAGCCAGACTGAATGTGTGTTTGCTAAAACATTGCTGTTTAGCTAAAGGCTTATTTATTTTTGGCTTACATTATTAGTCTTTTGGTGAGCAATCAATCTGTGCAAGTTAATCTACAGGGGAAAAAATAGTTTTTCTTTTGAATCTTTAGTCAAACTCTGAGAATTGTCTTTCCTTCTGGAATGTTGTTCAGCTCTGATGTGAGTTTGATGGCTTGGGCAGAATATCCTTAACCACTGCCCTCCAACTGCTAGCCTGCTGAGGGCTAGAGATGGCGAGGTGGCACGCTAAAAACCCCGCTCTAACTTTTGCTTTCAGTATTCTGTTTCACTCAGAAATACGTCACAGTACTAAAGTAAAGTTGGTTGTAAATTCAGTTTCTAGTTCATGCTGACTTTTAACATTTGTTGCTTTTATTTTGATGAATGTTTGTGAATTTATTTATTTTTTAGAATAACATGCATAGGTGAATCGATTATTAAGAGTAGCCGTTCAAATATAAGGTCCATTTTTAATTTCATGTTGAATTTAAAGTAGACCCTGTTCTGTCTGTTTTTTTCCTGCTTATGTTGTCCATGCTTGGTTAGGCTTCAGCATATTTTAAAGCTTAGGTTGAATTTTTTTCCTGTATGCGTTAAACCAGTTGGTTTTAACGGGGTCTGCTAGTTTTGCCTGTTTTTATGTAGTGTTCATAGCCTGACGGTCAGGATGTGGCAAGCTTGGCAGGTCCATCCTCTGCAGTAACGTTTCTTTCCTTTGCTTGAAAGAATTGTGAAAGCATCTTCTTTCGCTTGCACTAATAAACAGCCCATTTGTCTGGTGATTTAAAGGGCTTGAGCCTTCCTCAGGCCTAGAGTTTCCTTTTAGGGACAACAGAGCATGACTCAGAGCAGGACAGGAGAGATCGAGAGAGAGACTGTCTCACCGCTACTATCTAATGAACACAGTAAACTGGTCTGGGAAGCTTAAAATATAAAGAACTACTTTTATTTATTTATTTATTTATTTTTTTACCTGATCTCTAACTGGTTTTGACGAACACTTCAGTTGAGTGACTTTTTTCTTTGTCATTTCTAGTTTTTATAAGTTCTAAATGACTTGTTCAGCATATTCTCTCATAACCTGGTGGTCTTTCAAGCCGGAAGCTTACGGTGGGTTTAACAATGGCTAGTTGATGTGTGTATGAGCAGGGAGCCTAGCTACCCTTTTTTTTTTCTTTTTTTCTCTCTCTATTCTGAGGATTTTCTTGGTAAGATTACAGCTTCATTTTGAAGCCCTATTAAGAGGGAGTTCTCTCCATTCAGGATTAATCCAATCTGGCACATTCCTGCTGGGAGAATCCTCAGGGTTCTGATCCTCCCAGACACCCCATCAGAGTGAGGACTGCCCTTAATGTGGACTCTTCTGTTCTCATATACCCCCTTTCCACCAGCAGGAACCAGGTGCTAGTTCAGAGCCAGTGCTATTGCCGGTTCTTAGTTGGTTCGACTGGCGAGCCCTTTAAGAACCGGTTGCTTTTCCACAGGCTAGAGAGCCAATACAGAGCCAGGTCTTACATCACTGAATACGTTTCATGTTTCGTTTCACTAGCGTGGCCGTGGCAGCACCAAACACAACAGACTTGTTCAAGGTGCATCGGCACCACGCAGACCGATCAATCGATCGGCACACAACACACTAAAGCACTGCGAGAGCGATCCAAAATCTTAAAGAGCCGTCTGCTTTCCAGTCGCTCCTGCAGCACCCCGATGCCATGCACTGACCGGTCCGCGCAGCACCGATCCATCCCGAACAAGCCTAAACAAACTATCAACAATGGCGGACGTTGAGTTGCTATTGATGTTCATGGCTTTGCGAACCTACATTGCCATAAAAACACGGTGAATCCAATGTGTTCGTGTTTAGTTGCTTTTTCAAATATGGCGGTCCAAAGTTTCTGCCATCTTGTTGGTCACGGGAACCCCGCCCCCAGCCCCTGACGCAAGCGGTTCTTCCTTCTAGCCCAGCAATGTTTTGGTGCTACTTACGAACTGCTTTTCCTGGTTCGGAGCTGGTGCTTTGGGTGTTGAAAGACAAAAAACCGGTTTGAAACTAGGCTCTGGCTCCGAACCAGCACTGGAACTGCCTTGGTGGAAAAGGGGTAATAGTGACCAAAGGGGGCATTTGGCACTCGAAGTCAGCTGATCAAATTGTTATCTTTTGCGTAAGATGCGTAACGTGTTTTGCCATGTTTGTGCTATACAGACAAAAATGATACTTTAATTGTGAAGAATGTTCAAAAGTGGTGTGCTAAATGTTTTTCTAAGTGATCTAATTTGCATTTTTTGGCTGCCAGTTGATGAAATATGCAAAATAACCCTGTAAGGAGGTCTCGTGAGATTTCGCATTTGTTTTATACCCATAAACATTGTTTGATGTTATAAATCTTTTCTTTTACCTGTGGTTTTGTTTTTGGCAGAATGGTAGATTTAGTGTTTAGAGTGCTGCAGGGATGATGTATATTTGTAGGCCAAAGCACAGGAATGAGTTTTAGCATTTTAGCACTTATGGAATTAAGTGCATTTCTTTTTTTTTTTTTTTTAAGTGCAAGAATTTTTTTTTATTGGTTTTTGGTTAAATGCCTGGAATGAGGTCTGTTGATAACAAGCTCAAACGGTTGATTAACTGCTCAAATGTGGGCCCGCACACACACTATGAATGGTCGCAAGGGTTTTGATTTCACGATTTAATTCTCACAATTTTTTTTTTTAACACAATGAGATTGAAGACATACAGTAAATGAAAAGGTGTCCTTCTATTAGGCTATTGCTGCACGTTTCTTTGTGAAATTGAAATATAACAAAACTAAATTGAAACTTTTTAAACTAACCTCAAAACAAATGTTACACTAATAAAAGAAGCCTACATGCAGCATGAGCAGTTTTTAATCTAAATTAGATTAGTATAATTATAATTTCAAATTTTGAAGCAAAAACAGAATGGTCTGACTTTACTTTTGTGAAACTATACTACATTAAACACATCTGAACGAAACAGCAGACGAGCTGAATGAGACGCAAATTCACTTTCTGCCACTAGGTGGCGCTTATGAACAGCAATGATAGAGTTTCCTGGGTTACTGCTGTAAATAAAGCAGAGCTGCCGCTTATGAACTCTACTTTAATATGCATCGTTCAGAGGTAAGATGAAAAGAAAATACCACAAACTTTTCTAAAGACAGTCAGTTCCCCTAAGAGATACATCAGTGTTTCCCATACGTTGATTTATTTGTGGCGGGCCACCACAATATCCACATCGACCGCCACAACTACCCACCGCCCTCTACCATCAGCTCCAGTGTCTCACACATACGAGCGTGACTTGTGCACTATATTTAGCAACTTTCAGATCCTTTTAGCGGCTTTTTTCCATAGAAGGTACATACTAACAAACCTAGCGATTTTTCGGAAAAAACCTTAGCTTTCATTCTGTTGGAAGATGTCTCCAGTACTGCCCTGCGAGTGCGAGGTCTGACTCTCCCGGCACAGTGTCGCCTCTCTCGGTGTCTGTTCTGTGCAGTGAGCGGCAGAGAAGCAGTGCATTCAGTTGGCCATACTGCAGCAGACTCGTCAATAAATCATTTACAAAACAGCGTTACCAAGCACCTGTCGCTTACTTACTGTTTGGACTTTTAAATATGAACATAATTCGTCTGTTAATATGGTCATAGTTTGTTACTCAGACGCAGACAGTGCGCTGAATAAGACAAAACAGTAATACAGCCAAAACCACCGCATATAGTCACTTTTTAGTGTAGATGTCGATTTTATCAGACAATGTTGCGATTATAAATTAGGATTTAAGGAGTATAGTGAGAGTGATTCCTGGTTAACGTAGTATTAATGGGTCGTGTTTAGTCACTATTTATAATTGTTTTATGTATGACAACAGAAAATATGTAAATGTGAACAGCTTTATTGGGCATTCAGTTGTATTACAGTATGTGACAGTTCATAGAGTAGAATAGATCTGAAGTGCCAAAACTTGTCTGAACGCAAACTTGACGCAGTGACGTCATAAACATGCAAATTAATGTGTGACGTCACCTGCCGCCACAAGTCTCACAAAATCCTGTGGGAAACACTGTACATTCATATAAACTATTCCAACTGTATCGCGATTTGTTTGGCATCTCAACCGATTTGAAACATCACATTTGAATCGAATTTCAACCGGCTCGCGGTTCATCATTACATCCCTAAATATTAGGAATGTTATGGG
The DNA here is from genome assembly GCA_039654775.1 of Spinibarbus caldwelli. Taxonomy (NCBI): domain Eukaryota; kingdom Metazoa; phylum Chordata; class Actinopteri; order Cypriniformes; family Cyprinidae; genus Spinibarbus; species Spinibarbus caldwelli. Next base: position 39,133,193 of record CM077220.1, read on the forward strand.
ATGCAATCAGAACCCTTTTTGTTTTTTGTTTTTTGTTGTTGTTTTTTTTAACTTGAGCACCCTGTTTTCAGACTGCTGTGTTTTCCACCAAAATAAAAGCTCAGCTGCAGTTTCCTCCAAAATAAAAGCTAATAGATTTATCTCTTGCAAGCAAGGACTAAAATAAACAGACCCGCACAAAGAAAATACTGTAGGCTACAGGCAGAGCAAACTTGCTGTTTATTGGAAGAAAAAATGTAAATATTGGGGTGGGGATTTATATGAATGTATTTCTAAAGGGACTTTCGATGGCATTTCCCCCTCTGTTCCATAAGCGCTACTTGCTGTCAGAGAGTGAAATTCAGCCTGTCTGCTGTTTAGTTTTTAGCATAATTTCACAAAGCTAAAGTCAGACCATTATGTTTTTGCTTCAGATGTTGAAATGATACAATGAAATTAAAAAAAAAAAAAAAAAAAAACTGCTCATGCTGCGCGTGTAGTATCTTTGTTTGTATTGTGCAGTGGTTGGTTCTAATTTCAAATGGCATTTTTTATTATTAAATGTTTACTTGTTGGACTAGCAGCAACTGCAAAAACAGTTTTATGGCCAGGAAAAAATATTTGTGGCCGAAACTTTCTCAAGTCACCAGCCATTGGCAGATGTGGCAAAACGTTATAGTTTTAGGCCCTGCTTGCATGTGTAGAAATTAGGACAAAATAGGGGTGTTTGATATGACGATTTTTGATCGTGGACGATAAAAATGTCTCCACGATCTGCTTTTGAAGAAATATCGTAGTATCGTGCTACAGCGCACATTCTATCAATTACAGTTCTGGTGCCGCCGTCTCTATATACTGTACAACACGACATACAGTGGTAGAGTTACTCTGACAGGACACTGCACTTATTCGCGATTGCAAAAGTACATTATTTGCATTCAAGCCTTGGCGGTTAAATGTTTCATTCGCACGCTGGTCTGACGTGCGCTTTGTCTGAGCGCATAGACCAGAAGCGCGCGTGCTAAAAAGCCTGTCTAAGAGTGCCTGATTACTGAACTAAATTATCTTTTGCGCTAATATTGTCAAAACACACAAGGGTTACATATAAACTCAGTTGGTTATGTCTAAAATGAAAGTAAACAGATGAGAGATAAACGGATGCGTGCCTATATATTAGATGCATGCAGGTCTTAAAGGGACAGAAATAACATGCAGTCGACTGTCATTAAAGGGATAGTTCACCCTAAAATTTAATTTCTGTCATTATTTACTCACTCACATGTTGTGCTGAACACAAAATAAGATATTTTGAAGAATGTGGGTAACCAAACAGTTGCTGGTCCACATTGAATTTGATAGTAGGAAAAAAATCCTATGTAAGTCACTGTGGACCTACTATTTGGTTTTCCACGTTCTTCAAAATACGCATTTATGTTCAGCAGAAGAAAGAAACTCATTCAGGTTTAAAACAACTTTTGAGTAAATGATGGTATAAAAATAAAACAGTATGACAGAATTGACAGACAGATGACAATTTTTATTTTTGGGTGAACTATTCATTTAACATTTAATAAAACAACAAAACGCAAAGAGAAAAATCACTCCCTACTCTTGACTGAAAAACTGTAATACAGTTGCTTTAGGAATCAGTCTATATAGTGTTTTATTTTTATATTTGTTCATTCACGCTAAATACACCTATTGTACCTGAAAATAAAGCACTGTTTGTTTTATTTGTATTTTATGTGTATTTGTAATGTGTATCTTTGTTCTTTTTTTATAAGAAAGATAAAATAATGACAAAGATTTTTATCTTCTCCCACTTTGCCCTAAATATCTGCCATTCTTTTTTTTTTGTTGTTTTTTTGTTACCTTGAAAGGCTTTGTCTTTATAAAAGGGAAATTAATTTGGCTGTAATGCTCAGACAACTTGCAAAATAGTAAAACCAACATGACAGAATCGCGAATAGTGATATTTCAAAAAAAAAAAAATCGTGATATATTTTTTCCATATCGCCCACCCCTAGGACAAAAGTGTTGTAATTTCCCTACTGTAGAGTAAGATAAAATTATATACCTGTGAAATACTCTTTCATTTATTTTACAGTGCAATTATTTTACAATATAGTGCTATTACTGTCATAGGAATATTAATATAAAATTATTATTATTATTAGATTCTAATTTGTTTGGCTTCCAAATTCATCGGTGTGAGTGTAATTTAGACTGAAACACTATATTATTATAACTAATGGCGCTTTTCCACTGCATGGTACGGCACGGTACGGTTCAGTACGGCTCACTCTTTGGGGGTTTTCCACTGGGTACAGTACCTGGTACTTTTTTTAGTACCACCTCGGCTGAGGTTCCAAGCCAACCGTACCGTTACCAAAACGTGACGTGTAAACTCTGCTGATCACTGATTGGCCGGAGAAAATCGTCACTGCCTGCGTCATTGAACTTGGGCACAAGACACAACAGACCCGCTAGATTTAAATCAGCACAGCCAGCAAAGAATCGAACGCAACTGTTTTGAATGAGCGCACCTTTCTTTTTAACAACCAAAAAATGGCTGTTTCGTTGTCTGTTGAGGAAATACAGACTGTCCTCTCATTGATAGCCGAGGAACGGATCCAGCGAGAGCGTGATAGAGCGACGCAGAATGAAAAGTTTTTCAAGAGTCACAGCAGTAGAGGCGGTGCAACTATAAGGACATGTAAATAATCCCGCCCACTCTAAAGCGGTACTAAACTGCAGTGGAAATGCAAACTGAGCCGTTCTGAACCGTGCCGAGCCGAGACGTACCACGCAGTGGAAAAGTGCCATAAAAAGAAGATTGAGTCCCCTTTAAACTTCAAGTTCAAGTCAATTATAATATCACCATTAAAATTCACCAGCTCTTTTCTTTTAGTTTGCACACTGAACCTGTGTTGGACCTCTTAATTTTGAACTCTCAAAGTGCCTCAGATAGTTGAATTTAACTTAAAAAAATGTACAAAATTTTCTTTCAGGGGGGCATGCCTCCGGACCCCCTTAGAAGAACCGAGGTCCACCCACCACAGTCTCACAAAATCCTGTGGGAAACACTGGAATGTCAACATTTTGGCTAAGAAATATGTAGCATTTTTCTTATTTGACATTATTTCTGAACATAGGATTCGCTACAAGTTTATACAATATTTGCCTTCATATTTCATTCTTTTGTTCTTGAATTTGTTTTTGTTAAATTCTCAAAACTGTCAACATTCTGAAAGAAATCAGAATTTTATTTTTTGTCATATCACCCAGCCCTAGTAAGGGTACAGTAGACATTGCTATCAAGCCTTGAATACCACCACTCTTGTTGCAGCTGTTGTCATGATGAAACTGTTGCAAAGGAGCTTGTGGGATTGAGTGACAGCGACATAGGAATGTGCCCATCTTGTCCCAGCACACCAACTGTCCCTGAAATTGTGATGAACCCATTCCTAATAAATGAACCTCTGAGCAAAAAACACAATGGATGAATCCTCTGCCCTTTTTCTCATCTGGACTGGCCTTTCACGTTCGTTTTGTTGAAATGAAGGAATACAGTAAAATTAATCTGCATTGAGGAAATGACTCTCAGTTCATGTTTGAAAGGTGAACTATCAATATTCAGGAGACTAATCTTTCTTTAATTTTGTTTTCGCAGGATTGCTTGGACTTCACAGCCATATCTTCAGCATTTTTAGCTGGGTTTTAACGTTTCCCATCTGAAGACGGCCATGGAATCGGTAAATCCCTTCTTTCTTTCTGTTGCAGCTAGTAATGAATATTTGGCTGTTAGTAGCTAGTTCCTCGTTTTTGGTGCAACGGTTGGATATTGAAACACTGAGGAAGCATAACTGAGGCTGCAACTGTCTGACTCTGGCTGCAGTGGGATGTTTATTTTCCTTAGATATTGTTCATTTTTAGCCAGTTTGAGAATAGTGACTTGGCACTTTGAGCTGGTGTTTCTCACTTGCATTAAATAGAGTATGTATGTTTGAACATGTAGCTTTTATTTATGAATGTGATGCCGTTGAGTTTGTTGGCGCCCCTACTAGTACCAACAGGCAGGTGGACGGCTCAGCTCTGGAATGTGTGCATTAAGAGCAGGGCTTATTGCATGCCTGGGCCCTGCCTGCTGCCACTTTTGTGCAGGGTTTTTGTTTTTGAGTGTGGATTTTGCCTCCTCTGTGTATATGTGTGTGTGTAGAGGCTGTTGTGAAAATGGGTCACTGCTTGCAGAGAGCTTGCTGCCTAATCTAGAGTCCCACTCCAGCACGCAGCTCATGTGACCATGCTTCTTCATCAGTAAGCAGCGCCAGCCTATGACAGTCATTCCCCCACGGAAGCCAGTAGACCCATAGTAGTAGAACAGATAGTGTGCTGTTGTGTACTAAGAAAGCCATAATAATAGTTCACCCAAAAATTAAAATTTCAACAAAGTTTTGACAAGCTGCGCAAATCCCTGTTCATTATCAGCATGGTTTTGCGCAGCTTGTCAGTGAACAACGGCTCTGTGTAGTAAATGCTGCTCAATGTGAAATCACGCATGTGTAGGAATTTACCGCTGATTAGAGAACCGGCTTTATTGACACGATGCGCATTAATTATCGCCCGATATTTATCGTGCACCCCTATCACTTACTCACTTTTCAAATCAAGGCCTTCCTCCATGGAACATATAATTGGATTTTAAGCAGCTGTTTTCATACAGTGTAAATGATATTATAACTTTGTTGAAATTTTAGTAACTATTTACTAGATGTGTAAATTGGAAGTTTCATCACAAGACGATCTGACATCAATTCACTTAGCTGGCGAAACAATATTAGCCAGTGCTCATGATATCATTACCTATTTGGTGGATGCATCAATCAATATGATTGCATTGATACACCCATATTATTTACTAATGATCACCTCCACAGCTCTGACTTTAAAACTTGGTACAACCAAGTTGTATACAAAAAATACAAAGCATTAATGAATGATATTGATTCTTGTTCTTTTTCTCAGAATTTCTGTCAGATGGTTTCATAAGACTTACAAAACATTGTTTATCTCCTTTTCTGTTCCACCCAAGAAAGACAGAGTTTGGAACAAATTTTCTTTTTCGAGTGAACTATTCCTTGAAATTTTGTATGTAGCATCATATCGCTACAGTTGTGAATGCTATTATCTCTCAGCACTCAGGCTAGCAGAGTGAAGTCAAGCTCCTTTTTTACCCTCTGAAGCGCTGATAATTTCCTCCATTTTTTGTTGTCCCTGTGGAGCTCTGGAGCTCAGAGATCTTCTGGTGTTTACCTCTGAAATCAGACTATATCTGCTTCCTGTCAGTGGAAACCAAGGAGACTGATCACAAAGCTCATTATGCCGGCAGCACCGCTCACATGCCGCTTTTTTTTTTTTTTTTTTTCTCGCCCCCTCCCAAACCCCTTCCACTTCTCCTCATGTGATGCCAGTCACATGGTTTCCAGGCACCCAGAGCAGTAAATCAGAATCAGATTTTATTTTTAACCACTCTAAATCCACCGCCATGCTGATGGTTAGCAAAGGCACTTGCTTTAGCCCTCTCTACCTCCATTTCCCCTTGAACCCTGCGCACCACTTACCAAAGAACTGATCATATTTGCAGCATTATCTCCTGACTGCAAGAGGGGAGGTGTTTGGCACGGCCACAGATGAAAGGAAGCCCTCTGCTCATTACAAGCGTGTTTTTCTTGTCCTCGCTTCTTTCCAGAGCAGCTCCGTCCCTCAGTGAGACTAGTCTGCGGTACTCCAGTGGGGAAATGCAGCCTTGCCAGTCAAATTACCTAACTCTCATAGCCATGCTTGAGACAACTATAGAGGCTTTGTTCCCAAGTTACTCCACCTCCTCCTTCCCCTCTTGGCGGCCCACATGTTAATGTGGTATTGAAAGAGTCTGTGTGCTTCGGACAGGCCCAGCTCTGTGGTGAGAGAGCAGAAAACTTGCATCATTAACGTGCACAATGGCATCATGCTCGTATGCGAGCACAAAGATTAGAGCAGTAATCGGTCTTTTCCTGTGAAAGACAACTTTGCGTTTTGACTGGGACTTTTAAACTGTGCTTCAGGGGCAATGGAGCTTTCTCTGCATGTTGGGCAGTGTCCTTTTTCTAATTGAGTTGAGTTTTGTGCTTGTCCATTCTGGTGCTAATATGAGTCAGGACAGCAGAAATGAGAAATCTTACTGCATTAGTGTGCCTGAAACGAATTCAATGCAGGGTGAGGCTGAGCTTGTTTCTGTGCTTGTTGTATTGACACACATGCAATTCACATACTGATGGGAAAGTAGCTACTTTTTATTTTGCTAAGAACTCATTTCAGTGTTGCCAATGTTTGTGCTCGTGAGTTAACACAAAGTGAAACAGCCAGTCAAGTTTGTATTATTTAGTAACGTGATTTCGACATTAATTAAAAAATATATAACAAACACGATTAATGAAACCATTTTAAAGAAAAAAGGATGTTTTGTTATGGCTTTTAGAGCAAGGGCGCCACCATCTTGCAGGACCACCGCATGTGACGTCACGGGGTTGGTTCGCTCCGTTGGCCAGTTAAGTAATATTTCTTTATAAAGGCATTTCTTTATTTTTTGAACACATAAATGTTATAACAACACATCAATATTTTGGTTTTCACCATAGTTTGGATGAATAGTCAATATAAATATCTAGATCAATATCTATATCACATTATCTAGGCCTATTTCACAAAGTTTTGATCATTAAGTTATATCCCAAACATCGTTTTCATTAGGGATGCAGGATTGCATTAGGGATACCGATCCAATCCGATACAGCGCAGTTTTTTTTTTTTTTTTTTTTTTTTTTTAATCAATGTAGAATTTCTTTACTTCTCTGTGTTGACCTGATCGTCACATTTTTGTGTGTTAAACACAATCTACTACATATAAGCAACTTCATTTTAATGAAAAATAACAAATGAAAAAATATAATCATAATCTATGACAAAAATACTATTATAAACTAAGTTAGTGAATAATTCAGCAGCAAAAGATACTCTAGAAAAATCACGGGTACACAATAATTTTATAAAATCTAGTAAAACATTTTTTATAAATAAAAGTGAATAAGTGTACGACTAAATCTGGTAAAACGTTACTCATTGCTCTTTGTATTGTAAAATACATTCATGAAAAAACAAGTAAATATATTTATATATAAATATATACTATAAAATTAAAAAGCATTTCTTTTAAATGTATAGCACAGTAATGAAGGCAGCAACATATGATAGATAGGACAGAACAAGAAAGATTATTAATAATCTTTTATTGCGCAGAAAAGTTATTACGAAAGGGTATGGCTCCAATACAGAGTGGCACAAAGCACTTATGCGCATTCTGTGCACAGAATGATGCGCTTATGCGCATTCTGTGCACAGAATGATGCGCTTGAAACAACACGGAGTCACAGCGCGCAGGCTGCGCAGCCCTCCGAGTCCGCATAGAAAAGTTCAAAGTACAAAGGGAAGAGATATTTATTGCGTAATTTGTAGGGCTGCAACTAACGATTATTTTGATAATCGATTAGTTGGCAGATTATTTTTTTTTTTCGATTAATCGGATAAAAAAGCTACATTTTATTCATTTTTTTTATTTTGAGAAAAACACTTCCGCATTCTGCCCAATGTCCTTCAAACAAACGTGCCAAATGAATGCTATGAAAACATAGTGCTTATAAATTTATTAGACCACCTGTCATGATAAAGAGAAAACATAAATATTTTAGGAATCTGTCAAAGAATTGTTTAAATCTAAAAATGTTATTGTCATTTATTGGGCAAATAACAAACTGAAACAACTAAATATTTATTCACATAATAAAAAAAAAATAGCCTGCTGCCTTTCATAACAGCATGCATTCTTGCTGGCATTGTTTAGCTACTTTTTGACTGTAATTGGGTATCTGAAAAAATCTTTCAAAGATCTTTCATTCTTTCATAGATAACAAAAATAATTATATTATAGCATTAGAAACAGCTTACTGTTACTAAAGAGCTTACGCATATTGGAGGATTAACCAATACAGATAGCTAAAAAAATATTTAATGATAGTAAACACCAATACTGTTAGTTTAGAGCAGCAGTGGCACAAAGCTTACATTATTTGTTATAAACCTTAAATACATTTAATAAATTTGTTAAGCACTGTATATAGGCCTATAGTTTAAATCTCTTCACCAAAAATTAAGATAATATAGATAATAAATACGAATAAAAACACAAACTCAGTGTTAACCAAGTGATTTTTGATCAGTCACTTTTACTGTAATTTCTTTATCCTGTAAAAGGCGGCTGTGAAGAATCTGATATTTATAGTCAGACAACTATATACGTGGTAATCCCTTTTACAGTTTCTACTCTCATAAAATACGTGCACTACATGTTGACTTTTAAACCTTAATTTAATGTTCAGCAACAGATATTTCAGCACAATGAATGTTTTTGCGCTGAGTATTAATCCCTCTCTGACGCGCGTTCACGCGCCTGCCGCGCCGGTGCTCATTCAGTAAAGATTTCAACTTAATGCAGACGGTCAGGACGGAACTTTATGCAAAAATGGAAATGCTCTCGTGAGTTTGTGACATTTACAGATAAGGATATGACCGTAAACTGAATGTTTTTGGGCTGAGGATGCACACGCATCTATCAAAGCGTCTGACAAGGCAAGTCATTACGCTAATGCATTAGCTTAAAGCTTAAAATAAAGAATTCTCATGTTCTGGGCAGCTTGGATCACGTACTTCTCCCGCAGCATCTTATTCTGTTTCCTCCACTATTTTTAGATGCATTTTGGCCATAGAAATGCCTTATTCAGTGCTGTAACGTTAATTTGACGCGACTAGCTGAAGTTGGACGTGCACTGTGGGCAGACCCGACTAATCGATAATGAGAATCGTTGTAGTAATACAGCCCTAGTAATTTGTTAAATCTGTGCGTTAGTTTGAGCCTTTTCTTTTAACAGTTTTAAACCTCAGTTACTGTGCGCTCTTGGAGAGAGTTTCATTGATTTGACTGTCGTAACGTAACACGCAGTTTGAATGCTGAATGGAGGATGACAGACAGCCGCAGCGGAAAGAAGAGTTTGTGATCTTGAATTTAATGACTTAAATATTTATCTGTACCTCACATTGAACTATGGAACAGCTTCAGAACACTTGAAATATAGTGCACAAAAACTTTATGGTGCTTTATAATGTTTTTGTGCCTTTCATGGGGCTCAACAATAACACAATAGTACACACACAATATCGGATTTGGATCGGTCTCGTCTGACCGATACGCAGAAAATTACCGCATTGGAGCTGATACCGATACGGAATATTGGATCAATGCATCCCTAGTTTTCATAGCATGAGGTGCAACATGATGTAAACAAACAATGCTTCATACAGTATCGTTCATGTGGCACCTTATGTCAGACCTTTCAGACATATTTACAACACACTGGTTCGATCACCAGTATTTGTTTGTAACACCTGTGTATTTTTTTTTTTCAGATTTTTACCCAAAATAGGATGGATTGGCAATTATTGAGCCCTATAAACACATGTAATGATTGTTTCATTCATACTGGACGCCAGAGGGCGCCCTTGCGTAGAAACTCCACATATGTATCACAGAAGTAACACTGATGACATTCCAGGAAATCCCTAATATGAGTAAAGACATTGCTATCGCTGTAACTGAATAAAAAAGAAGATACAATGTTAAACGTTTTGAATAATGAAATGTAAGGACAATAAACACTTGCCTGCGACAATATATGGTTTATCTGTGTTCTTCAAGCCATCTCTGGTATTTTCATAATGATTAAGTATATTTGTAAGCCATTTCTAATCGACTTAGCCTTTATTACAGTATAGAATATATTTCCGGGCTCATTCTGGGATAGGAAGCCACATCAGGTCACAAAAGGAAGTTATTTCAAACACTCGACTAATGTTGTGTAGTAAAAACAAGTTATGTTCTCTTTTGTTGGACAACAGGTTTAGAAAGGCTTATCATTGCATGTCATTACAAGGGAAGATGCTTGGCGTGTATTGCTTTTTCAAATATAATCGGGGAGGTGTTTCCTCATCTCAGCACTTGAACTCACAGGCACACACACTCACAGCCAATTCTGAGAGAAATAAAACACACGGATATTAGGACTAAACAATATATCGTTTCAGCATCGATATCACGATGTGCGCATCCACGATACTCACATTGCAGGATGTGAGATGTTTAGTATACTGACCGACCGTTATATTTATTCTGATCGTTTTCTTTGCTCACACACAAACTTCGTGTCACCGGATGCGACATCTGTCGTGTCGTACCACCCTGCAACAGCTAAAGTCTGTCTACACCGGATTTTTTGTGCCTTTCATGGGGCTCAACAAAGCAACCTTGGCAAATCATTTGAACTTTGTGTCAGTACATCATAGAACGCGGTATCAGTTTACGGGGATTTGTCATGTCGCGCTGCTTGTGTCCAGTGTAGACACAGTGAGAGCCATGCAGATGCACGTGAACCAACCCTCTACATTGCGAGTAAATCACTCGCATATGCGACTAAATTTCACTCTGAGCAACTAAATGATGTCTAATATTAGCCACTGGCTAATAAATTCTCAGATTTTACTCGCCAGTGTATGAATGGGAGGCGAAGTATAAGTTAAGCACAGATATATTTTCACTCGCCGAACACTGACTGACCGTGTCAGAGTTTCACTCTCCGTCAAGCGATCTGTGCTATTTTTCAGTTCATCTCAATGGTTGCGCAGCGCACCTGTGTTTCACGTAACGTAAACTCGAGTGTGAAGGCGCACAACTCGCCGTCACTTTGCTTTTTTCACATACGCAAAGAGAGATACAGAGCGAGAGAGTCTTACATACCAAGCAGAATTGACGCACTATATGTGAACGATATTCTTTGTTGTATTTTCCTGTCAAAATAACTGAGTTGCTTTGGAATTCTTCAGCTTTTAAGAACTGCCGGGTTCTCTGGTAGTGGGCGGAACTAATGTGCAAACAACAATCTCATTGGCTGGAGCTCACCTATTATCGTCCCTGTTTTGATTTCAGCAAATCAATTTGAGCGAATGCACACAACCTGATTAATATTCATGAATCCAGCAGCTCGTTAATCCTTACTGCGTTTTATATTGCTATTAGTAGAATTCATAGTATTATTATCTTACCAGTATTATTGTTAGTTTTTCCTCGCGTTTTTTTACAGAAACACAGAATGACCAAAAAAAAGCACCACCACCAGTCCTAAGTTTAGTTAAAATATAACATATATAATATACATATCCATATATAGTATGTCAGTCTGAGTAAACTAAAAAAATTTACTAACCAATGGCGATTCAATTGCCAAGGTGTCCGTAGAGGGTTGTGAACTTTGAATTCCGTTCACTTCCGCGCCTATTAATGACACATACGCGCAAAATTGTCAAAATGCATGTCTCTGCAAGTATTCTTGTAAACACAGTTGCTTAGGGCTTAGGTGAAGGTAAACAATTGAGAAAGAAAATAGATGTGTGAGAATTTTGTAGCTTTCACACAGATTTATTAGATTTAATTTATACAGTGAATACTTTTCAGTGTTATTTTACATTTTATTATTCAATTTTTGTAGCTGAATACTGTTAGACTTACCTGAAAAATGTAAAGCACTATTCATTTAATTTTTATCTTTCTATTATATTTAACTATGCTTGTAATTTGTTTATTTTCTATGCTGATATACTCGCCTACAAATTCACCCCAATCATTGATATTTTTTTCTCCCAAATAGAACTATTTAAGTCATCTGGTGATGATTTATTTATTTCTTTTTCATCTTGCAATATATATCACAGAAAAACAAAATATCGCAATGTGAGTTTTTTCCAATATCGTGGAGCCCTAACGAATATTATAAAAACACAAAATCGAAAAAACGCTATACACGAGTGCGTATTGAACTGTGGATGCTGTACGATGCCGTTCGATATTATATTGAGAATTGACATCTCTAACGTCTACATTAATCCAGATACATTTGAAAACGTTATTTTCATTTTAAAACACTCTCTGTCCACATTAGTGTTTTTAAGCGCTTTCCAAAAGCATCTCATCCATACTGAAACGTCAGAAAATGTTAAATTCACCTTACTGCGGATGTGTAAAACCTCATAAAAGCTCACTGAGATGATACAGACGGAACCGACATAAGTTTTCATACAATTCTTCTGGCAGGATCATTTTATTTACGGAAATATCTCATTCACTGACGAGTCAATTTCGTGCTCACTCATGTTTGATCTAAAACACAACTGCCCTCATGTTTTGCCACAGGACAGCAATTGTGAGTAAATTTTCTGTCATCTTTTTAGGACTGTAATATGAAGAGTGTACAAAGTAAATATCTTTAGCAGCAGTGTGAAAGTGAATGGCACAAAGGCACAGTTACCGGTATAAACAGATGTCTGTTGGTACAATATGTGTCATGACTAAACATGCGTCATCATTTTCAAAAGCCTCTGTTTTCACAGTCCACACTACAAGACGTAAATACGTTTTCGAATTTATCCACTTTGGAGAGCGTTTTCAAAAAGCTTTGTTTTCCTTGACAAAAACACTGTCTCAGTGTGGATGCAAGGCCAAAACCGAGAGAAAAATATGCATTCAAATGAAAATGTTTTAGTGTGGACAAGGCCAACTTTTCTTTTGCGGAAGAACGTTTTGAGCAGTATTAGCATGCAAAAAAACATGCATGGATGCACTTCACAAATCCGCTGGAAATAGTTTACCATCTGGGTACCTTTGGCATATAGCGTGATTTGGAATGCACCGTAGGCCCCGGCATTCAGTGCCAGTCCTGCCAACTGCTCTGGTTTCTGATTGGTTATGGTGCAGCTCATTTCAGTTTCAGTCTCTGAGTCAGCTCAGCACTAATATACTCGGTTTAAACCAGACACACTGAAAACGTTTCATAGCACAAGTTCAGAAGAAGCGCTGTAGGTTGCTTGTGGTTGTGGGTGTGGTCTACTTCCTCCGGATTACATGCAGCACTTATGTGCAAGGAAGTGCAGCTCTGAACCCTTCACTTGCCTCATCACTCATCTCCCTTCTCTTTTGGCAAAGGAATGGACATGCCCATTTAGTAAATGAAGAGATGCTCGTATCCAGAGTGATGTGCTGCCAAGGCTATAGAGCCAGTGTTTGTCCTTCTGCTTCTGTCCCACACTGATGGAGAACAGAAACTCTCCAAGACCCATGATGATGGGTGTCTCATGGCTCTTGGGAAGTTAAGATGAGGAACAAATCATCTGGGTGCTGTGGTGGGACAGTGAAGGGTGTGATTTTTGGTATATCAAGAAGAGTTGCTTAGCCTATGTTTTTGTCCTTGGTCTAATTTTAGGATAAAAAGCAAAACAAGATGGCATTTGCCTCAAGCGCCAACTTTTTTCATGCAAACACCTGGTTTGTTGATACAGTGACTTAAGATTCGACTTCCATAGTTGTGTCTCCGCAAGACATCTTGTTTTTGTGGTGCAGCTCTTAAAAAGAAAATGACATTTTAGGTGTTTTCCCCAGGCCTAGTAGAGCCGCCACAGGTCTTGAGCATCAGACCGTGTTGCTGTTATGCATTTACACGGCATCAAATAAATGCTAAGCCTACTTGACAGACAAGAGGCCCAATGAACTACAAACCCCAATGGAACAAATTAGAGTTTTATGTTCTAATCTGAGCCAAAGAGCCCTCCCATGGTGCCTCAGGGTAGTCATGATTTTGGCATGCTGGTTCAACTGTATGGGGCTCCGACACGGTGATTAAAGCACATTGAGAACTTTGGAGATGTTGCATTGTTTTCCACAGACACCCTTTCAACTCAATCTGTGAGCAGTAATTGGATTCTTTGTAAATGTAATGTGTTTTATCTTTACTGTGTCAGTACAATGGAGGAAGTCCCTGTCTCTTTGCTAATATAGGAAATGTATGAAATGTCAGCTGCTGGGGCTCCACGAAGCTGACCGTGGAGCAGAGGTTTTACGTTTGCGCACGTGGCGTTTGCAGAGAGATGGCAGTTAAATGAACTGGTCCCATTGACAATTTGTCATAGCAAATCAAAGTTTCTGGAGTCAGCTGAAGTTACATGTGCTCTATATGTTAATCAGATCTTGCATGTCAGTGTTTCTATTGCCAATTGTTGTTTCTTCAGGAAAAAGAAAAGAACAATCACACAAGCATAAATCTGAGCTTGTATGTATGCACTTGTGCTCTCCACACACCCCTTCCTTTTCATTCCTCAGTGACGTTTTGGTTTTCCCCCTGCTTCCTTGTATTGCTTTCTCCCTCCTTACATGCCATGCCCCTCACTGGCTTAAATCATGGTGACTGTGCTGTTAAACTGTTGTTGCTGCTAACAGAACTGATTTATAACTGTATTGTCTGATCTTAGGTTATGTTCACACAGTCTGTATTTGGGATTGACAACCCATATGTACTGAGTGATTGTCAACAGAAAATCAAAATTAGCCTCGATGAACTGTTCTGATTTTATTATGAACGATTCATCAGTGCATGTCATTACAAAGGAAAACATGTAATCTTTCATTAAAATATAATATCTTGCTCAGTATCTGAAGTGACTGAAATGACATTTCATATAAACAGGAGACTGCATGATTCAGTTCAGAGTTCAGAAATATCATGGATAGATTCGATCACGGCAAGGAGTAATGCTATCTATCAGAAGGTGCTACCAACACTATGCTGTTAGGGGTTAGTATTTGTTTCACAATTATGTAAGCGATCAGTGCTGCGATTGACATGACCAGTGCAATTTTTAGAATCTTTTGGGGCTTGGGCCAAAATCCTTGGGCCAAAGCGGTTCCAGCTCGTGCTTGAGGAGTGACTATGAACAAAAGCGGAGTTTCTTTGCATCTGGTGAGCATCGGCGCCGTGGATTATTTCATATAGTTAACAGCTATAACACCAGCATTAAAGACTTTTAAAATAATTTTAGCTCAAACTCACTTTCAGGCAGCAGCAAGTGTATGAAATAACTTCTGTTTGAGATATGATGTGGAATATGATCACCATATAAGGCAGAAATATTTATAAGCGATGCAAAGCATGTTAGCCATTACCATAGTAAACATGGTAAATACGAACACTTGAAGAAATCAGACAAGTCATATAGGCTATCACAATCGTGTATTTATTTAGTAAGATATTTTATCTGTCAATAAGTCTCATCTCTTTATACTTGACTGTCTGATGTTTATATTTAGCTCCATGTATGTCATAAAATATATCATAATCTTTGTTTTTGTTGAGGAGCTCCCTCTGCTACTCAGGTCATATTTTTGATGGAAAAAAAATTATAGAAATGATAATTCTTTCTAAATGTGATGTATACTGTGACTACAAATAAACAGAAAAAGACGGAACTGAATATGTGTGTCTCTTTTTGTGAAATATGCTAACGGTAAATACCACTTTCTGAGACAAATTTTCAATTTTGACAAATTAATTATGATCAATGTATCATAGATTATTGTAAAACTGGTAAAAAAAAAAAAAAAAAAAAAAAATATGCTTTTAAATCTTTAAGTAAACAAAAAATTCAAACAAACAGACGCTTTTGTGATGTTGCTAGTTCCAGTGATTTATTTCTTATTAGTTTTCTGCTAATTTCTTTGTTGGTGAAATGGTGGGGTTGCATGACGTTGTTCCAGAGAGGCGTGTAAAAGGCGGGTTTTAGTGAAGCGCAGCGAAGCTTCTGGCCCGACGGTGGAAACGCAGCGTGATTTTGGTCTCTGTGCTACAAGTCTGAGACTATTAGCCCCACCTGGCCCGTTGAAAGCAGTGGCTCTCACTGGCCCGACAGTGGAAAAGCGGCTATTGTGCTTCAAGTTTCTGATGAAGATCATAAGCTGAAAAGAGAAGGGTAACAGTTCCCAACATGGAACTAACTGTTAGTACTTAATAGGGCTTTTCACACTGCGCTTAACCCTGGGTTATCGTCGTTCTAAACGCCGCTTTTAACCCCGGGTAAAGACCTGTAATTTGAAAGCGGTGTTAGCCCTATTGTGTAAGTGGATATTTTTCTAAATTGCAGGCAGTGACTTCTCACACCTTATTTGAGAGCTATAATTGCAGAGCACTTGTTTTGGGGAGCTGCTCTGTGGATGCAAAACCAGAGATGAAGCTTGTTCACCAGCATCTGACCATAATGACTTTGTTTTTTCATTGTCTATGTTAGACAGGCTGTGGTTTGTGGAAATAGTGCTGTTAACATTTTTCCAAATATCTGAAATCCTATAAAAGGCTTGAGAGCTGTGTTCTGCTCCCGGTCTGCTTGGGCCGGTCCCGCAGTCCCTTTTCCCAGCACAGTGCTCCGTGACCTTGCTGTCATGTGTCCCTCATCTGGTCTCAAGCCAACAGCACTCTTGGGATGGAGTGTCCTTGTTCACAACCCCTCAGTGTGCATGCATGCCTTTCTCTTCTCTCATTAGAGGTGCTGACCTTTGCTCACTGTGATATTTCCATGTGAAAACAAGGAATTGGGTGAGAGAAGATGCTTGTTTCTTCAAATATCCAGTGTCCTGTTGTGTAAATATTTTGTAATCTGCATATGGCTCTGTTTCACCTCATGTCAAGAACTATGAGACAGTCCTCACTAACTGGCATTAGCCTTGGCCTGGAACATACTCAATGTTAGAATGTTAGAACACTAAAAAAAACTTAAACAAGCTCTATTTCATGTTGTTGCTTTCTGAGTTCTTACCCGGTGTGCCTCACACGTCCTGAAAAGTGAAGCTGCGGGCTCTTTGATCGCCCCCTGGTGGCTGGGTGCAGTACAGGTAATAAACCCCGCACTCTCCATGTAAACGAATGGGTCCAAAAAAAAAAATAATAAATAAATAATTACACTTCCAATACAATTTTCCGAAATAAGGTTTTGGTCATAAATGGTAGTTTTTATCACGCTGATATGTTCAATTGTTCGTTTTTGTGATAAGTTTGATTTTAGCTAGTAATTTGATGCTATAAAAACGGGGCGTGTAATTATGGTTGATTGGGTCTGCGGGAGTTTGATTCCACGGCTCCACCTCACGACACTACTGTGCAGACTCTGGCTCCAAATGATGTCATTTACTCACGATGGCAGCGGCCATACTGAGATGCTTTGGCTTCACTTTTCTATAGTGGAAGGAAGCAGAGACGCGTCGTCCATCTTTTTTTTACAGTCTATGGTTCTGACACCACAATTCATAAAGCAACACAAAAACATTTTGCGTTGCCACAAAGGATGCTGTAGAAAGATGTTAATAGGGATGTAACGGTATGAAAATTTCTTATCACGATTATAGTGACCAAAATGATCACGGTTCTCAGTATTATCACGGGATTATTAAAATGTGCTGGAGATGTTCAAAAAGTACAGACACATAAATCACTTCACCAACTTTTATATTTAAAAATCAGCAAACAACAAATAAAATGACTTTTTGTTTGCATAATCACTAAAACAATATCATTACCAATGATTTCGGATTTTAAATGACAACTTGACTGAAAACAGTTTAATAGCATGTTCAAATATCTAATGTAAATGTTCAAATAAAGCTTTGAAAAAGTTTCATATAAAGGTAAACCTCACATTTCAGCCTTTAAATAGAGAAAAGGGTTAAGTCAATGAGAATTGATTAATAAATGGCTATATGTATTTTATCTGCTCCATAAATAATTCTACATAACTTATCTGAATTGTTTAAATGCGTAGAATCCACATAAGCTTGTTTTTCCTCAACTGGTCAAAATTTACAGCAGGGCATGCAAATTCGCTCCGTTTTTTGTCCAGACAGAAACTGCACACAGGCTGAATGTAAATATAAGTCTCTGTAAATCCACTCTCTGACAGCAGGTGGCGCTTTATATGGAAAAGCTGAAAACAGCTGTTTCCTGTAACCTCCGTGTACAAAGCAGTATTGCGATTAAGAACACTTCTTTTAGGTATTACATGGAGCGAAGATGAAAACAAAATGCCATCGAATTGTTTCTGAAGACAGTAAGAACCTTCAGAGGTACATTCATATAATTAATTCATTCATATATTCATTTGTATAATTCCCTCAGCACTCTTTTAAAACCTCCCAGCTTTTCCGCCACGTTTTCACTCAAAACGAAACTGTTTATGGCGTTATTTTAATGACAAATGTCGAGAGCGCATTATTGTAAAGCGAAAGCACATTAATATAATGCGCGAGCACGAATCTCACCGCTCACACGCGGATTTCCTTTGCTCTCGCACAAAAACAGACGTGCGCGCTCAGATACACGCT
Source organism: Spinibarbus caldwelli (assembly GCA_039654775.1). NCBI lineage: Eukaryota > Metazoa > Chordata > Actinopteri > Cypriniformes > Cyprinidae > Spinibarbus > Spinibarbus caldwelli. The sequence continues at coordinate 39,151,560 of CM077220.1, forward strand.
GCTCTCGTACAGTGAGTGCGCACGCACTTAAAACGTGTCTCTCCTCTCACTCAAACTTACTCTGCTAAGTAGCTGCTGTTACTGAGACTGTTACTGATAACTGTGCTTTATGCTGGACAGTATTTATTTATTGTGAGATATTCAAATCGCGGTAATCGAATACGGTTTTAATGATAATTTAAAAAATGAAACCGTAATACTAACCGTGGTGAATTTTATCATGATTTATCATCAAACCGGTAATCGTTACATCCCTAGATGTTAACATGCATTTTTTCCATAGAAGATGTTAAGTATGTACAATAAGACTACATGTATTGTGTTGGCCAAGCATTTTGGTTTGTGTTTTTGTATACTTTATGGCCTTATGATTTCTTTTGATGTGAAAAACTTCAAAGTGAACGTCAATGTGGAATCCAAGCCTATAAAAATGTTATTTGCTGTATAACTCTGAATGTTGTGGAATTTTGCTAGTTTTTGGTTGAATAAGTCAAATAGTGGCATACAATTAATCAAATTGTGATATGGACCGCAAAAATTAAGTCTCCACATCTCTGGGTGGATGAGCGGCAGTTTCATCTACTACATGTATTCAAGCACACATGATGCTTGTTGTTGTTTTCCTCACTTTGAGGGCAGTCCACATTGACTTGTTCCAGCTTTGTATTAGGGCTGGGCGATTTGGCAAAAAAAATAAAATCTTTATTTAATTTTTTTTTTTTTCCAGAACGTTTGACCGATTCTCTTTGTTTTTTTTTTTGTTTTTTTGTTTTTTTTTGTTTTTTTGATTTTTAACTAGTCAACTTAAAAATGTAACTACAGCATGATTCAAATAACTTTTTCTTTATTAAGCCTCTAGTTAAAGAAAATTATATTCCAAGTGCACCACACGTTGTCAACATGATGTAAATGTTAAACAAACCACTTGATAAATATCTTTGCAGAAAAGATGCATGAACTACAACTACATCCTGCACAAGCTTATTTATACATGTCTTGTTATATGTTCTGAAACAAATAGGCTACAATCAAAATGCTTCAAAGAATTCTCTACAGTCAATGCAATTCAAATTCAAAATGACTGACTTTATACATAGAATCTGAAAATTGTGCATTTGTAAACTGCACACTTGTAAATATATCTCTACATTCATTTAAACAGTTACATTTCTCTATATTTCTTTTACTATATATAGTGCATTATTTAATTTTCTATTTTTCTTATATTAGTTTTATACTCCATCTCTGCTGTGTAATTCATGTATCTGCTGCACTAGTTTGCACTATGTCCACACTTTCTTCTGCACTGGAAGCTCCTGTCACCAAGTCAAATTCCTTGTGCAGGGTTTTTCCTGCATAGAGAATTATGAGGCGGCCGCCTCCGCCAAATTTTGTACCGCCTCTGGTTGTAGACAAAACTCAGGCAGGCAGTCAGAGCAAGCATCACTGAACAGTGTCCATTAGAGCTTTTAGTTCATATTTGCAAAAATACTGATATTTTTATACAAGTTTACCTGATATTTCTTTACACAGAATCATAATTTCTATTCATTTTCCTCTGATTTACGTGATCTGATGAGCATTAACTCATAATCTGCATGAATGAATGAATGGCAGAGACGTGCGGTTTCGTTTACTACACACAGACTGAAGCGCGCGACGCTCGCGGTGGTTTCAGAGTCTGCCGTCTCTCTAAATGAGGACATAAATACATCTGCAGAACTGCTCTGAGAGTCACTTCATGAGTATTTTACCGTTTCATTTGAGTAAAACTAGCGTCGCACAGAACTGAAAAGGTGTTCACGGCAACCCGTCAAAATAAAAGTTCGGTTTAACTTGCAGTACTGCTACTACTAGGCTACTACTAAAATTATTAAAACTTTATTTTTTTTAAGTAATGATCAAACAAAATTTCTTCCATGTTTTAATTTTAATAGTAATTCCCCTTTGTTTGCCTAAATAAATAAATACTTTAATTTTCAATAATTTAAAGATAAATTAAATTAATGTTTAATGCCTTCATTTGATGACTAGACAACAGAATTTCTGAGGGAAAAAAACATTTCATAAGGCTATTTTAAGAATAAATTTGAATAAATGAAGTTGTTTTTATGTTTATATTTATTTTATGTTCAAATAATTAGACATGCTACAACACAGAATTTGGTAACAATAAACATATGGTGAAAGAAAATAAAACATTTCATAGAGCCCTAAACATGTAATTTTTGTTAAACTTAATAAACTAATGTGAAGTTGTATAAGTTTCATGATTTTAATTAATTAGACATGCTTTTTAATTAAAAAACATTTGGTTTTAATTACATTTGGTTAAATGTACGCTTTGGACGCTTTTGACTGTTGCACTCGCGTCTCTTGCAGCGCCTCATGCATAAAACGGCATTCTAAAAACACGCCGCGCAAGTTAAAAGAAGTGCACTCCCATCTTCTTGCTTGTTTTTCCTGTTCCTCTGCATGCATCGCATCTTTATCAACACAAAAGCGCGTTCTGTGTGAATGGCGCCTCGTGATATGAGCGCGTCACACGTGAGTGGTGAATCAAACTATTATTGTAAAAAAAAATAAAAAATTAAATTAAATTGTTAGGCTTTATGAATTCATTTTATTAGACATGCCTTTTGATTATTAAAATTTAAGTAAACCATTATAACATAAAATGCTGAGTGTGGGGAAAAAAATAATACTGATTTCATAGGGTCCTAATACTGCTTCTGGCTTTAGATTTTCACATTGACACGTTTAATGTCTTAATGTTGCCTGTGCGGTTGCCTATTGTATTAGGGGTGGATCACATGAACTCCCGTTCTGCACTACTAATCCCAATCACTGCCTCAACTTTGTGGCATTGTCAATAGTTACTGTCCTCTGGAATTGCCAACTTTTGTTGAAAATGAATCGCTTCCGATATCTTTGTTACTGCAAATCATTCATACAATCTGTTGTGTTCCACCATTGCAGCAGATAAAAGGTTAGAAGTCAAGGCAGCATTTGTTGAATAAGCTCTGTTGTTCATCTAATCTACATTTTGTTTGGTCTTCGTATAAAGTTTTCTTTATAGAGAGGAGGAGATGTATTGTTCTGTTAAATGTTTTAAAGCCGCTCTTATCTGAGAGCATTCTTATAGCAGGTGGGAATGTTTGTGTGTATGTTCATAACCTCACTTGAGTCTCACTGAAAGAAATGTGCTTGCTTGTGTTTTGACTCTAGAGAAGGTTGGAGCTCCTCCGGATCCAGGTGTTCTTCATATCACAGGGCTTGCAGTGACAGCAGCCATGTTTGTGTGCGTACCCCTCCCAGTGTCTGTCTTTGATTCCTGCCAGCTGAATGGACAGAACCAGCACAGAATGGGCCTAAACTTGTGGAGAGGAATTTATGTTTGGAATTGTGGCTTTCATTTGTTTCCTTTCCTGGTCTGCAGTGAAATGTGTTGTGTAGTGCTTGTACTGAGTAGGGCTCAGTGATTTATGTTAAATATGTACAATGTATTTCCACTTTTTACTAGCTATTTAAAATTAAGGAACATGGTGAATGTTGCAGTAATTTTGTTACATTTTTGGTAGAGTCCGACCAATATATCGTTTTTCTGATTTTATCGGCCGATATGAGCCTGTCGCAGATACATCGGCATCGGCGAATATGCCGCCGATATGCCACCGATCTGAACATTTTTTTTACAGAACATAAAACGCAGATAAAATGCTTATATTTGGTGTAATTACATAGTTTGTCCAGCAGAGCGCGCTACATTGTTTGCTACTGGCGACCTGGATGAAACGCTTTAAAGCTTAAGTGAATGGAATACCATTGAAATTTTGAACGGCCATATATCTGTAACAGCGCAGCGGGTCCGCATCAAATTCGGGGGATGCCTTCAGCTCGAGGAACCCTCTCGAATACCAAATCGAGTGTACGTCTCAAGGCCCCCTTTCGAATGAGACCACCCCTACGTCGATAGCCCCTGGGGTCCGGCAGTTACGGGCGGTTAAATTCGAGGTCGGGCGCCGACCGATCTGGCGATCCCGGGGGGCTACCGAGGTGCGGAGGGTGGCGTTCGAGAGGGCTCCTCGAGCTGAAGGGATCCCCCGAATTTGGTGGAGATCCGCTGCCATGTTCGCAAGATAATGACATCAGCCTACACTTTAACTTCAGTAAAGAGGTCTCTTGTTCAGGCTGCAGCATTCAAGCGTTGTCTTATTCGACCATAAGTGTCCTGCGAAGTGGACTTCACATGATATTCCGCCATGATTCCAGTTCCAAGGGAACGTACACGTTACATTCAAAGGGCATTAAAGTGCTCGAGATGTGAATTTAAATTGTATTTATTTACAGTGGTATATTGTCACACTTCACACTTCTCTGGTAAGTTTCGTCTGTGTGTGAAGACAGTAGGGAAAATCCGTGAATGAATGTTCTGAAGTGAAATAAACTTCAACGCAATAAAGTTGAATGGAATTGAATTGAAATAAAGTTAAATAAACTTCACCTTTACTGTTCTGTGCACTGATGTCAGACTCATTTTGGATAATAAAGTTTATTGTTAAATTGTTAAATGCCCTGCCTCCGTTACATATCTTTGTCACGTCATTATAAGTGTTTGATCACCACATTTGATCATTGCAATAAATGTTTATGTATATATGTTCTGTTTATGTATATACTATAGTATTCTATATATAGTACCAGTCAAAACTTTGGACACAGGAATGGGAAAGTGTCCAAACTTTTGACTGGTACTGTACTATAATATACGCAAAGAATATCGGCCGATATATCGATATCGGCCATTTTTACGCCCTAATATCGGTATCAGTATCGGCCCACAAAAAAAACATATTGGTCGGGCTCTAATTTTTGGTACTTAGTTTCAAACAGAACATGTCTGATTCAGTGTTTTTCCTGCATTGAACATATTTTGGCAGCCACCAAAGAAGTCTTTATTAAGCTTTATTTTATCATTGAATGTTATTTCTGGGTGGTGACTGCTGAGCTTGCGATGGGGATATGGCACGTGTGTTGATGGCTGTTTTAATACCTTATTTCAGTGATCAGACTTGTTACTTCACCTTTTTTTACCTTTGTTTGAAATGCCTTTCCTACATTCCAATGATCTTATGTGGATTTTCTGCTCAAAATTACTAAGTTTAATAGGGCTGGGTTTTGACACAAATTTCACGATTCGATATCGATTATTTTGGTACAGTACATGCCAAATTTTCTCAAGGAAAATAAAAATCTCTCAACTAATGCTGTAAAATATACATGAGAGACAGTTGGTACTACATTACTATAATATTAAAGGTTAAAATTGACTTATTTGTTGAAGATACACTTAATGAAGTTTTTAAAATAGTTACAATTACATAATATTTCTACTTTAATTCTTTTTTTTTTCTTTTTTTTAAATATAAACATAATGGTGGCTGTAATAAAAACTTGATGGATTTATTCAAACATGAGGAACAGTAAAATTTATAATCAATATGTTAGCCTATATGGTGCATATATTTAGCAAAATGCCCCTCACTACAGTTTATTTTTCTATCTGACTAATGAGTTTATGGTCACTGAATATGTTTTTCTGAGGTAAATGTGGCATTACATGACATTGTTTACAAGACGTTATGTCTTTGCGCGGCTGAAACACTGATTGAGCGATTAAATGAAACGGGAAACGGATTGTAAAGTTGTACTCTTTCTTTTAACTTACCTTCGGATGTTTAGTCATGTTTATTTTGTGCTGAAACTGGTATTAATGTGGAGGAGATGATTAGTTCACGTGTGCTACGCGCTGCTGCTTCTGTTGAATTGAGGCACTACAGCGATCTCTCACTTCACATTAAACAGCGCCAAAACGGCATTTATTGTTTGAATACTGCAATACAATGGACAGAATTTGAAATCTGAGTTTGTTTCATATCAAAAGTAACAAAGTACAATGCTTAATGCGATTTATTGAATTAATTATTGCCCTTCAATGTTCCATCCATTAATATTACAATTAAAACATTGAAGGCATTTTTTATGATTATTCCTTAAAAACAAGGTTTTAATCATTTTAGTAGGCTATTACGTACATTCTACTAAACAATAGGAATATATTTCTGCCGCAATGTCTACAGTTGAAACAAACTTTTATTTTGACGGGTTGCCGTGAATATCTTTACATTTCTGTGTGTATATGATATGATTATAGTTTTACTCAAATGAAACGGTTAAATGCTCATGAAGTGACTCTCAGAGCAGTTCTGGATGTGTTGTTCATGTATTTATGTCCTCATTTAGTGAGACGGCAAACGCTAATATCACCGCAAGCTTCACGTGCTTCTGTATGAGTAGTAAACATAACCGCGCGTCTGCGCCATACATTAACACAGAGACACGCAGAATTCATATTTAAATAGTCGTTTTGCGGCGTAATATATATACAAATACTAGTGGGATTGGACTTGCTTGTGTGTGCGCGTACGTTTTTGTGTGTGTGTGTGTGTGTGTGTGTGTGCGTGTGTGTGCGCGCGCGCATCGGGGCGGAACTCCGCTGTGCGCGATACAGAGAGCACGAATGTACGTTAAAGTAGAGACAGAAATAACATGCCGTCATGTAAATAAGACAAATAACATAAGGTTATTTACTTTGTTTAATAAAACAACAAGGTATAGACCTGTTCTATAGGAAAGGTAACTTTAAATGACTTCTGTTGTGATCTGGCGCTATAGAGAAAATAAAATTAAATAAAATGAATTTGACCTAATATAATGGTAGGGGAAACACTGTGTATTACGTTATTTAGATAAAAAAATATATGTATATTTAGTGGTTTATTACAGCTATATTGGTGCATATAAATAATGCATGTTTGTATTAAATTTAGTTCATTTAGTGAAAAAAAAAAATATTGTGCAAATAAAATCACCATTTGAAGCAATTTAAAGCAAAGACAAAAAAATACAGAAATAGACTGAATCCCATAAAAGAGCTAAAAAATATTTTCTCTAATGGCATCAGTTTCTTTAAGGGGCTGGACATTCTGGGCATCTGTGGGTAATCAACTGCTCAGAGATGGAAAGAAGTCACAGTTCGACTTTGTGGCCATTCTCTCTGCTGGAGCCAAGCAGGGGCCAGCAGCCAGCCTGCACAACAGACGAGTTGGCAGATGGGGCCTGCTCAGACTTAACCCTTCCCACGCCACACATGCCCCATCTGTCCAGCCTAGCAAGCTTAGTCCGCCATCTTACTCAGCCTTCCTGCTTCCTTCTAGCCTGTCCGAAGTTCACGTGAACTGTCGAGGTCTCTAATGGGCGGCAGGCCGGCAGAAGGACATATGGCCTCCTCCAAAAGAGGAAGTCCAGAACGCTCCCCTTGTCTGTTTGCTCCCTCCCCCATTTTCCCCTCATCCTGTGCCACGAAAGCTTCAGTAGAGGCTTGTTTTGCTCTGGTTTTTGTGTGTGCAGACATGCCACACCCTGGAATATCAGTTGGCAGGCAGTCATCTTGGTCAGATGACTTAAACTGGCACAGCCCTTGTCTGTGTGTAACACTTCACATGAAGAGGTTGGGCGGCATTACATGGTAGTCCAGTTTGTCTCAAAGGGTTTCTTTTGCTGCTCGTTTTACTGACATGGTTTTTGTAGCTATTCATGAATTGTAAACTCAGTTGTACTTTTGATTGTCATTTCTGAGCAAATATTGCAGATTTATAGGGACTATAGGGTAATTGGTTAGCAGAGGGTCTAAAACTTCCCCTAATCAGTGATTGAAAGAGCTGTGAGCCTCACTCTGATTTCAGAAGGATTCCTTTGTTATTGTTCTTGTGTGTTTTAACTGTATTGGCAAGTTGGTGCTTACATTTATTGTCCTCTTTTGATTTAACTGGGTCATCTGCTTTTACTAGTGCCAAGTGTTAAGAAAAGTGCATAGTTTTCTCTTATTGTTGAGATTACTTATTAGTTGCTAAGAGGAAATGCCATCAGTGTAGTAGTGAAATCACAAGTGTCATGCTCTTGAATAGTCTGTTTGTCATTTGTTGTCAATGAGTGTTGAGTTTATGCAACAACCGAGAATGACTGTTGGCAGTGGGGCCAATTGAGTTCATGCAAATACAGTGATGCAATACGATAAATGCAAACTGGTGTGCAGAAAGTAAAGTTCATGTGATTCACTGCCTAATACAGTTAAATACTGCATTCAAGTTGGAATGCCTGCTGGCAACCAGTAGTACAACCATTTGGAGAACTCCAGTGATAAAAGCATTGTCAGTATGAACATCTTTCTATAAAATAGTGGTAATCTGCGCTTTTATGCAGCTACATAGCAGTGCAATGGATAGAAGAGCACAGAAGAGATCTGAAAAAGTGATGTAAAATAATGTTTTGACTGTATGTGGCAGTATTCCCCTCTGCTCATGGGACGTCCCTGAGGCCCGGTCACATCTCTAACTGAGAGAAGCAGAAGAGAGCCTGGGGAAAAAAAAAATAAATTAGATGGGTGTCAGGAAGGAGACTGGTCTCGGCTCTTTTCAGGTTTTTTCTTTGTGCGCTGCTGTGCTATGAAAGGGAGCTCTATGTATTATAGGCCCAGCGGCCTGACCTTTGTCCTGAAAGGAGATCCAGGGCTTGGCCAATGTCACGTTGCTCACCCCTCCTGCTCTGTTCACTGCTCTGCTGGGAGTGCACGGCAGCTCTCTCCGTATTGCTTTTGTGCAGCTCTAGTTGTAATTTCACTCAGGCAACCTTTCAGGACACAAATGGCCTTTTCCATGACCTCTTGCTTGGGTCCTCTGACTTCTCAATGATAGACAGAGGAGCTTTACACCCTTCCTAAATCCTATTGTATTGTTCACTGGACAGAGGGAGAAACTGCCAAGGGTCCTTTCAGGCCCAGATGTGAGAGTAATGGCTGTTGCGTGGCCTCAGAATGCACCCAGGACTGAATGAACAGTTGCCAACAGGGTACAAAATTAACACTCCCCAAGCAAATGAAAACGTTAATCACTTTGGTAATAAATAATATGGAGCCATTTGCCAGTTGACCGGTAATGTTTTTTCCCCCCTAAGAAGTATGTACAGCTGATTACTTTTTAAATAAATCAGATCAAAAAGATACAAAGTGTACTAGAGAAATGGTCTGTGACCATTACATGTTTTGAAACGATGTTTTCAAACAACGTTGAACCTGATGTTTAAGTAGGAAACAGTGTTTTTTCCCTTCACGTAGTGTAACAAATCAAGTTAAAATCAGCAGGGTCAGTGACTGACTAATATTGAAAGCTTTCCTTTTACGTGGTTTACTTTGCAGATTAAATTGTCTGCCATTCTACAGCAGAGTCTGCCAGACCCCTGCAGTGTCAGACTTCACTACCCTTGTCACCAACTCTTGTTTGACTTGGACTTAGCGCCAGGTGCAGTCAGAAAAACCCAACCAAAGAGATCCATTCAGTAAATTGGTGTTTAATGCTTTTACTACATTATGTGCTGCCTTGTGTATATTTGCTGGTCATACTAGAGCATTGGTGGAACACTAGATCAGATTGAGTTCATTTTTAAATGGGTGGAATATAGGTACTACTGGTCAGTTATTCTCTGAAATAATCTTCATGGATGAAGAAATGGTTTGTTACTGTGAAGTAGGGCTGCACGATATATCGTTTCAGCATCGATATCGCGATGTGCGCATCCGCGATAGTCACATCGCAGGATGTGCGATGTTTAGTAGGCCTGATCGTTATATTTATACTGATCGTTTTCTTTGCTCACACACAGACACCGTGTCTACTCCGGATGCGACAGCTGCACAGAGATACCCATTTTTAAATAAATTTAGTAGCAGAGCTACTGCAAGCGATTTTCAGTGCTGGAAATCCATTTATCCTTTGTTGAAACTTCCGCGTCGTCGAGGAGAACACATCACGGATGTTTAGCAACGGCAGGCGCCAGGAAAGCGCAAGCTCCCGAGCGCTTTGGAAAGGAGGAGGAAGTGGCGCGGCGGGAGTTTTCCACGTGTTTGCGGATGTGAACGGCCCCAAAGTCTTTCTACACTGGATGCGACAAAGCGACCGTTGCCAATCGTGTCAACTTTGTGTCAGTACGTCATAAATAGAGCGAGGCATATCAGTTTACTGGCGGGGATTCGTCGTGTCGCGCCGCATCCAGTGTAGTACGACACATATGCACGAAACCGTGTCAAAATGCATGTCTCCAAGTATCCTTGTAAAAAAAAAAAAAAACAGTTGCTTATGTCTTAGGTAAACAATTGAGAAAGAAAGAGGATAACAATAACAGCAGTTTAATGTCTCTGTTGCTTTCTGTGTCATAATCAAACAACAAAACAGAGAAAAATCACTTTTGTAGCTTTAACACAGATTTATTAGATTTAATTTATACAATGAAGACTGTTATGCAGTGTTATTTTACATTTTATTATTAAATTTCTGCACCTGAATACTGTTGGACTTGCCTTAAAAATACAAAGCACTGTTTATTTAATTTGTATCTTCGTTCTATTATATTTATCTATGCTTGTAAATTGTTTATTTCCTATGCTGATTTACTCACCTACAAAATCAATTTTTTTTTTCTCTCCAAATAGAGCTATTCAAGTCATTTGGTGATTTTTTTTTTTTTTTTTTTTTTTTTTTTTTTCCATATCGCAATATATATCGCAGAAAAACAAAATATCGCAATGTGAGTTTTTTCCAATACCGTGCAGCCCTACTGTGAAGTTCTTGGTTTCAGGATTTTTGCCTGAAAGGAATGTGTTGTTCCTGCCATTTCACCGTGAACTAGGTTCAGAGAGCGCCACATCCGTCTGTTTTTTGTCACCGAGGCACTCTGAGTGTGAGTCACAGCACCCATGTCGCTTATAGCCTATTTCTGAACTGAAATAGCATGGCGATCATCGTATTTCTTTCATTATCTCTCTTCCTCTCTTCCACCCTCTCCTTTACTCCAGAAGAAGAGATGTCCAAGTTTCCTGTGTAATTGCAGTTGCTATAATCACTGCATAGCTGTATGCCATGGTAGTTTTAACTTTTTTTAAAACCGCTTGGTAAATGTTCATAATAATTCTAAATGTATGTATGTCTAGTTTTTGTACATTGAATTTTGATTATGATTGTTAGTGAAAAAGTTTTCGTGGTCAGGTTTTCACCTTTTCATAATACAGTACATTGTTTCTCTTTGCCTGAATTTTAACTGACCTCTCACACTGTTGAAGTCCAGTCTCATCTCTCAGGCCTGTGTCACCTGTTTGGCCAGAGTGACGTGGCTCCATCGCCAATGCAATGGCAGGGCAGTGATCATCCCTAATAGTGTTTCTTTCTGTTTGTCTCTCCCTTTCCATCTCAGTCTCTCTCTCTGTCCCCAGGGTGGGCGCATTATCTCTCTGACTGTAAGAACTCCATTATTTACTGAGCACTGAGCCTGTCCTAATATAATGTTCCATTAGATTGCATCAGCCAGATTTATTACTGGGTTTTCTCGCTCACCCCCACTGACTCTTTCTCTCTCGCTCTCGCCTTCCATTCTGTCTTTTCCTGTCTCTGGCCAGCGGGAATAAGGTCTTGAGTGGGATTTGGTAGGAGAGTGGGATTTAAAAATGCAAATCCAGTGAATAAGCAAGCATGTTAAAGCCCATGCATTAAAACCATGACTAATTTGAGACTTCTGCCATGTCAGCATGTCTGTGAACTGTCATCCTGTTTTCCAGGTAGATTAGGATACATTGTCACAGCTGTCAATTTGCATAATAAGTCACTTAACTTCCATGGACTTCCATGGCACTAAAAGCCAAGTGAACTAATCACAGTAAAGGCCAGTTCACACCGAGAATGGTGACTATATTAACGTCTACACCAACACACGATATTGTTCTGTTTATTAGAAGCATGTGCTGCAGTCTGCCCCCTCAAATCAAAGTCATTCCAATGATGCTTTTCTGTTTTGTTATTGTTATGGTGGTTGTGTATACTTATCAATATAGTTATGGTCCTTGATGTGAACAGTCCTTAAGACTACAATGAAATTTCCCACAAGCCTGTTTCTGTTTTAGAGTTTGATTTAAAATTTAAAGGCAAATCTCACTTTGCCTTGCACTAAATGTAAGCATAATGTACAGTCAGCTGGTCATTATAGCAAAATTAACCCCTACAGGGTGAACTGCATTCTATCTTGAATTGGAATAGTATCACCCTAAAGGGGTTTATTTTGTGATAATGACCTGCTGACTGCACATTTTCCTGCTTATTACCTAGCCACTTAATAAATTCACAAAATACAAATGGACAAGTAGGCTACTTTAGAAGTGGCCGTGCCAGTGGAGACAGTGCCAATGAGTTAATCATAAATATTAAGGCCATTAGGATTTTTAATTGAGGGTATGCAGTAAAAGTGCTGAGAAAGCACAGATGCATTGTAACATTTCACCCTCTTATTCCTCTGCTTTCGCTCTCTCTGTTCCTCACTCTTTTATCCATCAATTTTCTCTTATCCTTCATTATATATTCTCCTTGTACCTCCTTCCCTGAAGCTGATGTTCCTCTTTTGCTCTCTCTTTCTTTCAGTCTTTCTTTCCCTGTCATCCCCTTGCTGCTCTTGTGACTATATCAGCTAAAGTGAAATGCCAGTCTAATCTGGGCATCTCTGCCTTTGCCAGAGCTGCTTGTGCTCTCAGAGCCACAGTGCTGATCAGGCTGAAAGTGCCTGTCGATTGAAAGACATGAGCTTGCATCATGAATATTTCCACTCAGCTGGAAACGCGTGCTGCATATTGAGAGAGCTGACCCTGCCCACACCAACATGCAGCCCCTGCCTTCTACCGTCCTCTAAACCGCACCAGGCCTTCAGCACGCATCCATCAGATCATCTTCCATCATTGTGCCATGTCTGATGGGTTAAAAATGCTGCCTGCTCTCCTGGAAGAGCTGCCTGGGGAATTGAGACGGGAGGGTTGAATATTATACAGGCTGGATGAGATGGGAATGGGTGGAGGATCAATAATATTATTAGCATGAGAGGGCACGATGGAAAGGAGAAGGGTGTATGATGTAGCGAGAGAGTAGGGCAGTAGAAAATGGAGTTCAGGGCTTTTTTGGAGGTTTAAAATCGCATTGAAATGCTCTTGTCCAGGTCTGTAATAACACACAGCCCTACTGACATGTTTCACCAGCAGTGCAAAGTTTTGAAATCCCAAGTAGGAGGAATTCCATGTTAGCTATGCAGTATGATCACTAGCAATACCCTTATACCACCATTTCTTTTTTTTTTTTCTTTTTTTTTTTTTTAAATCTGATTCTTATAACCAAATACAGAAACGTCTTTTTGTTAAATCAAGTAAATTAATTGAACTGAAAAACAATTACAAACTATGAATAATGCAGAATTTAATATGAAAACCGATATGATAAACACAACAGAAAATGCTAAATATTATTAATCTTTCAATGAGCAAAACTGTCATAGTATAAAAGGTCACGCAAAAATGGTCTGTATTGTTGACGGTACTCATCCCAGTGTTGGATCAGGATTAATTACAGTAGCATCAAATCTTTGATCTTTAATATTATCTGAGCAGTCTCATAAATCTGTTATTTCTGTAAAAATTGTTTTCTGTAATCCTGTTCCCAAACTGACATAGCATCAACTATTTGTTAACCCACATCACAACAACAACGTAACATAAACAACATAAAACAAACCAAACTTTGTGTTTGTGACCGTCAGACAGTTTCTTCCTATCTGTTTGAGCAAAACAAACTGCAGAGTTGACCAGACTTTATGCCAGTAGTCAAGTTTGACTGATGCCTGTTTAGCGTGAGTTCAGTAAGTTTCAGTATGTTTTTATTTTTCATCTCGATTTGTTGTCCTGATTTGATGTGCTATGAGCAGGCCAGCATGTTCAAGCTATTTCTATATACAAAGACATAAGCTTGATTATCTCTTTACATAGATGATCTTTTCCACTCAGAGTTTGTTCTCTTTCCTAAACTAGCTTCTTTTCTAATCCTTGGCAGCATGCCGTTGCTTTTGGCTCGGTAGTTTTTGCTAAAATATATTTAAAGGGCTCAGTTGTGAAGTAAACAAACTTCATTCTTGGTTAGCATTGTCTTGAGTTTGCCAGCTGCTGCTTCTACATTTTGTCATGGTTACTGTGTGGCTATTTTAGCCGTGACTGCTGCTTTCAGCGGATGTATTGTGCTCTTAATGCTTCTCTGTGTTTGCTGTGATTGGCTTTTTATGCTCCCTTGATAAGAACGAGGATATGAACAGCTTGCCTAATTTATTTTGCTTAAAATCTGTAAGAATGATACCTGTTTTAGGCCATGGTAGAGTATGCAAAATTAAGTATCCTAAGAGATGGGACAGCTTAGATTACTCCAAAATATAAGTGATCTATTCACTGTTACTTATCTGTTACTGTTTACCACTCGGATTCTGCAATTATATTGCAAAATATGCGATATGATATTCTGCTATGCATTTCAAATGTGCAGTCTTTGATGAAACAACACTCTTGTTTACTGTTTAACACTTGGAATCATCCCTAGTAGCTATTTTGAAAATATGAAGGGTTTTGTACATTCGTGTGCGATGGGGCTGGCCAACAGCCCGTCGGACTGCACAATTTGCAAGGTGGGGCAGAGAAGTAAGCATCAGCACATTACGTGACTGGGAATGAGATGAGCCCGATATACTGTTCACCTGCCCCTAGTGAGACAAACGCACCTAATAATATAGCGACCTAACACTTCTGAGCTTATGACTAAATGGAAATACAGACGGAATAGTATGGAACTGCACAGGTGTTGGTTAGCGTTATTTTGATTTCATTCTATGAAAGACTGGGGCAATGTGCAGACCACTGGGTTCTATCAGCATAGTGTGTGTCTCCAGCACAATTTAATAATGCTCTTTCATATACTTGTAAATGAATCACTTCTTTGTTTTGCAGTTTTCCAATTTTGCAACTTTAATTGCATGCAGCAATGCTGAAAATGTTGGTTTTTTTCATGCCAATAAAGCACCTTAAAACTGAAAATTTTAAAAACATTCCCAGTCTTGCTAGTTCTTGATGCATTGGAGTAAAGTAGACACTGTATCCTGTCATATATATCTCTACTGGCCTTTCGCTGACACTGAAGGCTGAAGTGGCCTCTTGTACAAGCTCCTGTCTTCCTTGCTGCTGTATGTTGGAGCGCTCTGGTCAGGGGAAATAAAAAGCCACGTCTGTCTGCTCCATATTAGATTTCCAACTCCACAGACACGTCCAGTTGAGATTTTCCATGGCTGTGACCTTTAGTGAGATCCCAGCCGCTCTCCTCCTTTTTTTTCAGTCCCTGCCAAAGCCATGGCAACGGCACAGCACTTCAGGCCTTGCAGATTACGCCATGTCATGGGACCTCAGAGAACTACTGGACAAACAAAGCAGTGCTGTTCAGTTGGTTTTGTGCCTTCCACGCAAAACCTACACAGAATGATTTGGAGGAAAAAAAAAAAAAAAAAAAAATCCTTTGATTGTATCATTATAGAAGAGGTGATTTAAAAGTGGCCAGGAAATGGTGACGCTGTAGTCAACCTGTGACATTTCTGTATGAACCCAAAAACAATGTTACGTTATAAAACAAACCATTCCACCCTTCCCCATCACACTTTCCTCTTGCACGGCCTTCGGACTTTCCATCACCAACTGCTAAGTGTATGCCCAGTGCTTCACAAGTTTGATTTGGCCAGTGCTGTAGACTGGTAGGACACGACACTGAATGCCGATGAGACTGGAGATTTCTTGTCCAGGGCTTGCGTCTCCAACTCTGGTTTTTCAAGAGTTTGAAGAACGGCCATGTCTAAACCTTTCACCAGATGTTTTGCTTAGACCTGCAGAGCCTTGTTCCATCTGTCTGGGGCAGGGAGGAATGGCTGTAAAAAGCATGTCTGCGCGCAGATGCTGAGCGTGGCAATTTCGGCCTAACCATCTCTGGTGCTGCCTCCTCCACACACCGCGCTTTGACTTCAGCAGCAAGGTGATTGTGAATAAATTGCTGCACGGGCCAGGATTTTATTCTGTGCCAGGAAAATTTTCGAATGCCAGATTTAAAATTCTGCTGTCCTCTCCCCTTCTCTTTTTGATGATTTGTTCCTTGGTTGGACAGGCAAAGCGTTGCAATGCAGAGCCGTCATCCATGCCGAGCTGCGTTCATGTGGCCAGGCAGACTGATGAAATTGTGTGAGAGCACAGAGGGGAGGTTGAGAGCATTGCAATGGCTAGCCAGTTTATGGAGGTTGCCTTTTATTTATGTGCCATAGTAGGGCTGGGGGATATGAGCAAAAATTCATATCTCGGTATTTTTTAGCTGATTTGCGGTATACGGTATATCTCGGTATTTTGTGTTTAGATTAAACAAATAAACAAATAAAGAGAATGTAACCATGTAGGCATATATTATGTGCAAAAAAAGGATAAAATGACATTACATTCTAACACTGTAACATTGCAATCTAAAAACAAAAACAATGCTTTTAAAGCAGAAGTTAAATTTACTAAACTAAAACTTAAAATAATAAAAAAGCACAGACTAATTAAATAAAAAGGCTATTTTGATTAGGCTACTCCATTACAGTCACTGTACAGTTAGTGCTATCATACAAATACACTTAGCCTCCTTGTAGGTTTAAAATTCTACATATATCACATTTACTGTTCAACTACAAATATTTCAGCAAAATCTATATTTTAGTCAGAGTTATTGTGCTCCTGTTTCATTGCATTCTGTCTATTTGGCGCGCATGCGCGCGGCGGTGCTCATTCTGAATGAAGTCTGAAGTTTAGCGGAGAATTGCAAAGCAAAAGCTCATGCACTTCTGACAGCAAAATGGAAATATTTCCATGGCTTTCTAAAATTTACAGAGGGAGAATATACCTGTGAAATGTAAGTTATGCATTAAGAAAAACAGCACATTTCAAACACATTAAACAGCACGTCTCTGTCAGCGGCACACGCAGCCTTTCTGTCAGAGCATCTGACGGGGCGAGCCGCTTTAAACTGAAACTATAAACTATAGGCTACTATATCTTACAAGTTTTTTAAAGCCCTTCATATAAAGCTTGTCACATGTTTAGAACAAATTGTATGCACTTTCTCCGCAGCAGTTCAGTCTGTGTCCTCCCTAGATATTTTTTCAGATGTGCTCATATCAAACTACTGTATATCGATATTAACGGTATTGCTTCATACCATATCGCTTATAAAAAATATATCGATATATCGTACAAACTCGATATACCGCCCAGCCCTATGCCATAGCTCATACCATCTCAATCACCTCCCCTCTATCTTCCTCTGTGCTTCCTCCCCCTTTCTCCTTTCAACTCACCGAATCTTTTCCCCTCCCCTTCATCTCTCGGCGAGGGATGAGCCATCTGAGAGAAAGAGAGAACGTAAGGAGTGGGAGGAGGGAGCCAGGCCTAGAGTTGTGAGGCTCAATGGGGGGGGGTGAGCAGCTAAATATAGAGGAGCTTTGGAGGAGTGATGTCATGGTCTGGCAGAGAGGTGGAGAGCTGCTTGAATCTCCAGGATGGAATTTAGAGTGTGCGGACACAGGAGGCGGCAAAACCACAGAGGTTAAAAGATGTCTAGTCAGCTCGAATCAATACAAATGCTATGGCAAAATAGACAAAAGCTGCAGGCTAAATTTTTGAGTGGAATTTGTAATTGTTTTGTTTTTTTTGTTTTGTTTTGTTTTTGTTTTTTGGTGATGGTCATAATTCAATGAAAAAGAAGTGGACTTTGCTAATTATCACACATTCAAGACTCTCCCAGAGTTACAGCAGCATCAATAATATATGCACAACATTAATCAACACCTGTTCTCAGACTACCAGTTTCCTAACCATTGCAGGATTGCAGCCTTGCATGTTGGGACAAGCTGAGAATCTAGGTGTGTTTTGGGCAGGATTTTACATAGATGTAAAAGAAGAAGATGTCACTGGCTTTTCTGAACAATGTGTGAGGACTATGGAGAGCTGGCAAAAATGTTGTTGACTCCAGTCCAGACTGATACAATAACAGGCCCCACGGCTTGCTCTCAAGGTCAAGGACAGGAGCACACAGGTGCTGTAATCCAGCGCTGGGGCCGGGTCTAAAGCTCACTATGCTCACACTTATACATCCTTTGGATCACTCTGACCTGACAGCTCTTGCCTAGGCAGATTACTAGGTATGCTCAGAATCTGACCCCACACAAACCTGTTAACAGTTTAAATGGCTGTCATTCACAAAGTTCAACTGTCTTCATCACTAAACATTCTGGCTGCTCTGATAGTAGTACTCTCAACTCTGTTTTGTAGGTCTAGTGGACGGATGGCCCATAGTAAGCTGGAAATTTGAGGCTTTTCAGTGGAGTTTTAGAAGATGGTTTCATTTGGTGACAATCTTTCTTTTTGTCGTCTCTCTAATCTTATTTGCGCTTGTGCACAATAAAACATGGCATGTTAGGTGATGTCAAACATCAGTGGCTTCACAATGTCTTGATAACAATTACAGAGCAATAATTTTCAATTTTTTAAATGAATGCTGCTACGAAAGAGATTTGAGAGCTTCAGCAAAGATTTTAATCAAATAACAACTTTAAGGTCAGTCCTTTACACAAAACTATCGTAAGCCTTCAAATAATGCACAAGTCACTTTTATGGTTGAGCCATTTCTTTATTTTTCAGTGGTCTGCTTAGATATTTGAGCTTGCCAAGTTGTGTGGTTTGCTGGGTTTGTGAGTGTGCACAGTGCCCTGGCACCTATGCAGAAGGAAACAGCAGGCAGGCGACAAGGTGGTGGGTGGCTGCAGGTGTTGGGCAATGCTGAGGGGAGTGGAGCTGAGAGCAAAGGACAGGGAGTGTCAGAGACACGGAGAGCAGCTGTTGCTTGAGCAGGTGTGAGGTCTGTCCTGCCCTATCTAGTTCAGCTTTCACACAGCCATGATCACTCATTGGAGAGTTTTCTCCTACAACTCCATCCTCTACTTTAAGGCCACACACTCCTTTTGTGAGAGTGCTGTGTTTTTGGCCTTCCTGAAGTTTCTTGACAGTCGAGTTGTTTAAAAAGTTGATACCCTTCTCCTCAACCACAAGCTTATTTAAAGCGTTGGCAAGTGTTGGGAGCTAAACTTTGTTCTTACTGCTCGTGTTTGAGAGGTAGTGAGGGCAAGTGTGTATGTTTTTTTGGAATGGAGTATGAAAGGGAGAGAGTAAATGGCAATGCTTAGTTTCTGAACAAAAGTGGGCATTGCAGTGAATGTAATGAGAATGTGTGCGATTAAATTGAAGCTTCATAAAGAATACATTTTTACTTGTTTTTATTGTGCCACATGTGAAATGCAATGGAGTTCAAGGTGAAAATCTTCTCAAATTCTGTTTTTTTTTTTTTTTCCTCTCTACGTATTAATACATTTCAGCAGTGTACACTGTTTCAAAGAAAAACATTTGTCTTAAACTAACATTTAGCAGTCCCACCCATTTTCCTGCTTCACTCAGAACTGATATAGAAGTAAAATGGGCTGAAAATGGCAGTTCATGTTTATTTTGAAGACTTTTGGGATTGTTGGTTTTGTGACTCAGTTTATTATGTGATTCAAGGTTTTGAATCTGTTCAGAGGTTAGAAGATTAGATATAGTGTATTTGACGTTTTGGTAGCACTGTTTCTAGGCTGAAAGTGCTCAAGATATATGCAAAGGCTTTGGTGATTGTGTGAGTGAGAGTTGGTGTTGTAAAGTTGTGAGGTCATGTTGATTTTTTTGACGTGATGAAGAGAACACATTGCCCCTCATCTGCTGTCAGTCCTCTGATGTCTCAACTGTATCCCCCTCGCTGTCTCTTTTATGTTCTAATTCAGCACCAGAACACTGCCATTACCATTCGCACTTCCATATGATTTTGCCACATTTGTCTGATTGGTTTAATTCTCAAAAATCAGCAGACAGTTGATGCTTGTGGAGTAAACAGCCTGTATTGGAAATCATAGTCATCCAGTTGTTGTTGTTGTTGTTGTTGTTGTTTTTTAAGGATGTTGGTGTATGAGGGGGGGAAAATTTGACAGTTTTGGACCAGAAAAACATCTCCATGGCAGTGGATGTCACTCTTTACCCGCTACTTGTCTTTTGCCCTTCCTGTACCTCAGGAAGTAGATGGCCAGCTGCTATATTAAATAAAAATACATTCTGCTTTAGTCTGCAATCCTTCCCCTTAGTCGATTTTAAGCTGTAAAGGGATAGTTCACCCGAAAATGAAAAGTCTGTCATTAACCCCCTGGGGTCGGCCATCTCGCCGGCAAGACGGGCTCATTTTTTTTCTTATCAGTGTGAAAGACACTAAAAATACTCCGTCGATTTTGATCATACAGATAAGTGTTATACATCAATTGAAACTTTGAAGTATCTATTTTTTTTCGGGTACACTCACAATAAAAACAAAATGTTGTGGTTTTGGAAAATAAAGAAAACAAACAGGGTGCGCTCTCTGTCTACGCCGTCTCCGTGAGCTGCTTTTAGAAACGCGTCACTAAAATGAACTGTAACTCGGCGAAATCTCAACACGGAGACATGGGAGTTATATCTATAGAAAGCTTGAAGTGTCTACTTTTAAATGAAGTAAGTCTAATCAAAAACAAATTCTGTGATAAAGTAATCCGTATGAAACCAACACAATGTTCAGTCTTTCCCGTCTAACTCATTATCTTTAATGCAATCCCGCCCCCTCGCGGCTCGCGCCGTTCATATGTAAATATCCACGAGAGACACATGCGCATGGAAACGCCCAACATAAACAAAGCGTGAGGAGTTCGTTCATCGCGGCTACTGTCCGTTTCTGCAAGAAGACGCGCTGAGTAAAGGCTGGATTTCCCTCAAAAGAAGAACAAGATTTCATCGAGTAGAGGAGATCAATCTGATGAGTAAGTAATGTTTCTTTTTTGCATTAGTTAACGTGTTATTGTGACATAAACAAGAACACATTTACTAGTTAGGTTGTTCCCAAACTACAACATGATGAATGCTTGGCATCTTAGAATGTTTAGACCATGTTTATTATTAATACTCTGTTCACAAATAGATTTTAATAACATGCTAAACAATAATAATTAGTTTCTTAGATGTAAAATATCCTTTTTTATAGTACAAAGCATGTGTGAGTCTATGGCTACAGAATCATATCATAGGCTACTATAAAACCATACATACTAGGCTATATGACAACAAAATCATAGTTGGGTTTTTCCCAAACTATAATTCCTGACTACAATGTTTGAAATCGAGTAAAACATTTTGAATATGAAAGGCAATTCATTGTATTTAAATTGATTACGGCGCGATGATGTTTTCATGCTCTGTATAAAACAATAAAAGTAATATGAGTGTACACTGTAACATGATCAATGCTACGAGTCTAAGTATGTTTAGAACGTTTATTATTAATAGCCTACTCTGTTCAGAAATAGATTTTAATAACATGCTAAACAATAATAATTAGTTTCTCAGATATAAAATGTCTTTTTTTTTTAATGATAATACAAAGCATGCGTGAGTCTATGGCTACAAAACCTACAGATGCTCCTGATATTAACATGCTCACAAATGTTTTTTTTTTTTTTTTTGTTGTTGTTGTTGTTGTTGTTGTTTTTTGGTTGTTTGTATTTTAGTGAATCAGGTACCTGAACCACAGATGATGACTTTCTTGATGATCCTGATGACTTTCTTCAAACTGTTTTCCTCTGAGAGCGCTGTACCAACATCAGATGTTCAACTACACTGATATTCTATGGTAAAACAAGCTCCTTGACTACTGATTGTTTTTTTTTCTTCTTGAATCCATGGAAAGAAGCAGAAACACTTAAATAACACACGTAAATATCAGGTATGATTTACTTGTTTCACTTGTTGGACAGAATCTGTTGCAGGAATGACTCAAAGTCTGTTCACATCTCTGTGGTCAGTGTGCACAATGTGTCTTTGACCTTCATTATGTATGTTTTGATTATACTGTGTTGTAAATAAAATACAAATAATTTAAACAACCCATTTTTTCAGTCTCCTCACATTCTGTTTTACCTGCCTCAAAGTCACAGTCACACTGATGGGCCATTAGGGGAGGGCCCTTTGTCTCTCAGGGGAGAATCACTTAATATTCAGGGCCATTGCCACTCCCTCGCATATTGGCTTTCAAACACAAAATATGTCTTTAAAAATTTAAATCAATATATTGTTTTCTGTGAATGAGTAAGCAGAATGATTTTCACATAATTTTGAAGTAAATATTCTAGCCTACAAGACTAATTACTCAAAAGTCTTATTCAGAACTATTTAGTGTGGGTTTTATGGCCTTATTTCAGCTACATTTTCCCCCCAAAACTTACTAACCACGCATAATATTTTTTTTCTAAAAAATGCAAACATGTACATCCATCAGGGTCACATATTATTGTAGCACAGTTTGTGCTGAATACAAACAAATTACATGTTGGTCAATAGTATGTTTTAAGTAGCTGAAATAAGCACAAATATCAGGGCATGTCAAAACATCTCAAGGGCCCCAAAATCACCTCAGACCCCAGGGGGTTAATTACTCACCCTGATGTCGTTCCAAACCTGTAAGACCTTCGTTCATCTTTGGAACACAAATTAAAATGTTTTTAATTAAATCCGAGAGCTTTCTGACCATCCATATAGAGCAATGTAACTAAAATGTTCCCAGGCCCAGAAATTCATGTAAATACTTTCAAGTTTCCCTGGTTGGAACCTGTGCTGCCAGATCTGCCGTTACTTCCCTCACATGTCCCACTGCAGTGTAGTGTGAGTAGGTTGCTTAGCAACATGCCTGAATGTCCGCAGGTTTAGAGATCTTCAAATTGTCTGAAATTGAAGGATGAACAGGACTTGAATTTCGGCGCGGGATTGTGGAGATTGCGCATAATTTAAACCATTCCCGCAAGTTTAACTTTTATAATGCGAGAAATTCCCGCACAGATGTATTTTTGCTTAATCTCAGATCAAATTAAGAAATATATCCACAGGAGCGAAAAAAGAAATCACCGGTCTTTATTTTAGAATTTAATTCCACAAACAGCGCTGCAGCTGTCTTCTCTGACTGTCGTTGAGTTCTGTATAACATCGGCGTGCTCTCCGTGGTCTGCGTCGCGCTGATCTTATTCACACAAGGCTGTGTGACGCGCTCTAATATTCTGAGTCACACGCAAATGTGACTGAAAACTACTGCGTGCGACTATGAAAAAATATTTAGGATCACCAGTACGACTGCCCCGAGCATATTTGTGTTTGCGCTGAGGGGAGCTTCAAAGGTTTGTACGCGTTTTTGCAGAGTTGAGTAATGCATTACAGACATATCTCACGAATCCTTTCATAAACAAAGTAGACACACTGTAAATAAGAGATCCATTGTTTAGTTTACAGAGCTTCGTTGATTATAATAGAACTTTGTGAGATCGCGATGAACTAAGGAGAGTGACGGATGTAATGATTAATAAGGAAGTTTGTAAATGTGATATTGATTTAATACAACAGTTCAATAAACAAGAAGTTAATATTAAGTGACTTACATTGTCTTACTATAACACTGTTGCCTGATTTTGCTCCATTTCGTCGACGAAAATAGTTTGAATCAAAGACACAGCTGAGCCGCTGCGCATCTCCATTCAAACACAGCGGTGTCTTGTTTATGAATGAACATGCGTTTTTTTAAACGAATCTAGTGAGTCAATGATTCAATTACCAATTCATAAGGACAGTCACTTGCTTTATTCCTGAATGAATCAGGCGTTCGAACGAATCAATTTAATGAATGATTCAGTGATCAAATCAGTGCCTTATCACCACCTGCTGGCAGTTTTAGTTTCATTTTTAACGTATCTTTCAGTTATTTAAATCATTTAATATTTCTTTAACCTATTCAAATTTTATATTTAAAATATTAATCTCAACATGAATTTATAAATTTAATTGCACTCATGCCAACTTTGAAGCTCATTAAACGTCTGAAAATACACCTACAAGCCACTTTTGTGTTCTTCTGTTCCAGCTCAATGGAAAATAATAATTTTGTTAATACTGATTTAATTTGATTGGTATCTTATTCTACTTGTTCTTATTCTATTGTTTTAATTAGAAATTTTAAAAAGCTTATAAATGTGTATTTTTTTTTTTTAAATTTGACAAAAGATGACATACTTTTAATAAAGTTAGAAAAATGCCATTACAAAGGTAAAAATAAAATTCCCCTGTAAATCACTTTGAGTCAGATATCACCTTGTAATGGTAAGGCTAATTTTTGATCAGATTTTTTTAAATTAAGCATTAGAAAAAAATAATTAGGCTATATCTTAGAAAGCGGAGACATTTCTTCATTCAGAAGGCATAAAACTGAAAGCAACTCAAACCTCAATGAAACATTAAGTGACACATATTAGTTTAAACAGAGTTCTTAATGTCAATTTGAAGGAGATCATGGTGTATTTTGTATAAAGTTTGATTTTTTTTTTTTAATACAAAATACACCATGAAAATATTTTTTATACAAAATACAAAAAGAAATTGAACTGAAACTAAAATATATGAAATACACTGATTCTGAAAGGCCTTTCTAAATAGTTTTAATACAGTTCTTAATGTCAATTGGGAGGAGAGCATGACAAATTTTGTTAAGCTGTTTTGAAAACCGCCATACATTAAAATCTGTAGACATAAATGAAGATGATTAATTTAGCCCCGATGTGTCAATTTATTCTCGCCCCCAGAATCTTTAAATCCAACGCAATGTCAACGCATCCTTGAGTTTAATAATAGTGGTAAGTTGTGACCAAAACTTAGTCACAGATACTGTTCTGGTTTGGACAGGAGGGGAAAGAATAATGCTGAATGAAGTAATAAAATGTAGCAAATGTACCCAACTTGCCAACTTTTAAATGGTAGGAGAAAACCATTCTTGTGTGTGTGTGTGTGTGTGTGTGTGTGTGTGTGTGTGTGTGTCAAACACTGGAGTCCAGTCAAACTTTATTGTATTTTTGTGTAGATTTTTCTGTCGATTAGCGGTGTGACTTTTACTAATACAGTATTTGGCCCAATATTTGTTCTTTTGCCCCTAAAATGAAACGGCCAACTAGGGAATGTCATCCTCCTAAAGGAATCGCTGATGTAGTTGTTAGTAATGCTCTTCTTCTGCTTCACTTTGTTCATGTTTTCTTCACTAGCCCACCTAATGATAACGGTCGTATTCCAAAGATATATAGTGAAACCCATCCTGTTTGCTTTCCCTGTATTTATTTATTTTTATTTAATTAGATTTACTTTTTATGCATGAATGCACTTAATGTGTGTCACTTTGTTAGTGCATTTACAAAACTGGCAGCACATTTTCGTAGTCAGCATATATCATTTGAATAATTCTGCATATTTTTGGACCTGTGCAGTTAATAAAAATATTAAGTCCATGTAGAATTGTTGTTTACATTCGTAAACAAATTCTAAACAATTCTCTTCCAGCATCGAGTCACCACTTGACATGAAACCAATTGAGAACCCCTGGTTTATAGGGTTTACTGCTCAGTGACCGCAATCTGAGATTATTTTTTTCTGTCAACGTAAGGGAATAACCTTTCACCGAAATCTAGTAATTAATAGCCAGAGAGAGACGGGGCCACTCCCCTTAACTGGATCTGGGCACAGCTGTAGAGGTAAAAACTGGCCTGGCCATGGAGACCAAAAAGGAGAGACTGAAAGAGAAATGGCTAAAAAGAGAGAAAGAAACAGCAGCGGCGGTGACGGTAGCAGGAGTGAAAAGCCTTTGTGTGCTTAATAACAGTGCTGGCACTCAGCCAAGGACTCGGGGAGTGTGGGATTAGCCTGAACAATCAGGACTGCAGGATCAAAACAAGGAGGCAGGAATGACGAGGTCACTGAGCTACCATCTGCGCTGCCGCAGTGAGGGGGAGAGGAAGCGGCAGGCTGGCAGGGGGGAGAGAGAGAGAGAGAGGGAGGAGAGCGAGAGGGGGGAGGAGAGCGAGAGAGAGAGGGAGGAGAGAGAGAGGGGGGAGGAGAGAGAGAGGGGGGAGGAGAGCGAGAGGGGGGAGGAGAGCGAGAGAGAGAGGGAGGGGAGACGGAGGGGGAGGGGAGAGGGAGAGAGAGAGAGAGAGGGAGGGAGGGTAGGAGAGAGAGGGAGGGAGGGAGGACTGGTGGCACAGGCTCTACAGGCAGCAGCAGTGACGAAACTGAACACACTCTGAATACTCTAAAATCCAAACTGCAGCTTTGCATGTGTGTGAATTCTGCACGTCCGACTTTGTTGGGCCTGTATTTCATCAAATGGCTTGATAATGCCTAGATAACTGTTTATTCAGTCAAACCATTTGAAAACCCTTGGTTTAGATACTTTCTCAAGAAAAGAGACATTTGTGCAAAATAGTGTTTCTATTGAGTTTTTTTTTTTTTTTTTTTTCCACTGTTTGATTAAATGTACAGATTTGAAGGTCACAGTTTAATACTTGCATCATGAATGTGCTTGCTTACCGTGTGTGAGAAATACGTTAGGTCTCAAAAACACGCAGCTTTGAGCGCACACTCATCTATGCAATATTGCAGTTGCCATTCAGGGCTTGCAAAATCGTTAGCCCGACATCCCGGGGCTATTGTGTTTTCCAGTCGGGCGACCAAAGTGTATCACTGCCCTGCCCAATGGGCTACCTTAAATACAGGGCTCCCACGGGTCCTTAAAAATTATTCAATTTAGTTGTATGAAACTTAAGGCCATAAAAGTTTTAAAACGTTAAATGGTATAAGAAATGTCTTAACTATAATTTCAAAAGGTCTTACAGTTGGGGACGGAAAGACAAGAATGGCGATACAGCTGGATTAAACTTCAAAAGGCAATGATGCAATTGAATAAATATGAGCGCTGCACGTTTCAAGTCAAAACGCGGCGCAGATGTCTTTGTGAATGTATCTGAAAGGAACCGACTGTCCTCAGAAATGTCGTTGGCATTTTTATTTCATCTTACCTATAATGCCTGATAAAGCAGCGTTTATGAGCGCGGACGGTGCTGCTTTGTGTACAGCCGCTAACAGGGAATTTCCCTGAGCGAAACCACTATATTAAGCTGCTCCTAAAGCGCCACCTCGTGGCAGAGAATGAATTTGCATTTCCAATAATCCTTTCTTGGGGTTTATGGTCAGATCAGTGCAAATATCGACACATATTTTTTACGCAGCAAACACATACAGTTGTAAATGAGAAAGAAGTTAATGTGCCCTCTAAAAATCTAAACAATTAAGACAGTAATATTTATTCGTTTTAAATTAATATAATAATTTATATGCTTGATTTATCCCTTTTCATAAAAATGGTCTAAGGGCTGAAATGCTGTTGTATAAGATTTTTGTTTTTGTGAAGACCTGTATCTGAACTGTAAATCATGTCATTTTATGGCTTAATACTGTATGTTGCCATAGACATTTTCCAACCCCGCTCATACTGTTCATTTTACTTGTGCAGTCATAAATTGCCTTAAATTTATTTTTAAAAATTCTGCAGATACCCTCTAAATAGTGAAATAAAATTCATTCCTTCATATTTGTTGATATTTGTGTATTGAAAATATTTTTGATTGACATTTAGACTCCTATCTGATTTTCTATATTTAAAAAAAAAAAAAAAGTCTTTTTTTTACATTTTTTTTTTTTTTATTTGGGCTAGTTAAATTAATTTTCAGGCTGCCAAAATCTGAAGAGTACCTGCCCGAAGGGCTACTAGGGATTTTGAAATTTCGCGAGCCCTGCCATTGTTTGTTTGCTATAGAGAAGCTCTTTTATCACACAGCTGAAAAGCTCATAGAAATCAGTGGCCTTCAACGCTGATGCACACAGAAGACATCCCACTCCTCTCCTATCCTATTTCTTTCAATTTCTTGCTCTGCACGATTTCTTGCTTTGCCTTTCTCTCTTCCTGTCATTTTCCTGTCTTTTCCTCTTTTGCAATTATGAGCCTGGCATTTTGTTTCTCTGTGCACAGTCTAACATGTTTGTAACAATTTGTTGGACGTAAAGTAAGCATTTTAGATGCTCAGATTCAGTGAGCAGGGGAATAACTTGCCGTGATATGTTTCCATGAGCTGTGATTGGTTCAAGTTGTGAAATCATGCCTCTGCATGTCAATATTACCTTCTGCAGATAGGTCTCTTCTCACTACCATGTGGACTATTATTTATCTGCAGTGCAACACCATATTGTTTGGAATTTTATTTATTTTATTTTTTTTTAATTTACAGCACACCTGCATCTTTATTAAGCAAGATCTTTGTGCATGTTCTTGTTTTGCCTTCTTTTTGTTTTTATTTTTATTTTATTTTATTTTATTTTATTTTTTGCTGCACTGTTTCATTAGTCAAATATATACTGGCACAGAGATTCAAAATGGTCCAAGCTGTTTATGAGGTTCTTGAAGATAATGCACACTCTTGTAGTCCCAAACCCCAAACACTTGAGTAGTATGCTTAGGCACATAATGCATCCAGCACAGTTTTGGGCTATGAAAATGATCCAAATCATGCAGTTTTTCTAAGTGAAATGTCTTGAAGTACCTACTGATTTTTTTTCTTCCATATTATGCTGTACATCTGAGGCCCCGTTTACACTAGTGCGTTTTCATTTTAAAACGCATAACTTTTGCTATGGTTACGCCTATCGTTTACATTACTTCAGCGTTTTCGAGGTCGAAAACTGAGACTTTTGAAAATGCTACAGACCCCGTTTTAGTTTGAAAACTCCAGGGTTGCGTTTGTGTAAACGGACCAAAACGGAGACTTTTGAAAACGATGGCGTGGCTGCCCACATTCGCTCTGCGTATCCTTGACGACCGTGTAAACAATAACATCATGCTCATTGTTGTACCCATAGTTATGTATGGGTAGATTCCCCATTCGTTCGCTCCAAGCACGTAGATGCGTCCACCATCTAGGGAGTCTACCTATACATATCTATGGTTGTACCTGCATGAATGGTCACGTGACATGCGTTTTCGGTTCTGTAGTGTAGACGGAGATCGTTTCTGAAACGCAGCGTAAACGCCAGTGTAGACGCGGATCGTTTTCATTCTAAAATGCCGTTTTAAAACAAAAACGCACTAGTGTACGGGGCCTGAGTGTAATGAATTATCAAAAAAGAAAAAGGTTTTATCCATCAGTTGATAATTAGATTAAGATGTAGGCGTTGTACTCAAAAGTAAATGCAGGTTTACAGTGGATTGTGGAGGCCCGGTGTTTAAGCAGACAAATGATTGGAGAAGTCCTGCATATGTCATTAGAGAAAAGTTGTAGTTTCTGGTTGTTCTTGTCCAGCTTTGAAAAATGCAGGTTAGTATTACTAGGCAGTTACAAACTGTTTGCAAAATGTTTTTGAATGTTGCTTTTGTAGATCAGTTTTAATCAGATTTTGTTTTCCATCTTGTGATCAGGATCCATGTGGACTTTTTTCACTGGGCCTATTTGATCCCTAGTCTTGATTAAAAATGCATCCCAGTGGATGTATGCTGCAGATGGGGCGAGTGAGTGAATGCGGGAGGTTGCTGGGTGATGTAATGTGTAACACTATATGCTTCACTTTGTATGGATGTTTTGTGCATTAGGGCTTCATAACCCTGCCTGCTGTATTTTATCAATAATGCACAACGTCTGCAACACACACACACACAAGCACCATTCTATCTGTCCAGTTATTGTGGGCCGCTTCAGCAGTCATCCATACTATATATTGAATTTCATTTCCAGAATGGGCCACTGCTCCCTGTTGGAATCAGGCCGATACGAATCATGTTGAATGGAGTCTCATCTTGTAGGTTGAATGAGGACTCAGGCGGTCATATAGTAAGAGCTTCTTATGAAGTAAGGGCATTGCTGATTGAGCGTAATGAGTCTTGTCGTGTCCCTCCGGGAGGTAGCCTCGCAGACAGAGATGAAGTAGATGGCCTGCCCTGGTCTGCTGTTGTTTGCTTTAAGAGCAGCTCTGATTGAAAGCAGACATCCTGAGACAGTTGAAAAAAAACACCGTCCAGAATTACCCTCACCTCTGATACTGACGCCCTCTGATAAGGCTGAAGATATGCAGGATGTAGATTAGGGATGTGCAACAGCAATCGAGTACTCAGCCATGACAGCGATGATTGAT
The DNA here is from genome assembly GCA_039654775.1 of Spinibarbus caldwelli. Lineage (NCBI taxonomy): Eukaryota > Metazoa > Chordata > Actinopteri > Cypriniformes > Cyprinidae > Spinibarbus > Spinibarbus caldwelli. The sequence goes on from CM077220.1 coordinate 39,181,774, forward strand.
CATGAAAACGATGATCGTGGAAAAAAACAACATTCTGATTGGTTATAGCAGCACTTTGGGCGGCACCCTGAGCTGTGATTGTTTAGCTTGCAACAGCATGTGGTTCAAAGTATAGACGTGAGAAGGGAGAAAAGCTTGGCTTTGAAGTAACGTAGTGGTCTATGTCTGATTAATCTAATATAGGATGCGTTGGGATATTAACATTTATTTACGTGCTGAATGCGCTGCCAGTGTTTAGTTTCATGCTCAAATGCAATGCCCGATAATTACTGACCGTCTCAGTTATTTGAGACGGTCATATTGCTTTTAGATGTTTCTTTTTCAAAAATACTGATCCTATAATAATGCAGCAGTAGATTATCCCCAAATATTTTCGTCATATTTGTTCAACAGTAAGCATACTTCAATTAAAATGGTTTTCGTACTTTGTATGGCTTCAAAAACACGCAGGTGATTTTAGGAATCACTTGATAATGTAGATGAAAATATAGCACAACTCTGCCATAAACATGAATGACATAAGCATTATAATGAGAACTTTATAGAATGTGAAATCTATAGTAAATCCTGTCCTTACCCGTGTTTCAGCGCGCTGTTGAAAGCGCATCACGGCAGGAGCTCTCTCTCTCTCTCACTCTCTCGGTATAGCACGTAACTTAAAGTTCACTGGAATTTCATAAACATAGCATTATAATGAGAACTTCATAGGATGTGAAATCTATAGTAAATTCCGTCCTTACCCGTGTTTCAGCGCATTGTTGAAAGCACATCATGGCGGGAGCTCGCTCTCTCTCTCGCAACTCTCTCTCTTTCTCTTTCTCTCTCTCGCTATAGCGCGTAACTTAAAGTTCATTGGCATATGCATCCTTTTGTGCAGATACAAGTTGTAATGTTACGTTTATGTATCTAAGTTATCTGATTAATATCATAGGAAGTGTCATAGAACGGGTTTCAGTTTATTGGCATAAAGTCAGCTTCGCCTCAGGCAAGCAATTCTTTTTTAGATGCTTCTTTTTTAATAACATTGCTGCATCACAATCATAATCTAACTGTGTTCTACTCATGTGTCCATGTTTTCATAGACCTGTTTTCATGTCATTTTTATTTTTAACATTCATTTTCATAACAGTCTTCAGATATTTTCATTGTCTCCATTACGGCCATGCCCTGCCCCTCGCACACGCTCTGCCCCCCAAGTACTCGATTAATCGTTTTTGAAACCTATTGATGACCGAAATAAAATTTGCCAAAAATGCCCATCCCTAATGTACAGGGTTTTTCCTGCATAGAGAATTATGAGGCGGCCGCCTCCGCCAAATTTCGTGCCGCCTCTGGTTGTTGACAAAACTCAGGCAGGCTGTCAGTGCAAGCATCATTGAACAGCGTCTATTAGAGCTTTTAGTTCATATTTTGGAAAAATACTGATGTTATTATACAAGTTTACTTGATGTTTCTTTATATAGAATCATAATTTATATTCATTTTCCACTGATTTACGCAATCTGATTAGCATTAGCGCATATTGCGCGATTATATCTCTGTATGAATGAATGACGCATGGTTTCATTTACTACACACATACTGAAGCGCGTGACGCTCGCGCTGATTTCAGAGTCTGTCGTCTCACTAAATGAGGACATAAATACACGAACAACATCTCAGAACTAGAGGTGTTCCGATACCCTTTTTCCCTTCCCGATACCGATTCTGATACCTAGGCTCAGGGTATCGGCCGATACAGAGTACTGATCCGATACCTGGGTGTGTATCTGGTTATACAGCTGTATGTACTACTAGCCCTGTATGAATTGATACAATTATTTTATGGTGTGCTTCACCATAGATAGATAGATAGATAGATAGATAGATAGATAGATAGATAGATAGTCTGGCGAGTAAACAAAAAAAAATATATGTTTGGAAAATAGCACATCTTTTTAAATATCTAAAAGTACACTAACATCAGTCAGTCAAGCATTATAAATGTATTATGATAATCAAGTATTTAATGATAGAACTTTAGCAATTAGAATTAAAACTTGGTAACCATGTATGAATGCATATTAGTCATTTTGACTGAACTTAGGACTGGTGGTGGTGCTTTTTTGGTCATTCAGTGTTTCTGTAAAAATGGGGTTGGGAAACTATCAATAATACTGATAAGAGAATAATCATACTGTGAATTCTACTAAGAACAATATAAAACGCACTAAGAGCTTTTGGATTCATGAATATTAATCATGTTGTCTGCATTGGCTTGAACTGATTTGCTGAAATCAAAACCGGGACGATAATAGACAAGCGCCAGACAATGAGATTGTCGTTTGCGCACTAGCTCTGCCTACTACCGGAGAACCTGGCAGTTGAGCTGAAGAATTCGAAAGGAGCTCCGTTATTTTGACAGGAAAATACAACAAAGAATATCGTTTACATACCATGCAGAATTGACGCGCTACATGTAAGACTCTCTCGCTCTCTCGCTCTCTCTCTCTCTCTCTCTCTGCGTGTGAGGAAAAAAGCAAAGAGATGGCGAGTCGTGGGCTTCACACTAGAGCTTACGGTACATCAAAAACAGGTGCACTGCGCATTCATTCAGATGATCTGAAAAATAGCACAGATCGCTTGACGGAGAGGGAAACTCTGAAGCGCTCAAACAGAGTGTTCGGCGAATGACAATATATCTGTGCTAAACTTATACATAGCCTCCAACTCTCACACACTGGCGAGTAAAATCTGATTATTAGCCAGTGGCTAATATTAGACATCATTTAGTCGCCCAGGGTGAAGATTTAGTCGCATATGCGAGTGATTTACTTGCAATGTGCTAGCATGTTTGTATTTCTTCTTCGCTGCTCTAAATAGTGGTTGCTTGTGGCAACACAGCACAATTTCCTGTGTTTGCATTCTGAGCAGCGAAGAAGAATTGATTTCCGATTTGCAGCGTTAAGCAAAGTTAGCGCGCATAACTATAGGTCTTGTTTAAGAAAATGGTATTGGATCGGTAAATGGGTTCAAGTACTCGCCGATACCGATGCCAGAATTTTTTGTGGTATTGGTGGAATTTCCGATACTAGTATCAGAATCAGAACAACCCTACTCAGAACTGCTCTGAGAGTCACTTCATGAGCATTTCACCGGTTAATTTGAGTAAAACTAGCGTCATATCATATACACACAGAACTGTAAATGTATACATGGCAACCCGTCAAAATAAAAGTTGGTTTAACTTGAAGGCACTGCGGCAGAAATATATTACTATTGTTCAGCAGAATGTACATACTGCTACTAGGCTACTACTAAAATTACACTAAAACTTTATTTTTTTTAAGTAACGATTACACAACATTTCTTCCATGTTTTAATTTTAATAGTAAATCCCCTTTGTTTGCCAAAATAAATAAAGTTTGATTTTCAATAATTTATAGATAGGCTAAATGAAATTAATGTTTTATGCCTTCATTTGATAACCAGATACACAACACAGAATTTCAGAGGAAAAAGAAGACATTTCATAAGGCCATTTTAAGAAAAATTTTGAATTAAGTTGTTTTTATCCATTCAAATAATTAGACATGCTACACAGAATTTGGTAACAATGAAACATAAGGTGAAAGAAAAAAGATTTCATAGGGCCCTGTATTTAACACACGATTATGATAGTATATGGTTTGTAAGTTATTTTCATGAGATTTGGGGTGTTTTGTTAACAATAAAGAATGTTTACATGAGAAATGCCAAGCTGATAGCTTAGTATAAAAAAAAAACTACAAATAAGTAAATTATTACAAACACTCGACACTGGTTTGAAGTGAGATTTGAGTAAAAGCTTACTATTGATTGTATAAAAAGTCTTAGCTTGATGCTAATGTTAGCTCTGATGCACCTGATATCCTGCTACGATTGCATTTATGATGTATTATATCAGAAGAATTCTCGTAAGGTTGTAAGAAAATGTTTTGTTTTCTAGAAAGACCCTTTAAGTGGATAAATGTATATTGGATCAAAGCAATGTGGCCCAGGAGACTAAGGAGTGGATAAAGATTTTCAATTTCATGAAGTGTTTAACAACCTAATCTTATGTTTATGTTCACCTATACTACAAAATGGCCCCTTTTAGCTGCTATGTTGACCTTAATTTAATGGTCAACAGGTTTGTTTTTGTAAAATGTAACTTTATAATTGTCATTTTCTTCAATCACATAATTATTATAACACCTAAAATACATTGTGTTTTGTACACAATGTATTTGTACATTGTGTACACAATGTATTTGTACTCTTTTGTACACAATGTATTTGTACTCTTTCAGCCAGTTGAAGGATGGGTACATTGTGTGCACATGATCAGGATGGTACCACCTCCGCCTCATTTTGAGCCAGGAAAAACTCTGATGTAGATTGATGCCTTAGTGGACTCATGCTTTGACCATTGAATTTAGTGTGTGGATTGCTATAAAGTTGTCAAATAATCTGTACGATGAATCAAATAATAGATTTTCGAAAGAAAATGTTTGTGTTGCTGGCCAGTGGTGCTGTTATGCTAGAGTGAGCTGAATGGTTGGCAGTTGCATTCTGTGTGGATTATTTAGGTCAGTGATGCCCAAACCAGGGCCATACCAATTATTTTTGAATTGAAATTAAGAGAAATGTAGAAGAAAAATATTATATAGTTGAAAATAATGCAGCATTTATTTTTGACCTATTGCCCTCAATCAATTTTTTTTAACCCTTATTAGTAAAAAGTTTGGGCACCTCTGATTTAGGTGTTTTGAATGGTTTTTAGTGCTTTGCTATGTGGTTTCTACATGCTTGCTTACTGGTCCAAGTCAAAAGATATTGAACATCTGTCTATTGACCCTCTAAACAACCTGCACAATTTATCATTCATGTAAGTTGCACAAACTGTATTGGATGTGTTTCAAACATCTAATACTTTGGTTTTGGATATATATCATATTAGAACTTTATTTGTATTAGGGATGTGCGAGTCTAGTCGACTAATCGACTAAACGGTACAGCTCCTGCTAGTCGACACTGAAATCAATAGTCGATTAGAGAGAGAGAAAAAAAAACATGATTTTATCATTCAAATTACCATCATTTTAACATTTCATTTAAAACATTTTACAGTTAAAATAAAACTTTTGAAAAAGAATACACATTAAAATATTTAAATGTATAAATATTTTTAAAAGCATATCTGGGCGGAAACTACATTTTTACCTCAGACCTCGCACGCGTTTTCTTCATGTCAGTTGTGGCGAGCTCGAAATGACCACGCGAAGAACCAGCAAGCTGTGGAATTATTTTGAATTAGAAGGAAACGGAAAGGTTTTGTGTAAACTGTGTAATGTCAAATTGGTTTACAATAACTCTACTGGAGCGATGCGTAATATTCAATACAGGCACGTATGCGTTAGCTTGGAGGCTAGCCAAAGCCAGCAAATGTCAATCAATCATGTCGTACACTACCACCCGCCGCCGCTGCGGTCTGCGATCCCATCCGCGCGTCTATTCCTCTAAACGAAGACCCACTTCGGTGGTGATGCGGGCTCTTTTCAAAACTGTCTGCTTGCTTGTAGTTGTCTCTCTGCGTGCCTGTGACTTCAGTTCCTGCCGAGTGCGGGGTTTTCTGTTTTCAAGTGCAGAATCGCCTCTAGTCCCGTCTTTCGCCAGACCACGTTAACATGTTAAATTCACTGAACAAATGCGCGTGGTCCAAGTAAAAAGAGCATTGTTTTGTTTTTAGACAATATAGCCAACATGAAGTACATTTATAAAAGCTGTTTTAATGCTATTCCTTGATAAACTTTCCTGTTGTTTTTGACTTGTGTTTTAATATGTTGGCTAACGTTATATGAAAATGAAGAATTCTGTCAGTCTATTGATTGATTTTCCATTTCTGCATTGCTCCAGCCGATCTGAATAAATAAGCAATGCACTGGTTTATGTTGAGTGTATGCTCTTCCTTTTTTTCTGTTTAACGACCGCCTAAAATTAAATGATGATAACGCAAGGCAAGCATACGGCATAATTGTGACCTATTTTTAGCAGAATTCATTGAGGGATTTGACAGTGTGATTCAAAGATTAAGTATTTCAAGTGTAGGCTGTTATATAGACACGATCAGTTTTTTTCTTTTGCCATTTTTTGGGGGTTTCTAGCTTTTAGGCTAGTCGACTAGTCGGATACAAAACTTCCGTTTAAACGACAGTCAAATTAGTCGTAGCGCACATCCCTAATTTTTATGTGCATTTATCTCCTATTTTTACCTTTTTCGATAACCTTTATTGTTATCTAACACTCACTGACACTTAATCTTTCCAAACACTACATTAATGAGACTGTTAAATTTAGTCTTTAACAAATCTCAAAATCAGGTTCAGAAAGAGCTTTGTTGCCAAGTGTGCTTGCACACATAAAGAATTTTTTGAACACATATACAGTGCTATGGATGATATGAATAAATTGAAGTACAGTTACATGATAGTAATAACTTTTCTTTTTCATGCTGTAGGCCTACATTTTTCATGATGTTAGAATATTGTTTTTAGTTTTTACTGTTTTTAGTATTTTTAATTTACCAAAAAATATGGTAGTAGTTTAATGTTGGCCATTCATTGGGTATCAGCTCTAATGTGAAAACACTAATAGGTATTAGACAGAATTTTAATAGATACATTCCTAGTTTTGAGGTTTGTTCAAATATCACTTGGACTAATATCGCTATTACTACTGCTAATAATAAAAATGTGGTTTGTAACAACAGCTTTACAGAGAAGTAGAGATTTCTCCTCTTTAAAGGGATTGTCCCCTAATTTCAGTAGACATTGGACAGAAAAGCGTATATGGAAATGAGCATGAAACGGTCTTTTCTAGGGGAAAAAAAGCAATCCAGACAGAATGGCGAGTGATATGAATAGAGCTAATTAATCTGGTCTGTAGCACACCTGAGGCCAAGCAGGTTGTGAGGAGGTTTGTCTGGAGTGAGTCCATCGACGTTGCACTGTGGTGGGTTGTTGCTCATGCTGGGTTTGTTTAGTGCTCACCTCTTGCCTGATCAATGTGCTGCTTTTCTGGTTTCTATTCTTTCTGCTTCCACAAAAAGAAGGAAAGCTTAAACAATTAAGAATATTTATAGCTTGCTCTCGCCTGTTCTTACCTTTCCATAAAGTGCCTTTTGGTCTCATCAACACTCCTCAGTCTCTGTGATTGGAAAACTATGGGCTGCACTGACAGTAAGACGTCGTGCCATTGGCTGAAGGTCTGCGTCAAAGCGAGACATTTGAAGACTTGTTTTGTGTCAGTTTTTGTCTAATGTGATGTAATTAAGAAAGATATTAAATAGAAATTCTGCCTGTCTCTATCTCTTTAGTTTCTGCATGAAATTGTATTCTCTGATGTCCCTCTGTAAGCTGCTGCTCTGTTCTTAAATGTAGTATGTGAAAACCGCTTCATTGTATTGGAAAGAAAAAGGGTGGGGGTGATTAGGAAACCAGATCCAGGCCTCTGCTTCAAAGGGAGCTGAAGACCTCTGCAGAGCCTATTGATTAAAGATGGAATGTAGTTTGCCCTCGCGCTGCATGAGAAACACTTCAGTACAGCCAGTCTTGAAGGTACATTAGAAAGCAAGCTAGCCTCACACTAATGAACACAAAGGCCATGAGCTGAATGCTACTGCTGCATAATGTTACTTCTTACCACTTAAAAAAAAATGTTTTAAGCATTTTAAAATGATACTGCTGTTTGAATAGCATCCAGTATTATAAAAAGATTGGCTATTATTTTTTACCATGATACTATGTCTTTTTTTTTTTCCTGTTTAAATGTCCCATAATGAATAGGTACATTTTTAAAAAATACTTTTAATGTTTGCATTAAACATTTTTGAATATTATTAGTAGGAGGAGGAGGTAGTCATTAATGGTAATCAGGACTGCAACAACTGCTTAGTAAAACTGATTTTTGTCAATGATGACAACAGACAATGAAAGATTTGATTATTTGAGGTTAATCACATCTGTGCACTGTGCTGGTCATGTCACTTTACAGTGGTGAAAAATGTACTTCTATGGACAAAATGCATGACACATAACAAAAATGGCACATAACAAGGACACACAGTGGGCTGCTCTAGGACCCAAGTTGTCCTACATGTGTATATTAAGCTCTCCAAACTAACTCATAATCATAGAGTTTAATGTGGCTTGTCCTATCAGGAACTTGACATGTGTGCTGTTTAAACCATTTTAGGCGTGTTTTCCTCAGCAAGTAACTTATAGGATGTAGAAGAGAATTTTTAATAATGAATTAAAAGTATTTTTTTAATAAGATAATTAAAATTTAATAATAATATTTGGATTTTTATCAAATTAATCGATTAATCAGAAAAATAATTGGTAATTTAATCGATTGTCAAAATAAACGTCAGTTGCAACTAGGGGTGTGAACCTACACTGGTCTCACGGTTCAGTTCGATTACGGTTATCATGTCATCGATTTGGTTCAATTCGATATCATGATGCACTGATGATGCACTGCATCCTTAATTTTCAATTTTACTTCACATGTATACAATTTTGTCAGTAAATGCAAGCAGTCAGATGTATGAACTGAACCTTAAAATTGTACCTACTCAAAGAAAACACTCTTCTTGAATGTATCAAACATCAAACAAAACTCAAGTTTGGGCATAGAAGACAACAGGAGCATTTAGAACAAATACACAAAAGTAAATACTAAATACTTGGCACTGACAGCCGTTAACAGCTCAGGGTGAAAACGGCTGACGTGGTTTCTCAAGTTAGCGGTATTACCCCCTGCATATTTTATGTGCGTGACATGATTTACACACAGCGTGTGTCTTCTCCAGGTCGTGCTTACCAGGTTGTTCATAAAAGCCGAAATGTGCCCAGATGTCAGCTTTTAAAGTAGTTGGAGCATTTTTAATTACTCGCGTCTCGCCTCCCTCCGCCATTGTATGCTACCGCGACAAAGCACGTATGCGACAAATGATGTCAGAAAAGCGTCAGTACATTATAATCGATTGTGGTCTGTTACTGAACTGTAGGGGTATGAGAAAAAATCGATTCACTTAACTATCGCGATTCTTTTTAAAACGATTAAAAAATTTATTAGTTTCTCAGAATTGATTTATATTTAATTATTTTACTTTTCCTGAGAGGTGGTGGGGAGAAGTTACCGCTTTTATTCCAACAGAGGGCAAAATGTACTATAGGTGTGTTCCACTTGAAGCAGCACCACGCAGCAGACCGATCGGGATATGACATCAAGGTATCGCAAGAGCGATTCAAAAGCAAGCGTCTGCTCTCTGTAGCTCTCACGGTGCTTTGATAACGTCATACAACTATCGATCTGCGTGCGCTGTGCCGCTGCATTAGATGATGTCGTATACATTTCAAGCCAACGCGAGAAAGCAAAACAATGGCGGAGGGAGAGGATCAAACCTCTTCGAGAATTCTTTCTGCACCTTCACATTTTGAATCCCAAATGTGAGAAAACTTTGGATTTTACACACTGCTGGGAAAACATGACTAAAATGGTATGCATAGTAACATAGCACTTTTATTTTATTTCAGAAAGTATTTTTCTACTCATTTTGTTGAACATTTGACTATTATTCAAATGTTCAACAAAATGAGTTCATGGTTTTGCTACTTGAAAGTTTCATGGTTCAAGGTACTTTAAAGGGGTCATATGATGCTATTTTAAAGATCATTATTTTGTGTATTTGGTGTAACAGCAGGGCTCGACATTAACGCTTGTCCGCTTGTCCAGGACAAGTGAATGTTTTGGACGGGCAAGTGAAAGAGAAATTTACTTGTCCAATCGGAAAGTAACTTGAAAAAGTCAATACCAAAAACAGTAATGACTGCCTTTATTTATGATATTGCCTTTGTTATAGGGGTGTGCGATATATATAGTTTGTGATAATTTCGTAATTGTTGTTTTAAGGAGTGCAAGAATCAAACAAAACACACCTACAGAGTGCACGCAAACATTACGTAAAGTCTAGGTTAGACTAGCGCGCGTGCGAGTGCGTTCTTTCACTGCATGATTCAGGATTACAATGCATGAAGAATGATCAGAAAATTCAAGAGATTTGTGCAGAAAATGTATATATTTATATAATTTCATATAGTTTCACTCGAAGATCGAGCGCGGTTTTTTTTTTTAGTTTTTTTTTTTTTTTTTGCTCCAAAAACCATCATGATTACAAATGTGATTTTATGCAACAGTTCAATAAACAAGAAGTTAACATTAAGAGACTTACGTTTTAGACACCATATTTTCTGTTTCTGCTCTGTTTCACCAACAAAAATCATTCCAAACACAGCCACAGCACTGTTTTGCGTCTCTGAGCAACATGACGCGTTTCGTGCCTGAAAGAATCAACCGTTTAAATGATTCGGTTCAGTCGCAATGACTCACTTATAAACCGTGACTTGATGCCACCTACTGGTGGCATTAATTTCACATTTAAAGTATCTTTTCATTTTTTAAATAATTTGAAATATCAGTATTCAACACTGAAATATCAGTGTTGTGTTGTAAACAAATCTTAACCAATGATTCCTAATTGCATCTACTTCCGGAAGGCCAAATAAAGTGCTTTTGTTTTCGTATAGAAACTTATACAGCGTCTCCCTGACATGGCTGCATCAACACTAACTGCGGTTACTGAAACTATGCCTTCTTTCTTTGCGTGAACATTTGGGCAGCATTACGCAAATATTTCCACATCGTGATGTAGACATGTTGGGGGCGTGTTTGAATGAGCCGTTTTAGGGGTGCGTGGACGAGTTTTAACTTTTATAAAGAATATCTCTTTGGGTTTGAGACTTTAGTCTTTGCAACTTTAGGGATCTCATCTATGCACAGATTGTAACACTCCGAAGAGAAAGGAAAATTTGAAATTGCATCTTATGACCCCTTTAAAATATACACTCTGTATTAGGGTTGAGCGATATGGCCAAAAAAATTATCACGCGATAATTTTTTTCATATCAGTCGATATCGATAATTATCACGATAAATGTCAAATCTTTATTTCTTTCAAGTTTAAAGCCAGAATTTTGCCCCAAATTGAAAGTTGTAGAAACCAGACCATTAACAAAGACCTTAACAAACCTTAACAGACCTTAACAAAATAAATATCTAAATAGAAAAATTAATTTCTTAATTTCTGCATGTTCTAATGAGTGATATTGTTTCAAATCAAGAAATAGGTTTGGGTTGCCTGATAATAATAATAATAATATTACATTTTTTTTTTTTTTGTTTTTTTTTTTTGTTTTTGTTTTTTTTGTCTTTTAGAAATGCACATTTGATAGTAGCTTGAGTTAGGATGCAGAGGTAAATTTTTGTTCATTTTTAAAATTAGTAACATCTGTAAGAATTGTAGCAACCTCAGTTTTATATGGTTAAATTTATTCTGACTAAGGTTTTATATATTATATATATATACGTGTGTGTGTGTGTGTGTGTGTGTGTGTGTGTGTGTATATATATATATGTATGTATATACAGTGGGGGAAAAAAGTATTTAGTCAGCCACCAATTGTGCAAGTTCTCCCACTTAAAAAGATGAGAGAGGCCTGTAATTTTCATCATAGGTATACCTCAACTATGAGAGACAAAATGAGAAAAAAAATCCAGAAAATCACATTGTAGGATTTTTAAAGAATTTATTTGCAAATTATAGTGGAAAATAAGTATTTGGTCAATAACAAAATTTCATCTCAATACTTTGTTATATACCCTTTGTTGGCAATGACAGAGGTCAAACGTTTTCTGTAAGTCTTCACAAGGTTTTCACACACTGTTGCTGGTATTTTGGCCTCTAGACCAGTAATGTTTTGGGGCTGTCGCTGGGCAACACGGACTTTCAACTCCCTCCAAAGATTTTCGATGGGGTTGAGATCTGGAGACTGGTTAGGCCACTCCAGGACCTTGAAATGCTTCTTATGAAGCCACTCCTTCGTTGCCCGGGCGGTGTGTTTGGGATCATTGTCATGCTGAAAGACCCAGCCACGTTTCATCTTCAATGCCCTTGCTGATGGAAGGAGGTTTTCACTCAAAATCTCACGATACATGGCCCCATTCATTCTTTCGTTTACACGGATCAGTCGTCCTCGTCCCTTTGCAGAAAAACAGCCCCAAAGCATGATGTTTCCACCCCCATGCTTCACAGTAGGTATGGTGTTCTTTGGATGCAACTCAGCATTCTTTCTCCTCCAAACACGACAAGTTGAGATTTTACCAAAAAGTTCTATTTTGGTTTCATCATTCTCCCAATCCTCTTCTGGATCATCCAAATGCTCTCTAGCAAACTTCAGTCGGGCCCGGACATGTACTGGCTTAAGCAGGGGGACACGTCTGGCACTGCAGGATTTGAGTCCCTGGCGGCGCAGTGTGTTACTGATGGTAGCCTTTGTTACTTTGGTCCCAGCTCTCTGCAGGACATTCACTAGGTCCCCCTGTGTGGTTCTGGGATTTTCGCTTGTGATCATTTTGACCCCACGGGGTGAGATCTTGCGTGGAGCCCCAGATCGAGGGAGATTATCAGTGGTCTTGTATGTATTCCATTTTCTAATAATTGCTCCCACAGTTGATTTCTTCACACCAAGCTGCTTACCTATTGCAGATTCAGTCTTCCCAGCCTGGTGCAGGTCTACAATTTTGTTGCTGGTGTCCTTTGACAGCTCTTTGGTCTTGGCCATGGTGGAGTTTGGAGTTGGACTGTTTGAGGTTGTGGACAGGTGTCTTTTATACTGATAACAAGTTCAAACAGATGCCATTAATACAGGTAACGAGTGGAGGACAGAGGAGCCTCTTAAAGAAGTTGTTACAGGTCTGTGAGAGCCAGAAATCTTGCTTGTTTGTAGGTGACCAAATACTTATTTTACCGAGGAATTTACCAATTAATTCTTTAAAAATCCTACAATGTTATTTTCTGGATTTTTTTTCTCATTTTGTCTCTCATAGTTGAGGTATACCTATGATGAAAATTACAGGCCTCTCTCATCTTTTTAAGTGGAAGAACTTGCACAATTGGTGGCTGACTAAATACTTTTTTGCCCCACTGTATATGTGTGTATATATATATATATATATATATATATATATATATATATATATATATATATATATATATATATATATGTGTGTGTATGTGTGTGTATATATATATATATATATATATATATATATATATATATATATATATATATATATATATATATATACACACACATATACATTATATATATACACACACACATATTCACACACATATACATTATATATATATGTATATATATATATATATATATATATATGTATATGTGTGTGAATATGTGTGTGTGTATATATATATGTATATGTGTGTGAATATGTGTGTGTGTATATATATATATAATGTATATGTGTGTGAATATGTGTGTGTGTGTATGTATATATATATATATATATATATATATATTTATATTTATATATATATATATATATATATATATATATATATATATATATATATATATATATATTTTTATATATATATATATATAAAATTAAGCATAGGTCTCCCATAGTAGCATACATTTAAATCATGATAAACAGGTAAAACCACACATATAGCACCTCAGTACCATGGTAAAAATATAACTATATGGTTTTTAGGTAGCCTATTTGTATGAAAAACAGTAGTCTAAAAACATTCAGTATGCACACATGCTATAGCTTAATCACAAATACATACACTATAATTATATACCATTACTCACATTTCACTGCTGGTTATATGTTCTCTATATAATCATGTATGTGACAAATAAAAATCTTGAATCATTATTCTTGTAATAAAATTCAATGTGAATATCCCACATTTCTGCCACAATACCATGGTGCAGTGAGTGTTACTACAGTAAATCCATGGTGAATGATGGCGACGTGTAGATTGAAAAGCCTTCTGACTGTCTTGTTGCACACAGTATTTCTCCTGTTTGGCTTTAAACTAGTTTAAATCACGGAGACATTTGTGTTCATTGCTGAATGCGAGCGCTTCACATTAGATCTCACGGTGTGGTTTAGTGCTCGCGTGACCAAGTAAACACATCTGCTCTAGTGAGCTCGCGCCGCACGGCAGACGGCAGTTTGATCTTTGATCCGAGAGGATCCGTGTGGCGCGATTCAAATGAGTCGCGCTGTTTCGTTCTGCTTTTGGCACATAAACATTATATCGAACATTTATCGAACTCTTCATATCATTTTATCGAGGAAAATTATATCGCGATAATTATCGTTATTGAATTATCGCCCAGCCCTACGCTGTGTGTGTATGCTCCTAAAATAAAAGTTCAGAAAGATGTGATGCATTGTTTTTGTTAATGACTCATCATAAACAGCCTCTTTAAGGGTATGATCAAGTATTTTCCATGGTCTAGTCTTTTAATAAGCAAACAAAAATCACAATAAAGTGTAATATCGAATTGCAATAGTTATATAATCGCTATACTCAATTATCGCAATAAATATCGAATCGGCACACAAGTATCAGGATAGTGTTGAATCATCAGATTAGCGTATCGTCCCAGCCCTATTGAACCGATACCGAATCGTCCTCGTCTGCATCACAATGCATCGTAGAAACAATCTAATCTTTATTATATTTGTTATTTTGTGATTTAAATGGATTCAAATTTTTTATCTTTGTTTTGAACTATAGCTAACTGTTAACCTAGAAACATTATGCTTTTTAGAGACCCAGTAAATACAATATTAGAAATTGATTAGAAAAATATAAATATCTGTTCAAAGAATCTCTTGGAAAACTATGAATATCTGTGTATCAAATCCAAAAATCTGATCTTGTGAAAGTGCTTCTTTCCAGAGATGCCATATCTTATGCATTGTGCTTGGATTGTGTACTGCATGTTTTTGCTTATGCAGTAGGTCATCCGGGTGTTCTATGCATAATGCGCACGTTTGTGTGTGGTGGAGAGTGGAGAAGCAGTGATGGGAAGGAGAGGAGAGCACTGTATTCAAGCCGCAGGTATTTATTCTCTGATTAGCTGATTTGTTGTGCTGGAGGGAGTGAGTAGAGGTCCCTGTCGTTTAAGAAGACTCTGTAATGGCCGCCTCTGCAAACACTTCCTTTGCCTGACGGCTTGCTGTTGTTTGCCAGTTCTCGCGCACTCTTCTTGCTTGTGTTTTTTCCTCTCTCAGAAAGGTACAGAATCTGACTTGGTAAATAATTAAATATGCAGGAGCCTCAGCCTCTCTTCCATACACTGCCTATGTAGGTCACCATGACTCATTTTTTTACGCTTCACATACCCACGGATTTCTGCACTCAGCGGCTCCTCAAATTTATGGGAGACAAAAAGAGCATGCTCATATGATGTACCACAGCCTGTGTCCTCCCAGAGATGTTTTTATAAATTGCTTGTATTTATACATTTGCCATATTTAATATGGTATGACTCATTCTTAGTGCCTTTTTAAGATATGGCACACATCTCTCTGAAGTTTAGAAGAGGGATTCAGTCATCTGTGGTTCAATAGAGGGATCAAAACAACTAAACCTGAAGCTCCTGGCACTGATTTCACAGAGAGTGCTTAATGGCAATGCGTCATCTTAATCACCTCGCTATCAAAACCAAACCTCATTCACAGTCTTTAAACATAACGTCACCCTTCCCGTGCCTTTCATTAGCTTTCTGATGAGTGGAGTTGGTATGAAAGGTGTTGGTTTTGCTGAATTGGGCTGATAAAGAGGAATTTCATTTGGACTGAGTTGGTTGCAAATTGCCATGTGCCTCAAGATACTTTACCGGCTCTTTTGACATCAGGCCAACCCCAGTCCCTGCTGATATTTCAGACTTTTTGTTTTTGACTTTGGACCAACAGTGTTCATGAGCCGCAGTGAACTTGGTGTTTGGCGTCATTCACTTGTTGTTGTTTTTTGTTGTTGTTGTTGTTGTTGTTGTTGTTGTTGTTGTTGTTGTTGTTGTTGTTTTTTTTATATATATATTTGTAACTTTGAGCAAGACCTATCTGGCCATGTTTCTGACACACTAGAGGTGGAGAACATTAATTTCTTGGACTTCCTGCAAGTACATCTTTTACCACATCTTTGGCACTATGGTTCTCCTCAGATGTTCACAATTAAATGCAGTGCAGATCAAAGTGAATAACAAAATCTACTCAAACTCCATTAACAATCTAATATCATGATGTTCTTGATGAGGAATTTCATGTTACTAAAGGACATTGTGTTGGCCATAGATGCCCCAAAGCTGCAACTTTTAAAGGCTCAGTCCTGTTTGCTAAGTGCATTTCTCTCTGGTAATAGTGTAACAGCAGCTTAGCATATTGGTTGCTGCGGGGAGGCATCGGCAGTTTCTGAACTGCTCGTAGAATTTGTGTGTTCATAATGAGCATTTGTGTAAAGCCAGGCCTGACCCTGATAGCTAATGATTATTTAAGTGATGCACAATACAGTATATCAAAATACCATATTGGTTTTGGCCAATATTCTTTTTTTAGTATTACTAGTATTATTATTTATATCTTGCTGAAATGGGACGTTTTAACTGTGCATCCTCATTTGCTTGTTTTTACATTTAGGATAACTTTGCTGTCACCTGAAAAATAAATTTTTCATAATCTCTTGTGATGCCTAAATTCACTTGTAGCATTTTTAAAAAATTATATTGATAAGTTCTACCAAGAACAGTTATATTATTAGTGCATACCTATTTTTATGACCAATGTGTGTATTGTTCTGTCATGTAAACAAAAACTGTTGCAACTTCACATATTCAGATGAAAAAATAGCAGATGGAAAACTGTTTAGTATCCAGTAAAATTATACTGAATTGAATAAACTAATGTCTGAAATGATCTCATTCCAGTATCAGCCTAATCTGAGTGAAGTGCTTTAATAACACAGATGGCCAATACCAGTAAGGTCACAGATACATCAAACACTTTTCATTATTCTCAATCCATGCCTACCTACCTGTTTTGTCCATAGGACTGTTTAAAATGCTGTGTAATTGTTTGTAACTATTTTGATTCCAAACTCCTATTATTTGTGGCATGTAGAGGGCAGACTGGTCCGAGTGTGGGAAGCCAGCTCAGTTCATTCTCCACACACATGGCTGTGGATCTGCATATGAAAGAGACCTTCTGCTCATGGAGAGAGGCGTCCTGACTCTGCTATTGTCCCCTAAAACTCGGTTGGGCCCCTCACTGCCCTTTCTCTGTTATGCAATCCTGCTCTCTGTAGCGGGAATGCATGTGCGTGCTTGTGTGTGAGAGATGGGGCCCTGGTCAGAGGGGCTGGGTTTGGGGAAAGAGGAGTAGGCGACTGCTGTCAGAGGCAGGAAATAGGGAGACGGTTTAAGAAATGGCAAACTGTGACCTACTTTGGAGAATGTTTACAAGCATGTCGGTACGTGCGGGTGCAACAGAAAGAGTTCGTTTGTTTGTCAGTATGAGAGATTCTGATGAGTCACGTCAGCACACAGCCACGGGGCAATTAGAAGACAGACACTTATATCCCAGCTACCCTTTCACCACAAATATCCCAAGATTACAACCTCTCTCCAGAATGGAAAGGATCCATTTGGATGTAAGGTTATCGTGCAGCTGAACCGGCATCATAAATAGCAGCGTTTGCAAGACGTTCTACAGGGAGACTCAAAATGGAACAACATTCGACTGGAGTTAGCACACATACGGCAGTCATCTTTCTCCTCTCCCGAAGAGCAATGCGCTTTGTGTATTCATGAGTATACGGTCTATTGTGGCTTCCATGGTCCTGCTGTTCCTTCTGTACCACCCGGCCTTTCGCAAGTACACCAACGCGTGCAATCTGGTCTGGTAAACAAACTGCTTGGCTGTCCCTCTGGCTCTTCCATTATTCTGTCGTCAGGCCTACCTGATGGTGATGCCGAGCTGCCTATCTAATTCAGTGCTCGTTGATATCATATTGCATGCATTTGATACCAGTCTCTCCGAGCACTCGCAGGACCAGTCAGAAATTTTGGAAAGCCGTATGCTGTACACATGGTACCGAAACAACAACGCCCTCCCTGCCTGTTTTTTTTTTTTTTTTTTTTTTTTTTTTTTTTTTTTTTGGATTCTGTGCTCCCTCTTCGTCTAGAAATGTTTTATAGCTGCAAGTTTTTCCACCGAGTGTGGGCTGTTTGCAATGGGCCGTCTAAAGGAAATTCCAAACCAAGAGGGAGAATGTTGGACTGGAGTAGTGTGGACCGTGGAAGTACTGCTGCGTAAGGCTTTCTGCCTGGCATAAAGTGTGGTATCGCAGCCAGCAGGGGAAAATGCTTATGGATTAGAGAGCTGGTCAGTGAGCCCTGAACAGAGGCTTATTTGAGCTGGAGCTCGGCTGGGCTGCTGAGAGGGATGGGACAAGCCTTAATTGCCTAAATTGCATGCATCTGCTTGGTTCCGATGTCTGAAGGTGTTGAATGGCTTTGATGCACCCTGGGACGGCATTATAGAACAAACCCACTTTAGCTGTGCCTGACTCTTATTTACTAGGCTTGATGTAAAAAACAAAACAAAAAAAACAAAAAAAACCTTGCACACGAGTCTTCAACTGAGGCATGTTGTTTGCTCTGCATCTGCGTTGTATTTGAAAGGCACATTGTTGCTGAGGTTCAAAGGCTCAGCTAACATGTCAAATTTTGTCCCATTTCAGTTAAATGTCATAGTTTTAGTTGACATTATGCAAACCTACTGTGTTTGATTATTTTAATAGGGCAGCATGATTTCTGCAATGCAGAAGGCACGATTTGAATTGCTGAATTCAGTCATTAAAATGGAACTACCTGAAATTACCACAGAATATGAATGAAATTAATCAAAACTAATGTTGCACAAATCTTGAATTTAAATAAATCTGTATGTCTAGTGATTTATTATACTGTTAGCTTATTAGCAGGGTGCTTATTAAAAATGTTCAAATTGTTTTGGAAATCAGTTTGTCTGCGATTCAGGTGATTGCAGGTTTTTCATCCATGCTTATTTATACTGTAACACTATACATCACTTAATTTGAGAAAGTAGCAGTGTAATGTTTTGTTTGCTGTGTTGCTCTCCATTGAAGCACTTAATTTGATGATAATGTTATGTTCTGAATAATTGGTATATTTCAATTTGATTATTATAATTAAAGCTTTATGAAACTGTATGAGGTTACTATGCAATTGGTTGTGTAGTCCAGACCATAAATGTTTATTTAATGAATATTTACCTATTGCATTTTGCTTTGAGTTAAGATGGCTGACTCCGGAGGTCATCTCCTGGCCTTTTTCAAATAACAGTCACACCTTCTACCCAGGAGGCTTTAGCTTGCCTCTACATAGCCGTGCTAAAAAAAAAAAAAAAAAGTAGTCATTGTTACAAGAAAATGTCACTCTATCCATCTGCCAGAAACCTGATAAAACAAGAAAGAGTGAGCTGTGGCTTTGCATCCTTAACTTGTGTGACATTGCCTCTGACTAGTTTCCCAGGATGCCCAATATATCGGTAACCTTATCAGTATCGGTGGCGGTTTTAACATTATGAATTTCAGTCTGAATAGGTTGATACTGGAAGCAGATAATATTATGACTGTTTGTTTGTTTGTTTGTTTGTTTGTTTGTTTTAGTATCCCCACTTTTCCATAAAAATAATGAAACTAAAAAATCTGCTCAGTGGCTGCTACTTAACTGCTTTAACAAAGGAGAGAACAGTATGTTATATGCTTTTTGCAAAATATCCATATAATGCATACAAATATTTAAGTAGTTTACGATCATAGAAAAAATTGTTCTACGGGATTTCAAGGGAGTGGATAGGTGCTAAAGTGTTCTTTTGGTACGATTTGCTTTTCTTGACTGTCTTACTGGTGGGTAATGTTCACAAAATCGTCGGTAATGTTTTTTGTTTGTTTTGTTTTTAATGGAGCATTAAAGCAAATGCACACTTTATAGAGGTGCATGTTAGTGGAAAAAACTTGTACCTTGACAGAGGCTTGTTGGCAAATAAACTTGAATATGCAGTTGTACCCTTCTTTACATAATGTAGTTTTCCACCAGGTATTCCACTGTTGATTACTTGAAATAGAAGTTGAAATAATGACTTCAATAAAAGTGCATACCATCAGTTAATAACCTTGTAGCTCACATTAGGTCTGTATTTAAAAGTTTGAAATTTAAAATCAGTTCACATATGGAGAAAATTATTGGGATTTTTGCTGTTGTACTCTATATCCCTAGCTATTGCATTTGGATGATGTTCCCAACATTTAACACATTAATCAAAGCACTGCTTTATTTTCCTTTTTTTCTTTCAAATTCTTGACAGTTTACAGGTTTTGCGGTTGTCAGCTGTTTTCTTCTTGAGTAATTGGAGCTCTTGGTCAGTTTCTGCCAGAGGTCATTACATTGGTGCCTGGGAAACAAACTGAATTATGAAACAATGGTCACATAAGCAGATTGTTTTAACATTACTTGTGCAGACTAGTGTATAACCTGGATAAACTTTTCTTCTGGACATGGATCAACAGCTTCATGCTATAACATTCAAACTCAGGAGCTTGGGAAATGTTCTTGGCCTCAGCAGAGCTTAGTCAAATCTAAACAGCAGAGCAACATCTAGTTTTCAGGTCCTGCCGCCACATCACAGAGGTTGATTGGGTTGAACGAGGACAGCGGGACGTTGTATAAACTCTTGCTGTAAATTAAAGAGGGTGACGAAGTCTTAGTGGAGCCTCTTGGAAGCACTCAGGCCTGTCGCCATTTGCAGAGAGGGAGAGAGAGGCCCAGTAAAGGGCTTTTATAGCAGCCATCACTTGTCCCCATTTAGTGATGTTTACTCCACAGCATGCCACGCTCAGCTCTGCACCACACTGCACTCTGGCTGCCTGGGAAATGTGTTCCAGCTGATAAAAACAAGTACCCATGAACCTAAGCTGCAGGATTAGAACAGGTCACCTCAGCCTTCACCGTATGTCATCTTAACAACTGCCCCCTGCCTACATTTGTACCCAGTGGGCTTTTTTATAGGTTTTCAGAGTTTGTTTACTACATTTCATAAACTATTTGCTAATGTATCGCATGTGTCCTAGGTGTAACATTAAAAAGGACAGCTTAATTTTTATCCTAACCAGCCACAGACAGCACTGCATGCACTCTGATTTGGTCCCCTCCATATGTTAAACAGCAAAAACCGTTTTCTTTTCATGCATCATTTTTGCCTTTACTGTGACAGAAATAGCAGTCAGTAATAAACAGCTCAAATGAATACGGTAGTATTGTAGAAACCTCTTATTTTTAGTGACTGTTTGTATCATCCACTAACCTCAGCTTCTCACTTTCTTTTTCTTCTTTACTACCTCCTCCTATACTTTTAGGAATATTATTACGAAAGCCTCAGTCTTTTTAACTCCTCCAGATCTCCAGCCAGGTATGCATTGATTAAAAATACTGGTGGTACAGATTCAGCATCCCTGTTACTAGAAGGCACAAGTCCAAAACCGCTAATTGGTGCAGCTCTACTTTGCCTAATGAGAATATTGATTATCACGATGAGCAGCTGGCCGTCTGTTGACACAGTGTGCTGGAGAGACACACAGTGCTCCTTTCTCAGCACCGTATCACTACAATCAGACTAGAGTAGGGATGGCTCGATACAATAATTTTGGCTTCGGTACGATACCAGAATGTAATACCTCGGTATCGATACTAAATCGATACCATAGGTGACAAATAACCAGCCTCAAAAGATAAGTGAATTGAAAACAAGTTTATTAAAATGATAATAATACGAACAGATTCATATCTTAATACCTTTGTATCAAACTGTGACAAAAAACCTACAGGGAACATAGGTTACATTTTGATGTTGGAGAAAAAAAATATATAACTGAAGTAATACAATGAAAATATATTCAAATCTTCTTATCTTTTCAGTGCAAACATAGTGCACTGCAAACAAAAGGTCTCAAAATGTAACAAAAAATATACCGGGAACATAGGTTACATTTTGATGTTGGAGAAAAAATATATATAACTGAAGTAATACAATGAAAAAATATTCAAATCTTCTTAACTTTTCAGTGCAAACACATAGTGCACTGCAAACAAAAGGTCTCAAAATGTAACAAAAAATATACTGGGAACATAGGTTGCATTTTGACTGAGTTTGAAGGAAAAAAAAAAAATTAATTAATGCAATTAATGCAACAAATGTTATTCTAACAGTCAAAGTAATATTCAAAATCACGTTATTATTTCTCTCTCTCTCAGATTGTTTTCAGATTTCAGACTCAGATAGCCAAAGAAAATGCATTAAATATGAATCTCACTCTCTCGCTCTCTCGGCTGCTTCATATTAGCAGTCGGCAGCGCGCCAGAAACATTCCCTTCATATTATTGATACGAAAATTAATATAGAAAAAATCTTGCTTAATTCAAATGCAATTAATATTCGATTGTTTGAAATGCAAGTGCATATATTACGTGACCAAAACTTCACTGGTTCTAGCGTGTCACTCATGCACATTTGCGCTTACAGTATCACATCTGTATGTGCGTTGATCAGTTGTAAATAAAAGTTCAAATTAAATCTGAATGTATGAATCACTCGCCTGTCAATCTCTTAATTCTCTGAAAAGATCAGGATGAGCAAGCAACAAATGCTTAAAAAGGTTTGATGTTTCCTCCTGTGACAACACATGATTTATAGCAACACTTGCATACAGGTGCAGTAAGGTCAGTTCGTTCACCTTTGTCATCTGTTTTGTATGCAAAGTAATGCCATATTTCACTTATACTGTTCTCTTTATTTATTAATTTCGGGTGCATTGATAGTTTCATCTGTTTGATCCATCGTGTTGTTCTGTTGTCACATTTACCGGTTGCACAGCAATTTGGGAAGCACTGCCACCTACAGGTGCACTTTGCAACAACAGCGTGTGAAATACCGAATTGAGCAAAATTATGATATCGTACCGTTTGAAATATAATATATACCGGTATTTTTCCAGTACCGGTATACCGCACATCGCTAGACTAGAGCCACTCATCAGTACTGTTTCTTGTTTTGAATGCAAAACTAGCTTACTGCGTACAGTACTTGTTGCTAAAAAAAAAAAAAAAAGTGAGGAAACAGTATGTTACATGCAATCAGCATTTACAGTCATGCTACACTTATAGTGACATGACCTCATCATTTTAACTTTTTTTCTAGTTTATAGAACAGTACTATGTCCATTTTAATTTAACTTGTGGTGTCTGTAAATATGATCATTTAGTGTTTTTAGGGCTGTGACGGTCGCCATGACAACTGCGTCACCGTGGTGGCAATGGTTGATTGCCACCGGCGGTAATGCATGTGACGTCACACACTCTATAACAAGCATAAAATATAAAGTTTTGTATACAAGTGTAATAATAGTAACAGTTGCAATAGAATTCGGTATTTATTCGGTATTTTAGCTGTAAATTGTTTTATTTAGACTGCTAATTCACAAACTCAAACGCCATAGCATTTCCTTTACACCGTGTCTACACTGGACGCGAGAGGCGTTGCGCGGCACGACAAAATACAATAGTCAATAGAGCACAATAGCTTTCATTATAATCAGTGATGCTGTCTACATTAGATGTGGCGTGGCACAACAAATCCCCGAAAGTAAACCGATGCCTTGTTTTATTTATGACGTGCTGACACAAAGTTCAAATGATTTTAACGGTTGCTTTGTCGCGTCCAGTGTAGACAGACTTTAGCTGTTGTGGCGCAGCGCGTTAAGTGTTAAATGGGCGAGCCCTTCATATCTCAAGAGCCGTTTCCAGTTGCTATTTGCGAGAGAAGGCCAGCGAAGAGTGTGGCTGGAAACATCGTAACACCAATGAGGTCCTCCCTTAAACCGGACAATAGCAACATGTTTGTTTTTCTGTCAAAGAATTTTATATCTAACATTACATAAAAGCCAAGGTTGGCTTAAGCATTAGTGTTTACATTCTAATTGTTATCAGGCCAACGCAGATTTTCCAGGTAAAAATCTGCCACCATCACAGCCCTAGGTGTTTTTAATATAGTGTTGTGTATATTATGTCTAACCAACAGGTAGCTGCTTTCAAACACTTCTGTGTTGAGCGTTCACGCCTTATTTCATTGATAGTAGTCAAACAATATTAATAAATAATAAAAAGTGAAATACTCACTCCTTTTTAGGGATGCACCGAATATTCGGCCACCGAAAGACTTTTCACCGAAACAATACGGCCGAAATGTTGTGATGACACAAACAGAAACCGCGACCTGCACGTGCTTGTCTGAAGCAACATGTCTGCGGTGTGGACGTATTTCAGTATATCTGAAAAAGACCCACGGACAGCGATTTGCAAAACATGTAATGCCGAAATTTCAAGAGGGGGTGCATCTGCAGAGACTTTCTCCACGTCGGGTTTAATTTATCACTTGAAATCCAAACATTCCGATCGCTACGCTGAATATGAGAGGAACGCGGCACAGAAAAGGAAAACGGATCCGAGCACGCCCACTCCGCCAGTAGGCCTGTACATTATTATTTAATGTACACGAGTGGGGTCAAGTTAAACATTTTAGTTTGAATTTTATTTTATACTGTGCATTGTTGCAATGTGCTAAATAAATATTTGCATAATTTGTAATTGATTTATTCTTTGAAACTTTAATATTAATTTATGCAATTGCAATGCCTTGATTTTAGTAAAGTTAGTACACAGTCATAGCCATAAATGCAATGGTACTAATAATTGGCATAATTTCTTTCGGTGTTTTGGTTTTCGGCCTTGGTTTCCTCTTTTTCGGTTTTCGGTTTCGGCCAAGAATTTTCATTTCGGTGCATCCCTACACTTTTTAATTCATTTATTGGCTTTTCCTGGATAATTAATATAATTGATTGTAATTGATAATTGATATGAAGTAAATATGCACATTTTGCAATACTAGGTAGCCTGTCCATTTAGAAAATGTCTATTCTGTGTACATTATTCATACTGTGTACTACAAAAATAGTGCAGGCATTTTTATATATATATAGAGTGGTATGTAATTCCGAACATACCCCTTGAGAAGGTTATGTTCAAAACTGAATGTTTTGAAGTGTTTTAGGCTTGTTCATGTAGTTTTTAGCACACAAACGCAAATGCTCCATATCTCAGTGGCCAAGTATTATCAGGCAGAGCGAGTACGCTAGAAGGGGCATCAACCCACTAACTGTGAGACTGGCTGCTTTCGTCCCACTCCCTGATATTTAATTCATGCCACTGCTCAGGTCCAGTTTCCACTCCATAGCCTGTCTGCACCGTACCCAGCAGCACCCGCCCTGTGCATGTGCAGTAATTCCTGCCATTCTGTGCCCCCCGCCACAGAGTCTCCATCAGGGGTGCTCTGGAATAAAGGGTGGTGTGTGCTCTGCCGTTTTGGCTGTGTGGAATAATTTTATAGTATTTTTATTTATTTTATTTTTTTTTGTTTGTTTTTTTTTTCACTCTGGGATCAGGTTCCACCCACCCCCTCTGTTTATACCTACTGTTCTGGCATCTCCGCCAACTGCTTTCTGTTAGGCAGGGGCCACAGACTCTCTGCCTTGTCGGGACTCAGGGCCTGGACCCCAGAGACCAGAGACACTGTAGCACTTACTGACCACTGCTGACCCCAAAATTAATCAGGAGGTGTGTTCAGATATAATGGTGGTTCTGCTGTAGATTTTTTTTTTTTTTTTTTTTTTTTTGTGGTCAGAATATTAGTTTTTTTTATGTTATCTGTGCTAACTAGTTGATTAGTTTGTCTTAAGAAAACAGTTTAATAAACCCTGGTTTAGGGTCATGTTCATCAGTCACCAAATATATAACCAATAGATAAAATTTTCATACACAAAGTAAATGCAAAGACATGTTTTACTGTTCAGTTTATCTGTGATGCAGATTTCACTATTTCATTTGGTAAAACTATTGTCAGATACACAGAGAAACTCTTCACTACACACAAATCCTTCACTGATTGCTGGAAATAAAAGTTTAACTAATTTTTATGACAGAAATATTAGTATTGTACAGTAGAAAGTAATAACATTAATATTAATAAGGCAGTTTATTAAAGCAGTATTTAAGGAATATCACAATGTTTAGTTTGTTTTAATTTAAATGTAAACCTATATTGTTCAGCACTTTGCTTGCCAAAAATAATGGATTGTTAATTTCACTTCATTACATTTTAAATGATTAATTAAATTAAAACTTTATCCATTCATTTAATTACCATTGTTTTTATGGTTTTTACAGCCAGAGAGGCTGTTAACATGCTGGCAGTCTAGCTGTTACTGTTAGCACACTTACTAACTTAATAGTTGTCCCTACTATTACTACTACTATTACTAGTCAGTCTGTTCCTCATGAAGCCCATGTGACTGTTAGCTTAAGTGCATGGCAACGCAGTCCTGCTCAGAACCTTTCAATTCAGAGGGCCTGCAGTGTTGTATAAAGGAAGCGTGTGTGTGTGTGTGTGTGTTTAGACTGCAGTGCTCGAGTGATTGGTTGTTTGGGAGTCTTTGTGTTGAAGTGTGACCGTGGTGCCTGCGGCCCAGCCTCGGGGTACAGATGATAGGCGCTCTTGACACCTGTGGGCTCTCTGCTGCCTCTCTCATGTGCCCTACAGTTATCACATCCAGCAGCTTTCACTTGAACAGCTCTCACCTGGACATCTTTTGGTTTACATGCCTTTTTTTCCATAAAGAGATATGATTTAATCAAGGTTAAGGTTTTTGAATCTCCATGCAGTTAGTTTAGAAGCTGTCTTTTACTTTGATAGTTCTTAAAAAGCTCTCGGGTCATATTAATGCAGTAGCATGCCAGTTAACCAAGGGCATCAGCTCTCTATGGTGTTTTTCTGAGTTAGCCCAAACAATCAGATGTGAACAGCAGCTCTTTGAATTATGCAGGCATTCACTTGTCGTTTGGTTCAGTTGAGCTGAATCTTTGGCTTCATTCAAACTGCATGCAAAATTGGCCCAATTCCAGTTTGTATTGCTAATATGTGACTGATCATTTTCATAACAGATTTTTCTTAACAGCATGAACTACATGTAATCTGGTATTATTTTTTTATTCTGTTTTGAGGTACAGTCAGGTCCATAAATATTGGGACATCGACACAATTCTAACATTTTTGGCTCTATACACCACCACAATGGATTTCAAATGAAACAAACAAGATGTGCTTTAACTGCAGACTGTCAGCTTTAATTTGAGGGTATTTACATCCAAATCAGGTGAACGGTGTAGGAATTACAACAGTTTGCATATGTGCCTCCCACTTGTTAAGGGACCAAAAGTAATAGGACAATTGGCTTCTCAGCTGTTCCATGGCCAGGTGTGTGTTATTCCCTCATTATCCCAATTACAACGAGCAGATAAAAGGTCCAGAGTTCATTTCAAGTGTGCTATTTGCATTTGGAATCTGTTGCTGTCAACTGTCAAGATGAGATCCAAGAGCTGTCACTATCAGTGAAGCAAGCCATCATTAGGCTGAAAAAACAAAACAAACCCATCAGAGAGATAGCAAAAACATTAGGCGTGGCCAAAACAACTGTTTGGAACATTCTTAAAAAGAAGGAACGCACCGTTGAGCTCAGCAACACCAAAAGACCCGGAAGACCACGGAAAACAACTGTGGTGGATGACCGAAGAATTCTTTCCCTGGTGAAGAAAACACCCTTCACAACAGTTGGCCAGATCAAGAACACTCTCCAGGAGGCAGGTGTATGTGTGTCAAAGTCAACAATCAAGAGAAGGCTTCACCAGAGTGAATACAGAGGGTTCACCACAAGATGTAAACCATTGGTGAGCCTCAAAAACAGGAAGGCTAGATTAGAGTTTGCCAAACGACTTCACAGTTCTGGAACAACATCCTATGGACAGATGAGACCAAGATCAACTTGTACCAGAGTGATGGGAAGAGAAGAGTATGGAGAAGGAAAGAAACTGCTCATGATCCTAAGCATACCACCTCATCAGTGAAGCATGGTTGTGGTGGGCATGTATGGCTACCAGTGGAACTGGTTCTCTTGTATTTATTGATGATGTGACTGCTGACAAAAGCAGCAAGATGAATTCTGAAGTGTTTCGGGCAATATTATCTGCTCATATTCAGCCAAATGCTTCAGAACTCATTGGACAGCGCTTCACAGTGCAGATGGACAATGACCCAAAGCATACTGCAAAAGCAACCAAAGAGTTTTTGAAGGGAAAGAAGTGGACTGTTATGCAATGGCCAAGTCAATCACCTGACCTGAATCCGATTGAGCATGCATTTCACTTGCTGAAGACAAAACTGAAGGGAAAATGCCCCAAGAACAAGCAGGAACTGAAGACGGTTGCAGTAGAGGCCTGGCAGAGCATCACCAGGGATGAAACCCAGCATCTGGTGATGTCTATGCCTTCCAGACTTCAGGCTGTAATTGACTGCAAAGGATTTGCAACCAAGTATTAAAAAGTGAAAGTTTGATTTATGATTATTATTCTGTCCCATTACTTTTGGTCCCTTAACAAGTGGGAGGCACATATGCAAACTGTTGTAATTCCTACACCGTTCACCTGATTTGGATGTAAATAACCTCAAATTAAAGCTGACAGTCTGCAGTTAAAGCACATCTTGTTCGTTTCATTTGAAATCCATTGTGGTGGTGTATAGAGCCAAAAATTTTAGAATTGTGTCGATGTCCCAATATTTATGGACCTGACTGTACTTCCATATGTGCTCCTAAATCAGATACAGGTCTCAATTTCAGTCTCAATATTCATAATGTAATTCATTTGACGTTGTATTTCACTCTAGAGGGATGTTCATTACAATTCTCTGCTGATGGGAGTGACTCCAAAGATTTTACATCCTAGTAATTATTTGATCAGTCTGTTAATATGAAAGACAGCTTTGAGCATAATCAGTGGAGGGACAGTGAGTTGTTTTAAGTGAATTATAAGCATTACAGTGACTGCTCTATACAAGCACAACTTAAAGGGGACATATGATGCGATTTCTTGTTTTCCTTTGTCTTTGGTGTGTTACAAGCTGTTTGTGCATAGATAAAATCTGTAAAGTTGCAAAGATTAAAGTCTCAAACCCAAAGAGATATTCTTTATAAAAGTTAAGACTTTGCCACGCCCTCCTAAAATGGCTCATTCAAACTCGCCCCCACATGTCTACGTCACAGTGTGGGAAGATTTGCATAACACCGCCCAAGCGTATACACAATGAAAGAAGGCATATCTTTTATTCTCTCTGTAGTATTGTTGTTGCCGCCACCATGTCGTGGAGACGCTGTTTCATTGTGAAAGCGAAAGTACATTGTTTGGCCTTCCAAATGAGTACACAACTAGAAATCAGAGGTTAAGTTATATTTACAACACTGTTCCAGAACAGTACAAGGCAAATATTCGAGTGTGTACAGTGCATTTTACGGAGGACTGTTTCCTGAACCTGGGAGGAGAGTAGCCTACAATGTGAACACTATGAATGGCTGTGAACACTATACAGTGTCGTAAGGACAGTCTGGTGCCTCTGACTCACAGCCTGTAAGTACATTTTGATATTTAAAGAATTTGCTACTGACTATTCAGACGCGAGTTTTGAGCAGTGTAGAGTAGTGCTTGTTTGGCATTTCTCCGATCACAAATACAGACATGATAATGTTGAAAAAAGACAGTAAAGTCATTATCATCAGTAATTATGTCCTCACTGGATGCAACAAATGCCTCGTTTGTAATGGGTTTTTATTTGTTTTTGTTTGTGTTGTCGTGCCGGGACACGGCATCACAACATGGTAAGGGGTGTAACATTTCTGTCACGCTTGAGATATTCGGCCAATCACAACGCACTGGACAGCTGGCCAATCGGAGCACACCTCGCTTCTCAGAACGATGAGCTTTGTAAAAATCGGCGCGTTTCAGAAAGGCGGAGCATAGAGGAGCAACAATAATGTAAATTATGTGGAAAATAATGTGTTTTTTGAACCTCGAACCACGTAAACATTGCATTACACCAAATACACAAAATAATGTTCTTTTTAGCAACATCATATGACCCCTTTCAAGGCTCGACAATAAGGACTGCCCGATGGCCCGGTGCCAGCGTGAAGGACGCTCGGGACAGTAGACGGATTTTTCATTTGCTCGATCAGGCCACTGCAGCGTCGTCACAATTTTATCATTGGCATGCGTTTTTAAGCCTTGTTAATTTAAAAATTCAACCGATTAAAAAGCATTTGGGCACAAAAGACAGCTCCTTTCAGTACTTGCGCGCTGTTCTGTTCTGTGTGAACAACGCGCGCACAGACAGCTGCATCTCTGACACACGCGAACCGCCTGAACGGGCAAATACATACAAAAGTATGTCAAAATACCCCTCTTGGCAAGTAACTTTAACAATGATTAATCTATATTGAATTTATACACTGGAGTACAAGATGCACCGATCGACCGGACATTTTTTGTTTTATTTTAGAGCATCTTCTGTTCCGTGCTTGCACACAAACTGCACTGCAATCATTTTCCCAAATGTCATTTGTGTGGAAATATTACGTTATTATAATTAGTCTGTAAACGGCCATTAACAAAGGCCAGAGATGATGAAGACTGACACAAAAAGGAGAAAATACTGTAACACTAGCAGGCAGAACAAGATCTCTGTTCACGATGCGAGAAATATAGGAAGAAAATCCAAATACTGAATTTTAAATGAATGTATTTCTGAGGGGAACTGGCTGTTTTCAGAAATGGCGTTTTCTTTTCATCTTGTCTCCGTATAACGCATATTAAATTGTTGTTAATATGCGCAGCGCTGCTGTGTTTACAGTGGTAACCAAGGAAACGCTGTATCACTGTTCCATGAGCGCCACCTGCTGTCAGAGAGTGAAACTGCGTCTCATTCATCCCATCTGCTGTTTCTGTTTAGTGCCGATGTTTTATGTAACGTTAGCATAATTTCACAAAGCTAAAGATGGGTCATTCTGTTTTTGCTTCAGATTTTGAAATTATACAGTCTAATATAAATCGAACATTGCACGTTTTTTTGTGGATTAATCCATGGTTAAAATGCAGTGGCTGCCTCTAAGGTGCAACACAGAGTGAAGAATATTCAAATGTTATTTTGTGATTTTTCAATTTCTGTACCTGAACGTCTACAAACATAAAAACCTAAAGCATCATTTCATTTCAATCTTTGTGCTATAGGCCTATGTTTATTTGTGCTATTACTTGTAATTTGTTCATTTGTTCTTATTTACTGGCTGTCACTTGTCTTTAATAATGTTTAAACTTTATATTTGTTTATTTTTGGCTAGTGATTTTTGCTGTGGTATTGAAATTGGAATAGAGAATTGTAAAATTTAATTGATATCTAAAATATTGGTGTCATATAAGCTTATTTATTAGAATACAAGATAACATAGATCAAAAACAATGATAACAGCAACTGTTTTATTTTTTCTGTCAGGGCCAGTGAAAATGTTGGCAGGGCAAGTAAAAATTTGACCGGCCCAGTAGAAAAAATCCTTAGCGTTGATCCCTGCCTTTAATGAAAAACTATGCAAGAAAGCTGCTCTCTTTCTCCTCATTCTCGTCTTAGTTCTCCTTATCAACTGTATACACATTCACTGGTTTCTGAGGTGCGTCACCTTGTAAATAAATGTGTAAACGCTGACTTCAGTTGCCTCCGTGCTTAATTCCATACAACAGCATGCTGCATACCATCTTTGTTATTGTTCTTTTGCACATACGGGTCAGTTCAGGACCGTGACCAGTTCACACTCAAAGTTGATATTGGCCACATTTTAAAAATTATGTGAACAGCCAAATAAAAAAAAAAGTATTTCAGCAATGAATCAGAAATTAGCACTTAGGCAGTGGTTCTCAACCTATTTGACTACTAGGCCCCTGCTGTCCACAACAAAAATTAATGCCCTGTGACTTTTCTAGTTTTTCATAATTTACTGAAGGAGCAAGGACAACGATTTTTAGAAATACTCAGATAATCTCTATCCATTAAAATATTTTAAAGCTTGGCATAACTATAAAAATGTATATACATTATAAAGTGACCATAAAATTAAAAGTTTATTGACTATTGACTATTCCAGATCTAGAAATCACACCTAGACACCTCATATATCCAGTTGTTGAGTAAGTGAATTAAATATAAGTAAGTTCTTGATTCTGAGTTGTTTTGTCTTATTTTAAATCATTTTAAGTGTTCTTGAGTCCCTCTTGGAAGTTTGCTCTGGGCTTCCCAGTTGAGAACGCCAGCACACCAGCAAGGCTTGCAGGGTGAACATAACCATTGACCTTTATACTTCTTGTTTCTTCATCTGAATGTATTTCATATTAGCTGATTTGTGTGCTATGCATAGGCCATAGTTATTTGTCCTTTTGAAATGAATGTTTTTTGCAATAAAATAAATATTTGGATCTGTAGACTGATTTCGTTGAATCTTAGGTGCAGTACTCTGAATGAAAGGTGAGGAAGCATGCTGCATCCCTCCCGCCCACCTTCACGTTCTCCTGAGAGCTGCTATGACATGATTTGGCTTGGCAGGGGCTGTGGCGCTGCATGGCTGCTCTGGCAGGGCTTGCATTTGTTTTGCTGCTGTAGTGTTGTGCTCTTAGGCACACAAAAGTGTCTTGCTGAAATAGCATGCCGTGCCAGTCACTAAGTATGTTGTGCGTGGTAACGGCACGTGATTTCTCAACCGCCGACAGCTGTGTTCTAACACTTACATGTTCCTATGTGCTGAAAACATTCACAGCTTAGATTTGCCTGCATTTTGTCACATTTGACAGCATGAATGATTTTTGCTCTGATGTAGAAAAGTCTGCAGGGTTTAGAGAAAGTTCACTGATTCTAGACATTGGAATTACAGTTGGAATTGCATTATTTTCCCCCTGTATTTCCCCCATATATAAACTCCAAAATGAACAACACATTTTTACATTTAGTTTGTTCAGTATAATTATTTTTTGCTTAAAAATTTAACATTGTTTAGAGAATTGTAAACTTTACTGGTATTGATTGAAACTTTGGTATTGTCAACCTTTACGGACAATAAATTTTCTCAATTCCCTCAACATTGGCAGGTGTGGCAAAAAGTTCATTTTAGACCCTGATATATATGCTATATATGCTAGCAGGAAGGAAAGTGACACATGGCTTCATTAACCCCCTGGGGTCGAAGCCCTCACTGGTGCGGTCTGTCACATATTTTCTTTATGACCACGAAAAGAACTAAATATACTCTGTCAGTTTTGATCATACAGATAAGAATAAGGTATCGTCTGAAACTGCAAAGGGTCTACTTTTATTTGTGTATAGTCATACTAACAACAAAACAATGTGCTTTTCTAAAATAAAGAAAATAAACAGGGTGCGTTCTCCGCTGTCTCGGTCTCTGTCACCTCTCTTCACAGACACGTAAATGAAACAACATGAATCTTCGCGAATACTTGCCTCAAAGACATGAGAAATATATGTAGAGAAAGCTTGAAATATCTACTTTTAAATGAAGTATGTCACGTCCAAAACAAATATTTTCTGTTAAAGTAATCCTTATGAAACCAACGCGATGTCCAATTTTCCCATTTCAACTCATATCTAATGCGGTCACGCCCACGTGCCGATCGCACTTTTCAGATTCAAATATCCATGTGAGACCCACGCGCATGTAAACGCCCACATCACCGTAAACAAATGTGAAGAGTTCATCCCCGCTACTTTTTGTTTCTGAAAGACGAGCTGAGAGAAATAACTCAGAATTTTCCTCACAATGCGATGCATCGCGCTGCTGGATCCAGTAGATTACTTGCATCTGTTGTTATTGTGTTATTGTGACATAACTTGTACACATTTTACTAGTTATACTTTTCCCAAACTATAATTCCTGACTACATGTAGAAAGTGAAACATTTTGAAATGTGTTTAATTTCATTGTCTAAATGTCTCACAATGCCAGAATGTTTATTTAATGTTTTATAACATATAAAGCCACAAGATATAAAAGTAGAGTGTTAACACTATGATGATAGAGTCTATAAATGTTTGACACAAAGGTGTTACTGTTGATGAATTTTCAGCATCAGTCTTACTCCAAGTGTAACAATATACACTATACCATTCAAACGCTTGGAGTCAGTATATATAGAAATTAAAACTTTTATTTAGCATACAAGTGATGATAAAGACATTTATCATGTTACAAACGATGCTGTTCTTCTGAACTTTCTATTCATCAAAAAACCTGAAAAAATCAGCTCTTTTCAACAATAATAATAATAATAATAATAATAATAATAGTTTTTTTGAGCAGCAAATCAAAAAATTAGAATGATATATTGAATGATATTCTGAAGGATCATGTGACTGGAGTAATGATGCTAAAAATTCAGCTTTGAAAGTCAGCTTTGATTGTTTCTAATGAATTTTCCTAATGAATTTTTAAGTGAATCTCAAGTTATTTTGTGTGATAGCTAAATATATTCTAAATGAACTACAAACAAAAAATATATAAATTTATTTTGTCCTCACATTCTTTCTTGTAACTCTTCCTTCTGTCACATACCTGATTAAATGGCTCATTATGCAGCTCATTATGCGGGTCTTTGTCTTCTCAGGTGTGAATGCAGGATAGTTCACGCCCTCTCGCATAAACCGTTTCTACTCAAAAAGTGTCTTAGAAAATTTTAATCAATATATTGTTTTCTGTGAGTGAGTAAAGATGATTTTCACGTCATTTTGAAGCAAAAACTCTAGGCTACGAGATACAGTTCTCAAAAGTCTTGTGAACAAATGTTCTGTATGTGTTTTATGGCCTTATTTCAGTGACTTCAAAATTTTAGTTTTTCACTAACCACGCATAAACATTGCTTTCTCAAACACACAATCACATACATACATGCTGCTCTCATATTATTGTAGCCCAGTTTGTGCTGATTACAGTGATATTAGACTTTAGCAATTTATATGGTTATAATCAACTGAAAAAAGCACAAATGTCAAGGCATGTCAAAACTTCTCCAGGCCCCCAAAACACCCTCAGACTCCAGAGGGTCAACTTTAGCGGTGTGTAGCTGGCTTGCTGGCCTTGTACAGGTCTCTTTATGTGCACATGAGGGCTAGTGCGAATCTTCTCTCAGGACTAATCCTACTGCAGCCTTCCTGTCAATATGATGATCCAGATTATGCATTCTGCTCCGCCCTCTTCCTCTGTTATCCCTCCATCTGCTCTCTCACTGGAAGAAAGTAAGAGTGTTCACATTTTTCATTATGAAGATTTTACATTTGCTGATCACTGCTTGTGGCCCTTCCAGCACTGCTGTGGCAAGATTTCACTCATTGTTTGATTAGCAAATTTGGTAGGTGAGGGAAATCCCAGCAGAATTCAACATCAGGCTACGACACATCCATCAATTTGTGAGCTTCTCTGATTGGATAAGAGCTCTCATAGACGCAGCACTCATTTAAAAGCAATTACACAGCCATTGTAAACACGCTTACCGTTTGTTGTTTTGGTTTTGCAGCCAGGCATAAGTGATGAAAATGTTCACATTTTGCAAGAAGTCTCTAAGGGAAAGTGGTTTGGCTGACCGTAACTCTGGACTATGTGTGTTTAGGTTTCTTTTCTTTTTTTTTTATTTCCTGAGATGCAGGCTTCCCTGATTGGTATCTAGATTTTTCCACAACATGGCGGCTGTAGATTCACTGTAGGATTAACCTACAAGCAGGCATATAAAATCACTAGCTAATGTGCAAAATGCTTACATAAGCCGCCACAGGCATTTGACCTGAAAATCAGTGGGGAGGAATGTTATTACTCTAACAATCAGCTCTTGTGTTGTGATGTTTCCTTGATTTACCAACACATCACTACAGCCCTGCATACAAATGCACTGAAATATGACAGTGTCCCCAATAGGGTTGTCACAATATCTCAGTCATTTCTTATGAAACCATTGAGAATCACAATATGAACACTTTTTGTTAATCAGAAAAGCACATCAAAGCGAGCTAATTCATAAAAATCCAGAAAGGAAAATGAAAGGGTTGAGTCATTGTTATTTTTAATTTAAAGTGTACTATTGTATACTTGTATTTAAACTTTGGGTGGAGCAAAGAATAATATTTTCTTTATTTATACTCTTTACAATAATACCATTTGAAGAAAAAAAAAATTATTTTTTTTTGGCTTGGGAATAAAATGACAATACTGTACCATCAGTACTGCGTAACACTAGTCATAAACATATTGTGATCCTCCATCTGAATGAATTATGTACACAAGTAGTCACTGGATGCATTTGAGACACACAATACCAGGTGTAATCTGCATTCTGTCTCAGATCACAAGACTGATGTTGTAAATACCAGGTGTGAGCAGAATTTTAGGTGGCACATTTATTGGGAAGCTCATCCTTGGAAAAGGTTAAGAAGTGTAGAAAACCATTGTATATATGTCCACGCATGTTCATTAGCACTCCAATCCACCTCCTCACCGCACCATCCTCCCCATTTGTCTCGCTTTTCTCAGAAACACGTGCCCCTGTTCATACGTTGCTAGGCAACAGGACTTGTGTGCATATCGTTTATGTATGCGTGTCAGCTGGCGCTATGATCTTTCCCATTTCTCTGGTTGTCTCTGAGATAGTCGGATATATTTCTGCATGTGAAACAGAGGAGGAGGAGTAGAGCGATGGAGAAAGAGATAAAGACATGTCTCTAGTTAGAGTATAACATGTCCGGAAAGAGGGAGAGTGATGAGTCAGAGTCGCTGTTTTTGAGAACGGATTACACTTTCACCTCGCTGTCAGAAATGAGCGAGCGACGTTCATTGCAGCAAAGCTTGAGCAGTGATTCAAAGTTGCCTCAATTTTACCACACACAGAATCTATGTGCTTTTCTCACATTTTCCATGCTGGTTGTGGGGGAAAATCTGTGGAATTCTTTGGAATGCATCTGAAGACCAAAATTGGAGTTTTGTGGTTTTGGTCTATGTCCGTGAGAACCCCAATACCAACTATTTCTGACTAGTAATAGCAAGTAACAAATAATTGTTCACAGCTGTGATGTATTGCTTTATTATTTAAAAAAAAAAGAAAAGAAAAAAGAAAAATGTGCTCTTCGATATCTCCTGCTCTTATGTTGGGGTCTTTTCCTGTTTTATAGCACCAAAAAAAATAAATAAATAAAAATAAAAATGTGAAGCAATTTCAATAAATTGAAATGTGGCCAAAAAATTAGGGCTGGGTTTTGATTCAAGTTTCACTATTCAATTCGACTCTGACTCACAAGCTTTCGATACGATTTCCGATTCAATTCAATATCAATTACTTTGGGTACATATCTGGTACAGTACATGCCAAATTTTTCTCAAGGAAAAAAAAAAAATCTCTCATCTAATGCTGTAAAATATAAATGAGAATCGGTTGGTACTACGTTGCTATAATATTTAAGGTTAAAATGAACTGATTTGTATATAAATGCTTATTACACAAGCATTTTATAAAGCTACAATTACATAGCCTAATTATTTTTCTACTCCAATCCGGTTTTTGAGATATAAGCATTTAAATGGTGGCTGTCATAAAAACTTGATAGATTTCTTTAAATTAAAATTAAATATTGAAGAACAGTCAAAAATTATTATGAATATTATATGGTCCATATATTTAGCAAAATGCTTCTCTCTGGAGTTCATTTTTTCTAGCTAACGAGTTTGTGGTTACCGAATGTTTTTTCTCTGAGGCAAATGTGATGTTTCGTGACATTGTTTACAAGCCGTTAAATTGACATCTTTGCGTG
The DNA here is from genome assembly GCA_039654775.1 of Spinibarbus caldwelli. NCBI lineage: Eukaryota > Metazoa > Chordata > Actinopteri > Cypriniformes > Cyprinidae > Spinibarbus > Spinibarbus caldwelli. The sequence goes on from CM077220.1 coordinate 39,219,697, forward strand.
GTTAAAACACCGAAATCCAGATCCTGTCTTATATAATTGCATGTAATCAGTAAGTTGTACTTTCTTTTAACATCCCTTCAGAAGTTCATTCATGTTTGTTTCATGCTGAAACTGGTATTAAAGCAGAGGAAATGATCGGTTCATGTGCATCTCGCGTTGCTGCTTTTCTTGAACTGAGGCGCTACAGTGATCTGTCACTCCACATTAAACAGTGCCAAAACTGCATTTATTGTTTGAAAATTTAAAAAAAAATTGGTAAGAATTTGAAATCTGAGACTTCAAAAGTAACCAAGCACAAAGCTTATTGTGAGTAATTGAATGGGATGGGTGCTACAATGTTCCATTCATTAACTGAAAACAGGCTAGACTAATCGATTCTTGGGATTTAATAATCAGTATTGTTTCGTAAAAATGAGAATCAATATTTTTACCCAGCCCTAGTAAAAATCAGTGCTGAAGGTCCTATTATTGGTAACAGAAAGTGTTATCAAATTAACCTGTGTAAATGCAACATTTTATTTAAAGATATGCAGAGGATTTTTGAATTCTGTGGAAATCTACTGAGCCATTCCTTGCATTTCTGCAGGCGCAGCTTCCATTCGGGCCTACTCATTAACAACTACACATTCCCAGAATATCACTGCTATTCCTTCAGCACTCCTCCCGCTACAGCACCGCCATCTCTCTGTTTTTTTTTGTTTTTGTTTTTTTTGTTTTTTTTAAAGGAAAAACAGCAGCATGAATGCATACACACATACAGCCTCCTCACGTCACTGTGGAATAATAAAGGGTGACTGCAGGAAGAAAAGCGCGGCCTGCCGCCTCTCTCCTCCACTTGTTTGTCTTCTTTCCTCTCGGCACAAAAGCCTCTAATCAAATGAATTGGTGTGGGTCAGGGGCTGCTCAGCCAACCCCATCCCGCCGTTGCCTGGAAACGGCAGTGGGCCCGGCTGGCCTCTGCAGTGTTCTATTTGCACACCAAACAGGGCTCGCCGCGGCCGCTCTTATATGAAATGTAAATAGGCTGTTACAGTACCATAGCAGAGAGCGAGCGCGCCACGCCTCGGAGCTCCGTTCATTAAGCTGCTCTCAGCAACACCTGGGAACCATCAAGCCTCCATCATGGCCCTCGTTATACCCTACACATCTCCATGTTCCTGTTGCAACCGTCACGTGCGCACGTTATTTGCGTCAAAACTTCATGATTATATTTGTTGTTAGTTCTTTTATTTTCAGTATACTTTTGCTTACAGCTGATTGGTCTGTGGTTTGTGAATATTTCTGAGATGAGGACATGTGGACAGCCTCAAGTTGTTGCGACTCCACTGTAGACGTGGTGAAAGAGGCCTGAGCTGATGTGATGTACATAAACACACAGTCATTTCCACATTGACTCAATGCAACAGTTCTTTTCCACTGAGAGACAGCTGCACTAAATACCAGTGGACGTGATGACAGCACCCTACGTTACCGTGGTGCAGAGCTAAGGGGCCCTTTCATCTCAGCAGGAGGCACCGTTACCAAAGCAGCCCATAATAGTCACACTGTGCAGCAGCGATTGTATGAGGAATGAGGAAGAACTGGACTGAGGCTTCCTGTGGCAACACACTGTGATGGCCCCTGTTTGACCGCAGAGAGAAGATTGCTACAGTAAAGGAGGGGAGAGGAAAGGAGAGGTCCTATTGATCGATGGATGGAGAAATATATATTTGAGCTGAGAGTTCAGGTGCAAAGTCATTTATTCTCTGTCTCACACCACCCATGCTGACAGTTTATAGGTTTTGCCAACAAGAAATGGCTGGATAGGCTTTAATGTCCATATGCGATCACCTGTGCTTACGTAAAATAACTAGAATGTGTAAGGCTGGGTATTGACATTTCACAATTCCATTTTGATTCACAAGCTTGGGATATCTGTTCAATTCTAATCTTTTTTTTTTTAATTGGATTCTGTATCTGTTCATTTGGACACATCAAGTACATGTAAGTGTTTATTAAATATCTCAAACTATAGTCACCTTTCAAGTCAAGTCACCTTTATTTATATAGCGCTGTTAACAATACAGATTGTGTCAAAGCACTTAACAGTATCAAATTGGAGGATAGAGTGTCAGTAATGTATAATGATAAGATTAAACACTCAATTTTCAGTTAATGGCATTTCATTATTAAATTCAGAGATGTCATTGTTTAGCTCAGTTTAGTTTAAATAGTATCTGTGAAATCAAATTGACGATAATCGCTAGAAATTAATTGTCCCCAACTGAGCAAGCCAGAGGCGACAGCGGCAAGGCTATACATGGAACCATCACATGAATCATGAATCATTACTATAAAATTTAAAGTAAAAAAATAGAATGAATAGGTAATATTGACCATATTTAGTAATATGCTTCCTTCTAGACTTAATTTTTCTAGCTGATTATTAAGCTATGTTCATTGAATGCCTTTTCTGAGATAAATGTTACGTTACATGACGTTGATTGCAAGCTATTACATTGATATCGTTTCATGGTTAAAATACTGATTGAGTGATTACATGATACATTTTAATAAAATGTATTGTATCTTAAAGTGTGCCAAAACGGTATTTGTTTATTTTATTTATTAAAATTGTCAGAATTTAAAATCTGAGACTGTGTTTTATGTCAAAAGTAGCAGAGCACAAAGTTAACTGTGATTTCTTGAATAGGATGTCCATACCAAATTGTTTAGTGAAGTTGTATTCAAACTAAAAACTGCATAGACTAAAAAATTGACACTGGTATTTGGTATTTAAGAATCAACATTGGTTCATCAACATAAAAATCAGTTAAAATCAAGAAATCAACCCAGCACTAATCGTGTGCCACATCAGTGCAGGTTCACATAACCTGCAGGCCTGACAATGACACGGCAAAGCCCCATCTCACACATGAGAATACTAGGGATGTGCGGGTCTAGTCGACTAAACGGTACAGCTCCTACTAGTCGACACTGAAAACAATAGTCGATTACACGAGAGAAAAAAAAAACATGATTTTATCATTCAAATTACCATCATTTTAAAACATTTTAAATAAGTTAAAATAAAACGTTTGACACAGAATACATATGAAAATATTTAAATATATAAATATTTTTAAAAGTGTATCTGGGCGGAAACTACATTTTTACCTCAGACCTCGTATGCATTTTCTTCATGTCAGTCGCGCCGAGCTCAAAATGACCACGCGAAAGACCAGCAAGGTGTGGGATTATTTTGAATGAGATGGAAACGGAAAAGCTTGTGCAAACTGTGTAATGTCAAACTGGCTTACAATAACTCTACTGGAGCGATGCGTAATCATATTCAATACAGGCACGTATGCGTTAACTTAGAGCAGGGGTCACCACACTCGGTCCTGGAGGGCCGGTGTCCTGCAGAGTTTAGCTTCAGCTTGCCTCAACACACCTGCCTTGAAGTTTCAAGTATACCTAGATAGACCTTGATTAGCTGGTTCAGGTGTGTTTGATTAAGGTTGGAGCTAAACTCTGCAGGACACCGGCCCTCCAGGAACAAGTTTGGTGACCCCTGGGTTAGAGGCTAGCCAAAGCCAGCAAATGTCAATCATGTCATGTACACTACAACCCGCCGTCGCTGCTGTCTGCGATCCCATCCGCGCAGTCTATTCCTCTAAACAAAGACCCACTTCGGTGGTGGAGCAGGATTTCCAGGCTCTTTTCGAAATGGTCTGCTTGCTTGTAGTAATCTCTCTGCGTGCCTGTCACTTCAGTTCCTGCCGAGTGCATTTTTTCAAGTGCAGAATCGCCTCTAGTCCCGTCTTTCACCAGACCACGTTAGCATGTTAAATTCACTGAACAAATGCGCATGGTCTGAGTAAGTAAAACGAGCATTGTTTTGTTTTTAGACGATATAGCCTACATGAAGTACATTTTTAAAAGCCGTTTTAATGCTATTCCTTGATAAACTTTCCTGTTGTTTTTGGCTTGTGTTTTAATATGTAGGCTAACGTTATATGAAGATGAAGAATTCTGTCAGTCTATTCATTGATTTTCCATTTCTGCATTGCTCCAGACGATTTGAATAAATAAGCTATACATTGGTTTATGTTAAGTGTATGCTCTTCTCTTTTTTTTCTTCTTTTTAACGACCGCCTAAAATTAAACGATAACGCAAGGTAAGCAGATATGGCATAATCGTGACCTATTTTTAGCAGAATTCATTGATTTGACAGTGTGATTCAAAGATCAAGTATTTCAAGTGTGGGCTGTTATATAGACACGCACTTTTTTGGGTGGGTGGGGGGGTGGGGGTCAAGCTTTTAGACTAGTCGACTAGTCGGATACAAAACTTCCATTTAAATGAGTCAAATTAGTCGTAGCGCACATCCCTAGAGAATACTGACTTGTTTGAACTTAGGCACAGACAGCATACCTGCTTTGCATTTAGTCTTTCCTGGCAACACTTGCAGATCTGGTGATACTACATTTGTGTGAGTGTGTCATGCAGCAAATCAATTTTTATTTTTATTAATTTATTCATTTTCTTGTCATTTTGTTTTCCATGAGAGAACAGTCATGCTATTCTGGTTTCCTATCCAAATCTGTGTAGTATGCACATGTGCTTGTGACAGGGGCCATCAGGGCCGGTAGAAGCAGGAGATTAGAGGGAGCTTTGTGTTCCCGGCTGAGCAAAGGCAGGATTGCACCGTCAGCAGGCAGGAGGAAGCTGTCTAAGCACTGGTCAGCTGACCCAGGGTCAGCCTCAGCAAACTGAGAGGCCTACATTCCTCCAGATTAATCCCATGACCCAGAGCCAGCCATCCATTAACAAGGCCTGTCTATCTGCCCATCAGCTAGCGTGCAAAATGCAACCGGTTGAACCTGTATGTGAAGCCTGTGATCGCTCTTATTAAAGACGGGAGTTGTTGCAATAGCACAATTTTAATAGTCGATACCACATTTATTAGTAAATCACAATTGTGTAATTGAAAGCAACCAGATACTGCAACCTCTGATACTGCAGTATCAACTTGGTACTAAAGTACTGGTAATAACTCCAACCTAAAACTGATACATACTTTATAACAAATCTCAACTGTCATAATTTGTTATATTATTACAGGTCTAATATAAGACATTTCACAGTTGAAACCTAAACAACAAAATGTCATTTGGAGCCCAGTTGTAAGTAGATCCAGCATAAGTCTAATCAACATGTAAGATATGCAGCTTGTTGCTGTGCCTGGTTAGGGCATGTCAAATTTTTTCCACTCTATACAGTCTAGAAAATGGAGATTTGCCTTGGTGAAAGTCTTTGCACAGTCTGCTAGGGTCCAGGAGTATGCAAGACCCCTGCAGGGAATATGTACAAACTTGCACACACTGCTGTTGTGTGGTTGTGCTGCAGGAAACGGATGCAGGGACATGTCAGTAAGCCTGGGCCTTGTGCCATCTGCTCCAGCCTACAGTACAGTGCTAAAAGTAGACCTCATATGTGATGAATTACAGCTGGCTGCAGGCAAAGAAAAAAAAACTGCTTTGTCTGACACAAGCACCCACACTGATGGCAGATGCGCAGCAGCTTTTGATTGGGGTGGAAAGCAGAGGAAATGAGCCGTGTTTCTGGAATGGATGTTATTGTGTTTCTTTTCTGGGTGCCGCTCCTGACTGAGTGTGTGTGTGTGTGTGCATGCATTTCTTTTCCTGCAGTAATGCTTGCAGAACACACACGTTCAGAAGCAGGGTGCACACAAATGCACATTCCACATTATGCTCTGTGCATTCATGTACATACATGTTCTGTATTTGCGTTCAGAGCGGACTTTATGGACTCACTTTGTTTTTGGAGATTCGTTGGCTATTCCCTCCAGCCACTTGAACTGTGGGATATCACAGCTAACATATAGAAATAGTTGAATGGCCTGTGGTTGTTTTGATCTTAAAGCAGACCTGTGTGGGCCTGTATTGTTCTAGAATGTGCATCGACCTACTTTAGGGTACAAGCATGTCTGACATTGTGTGTCTGTTCCACACCACATTTGTTTATCCCTATTAGAGCCTGACCTTTCGACCACTTTGAGGTGTGGAACTGCTTTGTGGGGTGAGGATGGGGTGTGGGAGACATGCCTGAATAACAGGAGAGCAGTATTACTCTCTGTCTGTATGCGTGTGCAGTACGTTAGCTGAAGATATAAATAGCTGTCTTTGAATAGGAGGGCTGGAGAGAGATGGCTGTGGCGCCAGAGTGGTGGTGAGTGCCAGTTTTCCTGGAGAAGAGAAGGCAATGGGCTGCCCTGTGCGTCACACAAAACTAAAACATGCATTATGGAGGGACATTATAGTACACATCTGCCCTCACGTTAAGCCTTGATGTTCAGCATATACTAATATTTGTTGGGTGGTGTAGAGATGATCCAAGCATCATTATCTGTACAAATCTTGGTTGAATTGCACTAGATCTCTGTTGAGGGTCACTTGTCTTTTGCACTTTCACAGCATTTGGGTGTGATGCAACGCATTTTTTGGTTAGTAAGACTTGCAGTACGATAGATTGCTGTGTGAAAGGCTGTTAAATGACGTCGCTTGCTAATTCCATGCATTTTATGAAAGTAGTTTGTCTCCAAAGTGAACCCACATGCTTTATTTAAATTGTGACAGGGCATCTTGAATCTACAGTCGTGCTGTGGGAATGTTCAGCATAAAAATTGCTCCCAAATGAGAAAAAGATGACTGTGCTGTCTTAGAGACTAAACAAAAGCATTTGTTCTAAATACCGTACCATTGTCAAAGCCTTGATGCAAAAACGTTCATTGCATCAATATCAGCTGTCTGTCCAGTAAGTTCAAAATACTATAACGAATTGATTTTTTTTTTTCTTTCTAATTTCTTGCAGCAGCCGTCTCCACCCTGCAGTACTAATGCATTGCAGTACACTTGCACGCTCTGCTCTCAGACACTTTAGTGTTTTTATTGTTTTGCCGATAGCTCTGATCTGTTTGTATGTGACGGTGTCCGGGTTGCTTTTTTGTTTATTAAATTCATAATCACCGTGCAGAGTTTGATTTTTGTATTGTGTAATGTAAATAAGAGAGAGAAGATTTGTATTCCAGAAATTGACTGAATACTGTTGGTATTTTAAGGTGTTGCTTGAATTTGCAAATACCTGGGGTTTATGGAAATGCTGTCAAAGCAAGACAAAATTAAAATCTTGGCTGGTGTTTGTATTTGTTTTCTTGCTTGACTGGATCAAATGCATTCTGGGGAATGATCCAAATTCTCGAACCGTGTTGCATTTAAAACATATATTGAATGTCATTTATCCTTATGAAAAGACTCAGTCATTTATGTTGCTTAACAGTTATCTACCATGAATTGCAGATCAATGTTATACCTCACAATGAAAAAAAAAAAAATGCAATTTGTTGGCCGTCAAGAATATGAAATTCTGACTGGCAATTGTGGCGGTAACTGATTTTATAGAAATTCTGAAATGTTCATGTCAGTTACAGTGTACCTGCAGGGCTTGCAAAATTTCAAAATCCCTGGTAGCCCTTCGGGCAGGTACTCTTCAGATTTTGGTAGCCTGAAAATTAAAATTAACTAGCCCAAATAAAAAAAAAAGACCTTTTTTTTTAATATAGAAAATCAGATAGGAGTCTAAATGTCAATCAAAAATATTTTCAGTACACAAATTTCAACAAATATGGAGGAAGGAATTTTATTTCACTATTTACAGGGTATCTGCAGAATTTTTAAAATAAATTTAAGGCAATTTATGACCCATTTTAAGAGCTCCACAAGTAAAATTAACACAGTATGAGCGGGTTTGGACAATGTCTATGGTAACATACAGTATTAAGCCATAAAATTACATGATTTACAGTTCAGATACAGGTTTTTACAAAAACGAAAATCTTATACAACAGCATTTCAGCCTTTAGACCAGGGGTGCCCAACCCTACTCCTGGCGATCGACTGTCCTGCAAATTTTAGCTCCAACTCTAATCAAACATTAAAGGCAGGTGTGTTTGATTAGAGTTGGAGCTAAACTTTGCAGGACAGTCGATCGCCAGGAGCAGGGTTGGGCACCCCTGCTTTAGACCATTTTTATGAAAAGGGATAAATCAAACATATAAATTATTATATTAATTTAAAACGAATAAATATTACTGTCTTAATTGTTTAGATTTTTAGAAGGCATATTAACTTCTTTCTCATTTACAACTCTGTGTTTGCTGCGTAAAAACATGGGTCGATATTTGCATTGATCTGACCATAAACAGCAAGAAAGGCTTATTGGAAATGCAAATTCATTCTCTGCCACGAGGTGGCGCTTTAGGAGGTGCTTAATGTAACAGTTTTCCTCAGGGGAACTCCCTGTTAGCGGCTGTACACAAAGCAGCACCGTCGGCGCTCATCCTGAGAGCGCTGCACGAGCTTGCGGCACCATCTGCAGGACAGTTAAAAGCGTTCAAATGATTCAAAGTGCCAAATGCGAGCAGAATCAGCGCTGAAGCGTGTTACTCTACCCGGTGACTTTCTATGAATGGCGGTGAGAATTTGAGATTGCTAATGCTGTCATAAAACTCGTGACGGTTGTGATGTAATTATATAACAGGCTATAGTCTGATGCCCTACATGTCTGCTGTTACAGTACTGTTTAGTTTCGATTCACTGTTAGTGCTAGCTGTGCTGCGATTGGTTTGAGCCGCTTTAATTTGCATTTAGGAACGCAGCATTCGTCATTAGAAACGTTTATAAATCTGTTGTTGTTTACAAAGAGAAGTTTCAGTGTCACAATCCTTCAGAAATCATTCTAATATGCTGATTTGCTGCTCACATTTCTCATTATTATCAATGTTAAAAACAGTTTTGCTGCTTAATTTTTGTGGAAACAATGTTACCACTCAAACATTTGTATAAGATTTAAAAAAGAGAGGGAAATTAATCATTTTATTCATGCATGAAATTGAAAAAAAAAAAGTGAATGAAGACATTTAAAATGATTTCTATTTAATAAATGCATTAACAAATTTAATTAATATATTTGATAAATGCAAAAAAATGCTGTTCATTAAACTTTATATTTATAGAAAAATCCTGAAAAATAAAGTGAATCACCATTTCCACTTAAAATATGAAGCAGCAAAATTGTTTTCAACATTGATAATCAGAAATGTTTCTTGAGTCAAATAAATTCTAATGATTTCTAAAATGATTTCTAAAATTTCACAGAAATAACATTACATTTTATAATATATTAAAATTGAAAACTTTTTGTAAATGTGTAATTATATTTCACTTTATTTATTTATTTATTTATTTTTTAACTTTAATCAAATAAATTCAGCCTTGATGAGCAGAAGATATTTATTTCAGAATCATTAATTGTAATGTTTCCAAACTTTTGGCAGGTACTTTAATAATAATAACAATTCTATATACTATATACTTTAATATATTATAGTACTTTATTATAATATATTATATTATCATGATTATTAAGTGCTGCTTTTTATTTTTTACAGGACAGTAGTATGTATTCTTACAGTATAAGATATATAATTTATTGTGCTAAAATATTTCTTTCTTTTTTGTCTCTAGCTGATCACATGCCTGATTATACCATTTAACGTATTTAAAACTTTTTATGGCCTTAAGTTTGATACAACTAAATTGAAGAGTTTTTAAGGACACGCGGGAGCCCTGTATTTAAGGTAGCCTGTCGGGCAGGGCAGTGATACATTTTGGTAACCTGACTGGAAAACACAATAGCCCCGGGACGTCAGGCTAGCGATTTTGCGAGCCCTGACCTAGTAATTTTTATTATAAACTTAATGTTTTATTAAAATGTTGGATTTCCTTTTTAAAGCTTAAGTATTCATTTAAAAAAATAAAATAAATAAATTTTATATTAAAGTCCTCTTTTATTCATGTTTTTTGTTAGAGAATTGAAAAAGATTAGTAAGTAGTAATATTTGTGCCATAATTTGTTCACTTTCATGTGTCATTTTTCTGTTAAAATCCCTATTATGTCTTTCACATGAAGACCCTTGTGTTTCTGTGTGTTGTTGGCAATGGCTATTTAACGTGCCTTCATTCCAAACCGAATGCTGTCATCACCTCTTTATCATAGCATGTCATTTGTTTTATATGGTAATTTGTAAATGCCGGAAATGTTTATTACACAAATGAGAAGTGAAAATAAAATGCAACCAGATGCCAATATGGTTGTAATTTGAAATGCACTCTGGTCACTGTTATATCAAATAAACATTATCAGTTGATTTTGTAATAACTGTGACAACTCTAGTTTGATAGATTTACTGATGACTGTTTGCTTTTACATTCAGTTCTTGCATCCATCTAACAGGTTGACTGGTTGTATATAGAACATCAACAGATGTCATTTCTTTCAGAAATTGAGATCAGTACATAAATGCTATTTGTTTTTTGAAGATCTGTTTATTTAAAGGTGCTTTGAGAATGGGCAGTTGAGTAAAAATGGGGGGAAAAAATACAGAGCTTAGTGTGCGGAGTGAACTGTCATAAAGGAGATTGACAGTAATGTGCTAATGTGTCCTTCCCTCTCCCTGTCTCACAGACGGTCGATGACGATGCGATGGAAGCGTGAATGAGGTTTGGCGTGGCAATAGCTGAACGATGCCCAAGGGTGGGGGTTCTAAAACCCCCCAGCTGGAGGACTTCCCATCCAACACCGACATGGTGGAAAAGCAGGGTGGGAAGAAGGTGAGGAAAATTGCTTTTATATCAAATGCACACACACTCTGCTGGTATAACTGCCTATAACCTTTCCAAGCAGTTAAGTAACAACCCAATGGATAGTTTTTATCCTAAATCTTTTCATAAGAGCTACATAAACTATTGCACTGCATTATTGTGCTTATTTCAGCATTCAGTGGGCATCTTTTTTTGTTTTTATACAGTCTAAACATTTTAGTAAGAGTCACAGTCAATATATGATCCTAACTAATCATAATACACTAATAGTACACATGACTGTGATCTCTGTTTGTGTTTTCATAAACCATTTTTGTAACCATTTTTCTTAAGATGGTCAAGGCGCTTAAAACCCATTGCTCTCTATAGCACCTAACTGGGTAATGTCATCACTAACAGATAAAAAATTTTGGATCGAATAAATGCAGGCTTGGTGAGCAGAAGAGAATTCTTTAAACATTAATGTTCAAAACTTTTGACTGGTATTGTGTATTTGGTTTGTGAATAAGTTTCTTGTGTAAATTTACATGGATTGTGTCCCCCTAATGCTGTTTATTGGACAGTGCAGACTTTTTACTGTTTGCAATTTGATTTAGTTGTGAAATTCTGATGTTATTTGTCTAGGCCATGCTGTTTTTCCTGTGTCTTGTGTGCTGTGTACTCTTGCTTTTGGGGTGACTCTGTCTGATTTTGATATTTCATAATGCTAATATAAACTGTAATATAAACACACCACCTTAGACCCCAATATTGCAAAACTGTGTGAATACGGCAATCCTTATTTAAGAGATGTAACTGTCTTGAGGGTTTTCAACATGCTGATTAATGAGATTCACTGGTGTCCATCCCAGGATTTGTAAATGCATGCAAAACAACAAAACCAACATCAAAACAGCACTCAGTATACAGCTGTAGATTGTATTCTACTGTGTTAAGCATGAAAACGCTGTAGAAATTTAGTCTGGGATTGTATAAAAACAATGTATAAATTAAGAGGCATTTGATGCCATAAGTGTTTTGGAATCTGAGGGTCAGTGTTTTGGTGCAAGAGCAGCCAGAGTTAGTGAAGAGTTTATGGCCCAGATGGTGTGTGTATGTACATCATTCTGTGTAGTATTGCATCAGACTCTGCGAGGGGGAGGGAGCAAGCGCGTGAGCGGACGAGGAAGAGTGAAAGCATTGCTAGGAGACCAGCAAGTAAACAGGGCTGCTCACACAGATGGTTTTAGAGAAAGGCAGTGAAAGTGTTTTTACTTGATGTAGCTTCGGTTTCTCTACGTGCTGTAAGAAAGCCTGCTCTCATCTATCTCTCTCTCTCTCTCTCTCTCACTGTCTCTGGCTCACTGTTTTCATATCTCTTTGAGCTCAGTTCTTGGGGGCAGATATTGTCTTTGTGTGTGTGCGTGTGTGTTTGCACTTGGATGACATCATAGTCTCATGACAGAGGGGGATGTGGGCTGGACGGAGAGGCTCTCGCAGTAGAAACGGCTCTACGCTGCATTCAGCTGGGAGCTTTATCACTGCACTAAGAGCTCTTTAATTAGCCTTCATTAGCACTGCCAGTAGCAGACACAGCCCCAGCTGCTTCAGTCCTACTTCCTCTCCCTACAGTCAGCCCATTGCTTATGTACATTCATGGAGTTATATTATTTGTACAACCATGAATGTTTTTTTTATTTTTCCATTTTAAAGAGATCTGATTAATTTTAATTTCTCGTCCAGTGCAGGCACGTTTGTTCTTTATTTCATAATACCTTTAGTTACAAATTTCAGGTACTCTCAACCATTTAATACATTTTTCTGTAGATGTTACCCCACAATCAGCATGGAAAATGTGGGAGAAGATTCCATTTAGGCCTAGTTGTACAGTAATAATAAGAAAGCACAGGCAGTATGGAAATATCCTGTATTCATTACGTAGGCTGATGTGTGTGTGTGTTTGTAGTCTGGAAGAATTTTTTTGCAAAATGGGCTGTATTTGAGGTCTGAATATTGAATGTTTTTAATGATGAGCTTTTGGCAGGACTGGTTGTGTGCAGCTTTGAAGAGGCTTCTTGAGGTGGGGGTTTTGATGGGTTCCAGTTGTTGATGTGAAGGGTCTGAAACAGTTTCAGACCTCTCCTCTCATGTCTCACATAGAATGTCTAATGTCTTGCTTAAAGTAACTTCAGGAAATTTTTCATGGACATATGTGTAATGTTGCCTTGTTCCAGCGCTTAAATTGTGTATTTTTTCTTGTTTTAGATGTTAATTAAATGTGCCACAAAGAATATTATGTCCATAAATATACAATTATCTATATATTCAGATTGTAAAATATGGTGCATTTTTTTTCTTCTTTTTCTCCCACAAGTTACCGTTTTAAACTCCTATCAAATTAACAGCATCAACAACGTGTATTTCCCATTATATAAGTATATGTAAGTATATAAACTCATATTGTATGTTTAATGCAAAAATCCCATTGTTGGAAGGGAACAGGTCCATAGCCGTATATATCCACTAAAGATAATGTGCATAATGTATGAAGCTTATTTAGTTGTATATTCTGCATTTCTTTGTGACAGCAATATTTGTCCCAGAACACTGTTATCAGCTCTTACTCTGAGCTGAATCATTTGAGATAATGTTATATGCTGTTTCCTACTAAACTTACACTATTTCTCATGTTCCCTTAGGATAAAGACAAAGGCTCGTCAAACAAGACTCCTAAATTGGATCACAGCGATGGTGTCAAAGAGATGAAAGAGAAAGCTCCTAAGAGGAAGCTGCCCTTCACCGTCGGAGCCAATGGAGATCAGAAAGATTCTGACTCGGGTAAGGGGGTGGGGCCAGCACGTAGCACAGAACTGTGGGTAACAGGAAGTGTGTTTGTGTGTGGGCTACTGTTGTTGTTTTTCTTCAGTAATGTGTGCCGGATGATAGAAGTGCTGATGGAGAAACTATTAGTCCTGTAATAGGAAATTTGTTGGATATGACATGCTGAGAAGGGTGAGATATCATTCTCTGTTTTATTTATAGGAATCTTTTGATGTAGTTCAGCCTGGATCATTATCATTTTTGTTCACGTATTTCATTTGATCCTAACTGATTGTGGGAGTTCACGGCAAGCTGCACATTTATGTTGCAATTTGGCTAGTTTTTCCATTTGTTTTTGTTTTTTTTTTGGTTTTATTTTTTTTTGTTTTTTTTAAGCTTGTGTAGACGGACAGTGGTTTGAATGTATTTTGAGTTGTGTGGTTTGGTTTATGGCTGTAATTTCTACATGTTTTTGCAGTCGAAGCGCAGCCTCTCTGTAACCTTTTAGAAAGCCGTTGGCAGAACCCCCCTCTCTTTTGAAACGTGGCTGTAAGGCGTGAAATCGTGCCCATTTTCTCTCTCATCAGACAATGCCTGAAGTGCTCATTGTAATGCTAATAGGGGGTGTGGTCACATCCATCCTTTGATTGGCCTGTCTCTATGTTGGTCTCTCTTTCTCTGTTCAATTCCAACCCTTATTTTGCTCTAAACACTTAAGTGGAGTATTGATTTTCCATTTGTTTTATCTATTAATAACAAATCCACTGAATGTTCCTTCAGATGTTTTAGAATTGAGAGATTCAAATCCTCACTTTCAAGCCATGCAATTGCAGCTAGTGTCTATGAAGATAGCTTGGATTTTGTTGCATGATTTTATGCTGCATCATTGTCTGTTCCTAATGGCATCTGTCCAGCTCTTGGCTGTACTCCACCTCATGCACCCTTACTGGGACTTTTTGATGTAGTTGAGCTGCTCTCTCCATGGTCTCCTCCCCCAGTTGGAAGGTTTCCAGTACAGGACTTGTTAGATCTTTGTTCCATTACTGCAATGAGCTCACACAAACACCCTTTCGGCTGCTGCTGAAAGTTGGACGTTTTACTGCAATGGGAGCTTTTTAATTATTAAGCATTAGCAGACACTACAAAAGCCATTATTAACTCAGTCCTGGCCGGAATGAAATGGAAAGGAAGATGTTAGGGCTGGGCAATATAGTAAAGAATGTATCTCTTGATATGTTTAAAAATTTTGACGATAATCGATACATTAATATTTTTCCATTTGTTCTCAAATTTGAGAAGGTGTGGGGTCAGGAAATGAAACATGATCTGGATAGAACAGCTGTTGTTACGAAGTACATACCAGTTGCAAAATCAACACTAGTTAAAAAATCTATACATTGTGATGGCTTATTGCTTTTCACTTAATGAAAACAAAATGAACATTTAAAATCAGTAAAATATAAAAATATGAACATTTCGGGATTCAATCACACATTTAATTATGGTTGTTAATCCATGAACTTTGCAGTGTGTAGCTAACAGCATGAAAAATGAAGCTTATTCAGATTGTGTATGTTATAAACAAAAATCGGGTAAAGAGTACTCCCTGCACTCTAGCGAAAACCATTATAGTGTTGAAATTGTCTACACTGCACAATGAATATCTTATTTTCATCATGTAAATCAGTGCATGTGCCACTGACTAAATAAAACACCTCTGATTTGGTACTTCATTCATTGCGTTTGCCGCTGATTGACTAGTGCTCAATGCGGTTAAAATTGTTCAGGGATGTGATTTTACCTAAATAAACTGGGAAAAGATTGTTTTCTAAAACATCATGGACAGAATGGTCCTAAGAGCGCTGTAGGAGCTTGCGGCGCCATCTGCAGGACAGTTAAAAGCTTTCAAATGATTCAAAGCGCCAAATGCAAGCAGGATCAGGGCTGAAACATGTTACTCTACCCGGTAACTTTCTATGAATGGCAGTGAGAATTCGAGATTGCTAGTGTTGTCATAAAACTCCCAACGGTTGTGATGTTATTATATAACAGGCTGTAGTCTGACGCGCTACATGTCTGCTGTTACAGTACTGTTTAGTTTCGATTCACTGTCAGTGCTAGCTGTGCTGCAATTGGTTTGAGCCGCTTTAATTTGCATTTAGGAACGCAGCATTCGTCATTAGAAACGTTTATAAATCTGTTGTTGTTTACAAAGAGAAGTTTCAGTGTCACAATCCTTCAGAAATCATTCTAATATGCTGATTTGCTGCTCAAGAAACATTTCTCATTATCAATGTTAAAAACAGTTTTGCTGCTTAATATTTTTGTGGAAACGATACTACTCAAACAATTGTATACGATTTAAAAAAAGAGAGGGAAATTAATCATTTTATTCATGCATGAAATTGATAAAAAGTGAGTTAAGACATTTAAAATTATTTCTATTTAATAAATGCATTAACAAATTTAATTCATATATTTGATAAATGCAAATAAATGCTGTTCATTAAACTTTATAGAAAAATCCTGAAAAATAGTGAATCACCATTTCCACAAAACATGAAGCAGCAAAATTCTTTTCAATATTGATAATAATCAGTAATGTTTCTTGAGTCAAATAAATTCTAATGATTTCTAAAAGATCATGCGACACTGAAAACTGGAGTAATGAAGAAAATTCTGCTTTGCATCACAGAAATAACATTACATTTTATAATATATTAAAATTGAAAACTTTTTTTTAAATTTGTAATTATATTTCACAATATTGCTTTTTTTTTCAAATAAATTCAACCTTGATGAGCAGAAGATACTGTATTTATTTCAGAATCATTAATTAATTGTAATGTTTCTAAACTTTTAGCAGGTACTTTAATAATAATAATAACAATTCTATATACTATATACTTTAATATATTATAGTACTTTATTATAATATATTATCATGATTAAGTGCTGCTTTTTATTTTTTACAAGGCAATATTATGTATTCTTACAGTATAAGATATATATTTTAATGTGCTAAAATATATATTTTTAATAAGTGCTGGGGGCGTGGTTTGTGGGCATGGCTTGGGGTGTGGTCAGATTTTCCTCCTTTTTTGTCTCTAGCTGATCACATGCCTGATTGTTGTAAATAGAAACCTTTGATGCTCTTCATAGAGCGTTCACATATATGCACAGGGACATTTGAATGCAGCATGCCTATCAGCTTTCTTGATCTTAAGACGAGTCAAACTGGCTTACTGTCTTTAAGATAAACTTTACACAGTATTGTGATATACACATTATTCCATAATTTTATATCGTCAGCAAAGATATCGCAATATCTTTAATCCGATGTATCGCCTAGGCCTAGCTGATGGTGCAGATGGAGAGTGTTATTAGGCTGCATTAAGTTGGAGTTGGTTCCCCAAAGAAAGTAAACCTAAGAAAACCTAGCATGAGTACAGCAGAGATGACAAAGTTGGATGTGCTACTATTAAAATTGCAGGTAATACTGATAAATTTTTTGACTGATAACTGATGTGATTATAAATCTATACTGCTGTGGTTGTTTTTAAAACCACCAAACTTAGTTTTTAATTTGCAATTTGCAATAATAAACTGCTGCTTTAATTTTAAAATGTGGTATAGAAAAAATATATTCTGTTTGAATTGAGGAAAAAATAGTCTCATAGTACATTTTATTGTAAAATTGTTGACACAAAAACGT